>OU015744.1:144404320-144451500 GCA_907169655.1 Acomys percivali
TGTGTGTGTGTGTGTGTGTGTGTGTGTGTGTGTGTGTGTGTGTGTGTATGAGAGAGAGAGAGAGACAGAGAGAGAGACAGAGACAGAGACAGAGACAGAGGGAGACAGAGACAGAGACAGAGACTATTTCTGGACTGACTGATACTACTGTGCCTCAGTGGTTGGGGCCCCAAAGAGCTAGCCGAAACCTAAAGCGTCTCATGATGATGTCCACCAATATGTTGTCACCCAGGGACCAAAGCACCCAAGATTCAGCACTCCACACGACCTGCACACAGTTGCAGTTACTCCACGCGTCCAGCAACCCATATGACAATGCACTGCTCTGAGGAAACCAAACACTAAGAAAAGTAAGGAGGTGGCTGAAAACTACACTAAACTTGGGTCCAAGAGAATGAAGGAAGCCAGGGAAAAGGAAACAGATCGCCAAGAGATTTGGGCTGTCCTTATCAAGAGCGTCTACTCTGAAGTCTGAGTCCAGTCACTGAGTGATAAAGAAATGACCAGACTTGAATCTGAAAAGAAAAGGAAAGGAAAGAAGTGAGGAAGAATAGGACCAAGTTTGTAAAGGGGAGCTCGGCCTGGGCTGGTAGGCACGAGAAGACAAAGGAGAGAGAAACGAGACGAGGCAGGCACCTGGCTTTGCTCCCTTCTGACCAGGATGCTCGGCTCCCCATGTCTTCGTCTGCAAGGTCGTATATATCCACCAGTGTAGTCTCTGAGCATCTCAAAGGCAATTTGCTGTTTTTCTTTGGAAGCGGGAGGGCAGGGATTGGGGCTTCTTGACTTCCATTATCGTCTGTACCTCCAGTATGGTGCAGAAAGTATCTCGTGATGAGTTCAAGGTTCGTTTTTAGAGGCCTTTCCTTTGCCTATCGTTGGGAAAAGGGGAAAAAAACATCATTAGTTGAATGTCCAGGGTTTGGCGAAGGGTGGAAAGATGACTCTGTTGATTATTTGACACGTTTACCAGCTTCTCACTCACGCTACACACTTCCAGCAAATACGCACTTACTTATTCTGTGTGCCAGACACCATACTGGGTATGGGTTCAGAGACAAAGACAAAAATCTCAACTCTAAAACAACTAACATCCTGTGCATTGGAAACAATTATAAGAGAAAAATCCTTTCATTTAAAATACAGTTTTAACCTACTTTTGCATTACACTTATCTATGGAGGGGGGTAGGCCACCACCACATGTGTGGAGCGATCAAAAGACACCTTGCAGGAGTCAATTCTCTCCTTCCCTGTCTTCCCAGCCTCTAGAGATCCAAGACACATTTGAGGCCTAAACATTTTACTAGTGGGCATCCTGGTTTGAATCTGAGATGTCTCTCTCCCTCAGGCTCATGTCCTTGATACCTGGTCACCAGCTTGTGGCACTATTTTAAAGAGCTTTTAGGAGATGGGGCCTGGCTGGCCAAAATAGATTATAAGGGGCAGGATTTTGGAGGTGACACCTGGCCCTGAGTCCAGCCTCCTGTTCTTTGCTTCTGATTTGCATCATGTTAATAAGCCAACTCACACTCCAGCCAGGAAGGACGAAAATACCTAAAAACATGATCTCAAATACACTTTTCACCCTTTACGGTGTTTCTGTTGGGTATTCTGTCGTAGCTAAGACAAAAGTAAGTAACACAACAGGTGATGTTTCTTTAACATTGACCGCTAGCAACTGCAGAGATTGAATGAAGAGCACAGCGTTATCCAGGACTGACTCGGGCTATTCTCCAACCATCAAAAACAAGTGAGTGAAGAAACTCTTCCAAGCCATAGCTTTTAGAATAAACGCTATCAGTGTTTTCCAGCACTGCCTGCAGGAACTATTTTCCTTACAAGGTTTCTGGATTTCTTGTTTTTAAATACATGGCCAGTTGAGACTTACTAAACCCAAACAGCAAGAATTAGGGCTTTGATTCTTCCTAAGCCCCTCCCCGCAAATAATCTGAACAGACACCCAGTTGTCCAAGCACTGATCCACAGGCTGGCTGCAGGCATCTGGCCATGTGTCAGTCCCACCCCAAGAGCTGGGAGCTGGGAGCACCCAGTCCTGCTGAACTGTGGCCAGACATGGGTTGGCGTGCAGTGCTTGCCAAGTCAGAGCGGCCAAGTGTCTGATGAGGGGCCTGGTGTGGAGCCTTCAGCACAGGCCGTCCCATGCTGTTCTTCTCTGGCCAAGACCTAGGGCCAGTGGACAACCATGAGTTCAACAGCCTTATCAGATAATTAAAATCAGGAATGTGTTTATTTATCCAGTTTTAAAAGATGGAAAAAATTATTTTGTCTTGGTCTACATTAAGATTACAATGAAGCGAGTCAAAGAAAACATATACATTTATTTCAAATATCTTGCCTTTTCCCTCAGTGAGGTGCTCTGGTGTCCTGGGTTGTCCACATTACACCATTATGAAGGTTTGCTTTTTTTTTCCCACTTATATCACTAAGCTCAGAGTGATCACACAGCCCTGAGGTGAAGTTAATACCATTTCCCCAAACCTCAGTCTTACCTATATATCCTAATCTATCAAATAACTGTCGGGAAAACCAAATACTGAGAAGATTGACACGGAACAGTAGTTTCCCTGAGGTTGTGTGAGCTCTGGGCTCAGTGAATCTCAAAACTACCTGCAGGAGGTGACTAATGAGTGTATTTTGCTTTAAAACATTGGCCCCAATTCATTCCATCATGGCTAAAAACAACTGTTTACATCAAATAATTGGGGATTTATGCAGGTCTAATGATATCTTATGTTTTGAAGATAATAATTACTCTTGAAAGACTATGCTGTGGTGAAAAAAATAAAAATAAGTTAAATGGTAAGATACTTCTGAGAAACTAAATGAAGGGTTTTATATAAAAATCCCAAGGTGGGGGCTAAAGAGGTGGCTCAGACGTTAAGAGCACTGACTGGTCTTCCAGAGGTCATGAGTTCAATCCCCAGCAACCACATGGTGGCTCACAACCATCTATAATGTGACCAATGCCCTCTTCTGGCCTGCAGGTGTACATGCAGGCAGAACGCTGTATGCATAATAATAAATAAATCTTTATTTTAAAAAAAAAAATAATTTTTTAAAAATCCCGAGGGACCAATATGATTCTTAGGATGCTCTGGGTAAAGGTCGAGTGTCTGTGAAGCACCTCCCTAACATGAACAGCCTGGGCCCTTGCATACAAATCCAGCAACTGAAGGACCCAGTGCTGCTGGGCCACTGCGTCCCCAATCCAGGACTGCACACAAGTACAAACATCCTACAGGATGGATGCCTCAGCCTCTGGTGTGACCTCACTTGGCTGTCAGGGCCTAAGCTCTTCAAAGGGATCACAAGGGCTCCTGCAGACAGAGATGTATATGCTGAGGGCCAGTGGCTGTGGTCTGCAGACCTGCCTGGAACACTTGTGCTTATGCAGGGCAGCCTAACTCAGGGTTCTCTCTGTCACGCCATACACAGTGAGCTAGTTGTCAAGGTGTCTGAAAGTTTCTTTGGGTATTTCAAATAGTCTTGTTCTCGCCCGCATGCCCATTCAATCAGTTAGGATTTCATTTTATTTTCTTTATTTTTATGTGTTGGGGGAGGTTGTGAATGTATGTGGTGTGTATGTGTGTGTGTGAGAGAGAGAGAGAGAGAGAGAGAGAGAGAGAGAGAGAGAGAGAGAGAGAGAGAGAGAACGTGCGCACACACACACACACACACACACACACACACACACACACATACACAAGTACACAGCTGTTCACAGGTATGCAGAGGCCAGAGGCGAATATTAGGTACCTTCCTTTATCATTATCTGCCTCACCTCTCACTGCACAGGAAGATGACTGGCCAGCAAATTGCTAGAATCTGCTTGTCTCTGCCCTCTAGTGCTGGTGCACCAGGAGTGCACAGCTATGTCAACTTTCTCTGTAGTTGATGGAGCTTCAAACTCTTACCACTAAGCCATCTCCCCAGGCGCAAGACTTCTTTTAAAAATCAATCCCTAGCCCCTCGGTGCTGGGCCTGGAAGCACACATAGCTGTAAATCTCGGTACTCAGAATGCTGAAGCAGAGATGCCACCATTTGAGTTCTGGCCAGCCTTGGTTACAGAATCAAACTGTGTCTCAAGAAACAAAAAGAGAAAAAAGAATCTCTATCCTGGCCTGTAAATTACTGTCAGATGTCAAACAGCCAGCCAGTTTGGCTCACATATCTCCCCAGGGGCAAACTCCCATCATACCAGTGGGTTCGGGGGGTTTTCATACGGCACCCAGAGAAGCCGGCCCAGAAGGCCAAGACAAAACGTCCTTCACTTTGTTCACTGTAGCATAGCCTCTCTTATGCCTCACATGTGAGACTTCTGCGTGAAGTGTCATTTGCAGCTTTTTAGAATGTGACAAGCACAGAACTATGAGAGTAAATACCACTTTCTCCCTGACTCCTGTGTCATGTCCAAGCATAAGGCACCATCTGCTGGAGAGGACTCTTTCCTCTAACAGAAAGAGAAACTAAGTCAGGATTATAGCTTCCTACGTTTCCCGTATTCACTCTTCTAGCCTCTCGATCACTTGCTACACAGACACATATGGACTCTTCAGTAAGTCATTAGATAATTCATTAACCACAGGGCCACAATGGTGAAATGACACACAGGCTCTGCCCATCTACTAAGGCCACGGACATGAGGGAGGCAGACACGAGTGAAACAAAAATGTTCTACTTCAGATACATGACAGGAAGAAGCCTCCGGGGCGCCATGGGAGCAGCAGGTGGGGTATGACTGAGTCTGGGTCTAGGGGACCCTCCATACCTCAAGAAAATCTCTTCCCTTGGCTTTCTCAACTCCCACACCCCTGGATGTGCTACTCCCAGCTTCCACCTCTGCTGACGCACATTCAAAGAAACTTACCACCACAGAAGAGAAATCTTACCAAGGCAGGGGACAGACAATATTAGTATAATACATAAATGTATTCTATATTACATATAGTATACTAATATTTACATGATATATGATACAATCTATTACATATATTACACTGCATAACATATCCTTAAGCAGTCTTACTAAAAATACCACTGTGTGGCGAAAGGGGAGCACAGAGAACAATTAACCTGCCACTAGGCATGATAGGCCTAGACTCAGTGACACAAAGTGACCTCAGACCCGCCCGGGGACACTTAGGGCTGGTGGGTTGAGCCTAGTTCACTCTGACATTTGTCATCTTGGACAGTCCCTAAACCTCCTGGCACAGGTGCCAGGCCCTAGCTGCGAGGACCACCACCAGACTCACACTTCAAAAGGCACGCACCTTGTTTTCCCTGTAGAGGACTTCCAGATGTAGAACCTTGCGGAGATCGTTCCTGCTGTTGATGCTGAGGTCACAGCGGGGGCGCTCCTGGTCCATGGTCACAGACGTCTTCTTCAAACCCTGAGGGAAGACATCTGAGTCACTTTTGACATTTTTTAAATGAAAACCCTTCCCGTTCTCTGACGCAGTGTCAACAGAGGACTGCTGGAACGCATTAGGACTGGGCTCACCAACCTTCCTTACAGCCACAGCAAGGGCCCAATGCTGACTTTAGGAACGCATTTTCTTATAATCATTGGGCTTGACAGCATTGTCAGTTTAATTTGGGGTCAGCTAAAGCTGGGGGCCTGTAGGGGTTGTGGACTCATTTTCATCTATTTTATAGATAACAATGAAATTCCAGTAACTAGCTTGCTGAAGGACCACAATTCGGGGGCTCTGTGTTTGGCTTAGACATGGGACTATGAAAGATGAACCTTTAAAAATAAATGGAAGTTAAAAAGCAAAACAAAACACAGTGTAAAGGCCAATCATTGTTCCCTTAATTTTTCAACTGAGGAAGCCAGGAGACATGTCTGAAGTCACATGGTGGAGACCTACATCAGTCTAGCCAGGAAGCCTAGCCAAGACACACTCCCCCCACAGGGCACATCGTGAATATCTGCCATCACCCAACCCTGTAGGCTAAAGACGGCAGGAAACAGGGGAGCCCTGCAGCTGCCAGTAGCCTGGCATCCTCAGCCACAACAGCTGTTTCCTCTCCATCACAGGACACTGTGACCACCAAATGCCTGCAGATGTCTCAACCCCTTCCGCCTGGGCCAGGGGTAGCCCATGTTCATGATGGATCCCAGACCGCAAGTGGTATCTAGGTAGGTCTTGTCCCTCAGCCTTTGTGCTCAGAACTTTATAGTGGCTCCAACTGCGGGGAAACAAGGCCAAACTCATTGCCTGCCATGAGTTTTGATGAAAAAGTGAATTTGAAAAGAGATAGGTACATAGTGTTGAATGAGAGAGTGAATGAGGTCTTAAGGAAAAGCATGAGAGAAGTGCGCACACGTTCATGTGCACACACACACAACACACACACACGTTGGGGGAAAAGATGGCTGGCTGAAAGAAGACGGCTCAGAAGCAACCACCTACACTCTATATCCTTAAATATCATGATTTTCAGCAGCCAACCTGATAGGGATCATTCAGTAATGAGAGTCCTTCTCTGATTGCCCACTTCAGACTTGATTAGCTTCAAGACACACCGAGTCTCCGTGCATCTAACACACAAGAAGGGGGGGGGGGAGCGTTCCTCATGTTAAGCTGTGAAGCACATCATCATGCAGAAACCACTGAGGGTAGGGTACAGGCACCTTGTGGAGGTGAACAGCCCCTCAACCCCATCCATTTCACTCAGCTAACATGTGCCCTGCACCCACAGTGTGCCTGGTTCTGTTCTTGGTCCAGGAGGCAGAGAAGGAAGGAAGGCTAGCATGCTAGGGAAGCGGACCGTGACGACAGAACCGTCTGTACACTATAAAAATGTACACCATAAAGCAAGGCAGGGTGACTATGAAGACAGGGGCATGGTTTGAATAGGCAGCTACGTGTTGAGCATAACTATGTGCGCTTTTGTCTTCTGGTTTCCTCATCTGCCCACTGGTTCAGCCACTGGTCAGAGGAGTTAACAAACTCCAGCTTCCATACTATGGAGGAGAAGATAACCAGCCTAATGTGTTATATAAAAAAGAGAGATGGATGCAGATAAATAGACAGTGAGGGCCAGGAGAGGTATGGGGGAGAGGTGTTATAAAAGGTAGTAAGGAAATGATTCCTTGGTTATGTGGCAAGAAAATAGAGGCATCAAGAGAGTGAGAGAGCAGGCCCTGGGGGCACCTGGGGACACAGTGCTCCATACAAGGGACAGCAAGTTCAAAAGTCCTTCAGCAACTTAAAAAGCAAAAGAGCTCCAGGGGAAAGTGACAGGAGATACAGGTAGAAAGGTCACTGGGCGCTTGAGAAGATGTGAATAAAGTACAGAGACTACGGTTCTGATCCCCGGCACCCACAGAAATCCTGGGTGGGTGTGAGATGGGAACGTAAGCTGGGGCCAAGTGATAAGGCCCGAAGACGTTAGTTGTGAACTCTGGATTTCAATCAAGAAACGAAGGCTTCCTTGACACTTTTAGATCTAGTGTCTAGACTTGCACAGCAGCAGTGACCAGCCTCCAAGCACAGGACACTGATAATTCAACTACCATCCAGGACTCAGTGTCAGAAAGTCAGAGCAGACGCAGTGAAGCCAGATGCATTACAGCTTTTCCAAATAAAAATAAATTATAAAAAGCACAGAGGCATCTCAAAACAGGTACCATCTGAGCGTGGATAAAACAGCCAAGGAAGTGTAAAGCTGAATGGTTTGTGCACGCTATATATGAGTATCAAGTACAATGCACAGGCACTGCCTGTTTACCACTAACCCTCACTGTACATCAGACATAGTGCATCTTAAAAGCTCCTGCTTTGCAGAGAAGATGAGATAGTAATGTCACATTTCAAACTTGTAACACATACCTAAACTTGCACCATCTGACCTCAAGCCTTTTCCCTTTGTTCCGCCAAACACACACTTCCATTTCAACTAAATGCCCCCATGGCCCAGCTCAGTATGACATCTCATGGAAGCACAGACCCTTGGTGCCTCGTGCTAGGCCACTTCGTATAAAATGCAAACCAACTCCTGGAGCCCAGGCAGCTCCTCCCTCTCCTAAAACCCCATGGGGGACCCAACATGCTCCTAACTTGTAAACGCTTTGGAAACTCTTCCGGGACAAGACAGTAAGAGAATTTACATAATTCTCCCTCCAAGCTCCTGCAGCAGCTGGAATCCCCACTCGATTAAAAATTATCAAAAGGACTGACTGTCCAGATCTATCCTCTGGGGAAGTTCTTTCCTAGAGACATATCCTGTGCCCTTGGCTGGAAGAAATTGTTCTGCCCTGGCTAGGAAGGACTGGCTTCTGGGAAATGTAGTTTCCATGTCTCGGGAAAGGGGCGCTCTTGGGGGGAATCCCTGAGGCGAAGAGAAAGCATGGAATGCTCCCCCCCTCCCCCCCCCCACCCTCCAAAGTGCAAAGATGCTGAGGGAAAACCCAGATTACCCTCCAACTGTAGAGCGGCTGTCTGGGCTTCGGAGTGTCTAGCCATTACCTTTCTGCTAAGAAACTCCCTGACCAGGGAGGCCGCCACCTCCTCCACGTACAGGCTGTCCATGCTGCTGGCGCTGCCCACGAGGCCACGCGGCCGCCTGCAGCCCCAGGCCGCGTAATCCGTTGGGCCCAGTAAAGCGGCGTTGCCGTGGCGACGGCGGCATCCGCGCCAGGAAGAACTCCTCCCCTTCCTGGCAATCAGTGCCCTAGGAAGGCGGGAGGGAAGGGAGGAGCATCCTCTTTGCCAGAGTCTGTGCAGCAGCTGAGGGCGGGGCATAGCCTATGAGTTCTGGGTGCAGGAGTGACTCCAGCCTCTTATGGTGGATGTCACTGCTCCAATCAAAGGTTCCATTTCTCCATACATAAAATGCGAAGCACGCCTACCTTGTAGTTCTTAAAGGCCTGAACGCGCGGGCAAGTGTCCCCAACACCCCACCTGGGCACTGCAGTTGCCTCATTAAGTTCAATGGCCTCTGTATGGCCAGGAGGCCAAGACTCAAATGCCCAACATCTAGAAACTGGAAGGGATGAAAAACGGGTCTTTGCAGGTCACTTGGGTAGCACCTCAGCTTTCTCCACCTCTGCACTTTGCCTGTTGTGTTGATTTGCTGGGGCTGCCATAATAAAACGCCACAGTCTGTGGCTCTAACAACAAAATTTCTGCCCTGCAGTCCTGTAGCCTCCAAGTTCATGATCAAGGTGTCACCAGGGGCGTTTATTGCTCGAAGCGCTTCTCACGGCCTCCATCTTCTTTCTGTGTCTTTACAGAGGCTCCCTCTAAATGTGTCTGTGTGCTATTCAAATCTCCTTGGAAGAACACTGACTGCAAAGAGTTGTGTCCACCACAGTGCCGTCCTTTTAACTTTACTTTACCTCCAGGTAAGTCACATTCTAGATGATACAAGACATTAAGACTTCAACCCGGGAACTTTAGGGTCTCGACTTAACACACATCACCTAAACTATTACTTATGTATTATTTTCTCAAAACTAACATGTTCCTTTTTTTTTTTCTTGAAAGTATTTATTCCCAGGCAGTAATACCCAACATCTTAGCTTTATATGATTATTAAATTCCAATAAACACTAAAACATTTACAAAATCAGAAAGGTATGCTTTTATCTAAGATGGTCTTGCAGCTAGTGGCATGTGCACTGTGATTGGGAGGCATCACACTTCAGAGACCTGAAGACACTGTCACTGTATCAGCACAGTTTGAATTGCAATTTCCAGGGCCCCCCTCCTGCCTTCTAACTCACCAAAGTTCACCACAAAGGCACTCTCTAGCTCCCAGTGCTATAAGACTACATAGCATATGGATCGCGTGAGGATGACAGTTATGAATTTTGTCAGGGAACCAGCTATTTCAGATGTAAAGACACACTTAATAAATGTGTTATATATATATATATATCAGACCTATTTACATATACAGGTAAGAGCTCACATATTAAAACGGTAATGGTTTGCCTTAGTTTTGTTTTCTGTTGCTGTGACAAAATACTGTGATTCACAGTCCTAGCTTCCAGATCTACACCTTGCAAAAGTCACAGCAATAGGAGTTTGAGGGAGTTGCTCATATCACGGGCATAAATAAGAATAGATAACAATGAATAAACGCGTGTTCGGCTAACCTCACTATTTTTTAAAGGTTTATTTATTTTTATTCTGTGCATGGGTATTTTGGCTTGCATTTATGTGTACCATGGTACCCAGAGACTCAGAAGAGGATGTTGGGGCTCCTGCAACTGGAGTTACAGAGGGGTTGGGGGTCACCGTATAGGTGCTGGGAACTGAACCTGAATCCTCTACAAGAACAACAGGTACTTTCAACCACTGAGCAATCTCTCCAGCCACTTCTTCACTCTTACACAGTTCAGAATCCCCTGACTAAGGAATGGAACTGCCCACAGTGGGCAGGTCATCCCTCAAAATTATCCCCCACAGACAACCTAATCTAGATCATCCCAGAGACTTTCTTCCTAGGAGACTCTAGATTGTGACAAGTTGATAATTTAAAATAACTATCTCAGTGTGGTGTAAAATAAAAAAAATAATAAAAAATAAAAAAAAAGAATTCAAAAGATACTGGGTATGGTGACACATCCCTTTGATCCAAGCACTCAAGGGGCAGAAGCAATAGATCTTTGTGAGTTCCCAGCCAGCCAGGGCTACGTAGTGAGACCCTGTCTCAAAAAACAAAAACAAAAAGAAAAACAAAAACAAAGGAAAGCAAAATATCCCTCTATGGCAGTCAAGATCAAGGTCAAATCGAGGTGTGATGGTTAATCTTTCTTGTCACCTTGACTGGATCTGGAATAAAAGTATACTGGAAAGGCAGCCCACTGGGCACTCCTGTGAGGGATTTTCTTGATACTGTTTGAAGTGGAAAGACTTACCCTTAATGGGGGAAGCCCCTCTCTTAAGTGGTAGCCCAGGTAAAAGGGAGATAAAAGAAGGAAACTTTGCTTTTTGCCTTCTTGCTCCTTTTCTTGCTGGTAAGTTCCTCTACCCTGTGGCTGCTATTGCTCATTCCTTTGCTGATAATAGAATTGGTTTCTTTCAGCTTCAAACTTAGACCAAAGGCCATCAGCTCTCTAGGAATCCTCCTGTCCTTCAGCACTGTATTAAGCAACTATGAAATCCATCCTTATAGGACTGAGCAACTACTGAACTCTTGGTTTCTCTATTATGAAACTGCCATTTTTGGACTACACTATATTGTATAAACCTATCTAATAAATCACCTTTAATATGCATTCATTCCTGTCCTGAAGAACCTTGACTAATAATGGAGCAAAGAGAAGCACCATGCATTTATTCACCTGTTTATTGAGTCACGTCATGGACACAGTACACCAATGAGACTAATTTGACCCTGTAAAATATGTCTTTACGGAGAAAAGAGAAATGGGGGAAATGTCAGAGAGAGACAAAATGAAAAAAATGAGCATAGAAGACATTTTTATGTCAAAGATTTAAAGGAGAGGAAACCACAAAAATATTAAGAAGGCTTTTGGTAGGCAGAGATTACACTTTTTTAAAAAGTTCCTCACAGGGTTGAGGAGACAGCTCAGTCACTTAAGTGTTTAACATGCAAGAATGACAATTGGGTTTGATCCAGAGCACCATGTGTAAACAAACAAACAAATAAATAAATATTTTTTTAAAATCAGCATGCTGTGCACACTTGTAATTCTGGAGTAGGGAGATGGAGACAGACGAGGCTTGCTTACCAAGCAGCCTAGATGTATCAGCGAGCCCCAGATTCCTATCACATAAAATAACAGGAACAGCTCCTGAGAAACAACATCCAAGACTTCTGGTCTCTGTATGCACACACGCACGTGCACACTCACACTCACACACAAGTTCATCAGGCAGGATCAGATAATAACATCCCAGTAAAATCCAAATAAGGAAAACACATAAGCTATGTAAAGACTTGGAGGAAGAGTACTCCAAGCAAAGAAAAACATGAGTGCAAAAGGCCCCGAGACGGCCTGAGCACTTGCGAATCAACAAAGGCCATTGGGCAGAAAGAAAAGGAGGAAACAGGATATAATAGTCTGGGAAGAAACAAAAATATTATAAAGACTGACAGCGTGCCCCTCCCTTTGACTATCAGACTACTAAGACAATAGACTACAAGAAATTGGAATTTCCCCCGGGAGTCTCACACTGGGAAAGGAAAAGCCTGGGGCCCAGGGCCAGACAGACAGGGGGCCTGTCTCCCAGGAAGAGATGGCACACAGTTCTGACAGCTTGTTTGTCCACTTTGCAGGAGAGACAACAGTGGGTGAATGATGGCCAGACAGAGCAAACCCTTGACCATAACTGCTGAGCTTTGCATAGCTCTGACCCTCTATTTAAACCTGACTCTCATACTGAGACTCTGATGATGATGAGCTCTTCTCACTCCCCAGAGAGTATCACTGGAACTCTCTATAGTCATTCCTCTACCAAACATAGGCACATTGAGCAAACCTTTTGCTGCTTATTGAAGACAGATGGTCGAGCCTAGCCTCTAACAACCCTAAAAACAAAGAGCCCAGCTGGGGCAGCCTGTGCCCATCAGTAGAACTTCTGTTCATAGTCGGATGTGGGCACCCTTTGGTAAGTTCAGGGCAAAGGAGAAATGCAGTCTAACTGGTTTTGACAGGTTCTTCTGGTTCTTTTCTTGACAGTGGACTATAGAGGGACAGGTCCAGAAGCAGGAAGACTAGGAAAGAGTTAAAACAGCAATCTGGGAAAGGTTTGGGATGAATATAGCAAGAGAAGGATGAGAGAGCAAGAGACAGAGACTGAGCCTGAGAACGAGAGAAACAGAGATAGGATTTTGCCTATAAAGCATTCGGATCTATACTCTGCTGTAGATCTGTCCTGGTGTGAATCAGTGGACTCCTATGTCTCTATGTGTCTCTAGTCCTGGGATGTACAGAATCTTGTTTGGTGTCCTTTTCAGTTCTGGCTGCAGGAAGCATCAGGTGTATTGGGGCTTGAAACAAGAATGTGAGGCCTGCCATCCAGGGACAGGGGTTTTGTGAAAGCATTCATTGTCTCCTTCACAATGTTCTAGGAGGGACACTGACTAAAAGGACCCTTCCAGCGCAAGGTCCTTGAGGACCCTGCAGCGCTGGCTGTCTACTCGGGTGGAGGGGGTTGCTTTAGAAGACAAGCAAACGTGTTGTCCACATCGCCATGCCATGCCCAGAGCTAAGAGATAGGAACTAACTAGGTCAGCCAGCTGGCCCAGCTTAGTTAGCAGGACACTGTGAAAGTCCTTCTGATGACTTGACTTGCAGAATTTCCCAGCTATGTGGTTGCCCTTTCCAGAGGTCAGTGGTTCATCCACACGCTCCTTCAAGGCCCTATCCTGCCAACTGCGTCCCAACCTCTGACCCTTGATCTGTGTCCCAATGGCCATCAACATGTGCCTTTGAGATAGTCACAAGCCCTGAAAGATGAGATACAGTCTTGCATTCTTTCTCACAGAAACCCACATCCATACTCATAGGAGTCATGGTGACTAGCTGTCTGAGGGTCTGTGTGGGGCAGCATAGAAAGATATGGAAGTTTACAGAGACATGAGAAGGAAAAGGAAGACCCTCTCCAAGGAGTTTAGTTAGAGCCTTCAGCCAGGTGAGAGTCAAGGATCTCAACACAACTGATGATTAAGGCCTTTCTCCTTCCTGAGCTATAAACCTACAATTTTCTAGTAATCTCACCAGAAACCCCACTGATATTTTATGATTCCACTTAGGCTCCCTAGTACCTGTCCAGGTTCCTTGAAATAGAACTAGTATTTTTCTTGAAGTACTACATAGACCCTGCCTTTGTTGGCTGCTAATAAATCTGGGGCCAGTCTAGTTTGAAACACCATCCTGTCAGAAAGATTAATTGCCTTGTATGATCTTATAGCAAGGAACTGAGTGCTCTGAGCATGCTGGTGAGTTCTCATTTTTTGGACTGAAGTCACCTCCGGGGACAAGTCCCAAGCTACTGAGAAGGGGCAATAAAACTAGCTCAACTCATTTGGTTCCCATTTGGGATTAAATATTAGTTTTTCCTCAAATTTTTGTAAAAGGGAGAGTTGGACGGGGTGCTCTGGAAGGGTAGAGCAAGCAGTAAATAAGAGTTCTTACCTGGTGTTGAGGAGACAGAAATGTGTTTCAGTTCCAAAGAAAATGTGGATGATAGAGAGTGGATCAAAACAAGAAAGCCAAACAGTTCTCTGTCTCTGTCTCTGTCTCTGTCTGTCTCTGTCTGTCTGTCTGTCTGTCTGTCTGTCTGTCTGTCTCTCTCTCTCTCTCTCTCTCTCTCTCTCTCTCTCTCTCTCTCTCTCATTCTTTCCCCCCTACAATTATTTATTGTTAACGGCCGAGTGTGTGCACATGAATGTGTGTGGTTGTCATGATCCATCTGTGGATGTCAGAAGACAGTCTCCTCCCCCTCTTTCTCCATCCCAACCACACTTTCCCCTCCGTCCTCTCCTCTCCTCCCTGTCCCTCCTCCCAACAGAAGACAGTCTTCAGTAGCTGGTTCTCTCCTTCCAGGTGTATCCCAAGACTTTAACTCAGTCACTGGGTTTGGCCATGACCTACTACAGCTCAGCCATGCTGCCGGATCCTATCTTTTTTTAATCCACCTCTCTTACAAAAGAGTGTTGTTCTGGGCCTGACTCTACCTGAGCCATAAAACCTCTAGTAAAAACTACTTCCTAAGATTGCCCTCTTTTTTATAGTATTTATTTTTAATAACTAAGCCTGTTTCTTGACTATTTCATATATATATATATATATATATATATATATATTTCATTCTTGTTATGCTCACCCTCGCTCTTTCTCATTCCCCTCCCATTCTTGTTAAAGTACCTCACCTGCTGACAGGGCCCTTCTGCTGCTCTCTGGAACCCTTCATGTCTTCAAAACCAAAGCCTGTGGGAGACTCTTGCACATGACCAAGTCCAGCTTGATGTCTTTGTTTGCAACCAGAATGGGT
Source organism: Acomys percivali (assembly GCA_907169655.1). Lineage (NCBI taxonomy): Eukaryota > Metazoa > Chordata > Mammalia > Rodentia > Muridae > Acomys > Acomys percivali. The sequence continues at coordinate 144,419,322 of OU015744.1, forward strand.
GCTGTCTTCAGCAATAGAGTTTTACCATCTAGTTGTGGTGAGCAACCGAGAGCAATGGCAGTATCATCAAGACAGGACGGATCTTGAATTGTGAGACAAATTGCTTGTCTCGCTCATGGCCTGAAAAGGGGGTAGAAGACCCGGCTGTCGTCTTTACAAAGGTGGATGTCTGGTCTTAGCCATCCAGGCTTTCTACATTGTGTTGTATGAGGGCTTAATGAGGGAACTGTAAATGCTTCAAAGAATATTTAGAAAGGTCCAGAGTAGGAGAATATTGAACAAATAGGAACCACTTGGAGTAATATTTATATGGACATTAGTAAGGATTCTTGAAAACAATAAAGTTTTGAAGTTTTATATTCAAATATGTGAAGTTGTCTTAATGAGAAAACTGGTGTTGATGATAATCTGGTCAAAATGGTTTACTAGGATGTAGATGAGACACATAGAAGGGACATGGGACCACAGATATAATAAGCTATGCGGCTCAAAAGATTTGTTTATTTAATGGTTACAAGGCCTTTTGAATAGTTTTACAGTAGTGGCAGTGTAGGTTCCATCACAGAGGAGAGAGAATTCCAGGAGCATGCATAAGAGAAAAATATCAAAACAGAGGAGAGGCATGAGAAAAAGCCCAGTCTGAGCAAAAGAAATCATTCCAGTCACCCAAAAATATAAAGGCGCTCATTGTTAGATTTCTGCAAGTGGTTTAGTGGAGAGACGAAAGGCACAAAGCAGAGAGGCATCTCTGGTGGGTAGGAGGGACCACATTCTCCCCACGTGTGTGGATGAGCAAATGCCTCACGCCATACAGGCAGATGAGACAGCGCACCATTCCACGCAAGTGGATGATTCCTGTGACCTTTCCAGGGGTGGAAAGGACTACCACTTGGACATTAAGTTCCCTCCCATAGTCCCTCATTCCAGAGTTGTTTTGCCTAGCCACAAGGAGGCTGGGAATTGTAATCTTTCAGGAGGAAATCATCATTCCAAACTCTAAGAAGATATAATGGAAGGTGGGGTTGTTTCCTGCTGAGGAGGGTCTTTGGGGGAGAGAAGAAGTGAAGAGATTTTCTGAGAGATTGAGGAAAGGGGAGGAGTGGAGGAAAGGGGGAGGGGTGGAGGCAAGAGAGACAGAGTGGGCCAGTGAGGAAAAAATGGAGGCAGAGAACCGCCATGCCAAAATGAAGGAGCAGAAGGAGCAAGGAGCTACAGAGCACCAAAGGAAGGGAACAGTAGAAAATAGAGGACTCGTGTAAAGAATTGTATCTGGCCTAGGATGAGAGGGTTGAAGGTCCCTTACTTCTCCACGGCATCTAAAAGGTCTTTTTGCAGATGTATCAGGAACAAATGGAGCTGTTGTGGGGTCAGAGCTATTGGGAGAGCTTCCAAAGGATGAGTTGGATGGCCCTCTTCAGAGGTCACCCAAAGTGCCTTTAAGAGCCTGGAGCACCAATCTCTAGTTAGCTGCTTTGGGCTGACCAAGGTCAATGATGGGAGGCCCAGTTAAAGTGCAACAGAAGAGGGTCTGTCAAACAGCCATGAAAAAAAAAAAAAAAAATCTAACCGTTGGCAAAGATCCAGAACATAAGTCAGGAGGTACTAACTGTACAGTGTTGTGGGGAACATTAAGACAAAGTTAACAAATAAAATTTTTACATCAAAATTAACATGGTATTTTAAGATTAAATGTGACATTAACATAAGGTTAAATGCAATTGTACAACTGACAGGAGCATGTGCCGGAGTTCTGTGGAAGGATAAAATGACTGCAATTAGCTGTTTGCTTACATCAGATTCCTGCATAAGGAACATGCAGCTGAAAACTCTGTAAAAGAAGTGGGTTTAGGAATACATCGGAGGTTCAGCATCTAAGGAATGCATCTGAACAGAAAGTGTCTAAGTGTCTCTTCCTTGCTTGCAAGTATGATGAACTTTGAATCTTTGTTTCAGATATTTGCAATACCAGCTATTATTTAATGAACAAAAACAAAGTATCTCAAGAAAAACAAAACTGAGACTCTTACTTTAAACGACCATCATTAGTCTTTTACAACATAATTTAATACATAGTTTCATTAACATCAAATTGTTACACCTATATTTCAGGATACTCCTTTTAAACTTCAAGGTGAGAGCACAGCCACTAGTTCTGGAGCTCTCTGTCTGGGCAGAGTCTAGATTATAGTCTCAAAGCAGCATAGGTGAGCCCAGGTTGGAGAGAACGTCCTTCATCTAAATCACCTCCTCCTGATGAACCTGAGGGCTTAGGATATCGCTCAGTGGAACCAGGCACTGCTTGGATATTCTGAATTACTTTCCAAAGCTGTGAGTTTGAGGACAGAGCAGCTGGCATCCTCCTTTAATAAAGGAACATGAGTGGTTAGGGTGTGGAGCCTAGAATTAGATTTTGCTAAGGAGGAAGAATTGCATACCGGGGTAAAGGGCATGACCAACAGAACTAACATGCAGGTTCTATCCCAGTCGGGCGGTAAGCTTAGGAACAAGGTTCCCCTGTTTACAGAATCTCCATACGTCAGTTTGGGAGACACTGAAGGGAGTGTAACTGCTACTTGCCTCGCTGTTGTTTGAGATGTCTAGGATGTGGGTATGGACTCTGAGATCCTCTACTGAGAAAGAGAATTAATTCCTGACATGTGACACATGAGGAGTAATTCATCTTTACATAAGGAGGGTTTTTCTGGGTTTGGCCCACACAGCCAGAGCTGATCAGGCCTATACAGCCAGAGGCAGAAGCAGCCAACTTCTGGCAGGGCTTACTTCCCATGCATCCTTGTCCTGTAATGAGGTTGGCATGCATCTCCATGGGTAGAGGCTGATTCTCCACCCAAGGGAATGATTTGAGCCTGGGGACTGCCCATCACGCATGTGTATTGTAAATTTAACTCATTTTACTCAAGCATTTAATCCTTTATAACCAATTTTAATATACCTAATATTAAATATTATGTCACATTAAACAAACAAAGTTAAGTTTACTTTAAACTTGTTTTATTTGCTGCAGGCTTAACATTAACAACATATACACAAGACTGTATGATGAAAAACATAAATTGGTCTTGTGATAGTGCAAGACAATGAAAAGTTTCCTGCTCTATCTTATACTCTTGTTGAGGCCATTTCAAGTTTAAGTAGAACTTGAGCCCCTTTGATGGAGAATCCCATGGTAAACTAAGCAATTATATTCTAGAAACCAAAGTTGAGGATGTACTGATTAATTAATTTATCTTAGCTTTTGTTAAACTGTCTGTACAAATCTCCTCCAGCAGGGGGAGACCTGGTGGCACTCAGAGGAAGGACAGCAGGTTACTGAGAAGAGACTTGATACCCTATGAGCATATACAGGGGGAGGAAATCCCCCTCAGGAACAGTCATAGGGGAGGGGAATAAGAGGAAAATGGGAGGGAGGGAAGAATGGGAGGATACAAGGGATGGGATAACCATTGAGATGTAACAAAAATAAATTAATAAAAAAAAAATTAAAAAAAAAAACAAATCCCCTCCAGCTAAACACTTAGCTGCTTACCTCTGCAAATCCCACCCCTACCCCTAAAACTGATAAATGAAATGCCAGGACATGGTTTCTGCCTTTAAAAGTCCCATGTTCTGGACACTGGGGACCACATCTAGGTCCCCAAATACTTGTGTACAGTCCCAGCTGCTTAGATTAAAGACTTTCAATAATCTGTAAACTGTCTGAGTGGGCATCTCGCTGCAAGCTTGTCTCTACAAACATTTCATTTGCACTTAGCATGACCAACCATTAACTTATATATCTTTTTTTTTTCTTTGGAATATTTATTGTGACAATTTTTTTATAAAAATAATATTTGAAAAAAATTTTAATAATAGAGGCCTCCAAGTTTGGGTAAATGCAAGTTGTTACAGCTTAGCCAGACTCACAAGTTGCCTTAGTACAGCTGGTTCTAATTGGCTTTGTTAGCATGTGACCTCTACCTCATGGACCTTCCAGGATATGACCATGTTGACATTCTTTCTCTTTAAAAGAGTACTACAACATGCTAAAATTGGCACAAAGATATAATGAGTTAGACAGTGAGGGTGGGAGCTGGAGAGAAGGCTCAGCGGTTCAGAGCTGTTGTCACTTGTGCAGAGGACCCAGGTTCGGTTCCTATCATCAACACGGTGCCTTTTAACCATCAGTCTAGTTCCAGATGATCCAATGCCCTCTTCTGGTGCAAATATATAAACTTATATATCTTAATTATCACTAACAGTTTACAGTAAGTAAGTAACTTCTATAATATCAGACACTCATAATTTTTGAATTAAAGGTGCTTTGGAATCAAAATAAATTTTAAACCATAAGCACAGTCCACAGAGAAACCAGAAACCTCAATTTGCAAAATCCCACAGTTTTTTTATATGACTTGATTTTTTAAAAATGACTAACACTTAACAAAGCAAAGATATAAGTGATCAGACATTTATCTTTTTTTAATTTAATCACTTTACAGCCTGATCCCAGCCCTCTCCTTCCTCTCCTCCCAGCCCTCCTTCATGTCTCCCTCTCCCTCCCACTCTCCCTTCCCCTTCTTCTCAGAGAACAGGAGGCTCCCCAAGAGGTACTAACTCATCCTGGCACCCCAAATCATAACAGGACTAAGTGCATCCTCTCCCACTGAGGCCACACAAGGCAGTCCAGCTAGAGAAAAGGGACCCAAAGGCAGGCAACAGAGTCAGAGACAGCCCTTGCTCCCATTGTTAGGGGACCCAAGTGATAACCAAGGTGCATATCTGCTACACATGTATAGGAGGTTTAGGCTCTGCCCATGCATGCTCTTTGGTTGGTGGTTCAGTCTCTGTGAGCCCCCATCAGCCCAGGTTAGGTGACTCTGTAGGTCTTCTTGTGGTGTCCTTGACCCCTCAGCTCCCTCTATCCTTCCTCTCACTCTTCCACAAAACTCCCTGAGCTCTATTGTTTCACGGTGGGCCTGTGCATCTGTTTCCATCAGCTGTTGAATGAAGCCTCTCAGAAAACAGTTACGCTAGGCTCCTGTTTATAAGATTAACAGATTATCATTCATAGTGTCAAGGGTTGGCTCTCTCCCATGGGGTGGGTCTCAAGTTGGGCCAGCCATTGGTTTTCCATTCCCTAAATCTCTGCTCCATCTTCATCCCTACACTTCTTGTAAGCAAAACAAATTTTGGGTCAAAGGTTTTATCGATGGATTGGTGTCCCCCTCCCTCCACTGGAAGTCACAGCTGGCTACCAGAGGTCACAAATGCAGGATCCATATCCCCCTGCTGCTAGAAGTCTCAGCTAGGGTCACCCTCATGGACTCCCAGGAGCCTCCCCTGTTCCAGAGATGCCTCCCACCACCAATTTATGTTCTCTCTCTTGGTTTTCCCACCCCCTTTCTCCCCACACCTGATATCCCATCTCCATTACCTTCCCCACTCCGCAGAACTGACACCCAGAAGGTTTTATTCTTGTTCTCACTAATCTCCTTTCCCTCCTGTTGAGGATAGCTGGGTTGTAAGGGAGGTACATTTGTTTAATAAATTCATAATAAAGTTCACTTGTTAAGGAACCAGAGCCAACAGAGTTGCTACTAGCAGTGTCCTGTGAGCAAGTTTGTGAGACATTTTCTTGATTGATTGGTATGGAAAGGCCCAGCCCATGTAGGGTCTCTGCTGTATAAGAAAAATAGCTGGGCAAGCCAGTAAGCATAATTTCTCTGTGGTCTCTGCTTTGATCCCTGCCTCCAAGCTCCTGCCTTGAGTTCCTGACTTGACTTCCTTTGATAAGGAACTGTAACCTGTGAGCTAGCAAGCTCTTTCCTACCCAACTTGCTTTTGGTTGATAGGTTTTCATTGTTGCTTTGGTTTTTTCTTTGCTTGATTGATTTGTTTGGTTTGATTCTTTCAAGACAGGGTTTCTCTGTGAAGGCCTGGCTGTCCTGGACTCTCTGTCTGTAGACCAGGCTGGCCTCGAACTCAGAGATCTTCCTGTCTCTATGAACTGAGTGCTCAGATTTAAAGAAAGGCATGCACCAACACTATCCAGTTTGGTTGCTGTGTCTTCATAGCAACAGAGACCTAACTAGAACATCCTCCCTCTCCTGGCTCCATAGGTTCCTGTGCTTGAATACTTGGTCCCTAAATGATAGTGTTGGTTTGAAAGGTTGTGAAACCTTTAGGAAGTAAAAACTTGCAGGGAAAACAAATCACGTTAAGTGTGAGCCTTGCAGCTTTATAGCCTGGTCCAAGCTTCTGTCTGTGCTCTGTTTCCTGACAGCAAACACAACGATACAAGCTGCCTCATGCCCCTGCCTCCACACCTTCCCTACAGTGGTGAACTGTATCACGTCTTAAACTGTGAGCCAAAATAAACCCTTCCTCACTTAAAATGCTTGTTGTTGTGTGTTTGGTCATAAGCAATGAGAACAATAAAAACAATAGGATTGGGTGAAGCTAGTGGTTAATCCCTAGAAGTTGCCTTCAGGGAGGTTACAGAGAAGTAGGGCCAAAGACTGGTCCTCATCTTTTGTTCCTCTTTTGTTCCTCATCTAATTCACCAGTCAGACATCACAGTACTTTTCCTCTCAGCTAAGACTCAGAAGAAAACAATGTGAAAGCAAGGGAAGAGCCATATTTTCGTTAATATGTCCATATCAAGTTGATTCACTCACTTCCAGTCATCTTTTTCATTTACCCCACACTGCTGCGTAGATGCTAGCATGTCGTATGTGGCCGCCGGCATAGGAAGTCCCCTCGTACTTTCCACCTTTACACCTTGTACCTCTTGCTTTTCCCGTGGTCCAGCTCTCTGACCTCTTAGTCTCCTGCTCCGAACAAATCTATGTGCCAATGGTTCTACTGGGGCCTTTCCCCTCAAGGTGGCTAGAATGTTCGAGTTCCACATAACAAGCTGATGTTCATTGACAACCTCCGTAAGCCCTTTACTTCCATCTCCTGGGGCCTCCTAAAGGCTGTGATCTGCTCTGCTCCAAGGAAGTCCTTGAATATTATCATGGATTTGCTTTCTTTTAGCATTCCTGGCTAGAGCCACTTATAAGTCATTTTTCAATCACAATATCATTTGGAACAGGCACAGAGCCTTACTTTGGTGGAAGGGTGATTACTTCATGAGCTACCGATGCCTCTTAGGTGTCTTCTCCACTACTGGGGCCACAGCTGGAAAAGACAGTCCAGGAGCCTTCATGCTTGTCCTTTTCTTCCAGGCCTGGTTACATGGTTGAGCATTAAAAGTGACAGTCATCCCAAAGAGGATAAGCTTACTGAGGAAATGCTCAAAAGGACTGTTTGGGTAACGTTATTGGCCATTCTCCGCATGAAAATCAGCCCAGAGAGTGGTACATCATTAGCCCACTGAACAAACAGGAGTCTCTAGGTTCATGTTTGTACAAGATAATAAATAAAAGGAAGGAACATTTGAATAGCAGCCAACAAATGTGGAAAGAATGATGTAACTAATTAATCAATGTTTCACAACAACAACAATACAATAATCTTTCACTCAAGCAAGAATAATCAGTAAGTGCTAAAACTAGTAGATATGTGATGTCTACAGCCTAAAGGTATCTTTGAATAAGATACCACTGAATTATAAAATGGAAAATACTTAACCCATGTTGCAGAAAGTTGACAGCATAAAGTTAACCAGCACAACATTAAGTAGGTGATAGAATTAACCACCAACAGTGTTTTAGTCACTCATTCACTACTGTGGAAAAAATATCTCACAGCCATTTGCTTGCTATAATACTGACTGCCAGGCAAGATTGCCCAAAGGTGCAACAGTGGCATGACTGATATGGAGTAACCAGCTGCTTTCTGCTTGAATTTGAGACCTGTCCCCACAAAGATGAATTATATCTGGTACTAAAATCTTGATCAAAATTCCATGGATAAGGAGGTCCTGGGCCCAATGGAAGAATCCACTACTGTTGTTTTGCCAAATGAACATAGTGTAAAACTAAATTCTAAATATTTGTGCTTATCACCATAAACAATACTTTAACCAGAGAAGCTTCTTTTTTCTCTTATTTGTTCATTTTAAAATATATTTTATTAATTTATTCATATTACATCTCAATTGCTATCCCATCCCTTGTATCCTCCCATTCCTCCCTCCCTCCCATTTTCTCCTTACTCCCCTTCCCTATGACTGTGACTGAGTGGGACCTCCTCCCCCGTATATGCTCATAGGGTATCAAGTCTCTTCTTGGTAGCCTGCTATCCTTCCTCTGAGTGCCACCAGGCCTCCCCATCCAGAGGATGTGGTCAAATATGGGGCACCAGAGTTTGTGTGAAAGTCAGTCCCCACTCTCTACTCAGCTGTGGAAAATGTCCTGTCCATTGGCTAGATCTGGGTAGGGGTTCAAAGTTTACTGCATGTATTGTCCTTGGCTGGTGTCATAGTTTGAGTAGGACCCCTGGGCCCAGATCTGCCCATCATAATGTTCTAATTGTAGGTTTCTAGGACCCTCTGGATCCTTCTATTTCCCCATTCTCCCTCATTTCTCTCACCTAGTGTCCCAATAGGAAGTCTTTCCCTCTGTCCCACTTTCATGGTAAGTGAAGACTTTCATGGGACATGCTCCTTGGGCTAGTGTCCAGATATAAGTGAGTATATACCATTTGAGTCTTTCTGCTCCTGGGTTAACTTTTTGTAGCAAATGGCAATGAATGCAGAGACTCTTGGCTCTTAACTGTGCTGCAATAAACTGACTGTTTAATAATGTTCTCATCCTAAACCAAACACCTATCTGACATCCTTGGGGACTTTGGAAGCATCATAGAAGTAGGAACTGAAAGAACATAAGAGCCAGATGATGAGAGAAAGGGGCATGGCATGGCTGTTGGAATCAAGGATTCACAGTAGTTGTAATCACCAGGCATATACAGTATCCATTTATGAGTTGTAGAGGTGCTCATAGAGACCTATTTCTCCCTGGGGAACTATTGACCTTTGAGGGATGCTGGAAGGAAATTGACTGTCTTTGATGTGTAGACATTGGCAGGTCCCCCATGTTCTAGTGGATAGCTCCACCCCCATGCTCAAGCTGATTCCCCTCATTAAACTCACTAGGTCAGGGGCTGGAGAGATGGCTCAGTGGTCTGTTCTTCCAGAGGTCCTGAGTTCAATTCCCAGCAACCACAGGGTGGCTCACAACCATCTATAATGTGATCCGATGCCCTCTTCTGGCATGTAGGTGTACATAGAGGCAGAGCACTGTGTACATAATAAATAAATAAACCTTTCAAAAACTCACTAGGTTATTAAAAAAAAACCAAAGATAACATGAAATCAGGAAAGGAACTTGCAACAGGAGGTAGGGTTGGCAGAGGTGGAAGAACAAGAGAGTAAGCGCAAGTATAATCAGAATATATTATGTTTATGAAAATGTATTTGAAGTTGTTTGAGGAATAAATTTAATCTTTAAAATCTCCACGGAAGCAAGTTAAGGGAGGAAGGATTAATCTTGGCTCAGGTTCAAAAGTGCCAGGACACAGCCCTCAGCTCTATTGATTGTTGGCTTGTGTTGAGATGGGACCTTATGGTGGTAGAAGCATGTGACAAATGACAGCAAGCCAAGGATGAGGAAGGGACTGGGAACAGGTATAATCATCCAAAGTTTGTCCCCCAAGGAACCTACTTCCTTCAGCTAGGCACCAGCTCCTCAAGCTTCTGTCATCTCACTAAATAACGCCAGTGCTCGGAACCAAGCATTCAACACATAAGCCTATGGGAGACAATTCATAGTCAAAGATAACAACCAGCCAGGGGTCAATCAGCATCATGTACCTCTCCCTCTTAGACACTTGAAACACTGGACACTGCCTCTGGGGCTTCCATGCCAAAATAATGACATCAAAGACCTTCACAATGGAAGTCTGCCTTGGGCTTTATGTGATTCAGTGTTTGCTTTCCTTCTGAGTCATTTCTTTTCAGCAGGTGACCGTTGACCTCCTCACCCAAGATGGAAGCATCTGGACTCCAAGATGCAGGATGGAGGAAAGGCTGAAGAGTCAAGGCAGGGAGTCTAATCAACGTGTGCATCTTGAAGAAGGTTTCAGAAGCTGGCATTAGGATGCCCACTTCTGCCCCTTAGGTTAGAACACACTCCTGGGCTGCACCTGGCTACACAGGAAGCCGGGAAATGTAGTCTTTATTCCGGGTTGCTATATGCACAGCTTTCTCTACTCCAAAAGAGTTATGGATGTAATGGACAATGAAGGGCAACTGGCAACCCCGGACACATTAGAGTTCTTCTATTTTAAATTAATATGTATCTATATTTCTGGTCCCTTCTGTTAGGATCTTAAATCATGACAGACATTCACAGCACACCCATCTGCATAGTATCTCACACCCACATCCTGCAGACTGATCCCCAGATGGATCTGGGGCCATTTCACTTCTATGCTTTAAGTCTTGATGCCACCTCAGGAAAGGGCTTAGGGAGCAATGTCCTATGGGAATATCTTCATTGTCTCTCTGTTGTGTGGTTCTCCTCTTCCCTGGGGGCTGTTGGTCACCAGCCCACCAAGGCAGCAGGAGCAGAAGGCAAGGCACAGAGCTTGGAAGGCCGAGAGTGTGAGCATGACAGAGATCAAACATTCAGGAAACCACTTCAGGGATCCAGTTCAACTTTACTTGTGGAGAACAAAGGTTTTATAGTCCATGGGGAGCGGTGAGGGGGCTTCCAGGATAGGTGTACATGATTGGTTGAAACCATGCACTTTAAGGATGCTTGTTTTGCATTTGGCAGCACGCTCCTATCATATGGATGGGAACACAGTATTTAATTATCGTATAGGTACAGGGAGGGGAGAGCTAGCAGGGAGCTGTGTCAAGGGCCACATATCAAATGTCATTGGGGCATATATGCCTAAAGACACTCTCCAGATAAAGTCAGGCATAGAGTAGGAGTCCCTGCTGGGGAAAGGGAGTCCTACACCTAACGCTGAGCTCAAAATGGCTCTACAGACCCGGAGGACTACAACCTCAAACAACAGGGTCCTTCCAACACTGTTGATTCCAGCTGACATGACCAGAACTATTAACTTTTGTTCTCTTCCTTTCCTTTCCTACATAAGCAAACTTAAAATTCCTAACCTCTCCTCACCTGGGTCTTATAAGAGTTGAGGGAAGAGGGCTGATGTGAGGTGTCTGAGATGAGTGTACCTGCACTATGTCCCTCTTCTCAAGAAAGAGCCTGGGGGTGTCATCTGTTAAGAATACATCATGGTGAGAGGTCTCCTCAGGCAAAGGAGACAGTGACAGGCACAAGTCAGTCAGACTCCCTCCCCACAGCACCACTCTGGTAAGGTTGGGAGACTGGGAGTGTGTGTTCCTTTGAGCCTAGGCTACCTTCATGCTATGATAACGTAGAGGGGAGGGGATGGGAAGCTCACTGTGGTTCTCCAGCCTGTGTTTTCTTATCTACTGCACTTCAGGCCCACGGGGGCTTTAACTAGAAAGCAGGGTGGACCTCTGTGTGGATAGACAACAGCACAGGTGATGCTCCTCTGCAGGAAGGGCCAGCTTTCTTCCCTGGGGCCTCAAATGAACCACTCAGTCATGGGGACCATGAAGCCTTTGTAATATCCCCAACTAACCTGTAAGCCCCACCTGGCCAAGGACCAGGTAAGCTCCTGGGATGCTGAGAGTTGTAGTTCTTTGATATAACGAAAGCCTCATGGGAAAGGACGGTGGCCTGTAGGTTTGTCTTTATAAACCCCTGCCACACAGGTATCTCTGGCCACTCAGCTGGGAAATTACAGGAAGTGATCCTGACCAAAGCCCATCTCTTGTTCATTATTTAATATTTAATAAAGCTTCAAATTTGGCCCAAAATAATGAAATAGTTTTTTTTTCTGTAGAGAATCTCAGGATTAACACCTTCTTGGATTTCCCTAGACCCACCTGGACACTCTCTAGGTGCTTTGAAAGGACAGTGAGGCCCATTGTGTTCTCAGATCTTGGAGCTGAACTGTTCCAGTTCCCCAGCCTGGCTCAGGCACCCGATGGGTGTGTGACTTTAAGCACTCTGATTCCTCTCATGGACAACAGGGATACAAAATAATGCTACTAGGAGGATTAAAGGAGTCGAAAACATTTTTAAATATGGCTGGCCTAATAGCAGCAGTACTCACAATATTCAAAGGGTGGAAGTACTTGGGTATCTACCAAAGGTGAATGAACAAACAAAATAGCATAATATATCCATTCAGCAGAGAATCATTAGTGGGGGGAGGGGATAACATGGATGAACATTGGGAATATTAACTAAGTTAAATAAGCCAGACACAAACTATCCATTCCCAAACCGTCTTGAATACCCAGAGGAGCTCAGAGTATGGCAGGCCTCTGGCCAGCTCTCTAGACTTTGGGCCCAGGTCCTGGAAGGTCACCGTGTTGAGCCCAGTGATGGCAGCAGTGGCAATGTTCCATGGCAATGATGTCTGTGTCTGAGCTGCTCACTGTCAAGGGCAGGATCCAGGATAACATGCTCTACACCAACTCCACCTTTAGAGTCTCACAGAGAACCCCAAGCCTCCCCACCAGGTAGAGTAAGAGACTGCAGTGTAACGGCAATCATGACATGGTGACTGGCCTGAGATGCAAAGAAAGGCTTTACAGTTGGGTGGGAGAGGCAGCAAAGCTCCAGCAGGTGGGCAAGTGTAGTACATACTACACCCTCTGGCATGGCAGGTACACTGTGGGCTGTAGTAGGTGTGCACATCCAGCAGGGTGGTCAGCAGGCAGCACCAGCCTAGGCTAGCATCATATGTGAGCTCCTGCCTCATCCTAGTCAGACTTCTCCTTCCTGGAGCTACTTGGATGGCAGGGCTCAGGCAAGGACCATGAGTAGAGTCTGAGAAGGGACCACTATATCCACGGTGAAGCACCATGTTAGCCTCAGCATGCCGAGAACTTTACTGTTCTGAATGCAAGTGTGACCTTGGGACAGCTCTCCTCAACTCTAGGCTTCAGTTTCCAGTGAGAAAATGGCCACGGTGAGTGGACCTGAGCAACTATGGGATCCTCCATCATGCTTCCAATGGAATCTCCTTCCCTTGATCCTCAAGAAGGATAAAGAGCCCCAAGTAGGGGATAAGCAGTGAATCTTGATACTACGATGTGGCTAGATGCACAAACTGACTGCAGATAGTATATGGATACATGGCAATGCAAACCCAGAAGTTCATGATATGTTTTTGACAGTGGACCAATGGGTGAACACCTTACCTTTCCAACAGGAATTTGCTCTTCCCATCAGCCACCATCTCATCTTTTCAGGGGCGGGGGATAGCTTAAGCTCACCACAACCTTGCTATTTACCTACAGCCTCAGAACGGGATAAACTTGGGCATAATGAAAGACTTTCCCATCCACCCTAGCCATCCAAGGGCCCAGAGAGAGCAATTTGAGGACTTCAGGGTGCTGGGTCCTCCCACTATGTCCTGAGGCCCAGGCCTCTGGAAAGCAGGCTCCTCTAACATTCATTCCTGCCCCATCCTCTTTCCAGGGCCCCTACACACACTCTAGGTCTATCTTTACAGCCTAGCTTGGGGCTAGCATCCCCTTAGGAGTTGCAATAGTAGCCAGATAACCTCTATACCTGAGGAGCTTCGGCCACCCATCACTTGTGAAGCCTCTCTCTGCCACAGCCCTGAGCTCTGCCCCCTCCTGCCTTTGCTGACCAGGTCTTAGTGAGGCTCAGTTGGTCTGCCAGAATCCACCCCTGCAGAGCTCCCGCACAGTCCTCTTGCTCCTCCCATACTGACTGGTCCTTAAGTTTCCCCTTCTTCAAGGATGCAAAAAGCCCCAGGACCACAACCCACCACCATACTAACACCTCACCCGAAAGTCCTCTGAGCCTAGAACTGGCCTGGTGGAAGCTATAAAGTCCCTGGCCTTGTTTCCTTGGGAGATAGACTGGTTCCCTCAGGGGCAACTGATGCCCATACTCCGGAGGCAGTTCTCTTCTGTGTGTGACCTCTGAAGGTGCTAAAACAGAGTGCTTCCATCTGCATGTGCTGGGAGGCCCAAAGCCACTCCCCTGGGTCACAAGTGTAATGAGCTTGTCACTGAGGTTGAATGGCTCTCTGCAGACCAGGCAGTAGGCCACGGTTAGAGTTGAGACCTGGGGACAGAGCTGGGTGGCTGAGCCAAGAACATTATGAGGCCACTGGATGCCCAGAGCCAGGAATGAGGACTATGGAGGCCTACCATGAATGCCAACCACAATCAGAGGAGCTTGGCTTCCCAGCCACTGGCTTGACACGGATCCTGGCTAAGTCAACCCTGGACTTCAGTATCCTTCCCTTTAAAACGAGATTGAGTTGTGAAACCTCCCACAGTCAGAAAAAAAAAAAAAAAAAAAAAAAAAAAAAACTTGGCCTCCTTTAGCCAGGAAATAGCTCTGACTTGGTCACAAATAGGCAGAACCGCATCAGCCATGCCGAGGTTCAGGCCTTGCTGCCCTTGAAGTGGGAAGGACAAGATGTTTTGTTTGAATTTCCATAAACAAAGAGTTCTGACTCCATAAAACCCCTACAGCCTGGGGCCTCCACAAAGCCAGGGTCACCCAGCAGTCACCCATCCAGCTTCCAAGGAGGTGGCCCAGGACTTCCCAGCAGGCAAGGAACTTCTCTGTTTGTCTTTCATAATTCGGGGGGGGGGGGGTTGTTTAATAAAGAGACTGTGCTAGCTAATTCTGTGTCAACGTGACACAAGCTAAAGTAGTCTGAAAGGAGAGAACCTCAATTGTCGGTAAAATTGGGCTACAGGCAATTCTCTAGGCGTGTCTTAATTACCAGTAGTGATTGACGGGAGGGGGCAGCCAATTGTGAGTGGGGCTGTTCTTGTAATGGCGGTCCTGGGTTCAATAAGAAAGCAGGCTGAGCAAGCCATGGGAAGCAACCCAGCAAGCAGCACTCCTCCTCCGAGGGCTCTGCATCAGCTCCTGCCTCCAGTTTCCTACCCTTTGACTTCTTGCTCTGATGTCCTTCATGAATGAATAGTGATATGGAATCATAAACAAAACAAACCCTTTCCTCCCCCAAGTTGATTTTGCTCAAGATGTTTCACTGCAGCACTAGAAACTGAGACAGACACAGTGCTAACAGGGGGGCACTGGCTGAGGTTCTGAGGTGCCTCTATTAGTCAGGGTTCTCCAGATGATCCAGGAAGTGCACATAGGAAGAGATTTGTCTTAAGTCCTTAACTCACACGACTGGCAGACTCATATGTTCAGTGTGAGCTGGCAGGCTGGAGACCCAGGCAAGGGGCCATCTGCCACAGAGCTCTTCCTGTGTGGGGAAGTCAGTCTCCCATCCTATGTGTGATTCACTTTAAAAAATCTGCCGGTGAAAATTTAATCTCATCCAAAACACCGTGGGCAAGCCAAGTTAACACTTAGACGTCACGAAAATCAGGGCTACTATCTAAGGGCCGCTATTGCCCTAGACTCACATGGCTCTATGGTTCTATCTTGTACAGACACCCAGCAGCAGAGGGCTGGAGGCCTGATGCCCACCCTCCCCAGCCAGTCTCCCCACCAGCTGCTGGCTGACCTAGCTGCCCAGCACCTCACCACACTTGCATTTGTGGGTTGTATATGTCGCTATACTATGCAGAACCTATGCCTTGTGATGGACGGGACAGATGGGGCCCCTTGGGGTGCGTATTCATACTTCTCGGAACCATTTTCTCTGCTTCCACTGTTTCAGTTTGTCCCTTCCCCCACCCCCAGAGGCCTCTTCCTCTGGCATCCACCTGCCTCTCCACCCCCTTTGCCCTCTTGGTCTCTCTGTATAAACTGAATTCAGCCCAATCTGGGGTCCTCACAGAGGTAGGAGAATCTGCTCAGAGTTGATCTCTTATGAAAGTATTCTAAGAAAAAAATGGTTTTCCACATCAGAACCACTGACATTGAACTTAACAACACTGCAGGATGGTCCGCAACTACCCTCAAAATGCTGATTTCCCTGGGTCCCCACCTAGGATAAACAAAAAATGTCTTCAGACATTGCCAGTAAGCCCCGAGTACGCAGAGTCACTACCCACTGAGAACCACGGTGCCAAGGGTTTTGTTCCTACTGGGACAGTTTCCGTCCCTTCTAAGAACATGGACATTTTAGACTTTTTCTTACATTGTGCTTTTTTTTTTAATAGCTAAAATTATACTCAGAGAAACCTGTACCAGAATCTTAAGCAAATGGGCAAGTTTCAAGCTTCCAGTGTAGATAATAAGGTCAATTGAAAATTCAGTGAGTTAGAAGAGACTGCATCATACCAGGTGAGCATTCACAGTCAACCTGCATTCCCTGCCTCCCTTCTCTGGGCTGTGGAGAGAGACTCCTGTCCAGGAGAGGAATCTTACAGAAAAGACCTGCTTTTCCAGCAAGTTCCACTTCGCGTCAAATCTCAAAATTAGGGTTCAGTATCTTCTCACGCACCATCAACACTGAAGAATTTCCCCAACCCTGGAAGGAAGAAACCAGCCCAAAGGGAACAAAACCTAATCTTTCTCAAATTGTCCTAGAGGGAAATTAAGCAGATACTTATCCTTAATAAAACTTCAAAGGCAAAAGGGAAATAACATGGGAACTCTTTGCCTAAACTATTTGTACTGAAAGTTTCCAAGCCTTGACTCAGTAACCACATACTTAAAAACCCAGGCAAAAGCCAGACCAAAATCATGGATTCTGTTAATTACAGTAGCTGTTAGGATTTCAATTGTCGAACACAACCGGGCACAACTAACATCATCAGGTAGCTTGCCCCAGACACTTGTGGGCAAAAGGAGGCCTGGATCTCCGTACCTGAGCTAAGGTGGAAGTGTCAGGGGCAGATGTGAGAAACCATAGACAAATGTTAAATCTTCAGTGTCTCCACTCACACGAACCTACTAGGATTTTGCTTCCATAGATCTTAGCTTCAATTCATTTTAAATACATTGAGTGGGTGACTAATTGTATTTTTTACAGCGGGATGGGCAGCTGTGTGGCACCATTCTCGTGAAATAGAAAACACCAGATTCCAGGGCCTGTGAATGCAAGGAATTGTGCTTCCCACAATGAAAATGAAAATGAAAGATGGGTTTGAGTTTGTATCCTGTGGAGATGTTTTCCCAGGCTCTAGAAAACCTGAAGAAAAAAGAAATGATCATCTTCCATTCTGGATGACAGGCCTCATTCTTCTGGCTTAAAACATGGTATCTGAGGGCATGCTGGAGATCCAGGGAGAGGCTCTATATCACTGGGTCCCCAGATGATTCCCTGAGCTCAGAAGGCAATATGTGAGTACAGGAACCACACAACTGAGGCCAGAGAGTTCGAGGGATGGCTCGGGATGATGAACAGGGTAAGACTTGGGGTAGGGCTGTCATCCCTCTTTGGGCATAGGCCTTGAACATGAATCTGGAGCCTCTGCTGCTGTGAGAGCAGCCTTGGGTATCACACCACTCCCTTCCTTGTTGAGGGGGCATCTACCTTGCAGGTTGCTGTGAAGATGATGGAAGACCCCTGTCACATAGTACGCAATTGGTATCATGAACTTTGGCCATGGTGTGACACCCACACCACCCCTGTGCTTTCCCTCTGGCAACCCACTCCAAAATTTGCTATCCAGAAGCTCTCATCCTTGGATAACTTTTGGAAAGAGATGGGGTTATTATTATTATTATTATTATCATTACCATCATCATTATCATTATTATTATTAATTTGTGATTAGTACATACTCCCTACTTAGTTTTTGCCAACCTAACACAAATTAGAGTCACCTGAGAAGAGGGAGCTTCAAATAAGGAACAACCCCCGCCCCCCGCAACAGACTGGCCCATGGGAGGGGGTGTTCTTGATTATTGATTGATGTGGGAGAGCCCAGTGCACTGTGGGTGGTGCAGCCCATTGGCCAGTAGTCCTGGGTTGTATAAGAAAGCAGGCTAAGTAAGCTGTGGAGAGCAAGCCAGTAAGCAGCATTCTTTGAATGTCCCGGCCTCTGCTCCTGCTTGAGTTCCTGTCCTTACTTTCCTCATCAATAGACTATGATTGGGAAGTATTAAGTCAAATAAATCCTTTCCTTCCCAAGTTGTTTTTGGTCATGGTGTTTCCCATGCAATAGAAGGCAAAATGGGGCATCATCTTTCTAAGCAACCAGGCCAGACCACACCGGATCTGTGCAAGCTAAAGATCCCGGGATGGGACGATGGCAACATAAACATGTATGCACACATGAATGTGGGTGTATGGAGCTCCTTCTTATATTTGTTAACAATTTTTTCAATTGTTTGTCCAAATGCAGAGCTTGGCCAACATGGGCCTGGTGATTTGGGGGAGGTGCTGTCAAAGTTTACTCTTGAGCTAATAAAAAAGGAAAATATTAAGCCAAACGAGAAAGTGCCAGGGAATCATTAACTCAGTTGAAGAGAAGCAGTCTATAGAGGTCAGTTCACTGGCTGGAACAGAGAAATTGTAAGAGTCTCTGATCCTACTTCCCCATCCCAATTGTAACAGTCTCTGAGCCTACTTCCCCACCCCAATTGTAACAGTCTCTGATCCTACTTCCCCATCCCAATTGTAACAGTCTCTGATCCTACTTCCCCACCCCAATTGTAACAGTCTCTGATCCTACTTCCCCACCCCAATTGTAACAGTCTCTGATCCTATTTCCCCACCCCAATTGTAACAGTCTCTGAGCCTACTTCCCCACCCCAATTTAACAGTCTCTGATCCTACTTCCCCATCCCAATTGTAACAGTCTCTGATCCTACTTCCCCACCCTAATTGTAACAGTCTCTGATCCTACTTCCCCACCCCAATTGTAACAGTCTCTGATCCTACTTCCCCATCCCAGTTGTAACAGTCTCTGATCCTATTTCCCCATCCCAATTGTAACAGTCTCTGATCCTATTTCCCCACCCCAATTGTAACAATCTCTGATCCTACTTCCCCACCCCAATTGTAACAGTCTCTGATCCTACTTCCCCACCCCAATTGTAACAGTCTCTGATCCTACTTCCCCATCCCAAGAAGCAAGCACGTCTGCTCTGGTTCTTGTTCTGTTTACAATACCAGGGATGAAGCCCAGGGCCCTTGAATGTGCTGACCAGGGGCCTGCATCCCCACCCCAACCCCAACAGAAATGAGATATGATAGTTATCGATTTATGTTCAGAATTTTAGACTCACTTAGCTAGGAAAGATGTTTTCTTCAAGGATGCCAAATACAAATAGTCAAACCACTATGAATGTAACATTTATATAATTCCAGATTGTTTTGTGGTTCTTCTTGCTGTATGTAGTTTATTATATGTGTGTGTGGAATAATATAAGTGTATATGTTAAAAAATAAAAAAAAAAAAGAATTAACAGTGGGCGTGGTGGCTCACACTTTTAATCCCAGCACTTGGGAAGCAGAGGCAGGCAGATTGCTGTGAGTTCGAGGGCAGCTTGGGTCTACAAAGCGAGTCTTAGACAGCCAAGGCTACACAGAGAAGTCTTGCCTCAAAAAAAGTAAATTGAAAAAAAGAATTAACTAAACAAAGAAAAAGTGAGTGGACTCTGGTCTCTTTGGTCTCTGCAAATTACTCTTTGCCCCTCTGTATCTCTCTTACAGTAAGCACCTCCTGTCAGCACAGCACCCTGGGGAATTAGGGAGGAGAGCTTCCCCAGGACAGGGCTGGAGGCACTCTAGCATTCTCTGGCTTCATCACAAAAACCCAACCCAGCCAGAAATCTAATACCAGCATACTGACATCATCGGCAGGAACCCTAGCTCCTCCCTAGCAAGGGAGGTCTACTAAAGAGATCATAAAAGGTATGGTGTAAAAGGAGAGGGCACACTGCAGGGGCAAGAGGAGTACAGACAGCTGTGACGGGGCTGACCAGAATGGAGGGCAAGGTGTACTTGAGAGGTGAGGACTATGAACAACAGTTCAGTCCCAAAGACTACCTGACCACCTTCTACAGCTTCGATTCAGGCACGGTGGCGGAACGGGAGATCGTAAAGTTTAGCCTGCAGAACCTCTACCAGACCTTCTCTGCAGGTGAGTGGCTGTATACAGATGCTGTGGAGGTGACCAGCCTGGCAGTCCGCAGGGCCCACAAATGGCAGTGTGTGCAGTCCAGAGGAGCTGTGCCTCAGTAGCAAAGAACTTGGCTTGCCGCCACGATTGGCCTTAATTGCTTCCCTTGTAAACTTTGAGGAGGTTTGTGGAGCTCCTAGGCTCATGCTGGGAGAAGTGACAGAAAAGGCCTGAGTGCCAAGAGTATTCCCCTCCCCCTCTGCCAGAGACCTTCTAGAGAGCTCTATAGCCTTCTTACACACACACACACACACACACACACACACACACACACACACACGTGACAGAAAGAGCCTGAGTACCAAGGGTGCACCCCTTTCCCCTCTGCCAGAGGCCTTCCAGAGAGCTCTATAGCCTTTTTACACACACATGCAAGCATCCACAATTTCTCCCCACTATTTAAGGGGAACAGACTCAGCATGGTGGGGAGGAAGAGAGATGGCCACTCAAAGTCAGACAGTAAATGGTAGCACCAGCAAAATTAAGGCAACGTGCTTCAGGCTGCCGAGTGAGGAGAGTGTGTTCTATGTGAGCCTAGAGGTTGTTCAGGGCACCCCCAAACCCATTTTTAACCAGTGCCAAGGAAGGGGGGCAAGAAGCTCCCTCAGAATATAGTGGAAAGGAAGTTCTTGGCTCCTAGAGAAGGCTGGGGCAGAGGGAAGGCAGGGGCACAGTAGGTAAAAGGCAACTACAGAAAGGGTTTTCTAAATCCACTGTTTTTGGAAATAAACACGTAATCTGATTAGACAACAATCCTAAATGTATCCAGAATGCTAGACATATACCCTAGGCCTCCATTTTTATCCTGGGGACAATGGAAAAGGCTTTGAGAATGCCAGCTGTACCCTGCCCCCAGTATTGCTCCCTAATCCTGCCAACATAAAGGCCGGAGGTAAGAGCTGCTGCATTCTCAGCTGGCACATCCTAATGAGGTTTGGGGTTCTCCATGCACCCAGCAGGATGTAGAAACTGGGTGCTCAGTCCTGCCATGCTCTCTCCACAGGAGGTATAAAGGGGGATGTCCTCATTGACATTGGCTCTGGCCCCACTATCTATCACCTGCTCTCAGCATGCGAGGTTTTCCGGGAGATCATCGTCAGTGACTACACTCCGCAGAACCTGCAGGAGCTGCAGAAGTGGCTGGAGAAGGAGCCAGGGGCCTATGACTGGTCTGCCATAGTGCAGCATGTGTGTGAGCTGGAGGGAGACAGGTATCTATCTGCAAGTGTCCCGTGTTGTCCATCCACCTCATCCTTCTCAGACAACCTCCCACACCTGCCCGGGTGCTCAGGACATCATAAGGACCCAACCACCCACCTCACCTTCTTCCTGGTCTGCCTGAACCTTGTGAACCTATCCTCCTTCTGGGTCCCTCTGGGTCCCTGTGGGGCCTCCAGTCTCAATGCTGTCCCCAAACTGTCTGGCCCTGATCTCCTTTTCTCTGTACCTACTTAATCCAGCTGTGACACCAGCCTTTATGTCACCTCCTCCGTGAAGTCTTGCTGACTGTCCCAGCTTATACCATCCCACTCTGCTCTGGAGACTGGTTCAGTGTCTCCTTTGATGTTGGGGACACACTTGTTATGGAAAGACAGGCTATGGGGTATACCCTACACTTGTGCCCTCAGCACTGTGACAAAGCCTCAGAGGCCAACAGCAGTTACCTTCTGCAGGTCCTGCATCCACTTCGGTTTATAGATGGTACATGCCCCCAACTGGAGCTGCAAGGGTCTGTGATTCTGACCTTATCCTACAGCTGGGGAAGCTGAGGCCCTGGCTTAGAGAGGGTCCTCTAGCCACCCTTAGAGCAGAGTAAAAACAGGTCATTGAAATATTGAAACAGAAGACTGACTCTATTACAGAACAGGACAGCCTGTGGTGGCCATGGCCAATGCTAGTTACAGAAGCCTCGGAGTTAGTCTCATCTGGGTGTCATGAGTCAAGAGCACACACAGCCAGCAGGAGGCAGCCCATGGACCTCCCGTTACACCAGGGAGACAGCTCCCCTCATGCTAGAGTGAGACAGGTGGTGTGAGGTGACAGGGGACCTCAGCAGGGACAGGGAAGCAATGTGCTAGGCTAGAAGTGACCTCTCCCAAGAGCTGAAGCTCCTGTAGTTGAAGGAACAGGGCTGCATCTCAGAAAGACGATGCAAGTGATGTGAGCAGCACAGCCAAGGCTGCAGACCCATGTATAAAGAGGATATGGCCAGGCATCAGCGTGGGCCACCAAGGCCACACACTAACACACCAAAGGCTGTGATAAGAGTGGAAAAATGACACAGCCTGTGTACACATGTGTGTGCACATGTATGTGTGCATGTGTCTGTATGTGTGAATGTGTGTATGCATATTTGCATTTGCATATGTGTGGATGCAGCATGAATATGTGTATGTGAATGTGTGGATGCCCTATCTGTGAGAGTGTATGTTTGTATGTTAATGTGTATATGTATGTATATATGCATGCGTGTATGTGTATAAAATGCATGTGTGTAGGTATACATGTATATGTGATGCATGTGTGTATGTGATGTGTGTGCGTGTGCATGTGTATGGTAACTCACATTCCACAGTGGATGTGTGGAGGTCAACTTGTGAGAGTTGGTTCCTTCTTTTCAACATGTGGGTCCTGGGGTTAACTCAGGTTATGAGGCTTGGCGACAAGCTTCTTTACCCACTGAGTCATCCCAGTAGTTCAGGACCTGCATCCTTGAAAAAACAGAAACAACCTACATGTCCCTCAACTGAAGAATGGATAAAGAAAATATGGTATATTTACACAATGGAATACTACTCAACTATTAACAACAAGGAAATCTTGAAATTTGCAGGCAAATAAATGGACCTAGAAATGATTATCCTAGGTCAGGTAACCTAGACTCAGAAAGATACACGTGGTATAGACTCACTTGTAAGTGGATATTAGCCCAACACAGATGCCCTCTGAGAGACTCCACCCAGCAGGGGATGGGGCAGACACTAGGATTCACAGCCGGACTCTGGGCAGAAGGCTGAGAGTTGCACGGAAAGGTAGGGGGATGGAAGAACCAAGAGGGGTCAGAAGCCCCACAGGAAGGCCATCAGGGTTGGTGGATCTGGACCCAGGTGGGCTTACACAAACTGAAGCACCAACCAAGGACAGTGAGCCTAGACCCCCTGTTCAGATCTAGCCAATGGACAGCTCATTCTTCACACTGGGGGTTGGGGGAGCAGGGACTGCCTCTGATGTGGACTCTGGTGCCTGCGATTTGATCACTTCTCCTTGGCATGGAGGCCGTGTAGGCACACAGAGGAAGGGGAAGCAGGGTATCCGCGTGAGACCTGATGTGCTATGATTAGCTGGTGGAGGAGGAGGGCCCCCCTGTAAGAGGTCTAAGGGAAGGGAATAGGGCAGGAGAGGGAGGGACAACGGGAACAGGAAGAGATTAGGGAAAGGATAATAGTCAGGATGTGATGTGAATAAATTACAGTAAATTTAAAAAGTAAAAAAAAGGAAGAAAGAAAGAACAAATGAAAGAAAGAAAGAAAGAAAGAAAGAAAGAAAGAAAGAAAGAAAGAACTATTCAGCATACCAAGGTGAGGAAAGTGTCCAATCCAGTCAGAGCAGCAGGTGGCAGGGCTACCCCTAGCAGTGACTATAACTAGAAAAAAAAAGCCTATGGCAGGGCTTGGAGGATGCTGGGGTCCACAGCCACTCTGACTAGCAGTTTACATGCAAAGGGAAGAGGGGAGTCAAGGGTAATCCTCAGGTCTGTGGCCTCAGCTTCAGGAAGGAGGTGGAGGAGGAGAAAGCCTTAGGCAGCAGATGTGGCTGGGCACTGTGACGTGAGCTGCTTATGTGACATGGTCGTGGAGATGCTGGGGGAAGCACCAGCGTAGGACTGTGGGAACTCCAATGTTCCTGCAGGTCTGGGCAAGGAGCTCTGGGTGCATCACTGAGTGGCCAGAAAGGAGGAGGCCCATTGCAAGCAGAGGTCAGGAAGGAGGCTGTCAAGGAAGGGAGACAGGGAGGAAAACACCGTAATCATGTGCCGCCCCCTCCCCAAGAAGCCAAGGAAAGTACACATTTACAAAAGCAGGGAGTCCTAACATGGGCAAGCCTAAAGTCATTGTGCTGAAAGTAAGCCATGCACAGAGGAAAGAACACTGCAGGGTTCCATGTGCACAGCTATCCCAAACTGGCAAACCCAGAGACCAAAGTCAGATAGCTACTAACCAGAGGCGGCCACTCCTGCCAGCCACTGTTTTATGATGTTTAATAAGTTCAAGGTTCCTAGGAGTTAGGTTTTGTTCTGTTTGGTCTGGGCTTTGTTGTTGTTGTTGTTGTTGTTTGGTTTTTTTGGGGGGGTTGTTTTTTTTTGAGACAGAGTCTTACTATGTAGCCCAGGTTGGCTTTAAACTCATCCATGATCCTCCTCCTCCTCCTCCTCCTCCTGCTGTGGGTATCTCAGCACCCACAGCCTGCTGAAGCAGAGGAACTCTCCATGAGGTGGGAGGTCGGGTTAGAAAGAGTGGCAGGGCCTATACAGCATTACCCTTGCAAGCAATGCCACAGAACTGGCCACAGATGATCCAAAATCCCATGCTAAGTGACATGCACCTGAACCCCAGCTCTCAGGAGGCTGAGGCAGGAGAATCATGAATTTGAGGCCAGCTTGAGATACAGAGTGAGTTCTGGGCCAGTCTGGAGTATATAGAAGGACCCTGTCTCCAAAAAAGGGCAAAGTGTGTTTTATATATATATTTTTTCAGCTTGAAAAATAATTTTTAAAAGGGTAGGGAGACAGCTCAGTCATGCAGTGCTTACCTTGCAAGCATAAAGAGCTGAGTTCAGTTCCCAGAATTCATATTAAAAAAAACCAACAACAACAAAACACAAGATAGTGTGGCTTGTGCTTATGATGCTAGCATTCAGCAGGCTGAAGTAGGTGAACCATGGGGCTTGCTAGGCAGCCAGCCTAGCCTCCTTGTGTTAATAAAATAAGAATAGAAAGCTCCTGAGGAGTGAATGACACTTGAGGTTGTATGCTGACCTCCACACACATGTGCAAACTTTTGCATGCACATTTCTACACATGTGTGTACCCACATGTTTGTACATACAAATAGGATACCAATAATGGAATACACCAAAAGGACTGAATGATTTTTAAGAAGGAAAGGTGGAGCTGAAAGAAGGGGACAACATGGCTGGAGAGATGGCTCAGAGGTTAAGAGCACTGACTGCTCATCCAGAGGTCCTGAGTTCAATTCCCAGCAACCACATGGTGGCTCATAACTATCTATAATGTGGTCTAATGCCCTTTTGTGTCATGCAGGCAAGCACTGTATACATAATAAATAAATAAATCTTGAAAAAATATTTCTAAAAAAAGAAAGAGGACAAAATCAAATAACAAATTCACCGTCCCTGGAGGCTGTGAGCAGCTTTGTGCCTCCCTTTTCATCTGCATGGCATCTTGCTGATCAGATTAAATCTGGGACGCTGTGGGGCCTAACAACCACAACAGCTGCTCTTAATAATTACTAACGTTATCGTTCATCATGTTGGTTGACTGCAGCCACGTTATCTGTTGTATCCATCCCATCATCTCTCTGACCCTTTCGCAGAAGCAAGTGGCAGGAGAAGGAGGCCAAGCTCCGAAGGACAGTCACTCGTGTACTGAAGTGTGATGTGACCAAGACACCCCCGCTGGGGTCAGCCCAAGTGCCCCTGGCTGACTGCGTGCTAACCTGTCTGGCCATGGAATGTGCCTGTCCTGACCTGGAGACCTACCAGGCAGCCTTGTGCAGACTGGCTGGCCTGCTGAAGCCAGGGGGCCACCTGGTTACCATGGTTACCCTGCGGTTCCAGCACTATATGGTGGGCCCCAAGAAGTTCGCAGGGGTCTACCTGGAGAAGGAGACAGTGGAGAAAGCTGTTCGAAATGCTGGTTGCCAGGTGCTGAAGTGCAGCTGCGTCCCCCTCAGCTACTCACAGGCCTACTGCGTCAATGATGGCATGTGTTTTGTGGTTGCCCGC
Source organism: Acomys percivali (assembly GCA_907169655.1). Taxonomy (NCBI): domain Eukaryota; kingdom Metazoa; phylum Chordata; class Mammalia; order Rodentia; family Muridae; genus Acomys; species Acomys percivali. The sequence continues at coordinate 144,445,459 of OU015744.1, forward strand.
AAGGACCCCAGTGCCTGAAGCCCCTGGCAGACAAGAGCTTTCCCTGAGGAAGTTATGGCAAACATTTAAAAAGTCTTGCTCCACAGCTTTCTAACACGGATCATGTTGCTTCTATCTGTTAACTGGTCACAAGGGAAAAAAAAAACCTCAAGGTCCCTATTACTCTTTTTTCTTTCCCTGATCAAAGTTCATTAAAATAAAGTGGTTTCCTTACATTCTGTCCTGGGATATCTTCTTCCAAAAACAGACGTTTATCCGAGAGCGGATGCTGTAAACAGAAATGCGGGCACAGGACGGAAAACAGGAGAGAGGCGGTTGGTGAGATGTTTCCACTGAGGCAGCTGGAGCTAGCGCGGGCGTGGGGCCTGCACATGGTAGTACCCACTGAGGGAGCTAGCCACGCCTCCCGGCTTCTCTCACTGTGGCCAGAGGCAGCTCTTGAGGGTCTCTTGTCTCAGCAGCTTCAGCAGACTTGCAGGCGCCAACCACAGTCACTCTGGCCACCATGCCCAGGTTCAGAACAGAGATACCAATGTATGCAATGTGCTGGTGGGTGTGTGGGCTGCTTCTGGGCACCCTGGCCTTCTGTAAGAGAAGTGGAGGGCTATAGCACCCTGTCAGCCACAGCATGTGCAGCTTGTCTCGGGCTCTAGCTGGCTCTATTCCACAGCTGCTGTTTGTCCTTGGTGATCTTCCATAGTACCAGCCCAACTCTAAAATGTTGGGCTCCCTGCGCCAGATGGGCTGTACCTTCATTAATAGCCTCTCTTGGGCTCTCTTTGAAGACTCCGACCCTGCCCCATGGTGCCAAGCCTCAACTTCTCTCCATGACCCTTTCCGTTCTAGGCTTGCTTCATCAACTGAGTCCGCTGGCTCACCAGCGACCTCTACTGGCCTTTCGTGGTGTCAGGCCTCAGCTTCACTCGATGATCCCTTCACTCCTTCAAAACCTGTCCCTCCCAAGAGGCTCTTACGCATTTCCAAGTTCAGCTGCCAACGTGAGATGCAGCTTCAACTTAATTTTGGACCACAGCTTCTGTGTGCTGACCCTAGGGAAACCCTCCCACAAGATTTTACCTCAGTGATGCTGGTCAAGAAAATGCCGTACAGGCTTTCCCCTAGGCCAATCTGGTACAAGCATTTTCTCAATTGAGGTTCCCTCTTCGCGAATGACTTTAACTTGTTGACAAAATCTAAGCGAGACAGCCACCTACCTGAACCACCTTACTACACAGTGCGTCTCTTCCCCTCTCTAACCCCTGTTCCACTTCTGAGCACTGAACAGAAACGGCAGGTCAACAGCCGCGACCCGGGAAAAGGCAGCCTCCATCGCTGCTAAAACCAAGTGTTTTCCTAAGTGTTCCATTGTGTTTGGGAGGTGACCCTGAAACTTAAGTTAGAGAGCAGTAACAAAGGTGTCCTCCCTCCAGTGTCAAGGATAAATCCAAGTGTCGCCCTGGTACTTGCTTTAGAGCTCCAGCAACGTGAGGCAGCAATGATTCCATATGGCCCCGAGAGGGCAGTGCAGGGCAGCGCATCCGCAGAACTCCGGCGTTCTTAGGAGAGGCTTGTTTCCCCAAGCAACTTTTTGACATAGTGAGTATTTTTTTTCCTTCCCTCTCAGGAAGGCAAACAAAACAAAACAAAACAAATCCAACCTTCAACAGGCACGGTCTCTCTGAAACCAGGACCTACTCCCTGTCTGTGTGGTCCCAGACTCTGCATGTCAGCTGGGACTGGAGATGGCACGAGAGGAAGCTGAAGCGAATGTTGGTGCAAGTCTAACAAGTTGGGACCACAAGGTGGCTGGTGGGTGGAGTATCATGAGGGCGGAAGCGCCAAGCGGGAGGCTTTCTGACCCCTATCTCAGGGTCACTGACAGCCTTCTAGGAGCCACACTGTATGACTTCTTGGAGAGTCATACAGCCATGCAGCCTTTAGGATATGACTCTGTGCTCCTCTTCCACGTCTGCCTGCAGGAAACAGAAGCAAGGAGGAAGGACCTCGGAATCACTAAGTGCAATCCAGGCAGCAGAGTTGGCGAATCCAACTAACAGATTTGCTAACACCGGACATCCTGGTAAGTTTTAGGAGATACGACTTACTGAATTTTCCAGATATAACCTTTGTTAATCTGCTTTCGAGGTCGTCTGGGGACAGCAAGAGGAAGAGGGTGGGAGTGGCCCCTTCCCTGGTGATGCTGACCTCTCTGCTTTCAGGGTGTCTTAATTTGCTTTCTGTTCTTACAATAAGGCACTACGACCAAAAGCAACTTGGGAAGGAAAAAGTCTATTTCAGCTTACAGCTTATATGCTACCATGAAGGGAAGTCAGTGCAGGAACTCAAAGCAGGAACCAAAGCAGACGTCCTGGAGGAATGCCACTTGCTGGCTTGATTCACATGGCTTGCTCAGCCTGCTTTCTTGTACCACTCAAGCCCACCTGCCCAGGAGTTGTACTGCCCTCGTGGGCTGGGCTGGGTCCTCTCACATCAATCATTAGTCAAGAAAATGCTCCATAGGCTTGCCTGTAGGTCAGTCTGATGGGGCCACTTGTCAATTGTGGTTCCTTTTTCTCAGGTGAGCACTGACCAGCACACAGGCACTGAGCTCCAACTCAGTGGGGGAAGTGCAGGCTCCCTGGGGCTCAGATCACATGTGCCACTGAAGAGTCTGAGCAAAGGACACTGGGAAAGCGAGACCACGAGCCAGCTGCTTTCTCACCAGTAGCCACTCCCCGACCAAAGCCAGGATCGGGTTTCTGAGAGGCATAGGGGCCCAAGCTCAAGAATCATTTCTGAGTGGGGTGGTGAGGACTGGGTGCAAGGAAGGACAGTACCAAATGAAACCTTCAGTAGCAAGGATGCCTAGGGAGGCTGAGGAAGGTTGTGTCCTAAAGAGAACCATCCCCCCCCCCATCACCATGAAGTATGCAATCAGAAGATGAGCCACTTCCTGGCTGGATGAAGATGAGGGTTCCTGCAGTCCAGCCCTCGGTGGGCCTCTCTGACATCTAAAGTCCAGGATACCTATACTAGGAAGGTGGCTATAAGGGTGTGGTGGTGGCCTGATCCTGGAAAAAGGAAAGGAACACCCCCGCCCGCCGCCTCGCCCCACTGCCAGAGTCCAGGAGGGTCTTAGTGGCTGGTGGTGGTGTTGAAGACTGGAAAGGGGGCTGGCAGCCCCTGTCAGGGCCGTGGGGTGGGGGTGGGGGTCAAAGGTAGGAAGGGTGGGTAGAACTGCTATGCACTGACCTCCAGCTTCCAGAACCATCAGCTGAGACTGGGCACGGTACAGAGGGACTAGAGTATTGGAGTTGGATGAAGTAGAAACTGGCCTGCTGGCTGGGACCTTCATCCTCTTTGAGGGTGGGTAGGCGGGAGCCAGAAGCCAAGAGAGGTAAGGCATCTCTCTGCAGGGTACCCTAATGGGAAGAAGAGATACTTTTAGGTAGCAGAGACCCAAGCCTGGGTAAGCAAATAAGAGTGCAGTGCCCAGGACTGGTGGAGGCCTCCTAGGGTGAACATCACCTGGAAATACTCGGGGTGGCCCTCTGCCATGATCAGCCCACTGAGACAGCCTCTGCTGCAGTGCTGCAAACAGAGAAAGCCCCTCCTGGAATGGAAATCTCTATTTCCCCCATTGTCGTTAGACCAGGAACTGACTTCCCCTGTGTGTTAGAAAGAAGGTTGTGCTTTCGGTTTGTAATAGCTTTGGGATTGGAGAGAAACGTGAGCAGCTGGTTTGGCTGGCAGCCGAGCAGTGTTCGGCCTCAGCCGGGAGAACTACTGTATATTTTTAGGTTTCAGAAGACATGGATTTCCCTCAAAACCCCAGATCCATCCGTCAAGCAGAAGGGCAGAGAAAGGACTTTCTGGAGGATGTTAGAGAGCCCAGCCATTTGGCTCCCAAACAGCCAAATGAACCCCCCCCCACACACACACACACAGATCCATAGAAGGGGGGGCAGGTATGCCGGGAATCCAAATGTCTTGGGAAGAAAGCATTAAGGACAGAACTCACTATACCCAGCCGTGCTTGGAGCATGCAGGACCAGCAGGATCCAGCACAGGTGCAGTGAAGGGTTGGTCAGCAGAAGGTTCCAGAACCTGACTTCAGCAGCTGAGACATCTGAGGTGCCGGCCTTGGGTGTGTGGTAAAGAATGATGTTGTGGTTCCCTTTTCCCATTCCAGGCTCTGGACTCAAGCTGCGTGTGTCTTGACACTCATTTCAAGGTTCTGGGTGGCAAAGGACACTGCAGGCATCTGGTGCACAAGCCACTGGGCACCTAGGCCTGGGTACTTACTTCTTGGCCTGTTTCCCAGGCCTTCCCAAGAGAAGAAAATATGCAAGTAGCTAGAAAATCTGGGCTTCGTCAGAAACCAATGGCAGGAAGAGGCAAAACACCATCCTTCAAGTTGTACCCAGTCCTGTTGGTGTCAGTTTTGTCTTCTGGCTCCTTTCGGAGCTGGGTCTCTGCTTCTTTACTTGACTGTGAAGCTCTCTGTTTTCTCCCACTGCACATTCTACAACATTATATAAGGTATTCATTCCCACACAGGCGTATTATACGTTGCCCATATTTCCCATTCCTTGCCTTCCCCTCTCATTAGTTCCCTTTGTTCTCCTAAACAGCTCATACATAATTTTACATTCCGATATAAAATCCAGATACCACATATGTCTTAGTTAAGTTTTTTGTTCCTGTGACAAACATTCTGACCAAAAGCAGCTTGGTGAAGAAAGGCTTCATTTGACTTGCACCTTCTGATCACAGTCAGTCACCGAGGAAAGTCAGGACAGGGACTGGGGCAGGAACAGAGATGGGAACCTGGAGGAAAGCTGTTTCAAGACCCATAGTCGAGCTGGGTGCGGTGGCGTACACCTTTAATCCCAGCACTTGGGAAGCAGAGGCAGGCAGATCGCTGTGAGTTCGAGACCAGCCTGGTCTACAAAGCAAGTCTAGGACAGCCAAGGCTACACAGAGAAACCCTGTCTCAAAAAACAAAACAAAAAACAAAAAAAGACTCACAGTCAGCTACCTTTCTATAACAGCCTAGGTCAACCTGCCTAGGGATGGTACTGCCCATGGTGGACTGCCCCTGACACCAGCCAGCAGTCAAGGCAATGTTCCACAGGTGCATTCACAGGCCCATCTGATGGAGGCTAGTCCTCTAATGAGGTTTCTTTTTCTAGGCAACTCTAGCTTGTTTCAAGCTAACAAAAACTAACCAGCACAGCATATGAGCAAAACCATGATCATTTGGCTTTCTGAGACTGATATAATTTACTTGATAGTGTTATGTCAGGGCTGGAGAAATGGCTCAGAGGTTAAGAGCACTGGTTTGCAAAAGAGAAGCCACCGAGGCCCGCCTGTGGGCTCACCACCCCTTTCCAAAGCCATGCACTTCAGGAAAGAAGCATAGGGCAGGGATTAGCTGCTTGGAAGCTTGTGCTCGGTCTCCATGAGGGTAGAGATCGTCACTGTGTGAGGCTGAGGTTATGCTCCCAGAACCAAACACAGGGCCTGGCACACACTAGGTCTGCAGTAAACAAGTGCAGAGTAATTAGAGCAACCTCCTGCATTAGTCAGGCTTCTCTGCAGGAAAAGAACTGACAGAAAACAATTATATATGTCTTAGTCACTGTTATATTGTTGTGAGCAGACAGCATGACCGAGGCAGCACTTACAAAAGAAAGCATTTAATTGGGCGCTTGCTTAACAGCTTTGGAGGGCAGTCCATGACTATCATGGCAGGGAGCTTGTCAGCACACATGGCACTGGAGCAGGAGCTGGGAGCTTTACCTGCTGACGCAAGGGCAGCAGGCAGAGAGAGGAATCCTGGATCTGACATGGGCTTCTGAAACTTCAAAGTCCACCCTCGGTGATACACGTCCTCCAGCAAGGACACACTTCCTAATCCTTCTAAACCTCTCAAACCACTCCACTTCCTGGTGACTAAATATATGAGCTTATGTGGGTCGTTCTCATTCAAACCGCCACACTACACACACACACACACACACACACACACACACACAC
>OU015744.1:144465322-144486253 GCA_907169655.1 Acomys percivali
GTGTGTGTGTGTGTGTGTGTGTGTGTGTGTGTGTGTGTTTACAGGGCTGGGAATTAAACTCAGAGGCTCAAACATGGTAGGCAAATGCCTTACCATTGAGTTATGACCATGACCCTTTATTAGTTTCTATTGTTAATCAACATCAGTGTTTCTGAGAGATACGTTTTAAAAAAAAGACTCCTAGAAAAAAGAAAAACAATTCCTAGATCTACATAATATAAGTTCCCTCTTGTTAGATTTCTCCAGCTTCTTTCAACTTCTGTACTCTTCTACAGAGTAGTAACCAGAAGTGTACACACAAGTAGTGTCCTCAGACATCCTCTTCCAGCGGCCCCAGGACAGATGCTCTGCTCTCCCCTTGGGACTATCATAAAGCCAAGGGGAACAACCAGTGTTTACTCCTGTCCCTGCAGAAGGGAGTCATCTGCCGCCCTTCCCTATCCACAGCCTCAGACCTGGATGAGTAGACCGTCTTGCAACAAGGACCAGAGTGGGAGGATTTTCCGAAACACATTTTAAAGTAATGCTCCTAGCAGGGCCTTGTTATTAGAGGAGCTGTTTCCTTGTAGTCACACTCCTGGCTGGAAAGTCAGTGATGCTGGGTCTCATTTTAGATCTACATCTAAGTAGCCAAGAGGCAAACATTTCTCTGGGAGCCTATTTTCCTCTCTGGGAAGAGGCCAGAAAGGCACTCTCATTCCCACAGTGTTGTCGTTGCTATTCAGAAGATCTGAAAATGGCCTAGGACCTTGGAGTCAGGCACTGATGGGTGGGTCAGGAAGCCATTTTAAGAACTTGAGGTCCCAGGTTATGCAGGCACAACTCGGAATCCTCATTAGTATATGGATGGGTGCCACCTCTCCCTTATGGGGCGCCCTGGCACCTCCTGAGCCAACCTTTGCTAACTTGAATTGGAAGTGCCTTTTCCCAGGAGCACCTATGGAGGCCCTGACCATCAGACCCATGCCCGGGTCACAACCTTGCAGAAAGAAATGAATCGAAAGCAGTGGTGTTGCTGCCCAATCCAACGGGCCTAAGCCAGGCTCCGATAGGGACTTGCAGGCTCGCAAGATGGTTCAGCGAGGAAGAGTGCTCACACTGCCAAGCCTGGCAGTCTGAGTTCTATCCCCAGGACCCTCAGGCTGGAAGGAGAGAGCTGCCTCCCAGAAGTTGCCCTCGGATTTCCAAGTGCACACAGAGGTACTTGGCCAACTGTTATGAGGCTTTCATTACAAAGTAAGACCAATGCCATTTCTAGCTCAGACCATCAGGATCCTCTCGCCCAGGCATTCCTCCCCACTCACTTCCCCACCTTGCAGACTTTGAGGCTACCCCTGGGCCAGGCAACAAACCACTGAGCCTGAATTGCCGCACAAAATCCTCAGGGCCAGCCGACAAAGCAGACACAGGCGCTCCCCAGCTGTGGGTGCCTTTGGTTGTTCGGTAGCTTTATGATGATACAAAAGCTACACACATGTAAATAGACACCACGCTTTGACTTTTGAGGGAGGCTCTTCCCAGGCCCACTATTTAATGGTACAATGCTGCCTTGAGATGCTGGGCAGCAGCAGAAACTGCAGTTGCTGGCGATCCCCACAGTCACAGGGGAAACTAGCCATGTTGCAGCCCATGTTGTTAAGCTAGGCCTACTAGGTCAGGCATATTCATGCATTTTGACTTGCGACAGGTTAACTGGGACATGATCACATGGGGCACTGAAAAGCGTCTGTTTTGTGAAATCGACAATATTTCCAGCTCCAATTGTGACCCAGAGAACTGAAGTCATCCACTTGAGGTTGAGGTAAAAAGCAGACAGAATGGCTCATAGACAATTCAGCTCTGATCAGTTTTGTTGAGACCTACTGTGTGCGTGAGGCAAGAATCACCACAGAGTCAATATTTGGGAATATGTGTGACGATATTTCTGCTATGTTCAAAAACCAATTTCCCCATTTTTCTCAGAACCTGTTGGGGTGGGGACAACACGAGGCTATTTGAATCTCCTTTGTCAATATTCTTTATACCTGCCAGAGAGAACATTCTGCGATCATACAAGGAGAAGCTGTTCTGGGCACAATACCTCCTATTATCGCTGAATCAATGGCTCCAAGCTTGGGGCGAGAGCATTGTGTCTTTTTAAGGAGAGGAGGAAAAAAAAGCTAGATCCTTTGAGGTTCCTAAGCACGCTGATTGGGTTTTCATTCTATTGTGAGGTGTGCTTCCTCCCTCCGCCCAGCCACCCCATTACAATCCTGAACATTACCCAGCTGATGTGGACTCAGGGAAAAGAAAGACAACGCTGTGTGGTTGGGTGAGGTTCCGATTCTCCCTTCACAAACAGCCTTCCCTAGGAGCAGCAGGAGGGGGGTCAGGTCAGCAGGAGAGCTGTGCAGGGAGCGCTGAATGCCCCGGGAAGCAAGATGGCTGTTTCTAAGGGCACAGAGCATGGTGTTTTCGAACGCAATTCCTAGCCAAGAACTTCTGGGGTTCAACTCCTAAGGCCACCGCACACGGAGGCTGCAACCTTAGGTTCATTGCCTAATCTCTCTGTGCTCTCCTTCCTGGGTTGTATGAGGGATATCGAAGTTCACAGGTGCTGTCATCCTCCAGGAGCAAGGGAGAGTGACTCCAGGATCTCCTTGAATACCAAAATCCACAGGAGCTCAGGTGCCTCATATAAAATGGCACAGTATTTACATATAACCCATGCACATCCTGCTGTATGCTTCAATTTGTCTTGGGATTATTTATAAAGCACACTCTGTGTGTTCTGCAAATAGCTGATACACTGTTCTGTCGGGGATAATGACAAGAACAGAAGCCCGTGCACACTCAGGGCAGATGAGGTCTGTGTCCTTTTGTTTTTGCAGTGCTGGGGCTCCCTTTGTGAATACTACTGATGTGGTTGAGCCGGTGGATGTAGGACCCACAGACACAGGTGGCTTCATGGGCTACAGGGACTGGCACTATGCCCAGCAAGAGCCAAGGCCTCGTGTGCAGCAGCCATCACTATTCCAACTTCAGGTAACTCCCACAGCCTAATGTTCAGAGATGCAGAAGGCGTGAAGCGATGTGGGATGGCACTTACTCACTACACACACCACTTTCTAAAAATAGTGATGCTATGGCCTTCTGGGACACAAAACAGCAAGATGATGTTCCCTTCTCTCGGCCCAATCACACTCATCCTTTAGATCCTCTGGGATCCAGGGCCTACTGGTCCAGGATCATAACCTCTGTTGACTGGCCCAGCTGGCCCTCTGATGACAGGGAAGCCAGCCTCTCCTAGAGCAGGCCCTGGCTCCTTTTTCTTCCCCTCCTATCCCAGAATATCCTCCTACATGGCCCCTTTGTACCTGAACCGTGGCCACAGTTCATCCCTAGAGCAGCTCTGAGGCTCTGCAGACTCATAGCACATAGCTCAGCTGTGGTCCCTGCTCAGGCTCCGCCCTCCCGGGATCTCCTCTTCCACCAGGCACTGGGACTTGTGGGAGGTCAGGTACTCTCTACTCCAAGTTCAGACTTAACACACTGGCTTCAGTTTCCCTGGAAACCCTCACTGTCCAAGTTTCCAGCTGGGGTGAAGAAACACCTAAGCCTAGGGCCTCTCCCTGAGAGCCATCATTAAATGTCTGGCCAACCTCTTCCCACCTGGGGGCTGAGGGAAAACCATAGATCAAACCATAGCCAATCTTCCCCCTCTATATCTTTTTGCTTTTGTTTTGTTTATATCTTACAGCCACAACTCTTAGTTGAATTCCTCCTTGCCCCAGAGGTCAGACTTGTCCTATTCTCCAATAGCATAAATTAATCCTTTGAAACATCTATGTATTCATCTATCTACCCACCTAACTACATACCTACACATCTCTGTCTATCTATCTGTCTGTCCATCATCCATCTGTCTATTATCCTCTATCTATCTATCTATCTATCTATCTATCTATCTATCTATCATCTATCTGTCTGTCTATTTATCTGTCTCTCACTATCTATTTATCTGTCCTCTATCTTACTGGTTCTATTTCTCTAGACAACTCTAAATCTGTGAAAAACAAAAAGGTCAAGGCTGCTCCAAAATCCTTTGAGGAAGTTACAGCAGGACAGAGGGGGGGAAAAAGAAAGAAGGAATGCCAGCATTCCCACAGTGTCCCAGCGGCTCCAATCATTTTGGGATACCCTTTGGTATGGCAATAGCTGTCTCACCAAACATCCCCTGGAACATTCCACTATCAAGGGAACAGACTGCAGAGCCCTCTGTGGCCCAAACAGTGGACCATGTTCAGGCCCCAGATAGTCTTGTTCCCTGAGCCAAAACAAGTGAGCCCTGTGCCTGGCAGAGGCAAGGTCATGGACAGAGAGCCAGGAACAGCCTGTGAGGAGAAATGAGGCATTGGGCCAACAGAAAGAAGACAGGCTCGTGGCTAAGTTTTCTCATAGAAGATGTGGCTGCAGCCTATTTGCAGCTGAGGACTTGTGGGGGTTCCATGTGTAGGCTTATGTAAGTCACAGAGAAGAGGTACACGTGGGATTGAAAAGCTGGAACTCTGCAGCGGTGACTTCCTGGAATATGTGATGGTCTGAGCCTCCCCTGGGAAGCAGGAAACCATGTTCACAACAACTTGAGTTAAATCCCAAAGGACAGCTGCCATCATGCTCTAAGAGATACAAATGGAAGAAGCTACGAGAAAGAAATTTCACATAGCAAGAACACAAGAGTCCCATTGCATGAGTCACACCATGGATGGCTGGATGTTGCAGGCAGAGTGCTCTGTCTGCTCAGGCCTTTCTTTGAGCTAGCCTTTAGTATTGTTGATGCCTTTGCCTGCCTTGGGAAGGGAGGCAAAGTGAGCCAAGATGTAGTAGTTCCAGCTCCTCACAACCTCCCTGGCCCCTAAATGTACTTTTTAGGACTTTGCCTTATTTCAAGAATTCTAAGGGAGTAGGGGAAGTGGGGAGCAGAATGCAGGGAAGGGCATTTCACTCTTCTTCACCGGCAGGTGGCTCAGGGTCAAGGCAATGAAGGACAGTTTGCTCCTCCAGTGGACCATGGTGATGATGCTCCATGTATCTAAGAGGCCACCAGCCCTAGCCAAAGCATGACCAAGTGGAGACCAGGGGGACACTGGGAAGGGAAACCAGAGCCTTGAGAAACCGAAATTCTTCAGCCATTTCCAGGACCCAGGGTACCCCAAGGCAGGCATTGGACAGATGAAAAACGTGAGGCCCTAAGAGTGGAGCCCCACTTGCCAAATGCTCCCAGGGAATAAACTGTTTGAAAGACTGGCCTCAGGGCTGGAGAGATGGCTCAGAGGTTAAGAGCACCGACTGCTCTTCCAAAGGTCCTGAGTTCAATTCCCAGCAACCACATGGTGGCTCACAACCATGTATAATGAAATATGGGGCCCTCTTCTGACCTGCAGGTGTACATGCAGGCAGAAGACCTATGCATAATAAATAAATAAATAAATAAATAAATAAATAAATAATCTTAAAAAAAAAAAGAAAGAAAGACTAACCTCCTCCACTCCTGTCCATGCTCTAGGCTGTAGGCTTAGATTTTGTTTTTAACAAACCTACTTTATTTAAGGTTCTTAAATGCCTTTACCTCCCTCCCAACTGCCTAACCCTTGGTTGGAGAGAAATAAGGTTGAAGGAGAAAAACAGGGGACTTAGACCTCATCTTCTGGCTAGATAGGGTCGTTGGGTTCTTTTGGGGGGTAAAGCAAATTTCAGCTGTCAACAGCAAACACGGAAGGAGGTCCTCCATCGGTCTCCTCCAAACCCCATATTCTCCATTTAGGTTTTCTTTTTTATATCCTTTAGTGTCCTCCGAATTCAACTAACCCCAGTTGGCAAAGACCATGCCCCCACACAAGACAATTATCAACTGTGGACAAACTAAAGCCCAAACTAAAATCCCACACTGGGGGTTTAAAACAAAAGCATATTTACATAACTGAGTTTACAAAGAAACCAAAACTTCCATTACATTAGGCCAAGTAAAATAGGCAAGGGACAAACCTCCCAAGCTGCTGGCCTTGTGGCCTCACCCCTTCCTCAGTCATGATGTGGTGTGCTAGCTTGTGTTGTCTCAACACCAGACTGGGCACTTTGTAATGATCACAGACATTTTGTGGCTCTGATAGCTGGAAAGTCCAAGTCGAGGAACTTTCTGCTGTCTTCGTATGCAGAGAGCATTACATGGGAGAAAGCAAGGGAGCTTGTAAGCTAAGATGCCTCTTCTTCTCATAAAGCCTCCAGTCCTAACACAGAGTCCCATCCTGATGATGTCGTGACCTCCCAAAGGCCACCCTACAAATATCATCAACACATAAATTTGCGTACTGTCTTAGCTAGGATTTCTATTGCTGTGATAGAACACTATGACCAAAAATACACTGGGGAAGAAAGGGTTTATTTTGTCTTACAGCTGGTAAGTCCACCTTCCAGAGAAGTCAAGTCATGAACCTGGAGGCAGAAACTGATCCAGCGGCCTTGAAGAATGTTCCTCATGGTTTCCTCAGTCTGCATTCATATAGCACCCAGCCCCACCTACCAAGGGGTGGTACCACCCTCAGTAAGCTGAGCCTTCACCCATCAATCACCAAGAAAATTCCCTATAGACTTGCCTGCAGGCCAATCCTATGAAGGCATTTTCCCCAATTATGACTTCTTATTCCCAGATGAGCCTAGCTTATCTCAAACTGACATGAAAACAAGCCAGCATAATTTCCAATTCATGAGCTTTGGGGACACAGTCAAACCACAGCATGGTGCTTGGCTTGGTTTCCTCTGACTCTCTCTCTCTCCTTTGCCTTCCCATAGTCCAAGGAGAGTGCAGCCTTATAAACACAAGCAACTCCACTAGGAAAGACAGGCCCCTGCCTTGCCAGACTGCTCCCACCTGTCTATAGTATTTTAGAAGTGCCCCCAAGCTACTGGGCCTTGTACTTGCCCAGTAAAGACCAAACTGAAGCCCTGCAGGCCACAGTACTACTGACTTGATGCCTCAGGTTCCTGCCCTGTGGGGGGACCCCAAGTCCAAGGCCCAGTAAATCACCATACAGCAAAGATAACCTGGCTACCAAATTATAGGAGCCTATGCCTGGGTTCCTATCACTGTAGGTGAGTGGACTGCAGGGCTGGGGAGGCCCCTTCCAGCTCATGTCCTCTGGAGAATTGCATCTGGATAGGGATGCAGGGTACCAGCCATAGTAATTTACAAGGTTCATAAGCGTCTCCTTGCCTCTGGCTGATCCTAGCATGGACACACTCCATCATGTCCCTACAACGCCAGCTTGGCTATGTCTTTCCAAAGCCAAGACCTTAGCAACTGCCTGATACACCTACATGCCCCATGGACTTGGCTCTGCAGCTACTGCCCACTTCACCCATATTTCGGGTTGATTGTGCCCCATCCTCAGTCTACATGTAGAAGTCCTGACTGCCAGTGCAGTGGAGTCAGGAAGTGGATTCTGTAGAAGGTAAGGATACCACTTGAGATGACATCCTCACAAGAGGTTCAGCGCCTTTAATGTGTCCTTTTCAGCTTGTCTACACGTGAGGACACAAGAGAAACAGTCTACAAACCAGGATGTAAGTCCAGACCCTGGGCCTGCTGGACCCTTCATCTTGCCCTTCTCAGTTCTAAAACTGAAAGCTAAATGTCCATGGTTTCAACTTGGTGACATTTTGATTTGGTGGACCAAACTGACAAGGGTAGGTGTACCCACCCATCTAGGAGAGATCCCTCTCAGGAAAACCAATGGTATGTCTTGGTCTGACCCCTTGACCCCGGTTTACCCATTCTTCCATCACAACATTCCCACCAACTGCCCTCCCTTACCTCCGAGGAGCCAGCCCCACGCAGCCTCTTCCCCACCCTCCTGATCCAGTGTTTGGTGATCAGTCTCACTCCATCTTCTGGTCTCGGTCTGGTAACATAGTCTCCCCAATAAGCTGCAGCAACAGTCCCGTGTCTTCTTGCCCTCCCTGCACCCTGTACATAAGAGTTACTCAATAAATAAACTAGTAGTGCATCCCAATGGCAGCTGTCTTCCGCTGCCCAAGCTCCTGCAGGACTCCAGAAAAGGTGAGAACAGAGGCCTATTACGTGATGGGCTCCTGAAGTCCCTCTGTCCCTCACTGTCCCATGTCTCTTGCCTTGAGACCCTCATGCAGTCAGTGCTCAGCAAACACTTGCTAAGGACATGCTCTGTTGCAGGCTCCCACGCCCATACTTTATACGAGGGCTTGAGCCTCGTTGTCTCTAGCATTTATTGGTTGTGGAAAGAACACTACGGCAGCCCAGCAACACATATTGATGCTCCAGTCAAGAAGGGGCCACATCCCGTTGTAGCCTTTGGTGACATTGTAGCCAACTAATTCTTTGTGGGGTTTGCACAACAATCGAGTCACCTTGTCACACATTTCTGAGTATGCTCCCACCATGAAGTAATGTGTGGCCAAAAACAGCTATACACCCTCACGTTGCTTAGCAGAAGTATTCTTACAGGTTCTGTCTTGCTCCTCCCAGTATCCTCTATGAGGTATACTCCTTTCTCACTCTATGGGTGAAGGGACTAAGGTGAAAAAGCAGGGAGGGGCAAGTTGTGCATCACAGGGCGACAGCAACCAGTGGAGTAGGAGCAGAGACAGTCCCCACAGAAACCATCCTGAAGTCCCTGAACAGGCCACCTCCTCCCAGGGGCCAGCAGTAACCCGTCTTGTATTGCCCTTGGAATCCTTTCCACAAGCTTCTGCCGAGCCCCTCCTTTGGGCTTTGCTCCTGGGAGGAGCCTACACATGAGACAAGGGAACAACTGTGAAACCACAAACATGACAACTGGGTTCGGCTTGAGTGCCACTCCAGGACCAGAATACAAACCAGTCCAGAAAACATAAGCCCTGCAGCTGCTCTCAGGCATGAAGTCTTCTCTGTGAGCTGGTGAAACCTCTGCGGAGGCTAACTCCATTGCTGTTAATGAAAGACGGTGATTGTTTTATCTTAAAGACAGATGTCGGCAGAATTGCCCCGTAACACATGTTTAGATCCAATGTTCCTGAACCAGAGTCTGGGAAAAGGGATGGAAATACTCCAATGAAACTCTTGGGGAAAAATAAAAGTAAGAATGAGCAAAATCAGTACCTATTCTCTCATCAATGGTATAGAATCATGACTAAAATTTCGCAGCAAAACACCTGCATCTGAGGTTAAATTTGTGTGACTCCAACTAGCATAAACACTTCACACAGATGTGTATGCCACCTGGCAGCAGGCGGGGGCAAGGTGCGGGGGACTATCTACGGGTGACTAGGGTTCCTCCCCTGCTGTGATGCCTAGTCCTAGAGAAGACGTAGGCTAGTGTGGTGGTATTTTAAGGGTAGTCAGGGTTATCATGGGCCCTGACTTTCATGACACTCATCATTGAATGGAGGAAACCATCTGATATCTTGCCTGAGCTGCCAACCAGCCCCCACTGCCTCCTTCATTTCAGCCTCTACCTCCAACCCAAGGCCACCCTGCACCTGAAGCAGGTATCCTGAACACTGACCCTTCTGCTCCAAGTCATGTGCAACCCAAAGTACCAAAAGGCCCTGTTTTCAAAGCCATCTTTTCATTTCATAGCCACATACAATGACCCAGCCATGTCCCTGCCCTCTTAACAGAAATCCTACACTGTCCTGAAAGTGCTGGTTTCAAGGCTTGGGAACCGTGTAATTTAACATCTTCTCCAAGAATTCCTCTGCATCGCTCAGAATTCCCTGGGGAGGGCAGGGGAGGGAGGGGGATGAGCAACCCTAGAGACAGGAAAAACTTGTTGAAAAGCTCCCTCAATGAGGGAAAAGCAGGGCTGACCTCTGGTCTAACTGAAACCAGAGGCTCGAAAGCCACATGGCGCTCCACTATCTTCTCTGCTCCCCTATGTTTGGAGACTCACACTTAGCAACACAGCCACTAATTCTGTGTGAGTGGGGATGGGAATGGATCTCGCTTTGGAGTCCTAAGGCAGGGCCTCATCAGGCAATTTCAGATCAGCAGTCCATTCCCCTACTAACCAATTGTGGATGGTAGAGTAAGGCTATCTCATTGGTCCCAGCCAGTCAGTGCACTGAGAGGACCCGGGCAAGCCCTCTGCCAGTCAGGTAACATGGCTGGAGAAGAATATGCATTCCCAAGGAGGAACACGGGTTCTTTGGAGGTGGGACACCTTTAGAATTTATCATGGCCATGGCCCTCCAAAAACCAATGGCATATCAGACACATGGTGTATCTGTGGTGTTAAAATATCACAGGGGGAAATTAAGAATCAAGTATCTAAGCTGAGCATGATGGCAAACCATGCAGCTTAGGTAGGACAGGGTAGGACAGCAATACTGAGGCCAGCCTGGGTTACTTACATAGAAAGGTTCAGTCTCAAGTAGAGGAAGAAAGAGGCGGAGGAGGAAGACGAAGAAGATGAACATAAAAACAAAATGGCCCTATCTTGGTCCACTCTCTATTGCTGTAGCAGAAAACTTGAGTCTAGGTAATTGAACAAGGATGGGAGTTTGTTTTACTAAGAGCTGTACAGTCTGGAAGGCCCTGGAGCCTGGCAGTGGCATCTGGTGAAGCCTTCCTGCTGCCCCATTGCATGACAAAGGGCACCAAATGATGAGCTACAGCAGGAGGGTCAGACAGCTCACTGTAATAACAAAGTCTTCCTGACCAGGAGACTCATGCCAGGATTCCACACATGGGTTAGCCCATGCCGGTCTAACCCAGGCACCTCCCACTCACCCCTGATGCTACTCCGTTCAGTACCAAGCTCCACACATGAAGCTGGCATCGGGTACGGTTGAACCACAACAAGCTCTTTATAAGAAGAATCATGAAGCCAGGCACCATGGCACATGCCTGTAATCCCAGCACTCTGGGAGGCAGAGATAGGCGGATCTCTGTGAGTTCGAGGCCAGCCTGGTCTACAAAGTGAGTCAAAGATAGCCAAGGCTACACACAGAAACCCTGTCTGGAAAAAAAAACAACAACAACAAAACAAAAATCAAAAAACAAACAAACAAACAAACAAACCAAGAATAATCATGAGAAAAAGACTTCCAAACATCTCCTACACCACCTAAGGCTCAGGGAACATTGTGGGCTAGGGAGCTGAGAGATTGTAAGAGCCAGATCAGGGAGTTTGCTGTAAGACTGTGTCTCCTATTAATGTCAAAAGCTACACCCATAAAGTCTCACCAACATGACTGCTTAATCATGAACTGAACGGGGTCAAGAGCAACAGACATAGTAAAGTGGATTAGGGAGAGACCAGGAGGCTTCGACACTGCACAAAGAACTCTAGGTAACTAAGGAATACTGAGAGTAGGAGAAATTGTCTTCCCCACCAGGAAAGAGCAAACCAACTGCTTATCCAATACCAAATGGTCAGCCCTGAAACATACACAAAAATAACATACAGATTGTGCTTATGTTATATAGATAGATAGATAGATAAATAGATAGATAGATAGATAGATAGATAGATAGATATAGATATAGATATAGATGTTTGCAACAATAATTAATAAAAAAGAGGTCATGATTTTGAAAGAGACCAAAATGAGGTATGTGCTAGGGTTTGGAGGAAGGAACGGGAAAGGGAAATGATGTAATTGTATTATAGACTCAAAGAATAAAAGAAGCAATAAAAAAAAAGAGAAGGGCTGATGTAAGACAATTAACAGAAAGATAGTAGCAAAGCTCCAGCCTGGTCCCTTAGAGAGCTCTCGGGAGCCGATGATACCTCCAGGCAAACGGCCCTTGTCAATGATTCCAGGGCTGCCATGGAGGTTGGAAGGAGACAAACTGCTGGATACTTGGGAATTCTAACTGGGGGAAAAAAAAAAGATTTAGTTTTCAGAAGGCAGTTCTTCCAGCAGGGCTTTGGGCTGGGTGTAGATTAGATGGGTGTTTGGAAATGCAAGAAATCTAAGACAGTGACAGTGCTAAGGCCAGAACGTGTATGCCCTTCCCCCACATTCATGGATTGGCCCTACACCAAATGTCTTTGAAGTGGGGCCTTTGAGAGGGAGATGAAGCAGAGCATCCCCCTACACACAACACCCCAAAAGATAGATGCATTGTTCTGGGCAGAAAGACAAAGGAAATATGAAGCTTCTGTGTATCTTGAACTTGGGCTGAGTTCTCCACAGCCTCTACTGGAAGGCTGCACCTCCAGCAAAAGCCTGTACCTCTTAATCACATTCCTAGAATGCTTTCCCTCAAAACCAGGAGACACGCACTGCTTAAGCTTTTAACCCCTGCACAAAAGGGCCACTTGTCAGGAGCATTGCCTGTGCTCCCACGATCTGCACCAGTCACCACTGAGAGCAGTGGGATGCTCAGCCCCACCACCACCACCCCACCGCCGCGCTCTCGCTGTTTTGGTTGTCTCTGTTTTGAGATCATTTCAAATGTACAGAAAAGTTGGGCTCTGATCGAATCACGCCCACGTGCCCTTTGCCCAGACCTTTCCCACATGTGCTAAGCCAACATGCAGATCTCAGCTCTCCTCTAGGCTCGTGGGCCAGTTTCAGGCTCCCTGGGTAACTGGGACCTGTCAAACAAATGAAGAGTGCTGGTCCAAGTAGTCTCAGGCAGCCCCCATGAATCCTCAGGTCCACTGGTCTCTCTATTCTTGGCTCCTGGCTCTGAGGAGCTACAGCCTACCAATGCTGGCGGGAAGGCCAGGCACATTAAGCCCTGCTCTGGGAACTGGAGTATGTCCCCAAGCCGCCTGCACAAGTTGCTGCCCAGAGCCAGCTATAAATAACCTGAAAGCTGCTGGCTGTGGGGTGGTGTCGCTGCTACCCTAGGGGAGGCGGGTGAAGAATGCCCTGGGCACCAGGGCTTTACCTTGGCCCATAGGTCGTGCAGGGCAGGACAGGCCTTGAGGAGAGGCCCGGACAGACCTCCTTCTGAAGCGGCAGCTTCTGGCCCCCATCCCCTAGGGGCAGTAACTAGTGTCCCATGGGGACCTCAGGCTCTCTTCCCAGGACATGGCTCCTTCTCTGCCTGTTCTGCCTGCTCCCACTGCTCCAGGTAAGTGGTTGAGTGGGTGTGCTGGGGGGCATGAGAATGGAAGCTCCCAGCTCTGCTCTCCGACAGAGGGTGCAAGGGGAATCTCGAGACTTGGTGGCTGGGTGGCACTAGGGATCTATGTCTCTGAAAATGAGACTGTCTCATACCCAGAGGGGACAGGAAAAGGAACAAGTAGACTAATACCAGTTAGGATAAGAGAAGTCCCATGTGGATGAGCATGGGGCTCTGAAGGGACACCATTGCATACAGGACTTGTCCTTCCTGATTAGCAATTCTATTATCTGCTGTCCAGCCTTCCCTCCCCCGCAGCCCCTTCTAACTCGTCTAATGATCCCCAGCTCCTTTCCCCACCCTTCCTCCAGCAGATCCTCAAAGAGCGGTCCCCACCCACTGCTGCCTATACCCATCTCTGCTAACCCCCAGCATCAAATGAGCCATAGGCAGAGGGCAGAGGGTCCTCACTCAGAGCCAATGTCTGTCTGAGGAGTTGGTGTGAAGGATGGTCCACAGTTAAAAAGAAAGAGCTGAGGAAGAGGGGTGGCTCCCGGAAGCAGGTGTGGAAGCAATCCATCTCCAACTGTCTTCTCATTTTGCATATGGGGAAACCGAGGCGCGGAGAGCAAGGATACCTTCCTGAGGCCACACTTCTCATTGGGGGAAAAACCCCTATATTCATATCATCCCAAAAGACAGAGAACCCTGGAGTAGCCTCAGCGACAGTGTCTTGTGCCTCAGTATCCCCAGATGTACCAGGACTGATTCATTACACAGTCATTCCGTAGACACCTAGTGAGCATCTGCTATCTGAGGCAGTATGCTCTTTGCCACCTTGGACAGGTTCCTTAAACTTCCCCCTGTCTCAGGTTTCCTCATCAGGAAAATGAAGATGCTCCCTCAACAGCCTCATTCTAAAGAACGACTGAGAGGAACTAACTGAAGCCTTGAGGCACTGTGTGTGTTTGGAGAAAACTCTAGTTGTGGGTGTCAGGTGTGAGGACATCGAGGCTCTGCCCTCCCCGAAGTCTGGCCAGGGCCAGGAGGTGGGTACCAGACTGAGGGATGGGCCACGAGATTCAGCATCCCTCAAAACCATCTCAGGCACTTCTTTTCCTTCTCTAAGGTCCCCCAGACTGAGACAGAAATTAGTACGTTGCCCAAAGTTGCTCAGCATCTCAGCCGCTGGAGATTAACTACACCTTGGTCTTTCTGACTCCCAAGCCCAGCCTTCCTCGCCCTGGGCCTTCTTGGTAATAAGATTGATTTCTGGGTCCTTGGCCAACTATTCTGAGATTTCAGCCCCCAGGGAAACGAGAGCTTGAGATGGTGGAGGAAAGCAGCAGGGAGAATGTAGCTCTCTCACTTATCCAAGCTGGACTTCACAAGTACCCACAGCATACGGAGACAGGTGTGGAAGTCAACCCAGGCTCCTGCCCTGGGGGGGCTCACAGCCAGAAAGAGCCCTAGCAGGGGAAGACAGTGAAGAAATAGTGCGTATGTATAACCTTTGTAAATTGGGTCCGCAGAAAGAGATAAAAAGGTGTGAGAAACCCCCTTGCAGGAAGTGGAGGAGTCTAGTGGGAGGAAGGTCAGCTGGCTACACTGTGTGTGACAGGAAGGCTGGGGGATGCTATCAGGGGCCAGGCCTGGGGGCCTTGCCTCCAGAAGAGATCTGTAGCCTGAGTGCATGGTGAAACCTCTGAGGAGAGTGCGGCTGCGGCTGGTTTACAGGAGAGAGGTCAGGATAGGAGAAGAGAAAGTATCCCTCCACCCAACTCTTGAGAGCCTGGAGGATGTAGCCAGGCTTTGAACTAGGGCTTCCAGCTTACCTCGGGGCTTTCTGAGGGCCTCGGAGAAACAGTACATCCTGCATGCCAGATCATGTGTGATTTCCCAGAATGGTGGCTCATGCCAGGGTGAGCACAGTAGATGGTGTGATCCAAAAATTCCTAACTTTTAAAGCAAAATTTCCATTTTGGATTTCGAATTTTGGCATTATGGACGTTCACTCCCCTTCAACAAGTGAAGTCCATGCAGGTATTCCAATTCTGGGAAAACCACCGAATCTGAAGCACTTGTAATCCTGCAAGCGAGCGCGTCAAACGAAGACACTCTAGCTGTCATCTGTCTAGCCTTCACATCTGTGACGGTCCCAGGAGCCCAATCCCTCCCAGGCAGTTTCAGCCCCTCATGTTGGGGTGGGAAGACTTTCTCTTGAGGTCTCAGGACAACCTCCTATAGCCTCTTGCCACAGGTCCTGGTTTTTGTCCAGAGAAGGCCCAGCAAACGGAGGAGACATGAAGTCTGGCTGTGTTCAAACAGCTGTAGGAAACTGGACCTTACTTACATAACCCACTCCCTCCTCTCCCAAAATCAAGTTCCTGGCCTTTCATTCTGTATGCCCCCCCCCATCATCCCCACCCACTACCCTTTGCCAAGAATGCAACATACCCAAGGACATTTCCCAGAAGCTCTGTCATCTAATGACTTTCCACCAAAAATTTAACTCCCTTCTGAGTGTTTTCTAACCTAATCAGCTAATTTAGCCTCTTTGGCCTTGCCATTTTGCCAGTGTTTAAGTATATATTTCTTTTCTGAACCAATTTGTCTGTGGGGCGCTGCCTCCTGAGTTCTACAGAAGCCAGATGTCCTGAGTTTGCTGCTGCAGAATGACGGCACAGCTCAGCATCCTCTTCATTTCTACTTCATCGGAACAGAATCAGTTTGTCTAATGTGACTGTTCGGCAGTCTGACTTCTGACGATGACATCTTCGATCTGCAGAATGGTAGGATGGCCTGTTCCACATCTTGACTTCACTTGTTTGTCTGTGCAGCTGGCCTGGGCAGACTATGTGGGGTTTCAGCTAGGTGCCACATGTGTCCCTGCTTGAAGCCTCAGGACGACCCAGGGAACCCAGACCTGAGACCCTCCTATCTCCATCGGTCAAGAGAAAAGAAAAGGCATCAGTGCTCAAGGCCACATCTCTGGTGAAGGGCAAGGCCAGAACTTTAAATAAGTGGTTGATCCTGTTGCCTTAACAAAACCTCGATTTTAATGCCAGGCTAATTTTAGGACATTTGGACAGAGGTGCCAGTCAGAAGGGTGACTACTACCAGGATAAGTGGACACCAGATGAGTTGATAAATACAGAGAATGCTTTTAGACCAAGTGACCTGTGCTAGGGCCCTCCTGCTGACCAGCTCCCTCCACACAGGGCCAAGGAACTTGCCCCCCCATCACTACTTCTGGGCCAGGGCCCAGATAAGACAGGGTGGGGGGAAAAAAAGCCTCACCAGCTCTCAGGGCAAAGAGCAGAGTGAGGAGGCCAGAGTCCCCTGCCCCTAGGGCCTGGAGAGATAGATTTGGGACTTCATAGGAGACATCAAGGCATTGTAGGAAGAGGCTCTCACCAAGGGGCCCACTGGAGCAGAGCTGCAGGAGTGAGAAGCCTGCTAGAGGCCTCTAGTGTCTTGGGAACTTCACTTGAAGTCCCGCATCCTGTAAGTCCCGCTCTAGAAAGTAGTGGCTTCTTCGTGTGCTGCTTAGTGAGCATTCATCTTCATAATGTATAACTCCATTACTTCCCACCAGCAACCCCCATGGGACCCAGATTCAGCCTCCTCTTCTGCTCCCCTTCCCATGCTCTCCTGCCCTCCTCTCCAATTTATCTTCCTCTTCATCCTCCTCCCCTCCTCATCCTCACTCCTCTCTCACGTAGTCTCTACCCTGTCTTCTCCTCTGCTACCTACTCTCCCCTCTCTTGTCCCCTCCCTCCCCAAGCTGCCCTTCCATCCTTCCCTTTCCCCTATCCCTCCTCCTGCCTCCTTTTTCTTTCTTCTCTCCCCTGCCCACTTCCCTGAGCCTAGTCCAATGGACACACTGAATGAAGCAGACAATGGGAGGAGGATCTCTCCCTCCCTGCTTCCTTCCCTGACCTCAGTGAGAAGAGGCAGGGAGGGGCTGGTCCCCAGTCCAGCAGGCCCAAGACTCAAGGTCCATAAATCTTCCAGGCTTAGACAGAGGCCTAAATTTAGAGGGAACGTGTCACCAGACCCAGGAAGAGGAGTAGGTCCAGCCAGACCCTCTGGCTCCTGTGAGGTGGCACCTATGTGCCTGTCTGGCCCCTAGGGCACAGGCTTTGCTTGGATAGGGCCCAGGAGGAAGAAGAACAGCTGGAGGCTTGGCTCCTCCTGCCTCCTTCCCTGCCAGGGCCTCCTCTGCCTTCCTCAATGCAAGCACATTCTAGGGGCTAGAGATAGGAAGTATCCCACAGAAGTAACCTCTGGGGAAACATCAAAGCAAAGGCAATTCGAGGAAGAGCAAAAGCTTAAAGCTGGAGTTCCCAGAAGTGTGGGTTGCATTGATGCTACCTCGTCAGAGTAGCAGGGCTTATCCATCCATCCATCTATGCATCCATCTATGCATCCATCCATCCATCCATCCATCCACCCACCTACCCAATCACTCAGTCAATCAGCTAACATTTGTTGAGCGCTTGCTCAGGAACTTTGGACACAGATGTGGACCCTGGACCTACAGTGGGACTCCTGTAATAATGGTGAAGATGAAGGCAGCTCTCTTGTCCCAGGCTATCTAAGAGTAGTGTAGACACCAACGCTGGCAGGTCAGACAAGAAAGAGAGGGTGATGACCAAAGAAACCAAAGGCTTGTCTCTGCACACCACGCGGATCTGTAGTTCCCTGGACTCCACCTGGGCCTCTGCAATTCCATTCTTCTCTGGCACTGGAGCGGCAGCTGACGGCAACATCCATATGTGCAGGCTGAGAGCGAGAGAGCTGGGCCTCGCATGGGCTTTCAAAACCTCAAAGCCCAGCCTCAGTGACGTACTTCTTCCAACAAGGCCACTCCTTTGAATCCTGGCCAAGAGTTCCTCTCCTGACTGCTAAGCATTCAAATATGAGAGCCTCTGGGAGCCACTCTCTTTCTTGTCACCACGCAATCCCCACCTGTTTCTACCTGGGAACGTGGCTGCAAGCCTCAGACTCCTCATCACAACTTGGTCTCTGATGACAGCCTTGGCCAGGAGCTCCCAGAGCTGCCTCATTGGAAAGAAAAAATGTCTGCCACTCAAAGAATCACACAGGCTCCAGGAACTCAGTGTCATGGTGGATCAAGGCCAATTAGAGTCGTCTTTCTATATCCTAGCATCTCAATGTAAATTTCTCATCCCCTTGCTTGGAACTCCGGCCCGATGGCTACATCTGCCTCCTGTGACCCAGACCTCTGTGAGGTCTCTCCACCTTCCACTTGGTGCTTATGTGGCCAGCTAGGGTTTTGTTGGTGGTGGTTTGTTTTTGGTTTGTTGTTGTTGTTGTTGTTGTTGTTTTCTCAAGACAGAGTTTCTTTGTGTAGCCTTGGCTGTGCTGGACTCACTCTGTAAATCAGGCTGGCCTCGAACTCACCAAGATCTGCCTCCCTCTGCCTCCTTCAGTGCTGGGATTACAGGTGTGCACCACCATGCCTGGTGCTAGGGGTATCTTACTTATGGGACCACTGAGTGCCACATATGGACTGGTGTCCTGTTGGCCTCTGTAGATCTCACCCTCACATCCTTATCTAGGACCACTCTTTAGATGTGTAACCTGACCAGCCATACATCAGGTTGTCTGGGCTGGAATCTTGCCCTGGGCTCTTACCTGCTGAGTGGCCTTGGCTTCTGTGAAGTGGGGTTATTCACAGCTCCCTCGGGAGCTGTGGCAAGGAGCAAATGAGCTGTCATCTGGTTTCGGTTTAGAGCTGTGCCAGCACAAAGCAAACACCACACAGGAAAGCGTCTACCTCCCACTGCCTCCCGCCTTCTCAACAGCTCATCCAACCAGGCTCTGCTGGCCTATGTCCCCCTCCCACCAGCACCCTACCATCCCCAAACAGTGTCCATAAACCAGGCTCTGCTGCCCGATGTCCCCCTTGACCCTTGGTTCATTTGCTTCGTGGGGGTCATTCCTCTTCTCACTGTTCACCCTGACACTTCCCCCCTCACCAGCTTGCAGTCCAGGCTTCCCAGAGCCTTGACTGTCTTAACAAGACTGGACAGCCATTCTCTATGCACTGCTGAAGGCTAAGCCTGGTGAGGGAGGTGGAGGTCATGTCTTCAGGAACCCGTATCCACTGAAGAGGTGAGAAGGCTAAGGCTAGGAGAGGTTCTGGAGCTTGGCCGAGGCCACAGCCCACAGAAACAATATCCCCTACAAGGATAAATGCAGGGATGTCTGAAGCTCTACTCAAGCCCACAATGCTGCCTTTTCCCTACCTACCCACCAGCTCAACTGCCACCAAGGGCCCTGCTCAAAATAAGCATCCATAGGGTGTGCTGTCAGCTTGAACTGAGTCCAGTGTAATCAGGTGGATCCTGGGTGAGGAGAAAGAAAACTATGATTCTTGGCTTGAGAGACAGAGCCAGGGTGTGGGAAGATCCCAAAGTCTACTCGGACCAGCTCTTTTTGCCCAAGGTGGAGCAGTGCACCCCATATACTGAGCATAGTGCCCCTGTGTGCACCCCCAGCAATGCACTTCTCTCAGTAAGAGATGGCATGACCTGGGACCAGGCATCTGAGACAAGGCCCACATCACCTGAGTCCTGAGAACATCACCCTTACCCACCCTGTGGGATCAGAACAGGTGGCAGGCAAGTCATCAAGGTCAAGGAGGAGCCACCTGGGCCCACAAGTATTGTGGTGGGGTCTCTGAGAAATGGAGAGAGTGTCTGAGGCACACAGGCTGGCTAACCATGGTGCAAGCCTCTGGGCTTTCATTGCCTCTGTAGTCTGGGGCTCCTTGGGAGTATGCCCCTCCAGGAATGCCTTGCTAGCTGCTTCTGTTTCTGTCTCCATCTGTCTGTCAGTCAGTCAGTCAGTCAGTCAGTCAGTCAGTCTGTCTGTCTATCTCTCTCTCTTTCACACACACACACACACACACACACACACACACACACACACACAACTGCAAAAAGCAAAAAAGATACCAGAGGGGCCTTGCACCCTCTCTCTCCCTTGTCCACTCTGCCACTTTGCCAATCATCTCCCCTTAGGACTCAGCTCTAAGTCCTGGCATCCCCTAACACTGACTGTCCTTGACAAGAGAGGACAGGTGCTCATCATGCGGTACTGAAGGCCGAGCTCAGAGAGGGAGGCAGAGGTCATGTCTTCAAGAGCCCAATGTCCTTGAAGACAAGAGAAGACTAAGCAGCAGAGGGTCTGGCTTGAAAGATTCCCCATCCACCTGGTGAGGAGTCCTTCTACAGAGCATGCAAGGCCTTCCTGATGCCAGACAGCTGGTGTAAAAGAGCTCCCAGCAGCCTCCAGAACCTGTGCACAGAACCGCTGGCCCATTATTTCCTGGAAGCATAAGGCAACAGCTTAAGGTTGACAGCTCAGAATGCCCCTTAGAGTGCATGCACAAACACACACACACACACACACACACACACACACACACACACACACACACCCTCACCACTGGCCCTGGCCCAAATTTCCCTGAGCACCCAAGGCTGCCAGCCAAGTCCCAGTAAGCCACGTGGGCACAAGCTCACCATCGGCATGGTGGCATTATTAATCAGCAGCTCCAAGCCAGCAAGGGGAGAGCAAGTTTTCAGCCTCTAGCTCAAGCCCGGGAAGTAGACTAAGTGTGGTGTTTGAGGGTTTTCAGCTTGTCCGGACATCCTGGGGCGAACATGGGCCCAGCTGTGTAGGGAAGAAATCCTGACAAGCAAGAGAAAGACAGCTGCCTGCTAAGAGAACAGCACTTTCTGAGGCCTCAGAATAGAAAGTGACAGGGCTGAGACACACACACACACACACACACACACACACACACACACACACACACA
>OU015744.1:144487078-144498238 GCA_907169655.1 Acomys percivali
TCTCTCTCTCTCTCTCTCTCTCTCTCTCTCTCTCTCTCTCTCTCCTATGTAGCTTAGGATATGTCCACCTTGCCTGGGACTCTTAAAGTAACCACAAGGCTTAACACACAGAAAGCTGTCTGGACATAGTTGTGGGGAGCTTTGGTGATGGAGGACAAGATGTTAGCCTTGGTATATTTCATCCACTCAGAGAGAAACCAGCTTTGAGGCTGAGGGAAGGGCTAGGCTCCTGCATCAAATGTGTTCCTTCCTAGACCACTTCTATAGGCTTTGCAGGGCTGCAGGTGAGACCAGAGCACTGCTTTCCAAGGGGGCTTGAACATTTCCCCATTCAACTGTCCCTCTATCTGCAGTAAAGGTAAACGAAGTGAAAAATAAGTGACATACTGGGTGGGGGCAGATATGTGTCAACAGCCAGCCCAGGCCTGGCCAGTAACCCTCATCTCTGCTCTCCTAGGTGGCCAGGCCAGGCCAGGTGCCCCAGGACCAGCCCCTGTGGACACTTTTGGAGCAATACTGCCACAAGACCACAACTCTCAACCTGTCAGGTATGCATACTGTCCAACCCAACCCCATCCTGCAGTGGTCCTGGGAACTGAGGTGAGCCCGGGAGCTTGAGAGAGGAAACTCAGTGGAGTAGAGCAGAGAGCCCTGGCTCCAAGGCCTGGCTTGGTCTCATCATTATGTCTTTGCCTAGTATCCTTCCCCATTTGAGCTTCCAGCTCTTTATTAGTGATGAGATTTTGGCCAGAAGGCTTCTTTTTGCTCACTGTCCCTGAATAGACACCTGGAAAAAAAGAATTGGCTAGACAGGTGTGTTCAGGAGCCCAATGAGAGGATGACCCTTCTGCTTTTACACTCTGTCAAAAGGCAAGACTAGTAGAAGGTGTAAAAAAAAAATCTCTGGTTGCCATGGCTACAGGCATCACCCCTGTATGGCCCTGTGAAACAGCAGCCAGGCTCTGGGTATGACCCTCTGAGGTTTCCCAAAGCTGATTGACACAGTCATGGGAAGAGCGGCAGAGTGCTGAGGTGAGGACTCCGGGAAGACATCTCTAGGGCCTCACTCCCTCTCCTGCACTTTCAAGTGCTGGTTCATAGAAACTGCAGGGATAGAGGGCTGGATCAGGTGAGGGTGTCTTTGGCTCAGAGCTCAAGGGGACAGGAGTGCTGGCCAGTCCAGGACATCTAAACACAACCTGAGGCAGGCATCAAGGGGTTAAGTCCCACTGCCTGCACCTCTACTGTGGGCCTGTCCTGAACTCAGCTCTCAAGAGTCACAGACCAGTATGGTCCCAGCTCCTCCATCTACCAGCAGTGGGGCTTTGGGCAAGACACTTGTCTCTGTGAGTTTCCTGTGAGATTCACTGTGAGAAAGGTCTAGATTGGGTGGCTTGGCTTGATGGATTCAAACTCACCTTCTCCCTCTTCTGGAGTCTGGAAGGGAGTGGCCAAGGGTTGGCTTGAGTTGCTTATTCCAAGGCCTCTCTCTGGCTTGCAGACCTTTCCTGTCCTCAGGTCTTCCCTCAGAGAGGGTCCGTCCCAGCTCCTCTTCTTACAAGGTCACCCATCATATTGTACTGGGCCTACTGGCCAAACTGTGTTTACATTCTTTGAATCACCTCTGTGAAAACCCTAGACCCAATAAGGTCACATCCTGAGGTACTGGGACTTTGGATTTCAGTGTGTGAATTTGGAGGGCCACCACTCAGCCTACACGTCTGTTTCTTCATCTGTTAGAATGAAGGTTTAAGTCTATCTAAGAGGCATACTTTGGCAGCCGGGATAGGCAGCATGGACCATGCCTAGCAGACATAGGGAGGACCAAAGGCCTCTGCTTAAGGAATACCATTCCTTGCTGCACTTTTCATCTGAGCAACACTGCTGCTCAAGGACACCCTGGCCTCTCCCTGGCCTCCTTGCCAAGCTCTCTGTTTGAAGAAGTGGCACAGATTACCCGCTTCCCCCCAACCTGAGTTAAGGCAGAAGGATATCAGCCCTCCCTGTCTAATATTTAAGACTTCCATCTGCTGACAATATTTGGTGGAAACTCTTTTTGAATCATAAGAACTCATTATCTCACAGCTTAACAATGCTGACAGTGTCTCATGTCTCTTAGGAGTTTATCGTCCATAGAGTGAGCCTCATGTTGCTTTTGTGAGATTTTTGGGTTTTCTTGTTTTGTTTTGTTTTCACCAGAAATGAGCTGTGATTGTGTCCATAGCTTTCTAACCTGCGTTTTCCTCTAATAACTGAGAGTGAATGTTTCCTTAAATATTCATCCAGCACATTGCTGGTGACGCTGCCTAGCAGCCACTGTAGGGACACATCATCCCTCATTAGCCACAGCCCTGGGGTGGACATGTGAACTGTTAGGATGCCTGCTGGGCTACAGAAATTGCTTCTCTAATCCCCACATGTGAGTGGCCGTCTCTTGTGTCCACTAGTTAAGAGAATGCAGAATAACTAAAAAAGTGTGAAATGAAGTGAAATGAAGCACCTTTGTTCAGAGAATCTTCCAGGTGAAAATCAGGGGGGGAAAATAAGAGATAGGGAGTGACAAATGAACACTCAAGACCAGGCTTCCTCTGGGAGGGCACACATGGATAAATACGAGCATGACTGGTAATGTCTGGTTCAGATTGGGTGCCTAACTCAGTATGGTTCCTGCTGTACACAAACCTCCATAAAAGAAAAGAACATAAAATAAAGTCAGGCCATGTATATATGGGCTGATGATGGCAAGGAACCGTAAATTAAAGATGATGACCAATTGGGCTGTGTGCCCCTGTGGTCTAAATAAATGAAAAATACACACAGTCGGGAGAGCAATTGTAACTTCCAGCAAGCTTTTAATGGAATATTTCTATTTTATTCATCTCATGCGTTTACATATATTTGAAAATGGTAGAGAATTATTGGGAGGCATATTATTTTATTCAGAGACAATATAAGGGTCCAAAGGCATCGAAAGAATCTTCTAAGTCCCTTCACAGTCCAAGGTGTATGGATGCACACACACAAAGACACTCGTATGTGTGCACACAGAGCCAGGCATACTAGTGTTTGTCATAGGTGTAGAGTCTGGCTAGGGAAACAGGACCCTGGGTTTTCCCTGGCCCTATGGCCAAGAAACTTGGGGTGTTTGTTTGTTTGTTGTTCTTTTATGTAATGGCTACCATCCATAGAACATCCTGACGGGTGCTGAGGACACTTGCGAAGGTTGGTGAACAGGCCTGCCCACCCCAGGAGCCTGCGGTTGGTAGAGCTTTGGCAAGCTCTAGACTAGCCCCTACAGCTAGGAGTGTCCGGGAAGCATCTTGAACAGTAAGGGCAGAAGAGGTGAGACACTGCATGCTCGCAAGAAGAGGAGAGAGGCTGCACTGGACTGCAGAGCCTAAGGGCATTCTAAATGGTGGGCCCAGCATGGCAGAGGCACAGAGGTCTCATGGAAGCAGGGTCTTCCAAAGGGCATCTCAGCCAGCAATGGGCTGAGAGTGGGGGACGATCACCAAGTATCTTCTTTATAATGTCAAAGACCCCGGTTCGACCCTGGAGGGTATGTGGAGCCAATCAAGGAGGTAAAGTGACGCAACCACAACTGTAAAAGTCCTTCTCACCTGCCCTTTGAAGGAAGGAAATGGGAGCAGAAATGAGTACAGCCTGGTAGAATGGGACAGGGAAGTGCCCTTCCTCCTCTGGGTACTGCCCATCTATGCATTGAATGTTTGGGGTGGGCTGATCACTACAGGCCTTTCCTGGTCCCACAGCTTGGATCCATTTGTTGAACATCAGAACACCATGTCACCTCCTCTGTTCTCAGGCAGAGCTGGGGGGAGGTATGGTCGGAAGCATTGCCTGACGTCATAGTTTAGTAGTGATGCACTACACCTCACTTTGACTTGCAGAAGAAGGTCTCATTGCTTGTCCTTAGCTGTCCCTAAAGAGTTTCTTATGGAGGGCAGCAAGGAATGGCTGTCCCTATAAACTTTGTTGTCCACTTGGCATTTTTATGGTGGCGGGGGTGTAAATGAGAGCATGTACAGTTTTGTCCAAATGCAGGACTGTGACAGTAAAGTACTTCTTTGGTGCCCTGCAGGTCTAGTTAATGGCATGTATGGGGCTGTGCAGTGGATGTGTCTATGCTGGCCTGGAACTGTTCACCACCATAGCTGATATCAGTGATGGCCCAAGACTTATGACACTAAGCAGCAGAGGCAAATCCCTCACCTCAGGATGCTCATGACAATAGGGCATTTCCTAGTCCTTTCACACTTCCTGAACCTACTCTCCAATGTTCCTGGCCCCACCAGCTTAGGACACACAGACTTGTCCTCTCATGCCTAGCTTGGGTCCGTGACAGGAATGGCTGGAAGCCCCAGAACCCTATATCCACCTGCCACGGCATCTTTAGTTAAACAAAACAGCCTCTGCCTCGCTTCTGTGTAGCTGAATCTACATAATCTGAGGAAAGCGCTCTTTTCAATTTCTTCTTCATTTCCCCATTCGCCAGCATTAAAGTGAGCTATGAAGCCAGTTGGTTTACCCAGGTTACATCTTGAGTGATGATCCCCCCTGTTAATGTGAGAGTATAAAGAGATGACACCATAGCCTGGTGTCCTAGAGATTGTAGGTATTCACATATATAGGGTGCATGGTGGCTCTTGGCGCTGACACTGAAACTCTGCTAAGCAATGCAGGGCACCCAGACCAATCCTTATTCTGCAGAAACCTGCATATAAAGGGGCATGTCACTCACTGGTGCTCAACACCTCCTTAATACAGCATGTGTCTCCTGAACCAGAGCTCTTACCCTGTAAGCTTGGCTTGGTTTCCTCCTTGTCTGCGCTGTGATGGCATGTGAGGAGCTAGCGAAGGAGACTACATCCCTGTGAGGACCTACCCAACCACTCATGCTCTGGCCTAAGGTTCTGCCCAGAGTTGCGCCAGGGCCTGAAGTGTCCATCCAGGAGCCAGAGGACAGATCTATCTAGTAGCCCTTCGCATCTCTCTGCCAGGTGACAGATCCAAGAGAGATTTCAGGGCTCAGCCTGGTCTCACTGCTCACTCACAATCTCGAACTCACTCTGCTTGGGAGTGACAGCAGCATTAATATGATGGCCAGGAAGATTGTACAAAGGCACTGGTCTGCTCTCTGCCTCCCCACCTGGGCCACTATCCTCTTCAGGGTGGCTTTGCCCTTCCCCCTCTGCTACCTGGTCACCAATAGAGGGTGCTGGGGGATGGGACTGGGTCTAGAGCCTCTAAAGCCATAGACAACTCCTGACTGTGAAGGAACCCAGAAAACGTGGCACTGACGGAGAAAAACCAAGAAGGCAAGGCTCTCCCCTTGAGACAAAGCGGAGTCCAGACTGAGAGCAAGATACACCCAGGCAGGTTCCTGAACCTCAGCCTATCCACTTCACAGGCACGGGGCTATAGCCCCACCTTGAACACTGAGGCAATTGGTTTAGGCTAATCCCAAGGAAGCAGGGCTGGGGTTGGGGGTGGCTAGAATCTCCTACAAGGGTAGTCAGCCCTCCACACCTGCTAGTAGGGAACACTGACTTTTTCTCTCCTCCTCAGATGGCCCTGCATAAACCGGGAGAAAGAGACACGTTTTTCACTTCTCACTCTATCTGGTTCCCAAGGCACTAAAACCTTTCAGTCTTCCAGATAATTTTAATTAATTTCTTCCTAGATATCCCCATCTCACCGTTGGCGGCAAATCTGCCAGTGTGAAATCTGGTGTTGTCACTGGTTCCTGGCTCTTGCTGAGAGCCACCTAGGAACTCCATTTGTTTTCTCCAGCTCTGTAAGATCCTCTCTGGCGACCTCTTTGCTATCCTCTGGGGCCCCTTCAACCCATTTCCTTCCCCCAGGCACAAATCTGCTCCTGGACTGGCTAGTTGCCCCTACCCAGCTCTAGCGTCCTCCTTCAGGAGAAGAAATTTCTAGGTCAAGAGTCGCACAACTTTGATGGCGACAGGTTCAGGAGCGTCTCCTGCAGCCCCCGGGCCGGCAACCGTCGGGCCTCAGACCGGATATTTGGCCACCCCAGATCTTATGTCGCCAGCCCATCCGCCATTCTGGCCACTAGTGTGGTGGACAGAGCACCGAGAGCGGTGGGCCCGACGGAGCTGGAGACAGAGCCCCGCCCCCGACGCCGCTATTGGTCGTGGTCTAGCGGGCGGCCCCTCAGCTCTGTGAGCCCCGCTGCTCTTCTTGACCAAGGTCCTGGCTCGGAAGCTGGGAGCTAGCGGTAGCGGACGCGCCCGGGAGCTGCCGGACTGGTCCGGGGTGGGCGGGCAGGACCTAGACGCTGCACTCTCTGGCTGCTCCCCTTCGCGCCCGCTCCCTCGCAGCCACGCAGGGCGCGCACTCCTACTCCCTCCGCGCGCGGCTCCGGGGCGCAATGGACGCAGCGCTTCTCTACAGCCTGCTAGAGGCCAACTGCAGCCTGACGCTGGCCGAAGAGCTGCTCCTGGACGGCTGGGGAGCGCCCTCGGATCCCAAGGGTAGGCAGGAGGCCAGCAAACTAGCCACATGTGGGCTTGCTCCCCGGCGCTTTCCTACCGCAGGTCTGAGCGGCACCCTGCGCCCGAGCCACCCCTCTGAGCCCCGTTACGCTCCCTCCTGTCTCCAGGTCCCTACTCCTACTGCAACACGACCTTGGACCAGATCGGAACCTGCTGGCCTCAGAGCGTGTCTGGAGCCCTAGTCGAGAGACCGTGCCCCGAGTACTTCAATGGCATCAAGTACAACACGACCCGTGAGTGCCCCTCGCTTTTCGCGTGCTGACCTCCCAGAAAGGCGGTTCAGAAAGAGGGGAGGACTCTCAGCCCTTAGTCGGACACCTATCGAGGGGCCTCTGTACCGTTAATAGCGCTTACTCCGGGGGACTCGGTAAACAGTGGGGGCACGCCTTCTCTGTCACTAACCCTATGGCGCTTCTAACCTCCGTTAGGCGGTGGTTTTCCGTGCTACATTTGGATAGAGCCGAGCAAGAGAGTAAGAAATATTTCCTCCCCTTGAGAGCAAGCTTCCCCTACACTATTTGCTTAGCTGCCTCAAGTTCGCCCATTCGGCCTTCATCTCTGTTCATACACTGCTCTCCATCTCTAAGGCGACACAGCATATAGCTATTAAGGGCCCAATCCTGTACCCACATTGTGAGTAAGAGAATCAGACCCTACTACTGTGGAGGGGAGATCAAGAGGGAGTAGGGAAACGAGGTGAGCTCGTATATTGGGGGACAGTCTGAACTTAGACTCTTGGACACTAGACAGAGTAGGGTATCATCTTTTCTCTCAACCCCGAGACTTGATCCCTAGACTTGCGAGTCTGGTGCCCTGGGCAGCATTACCTCTGTGCAACCTCGGATAACCTGTGGATTTAAATCAGAACCACATCCTCACCTTCCAGGAAGAACAGTTTGCAGCTTCCTTCCATCAGGCGAGCCCATGAGGGCCACACACTATAGTAAGAGGGTAGCAAGGGGCAGGGCAGAGGGGCATTCAGTCTAGGGCTTGTGTGTGTGTGCTCGTGTGTATGCACGTATCAACACAAATGTAAGGTCTCATGGGAGCCGGGGCAGAGCTCTGTGAGGGTCTGGTTAGCCAGCCGGGCACCCTCACCTGTCCAGCCCTCCATGGTAACATGGTACTGCTGAGACTCTGTGGCAAGCTGTGACAGCCTGGCAGTACTGAGTCTAAATTATGATCTGCCTCCTCCATCAACACATACACATGCATGTCCCTGCTCTCTGGGGGCAAGGAAGCCTTCACGTTATAGGAACTTAAAGCAACACCACAGTGCCTGCTGCATTGGGGCCAGGCCGTGCTCCCTGGGTGGATGGAGAAGCCCTGTTCTGAAAAGGCTAGGGCTGGATGCTCCCAATAAAAGAAAGGTCTGTGAGTGTAGAAGAGCCATGGAGGAAGGTTTCCACATCACCTGAGAAATGCCTACTAAGCATGATTAAAACAGATCTCATTGGGAGGTAGTGTGGATCCCAAACCAGGAGGTATGCAAGAAAAGGACTGACTTCAAGTTCCCTCCCAGAGGTAACTGAGGAAATTGTACTTTTAGTGAAATTGCCGTCACCATGACGTTGGGCAGTGGAGAGATTAGGTGCCTAACTCAAAAGGGCTAAGGCTAAGGGCCATACGTGGCCAAGTGGAATGACTAAGCCTGAGAGAGCTCAGCCTAAGCTGAGCTCTTACCCTGTTCCTTCCAAGCGACCTGGGACTCTACCTGCTCTTCCAGAGCAGAGCCCAACACAGCATCACATAACCAACTGCTGAACACTTACTATG
This sequence comes from Acomys percivali, assembly GCA_907169655.1. Taxonomy (NCBI): domain Eukaryota; kingdom Metazoa; phylum Chordata; class Mammalia; order Rodentia; family Muridae; genus Acomys; species Acomys percivali. Next base: position 144,495,394 of record OU015744.1, read on the forward strand.
TGCCAGCCACGGCAACTGTACTGTATTGAGGGTGCCCTTGAAATGACAGTGGGACAGATGAAACAGAATAGTAACTTCGCTGCTTCAAGGAAAGCTAGGAGATTACTGGAAGGAGGGGCAGGGACATCGCATACAAACCCCTCCTCTCAGATCCAATGAGAAGCTGAAAACAAAAGGTCCAGGAAGCCACTGAGGTTGGCAAATGTGGTGGCAATTAGCCCTCGGTGTCTAATGAACAATTTTCTTTATTTGGACCAAAGTGCTGCCTATACCTTAGCTCCTGGAGAATGCTGAGCTGGGGGTGGGGTGCTGGCTCAGGGAGATAACCTGGATCTGGGAGAGTGCACTTCTTCAGCCCTGGCTGGAAGAGGGGCCTGATGGCAGTGGAAATACATGATTGGTGTCCCCCACCCCCCTACTCCAGCCAGCCCAGCACTACTGCTTCCTTCTGCTGGCCTTTGGGTGATACCATTCTTTAGAAAGGCCTCCAGGAGAAAACCGTTCAGTGAGAAGCCTGAGGGAAAAGCACTCTAATCTCATCATGTGACAACCACCCTTTCCCCTCCCCAGTTCCGGGCTTCTCAGAGGGCAGACATCACTTCAGGATAAGAAATGCCCTGAGGGGATGACAGTGTCTGCAGAAGTGCTTGTGGTCCCTTAGCTCAGCTGAGAGCAGAGGACCTGCACAGAGCCTCTAAGTGCTAACCACTGCCATGTGTCAGACTCTCCAGGAGAGCCTAGTACCCACAACCCCACCGCTGCTATTCCCCCAAAGACCCACACTGTTTTCTGGCCCAGGTTACAGAGCCTAAGGGTGGGGCACAGTTACCTAGCTCCTATGTACCAAGGTAGGCAGGGAGCCATGACCCTCAGACAAGCTCAGGTCAACACCATCTCCAGGAGTGACTATGTATGGCTCATTTTGCAAGGAGGGTCTGAGAAGGCTCAAGCCTCCTAGGCTGGAGGACTGGTGAGGATTCAGCCTTCTGATGAGGTAGGTTTGATTCAGCAAGTGGTTATATAATAGGTAGATGGAGGTGTTCCAGGCCAGAATGAGCCATATGAGGCCTGCGGATGGGGTGTGCTTAGTGCCTGGGAACTATGAAGTGTTGTAGAACATAATAGGACAAAAAAACTAATAAGAGACCAGAGAGGGGCATGGAGGGCTGGAGATGCTCAGCACTGCAAAGGGCTTTATTGTAATTATAGGAAGGAGCCTGAGCAAGATTGTGAACAGAGAGGAGCTAAGCTGAGGTTCTCTCAGTCTCAGGGAGAGAGAGGAGGGGGTAAGCACTCTGCAACTGCCCTCTGGTGGAGAAGATGCTTTGGGAGCAGAGGAGGCGTCCCATGCAAGTGGCCTTGGGTGCTGGAATTGACAAAGAGGGAGAGGAGGTAGCTAGGGACCAGGAGTTGCAGAAAAGAAATGGCTGTGCACAGTGGGGGCTTTGAGTCATTGAGGACACCAGGGGGGGTGGAGGTGAGGTATGGGGCAGGTGTTGGAACGTGTGGGAGCAGGTGTCAGAGAACACATCAGAGCTGCGATTGGTCTCATGCAGAAGTGGACACCAGATGCCATGGCCAACAATGGCCAAAGGAAGAGAAGGGACTTAGGCAGGGGCACACACCCAAGTCCATGGCAGAACCACTTTAGTGCCTGTGTGTCCCCTCTCCCACCCTGAGCTCTGGTACACCTGTCTGCCCAATGTACTTACCATGCCTAGAGATGGAGACTTGGGGTTGTCCTTGTATTACGTGTCAGGTAACAGAAGCTTGAAGACTTGAAGTAACTTAGCTCCTAATGGAGCAGGATCCTAAACCCAGGCTTCCAGGAAACGGCTCTGTCAGGTTAATCAGAGAAGGGCTTTGTAATAAGGATATGAGAGGGCTAGGTGTGGCGATGAGTGTCATTAATCCTAGCACTTGGGAGGTGGAGACATATCTCTGAGTCAGAGGCCAGCAAGGTCTATGTAGTGATTTCCAGGTCTGTCTCAAGGAAAAAAAAAAAAAGGAGAGGCTGGTGAGATGATTCAGTGGGTAGAGGTTAGCCCACAAACCTAGGGCCTGAATTTGATCCCTGGAACTCATGTAAAAGTGGAAGAAAAGAACTGACTGAACAGAGTTGTCCTCTGACCGCCACATGTGTGCTGTGTCATGTACCCTCCCCATCAAGCATGTGTGTGTATGCAACACACACACACACATACAAACACACACACACACTAATCACAAAATTAGGAAAGGGCATTGGACATAATAAAACCTATTACTTTGTACAATTAATATACACAAATTAAAAACAAGAACAAAGGGTATTAGAGGGCTTCTGGAGTTGGGGGCCCAGCCAGGACCATGGGACAGAGATGACGCAGTGACCAGCTGGGCACGGCCACTGCTCCTCACTCTGGAGCTCGCTGCAGTGTTCTCTGAAGGGAGGGTCTTTCATCTCTACTTTGGGATCTGATGGGTAGAGACATGGTGATTCCTGCTCATTTGCTCCAAGTTCTGACTGCCAGGAATCCTGAGAGTCCAATGGGAGGTGACCCCCCGCTCGTCCTCTTGAGCTTTCTCAAGCCTAGGTTCAAATCCTGGGCAGCTAAAGCCAATCCTAAAATGTGCATGCAGAGTATAACCTGAGGTGAAGCCCCATTTTTCCTGGGTCCCAGGCTCCCACCTACAGGAAGAAAGGAAGTAGGTTTCCAGCAGCAGCTTATTTGGGGAGACAGGGCACCTAAATTCCACTCTGCTCCACCTCCCCCCCCCCCGCCCCACACAGACTTCTTGATCCACATCTCCAGGTGTTCTCCTCCCTCATCTCTCTTCCCCATCCCCTCTCTCCCTTCCTTCT
>OU015744.1:144498248-144523399 GCA_907169655.1 Acomys percivali
CCTCATCTCTCTTCCCCATCCCCTCTCTCCCTTCCTTCTCCTCCCTTCTTCTTTCCTTTCCCCTCCTCCCATCCTTGTCTCCTTCATCCCAACTCTCTCCCTCCCCACCTCTCACCTTTCCTTCACTACTCCTGCTCTCTCTGTCCACAGGTCACCTGCCTCATCCTGTTCTCCCTGTCCTGGCCCTCCCTTTCATCTCTTCCCTGGCCCTTGGCTGCATATGGTAACCCACGTGGCTCCCCAGGATGTACACCACCTTCCTCTTTCAGGAACACTGCTCTCCACCTTGTCCTCTGTGTCCATGCCAAGAGGGAACAATGGGGCTAATATGTATTGAGCCATCCTTGAGGCAAGGAAAGAAGGGATATCTCCCTTAACTAACCAGTGATGAAGACTCAAGCCTCACTTCCCAGAACCCCATTCTAAAATGGAAACACAACCTAAGGGACTACTAGACAGAGGAACCTCCCACCAGGTCTGTGTCCTTATGCGGGAACCCCCTCTTTGGCACTATGGGAGACAGCAAAACCTGCTTTAGCTGCCCAGGATTTGAATCTAGGCTTGAGAAAGCTCAAGGGGATGGGGGGTGTCACCTCCCATTGAACTCTCAGGATTCCTGGCAGTCAGAACTTGGAGCCCTTGGCCTCAGGAGCCCTAGACTTCCTATAAATGAAACTTGCACAAATCAACAGTCAGATTAGGATAATGACCTAGCTGGCCCTGCGCCATGCCTGGGAGGCTTCCTGGGGGGGGCTGCAACAGCAGGCGTGTGACATTTGTTGAGGCTGCAGGTCTGAGGGTCCAAGACAGACCCACGCCTCTGTGTCAAGGAGTTTAGAGGCTGCAGATCCAGAAACTGGGCTGCCTTGTCTCTGCCTCCAGGGAGACATGATCACCCCTAGACTCTTTCATTTTCCACAGACAGGAAGTTCTCTGGGCAGGGGGATGTTTTTCTGCTAAGAGAAAGGGGAATCAGGATAGGTTCTCCCATCACAGAAGGTGGCTAGTGGAGGGGGAGGGGAGAGTGTGCAGGCATGGAAAAACTCTCAGGACACCAGAATCTAGAACTGTCCATTTGTCACTTCAGGTAGGGAAAGACCAGCCATGCTCTCACATTTGCCCACCTTGTGGGGGAGGAACCTGGGATACAGAGAAGTCTGTCCTGAGCTGCCCCCCACTTCCCGATGCCTGCCAGCATCATTGATTCTGTGCTTCCTATCAGCCTGTGCTACCCTTTCCCAAAGGCACGTAAAATCTCAGTCCACCGTCCAAGGCTGCCAGAGAACTTCTTAGTATTGGCTTCTAGGTGAACTAGCAGTGACAGTGCCCGAGACAATGGGAGGATGAGGAGTAAGTCAGGAAGGCTTCCTGGAGGAAGTGTTTCACTGGAGCTGGAAGAACTGAGCCAGTGGTGTGTCACATAGTGGGAGGGTTTGTGAGCAGGAAAGAGGACCACAGAGGTGCTGGAGCCCTTCCTTCCTGCAAGACGTAAAGATGCTGTCTGTCTGTCTGTCCGTAGCCCCATGGGACAGGATGAAGAATTCTGGAGGGATGCTGCTTGATTTTCAGGACGTGCCCTCTGAATCTTAGTCCGAGGCCATGGAATGGCGCTCCTCTCTTCAGCACCATTCCGTGACTTCCCTCTAACTGCCACCAGCAACCGCAGAAGTCTGGAGCCCTGGAGTCCTCCCTAAGGGAGGAAACCTACCCTCCAGCACCCTAAAGGACTTGTTCTTAGCTGTGTTCAAGTTCAGTCATGTAGGCCCTGCTGACTACCTACCACTGTTCCCCACAGTCAGAAATGTGGTACCTCAGCAGTACCTGCCAAGGCAGGGGGATGCAAGGATCCTGTGGGAGATGTGGGAGGTGGCCTCAGTGCAGGGCTATGGTTCCTTGGTGACTGGCTGCATCCTGATTCTTTGTCTTCTTTCTCTTTCCTTTTCTTCATTAGAGTAAAGTTTATAATTTCATTATCGTGTGTACGAGTGTGTGTATGACATGCGAGGTGGGGCACATGCCACAGCATACATGTAGAGGTCAGGGGACAAGTTGATGGAGTCAGTTCTTTACGTGGGTTCCAGAGATCTAAACAGGCTGTCTGGGCTAGTATCTTTACCCTTTGAGCCATCTTCCTGGCCTAGTATGTTTTCATTAGCCTATGCTACTAGTGCATTTGTTTTGCTTTGCTTTGCTCAAGAATACAAATTGTTTCTCTTCCTTCTTCTTCTCCCCATCTACTCTCCTGTCCAGAGTAACTCCTCTCCAGTTTTATGTCACATCCATCTTTTCTTTGCCTCCCCAGCTCCCACAGCTTCCTTAACATCTCGTACTCCCCTCTCCTGGATCTCCTATATTGTTTTATACTCTATACCCCCTCTCATAGTCTCTTATTTACATACACACAATAAAATTAGGATTGAACGTGACATTTTCATCTTTCTGAGTCCGGGCCACCTCACTTAATATAATACTTTCCAGATCCACCCATTTTTCATAATGGACATTAATGCTGGTTTCATTTTCTTGGTGTTGATACTGCATTCCTAGTTCCCTTATCTGTGTGAAGAGATGATGTTGACTTTGTGGGGACACGTCAAAGTGTGTGTGGGGGGAACAGTGCTTGTGACTCCTTGTGGACTGAAGAGGCAGGAAGAGAGAGGAGCAGGCAGCAATCTGGGGCCTGGAAGGAGGATTGACCCTGTTCTTGGGCATGAGGGGGACACCCCACACTATGGAGATTGTCATTCTGGGGTGGTGTGGTCTCTACATGTTGTCTTGGAAGGAAGCAGTCTGTCCATCCCACCTGAGAATGCCTGGTGTCTGTAGACTGCTAGGAGAGGCCAGGCTTTCAAAAGGCTGCTCTAGTGTTGGGGGTGGGGCATGGTCTTGCAGCCAGAGGTCCAGTCCAGCCATTACTCTGCAAGAGCCTTGCATTGAGAGCCAGCCTGACTCTTCTCACGATGGCTACTTGTCTTACCGCTGGCAAATGTATCTGTGCTTTAGGAGGGTCCCTTTCTCCTCACATTCCTTAGTTCCAGAACAGCCTGTGCTTCAAGGTCCCCATCCCACCTCCCTTTTAGTCCCTGCACAGATTAGCATATCATGGCAGACCAACATCATGGAAATGGGCCACTGAGCATTGCTAGGGATGGCTGAACTGAGGAGCAGAGGCTAGGGCACCAGGTCAGGATTCTCCCATAGTTTCCTCTCCTGGGGAAACAGTGATGTCCACAGTGAAGTGCATCCCACTCATTCCTGCCCTCCTTCATGGGCCTAAATTGCTCAATGTCTCCATAACTATTTCCTGTATGTACACACTGCTGTTACCATTTTTCCCAGTCAGGGATGGCAGTACACAATGAGTAAAGAAACCATTTTAGGGGCTGGAGAGATGGCTCGGTGGTTGAGAGCACTGTCTGCTCTTCCAGAGGTCCTGAGTTCAATTCCCAGCAACCACATGGTGGCTCACAACCATCTATACCCTCTAATCCCCTCTTCTGGCATGCAGGTATACATGTAGATAGAGCACTCATATACATAATTAATAAATAAAATATTTTTAAAAAAAGAAACCATTTTAGGTTTAGTGTAGACAGTCAAACCCCACACAGCAGTGTCCACATGCACAACAGCAATGGGGGTGAAAAATCTCTGGCCTTAGGTGTCATAGGCAAGTAGCTCCAGTGTCTGGTTTGGGCAATAGCAGATTCCCAGCCCTTTAGTCCAATACCTTTCTAGGTCAGGCTGAGCCCGAACAAGTGTGGCCATCACCAGTTGCCCGATCTCTGGTCACCTGCTTTCTAAACACAAACAAGATGTGCCAAGTGGTCCTAGGTCCAGCCTATCCTAACTGTGCTGTGGCAATAGCTGTATAGAACTGCACTCACGGGGAGGCACACCTCGTTTGGGAGGCCAGGGAACTTTCTGTTGGCACCACAACAATGTCTCAACCACCCAGCTCTAGGGATGCCTCTCCAGTGGTCTTGTCAACAGTTAATCATTCCAAATATCACGGCTGTCCAGGCCAGGCAGTGAAGGCCAGGCTGGGAGACGTTGGGTGGACTTTCTTGTCACCAAGCAAGAAAATTAGTCAGTCAAGGCCCAATATTTGAGTAGAGAAATGGTTTGGCCTGGAATAGCTGGGCTTCAGGCAATGGGGAGATTGAGGTGGGCTATGTGATCCCTAAGACATTTTTTCCTAGGAATGTGGTTACCAGGAGTCCCACACCCTGCAGAGATGGCACAGTTTGGTGGCAGTGAGCTTAGGTGTGGTGGGGAAAGGCCCTTTCTTAGAGAAAAACTGGCTCTGTGCAATCTCAGGAGGCTGTGTTTCCCAGGGGAGGCTCCACCCTATCAGATGACCACAGACATGTCACTTCCTTTTCCTCTTTGATCCCCAACAGTCCAAATGAGGGAGAAGTTTACTTCTCCTCTTAAATTCTTTTTTGAATATATATATATATATATATATATATATATATATAGAGAGAGAGAGAGAGAGAGAGAGAGAGAGAGATTTTATTCAATTAATGAATGATGCTAAGGAAAAATATTCTACCCTTGTTTAAATGGCGAGGAAGGCTATTCTATTCAGACTATTACAGAAGCAGAGAGAAACCGATTGTTTATATCTAGTAAAGAGAGCTGGGTGGCGGGGTTAGATCAGGCTGTAAAATGATTAAATAAATACATATAAAAAGGAACAAAAATAATTTAAATTTAAATTTTTTAAATGCTCACAGAATCAGTTTCTTATGCAGTCCCCTCAGAGCAACACAACTGTGTCTGGAAGTGAAGGTTGCTGCCCACAGGGCTTGCCATTTGAGACAGATGCCACCACCCCCCTAGGACAGGGGCTTTGGACTTTGGTGGCTGAAGTTCCAGCAGTGGTGTTGGCTTGTCATTGGATGTGTGAGAGAGTCAGTTGTGTGTGCGTGTGTGCGTGTGTTGCTGTGCAGTGTGGAAGGGTTCAGGCATCCAAGGCTGTCAACTCTCCTCTTGGCTTGCCCCGAGTCTCCCTTACTCTTTGAGTTCCCCAGTAACCTAGGCAACAACATCAGCCTTGGGCCATCCCTGTGTGTTCAACTCTATTCAGCACTGAAGAAGGGGGCAGATTAGAGTGAAATGCATGTCTTAGGGGATCTTGCCTGGAAATAAAAGTTCTCACTGCAGGCAGCCTGTGAGCGGGGTGGGAATGAAGGAATCAGGAATCAGGAGTAGAACAATCCTAGACCAGCGTGTAGCAATGAGAGGTGAATAGCCGGACTCCTGGGGTGACAGCAGCTGTGGAAGCTGCTGGAGGAGCTGGACCAACACTGGACCTAAGCGGTCAGGAGCTCTCCAAGGTCGTCCCACCAAAGAGATGGTGATCTGCCTGGCGCTTTTGTTTTGCTGTCCGTGGTGCTGAAAGGTCCAAGCCTACTGACTTTCGTATTTGTCACTTCTATCTCCCAACCTTCACCTGCCCTTATAACTCTTTCCAAATAGGCAATGGCAACATATCCCCCACCAGCACCATCTCGCCCACTCTTTCTCCTATGCCTAGTCTGCCTCTTGAATTACTTCCCCAAATGGCCCACCACAGTCTGCTCTACATGGTCCCTGTCTTATCGATGAGGATATGAGACAAAAGGTACTAACATTGAGAGCATTTAGATGTTGAGATGCTTGGAACTATCAGAGTGGCTTCATGGCTGGCATTTAGCAAAATAGAAATATCCATTTAGTAGATAAACAACCTACCTAAGATGCCAGTTGTATCGTTGGGAGCCAATGGAAATGATTCCTTCTGAGAGGAAACTAAGGCAAAAGAGAAAAGTTTGGCCATAGTCACCTAGCCACCCAGAGACAAAATTAGAGGTAAATGATAGATTCCCATCTCCCATTCAGGCTTCTAAACTGCCTCGGGTGAGTCCCCGAATGAGAAACTCTTAGCAACGCATCAGCACCTGAAATGTGGAGAGCCTGTTGCTCAACAGTCCAGTGTCACTCTGGGGAATCCCTCATCTGTAGCACCCAGACCCTGATATCCATAGCAGGACATACTGCACACTATCAGCATTGATCTTCAGCAGGTGTATCTGTGTTGCTGTGGTAACAGGTATCCACCGCACTACATCCAGCCCCACCGTTCTGGCCTGGACATCTGAACTGAGACTGTATGCGCCCATCCTCCTGTGGTTTAAAGGGAGGAGGCTCCTCCACTCTCCTGTCCAAGGCTGTGCCTGAGGGCTCAGTGCCCTCATTAGCTGTAGCAGACAGCTTCTCAAAGCGCAGGCACATCTGCCTTCCTGCCTCCTGGTACCCAGTGTGGATAACCAGAAACTCATCCCCAGACAGCATTAGGCCCCCAGAGGGAGCCCCTTTCACTCCCACATCCCACATCTCAGACAATGATTTTTCGAGGTTTAGCAAATCTATGTCCATTCAGTGCTGTCTACATGTCCTCAAAGTCTTGCTCCTGGGAGGCACACAGTGGCCCCAGTATGAACTCTGCCTTCCTATATGTCACCAGGGAGCTTAAGTCCATTAGCAACGGGAAGAACTAGATTCAAAGTGGCAGAGCTCACACTGAATCATGGCAAATGCCCTAAAATAGATTTTTGTTTTTAAAACTTCAGATTGTGTGACAATAGTGGACTGTGAAATTGATTTTGTGGGTCATGACTAGCATTTATGTGCAGTGTGAAAAGATGCATTAGAGCAGCGTAGACTGAAAAACATTATAGCTGCAGTCAAACTAAATTTTGCTTTGTGAACCTGAATCCAAGCACTTCTGTGCACATATGAGATGTGTGTGTGTGCAATAATACAAAAATGTTTGTGTTTGTGGAGTCCAAGGGCAATAAAAGGTGAAGTGCTACGTTCCAAGAAAGGAGACTCTCTTGAAGAGGTACTTAGATGTAAAGAGATGATGGCTTCAATTCCAGAGTGATGAGCAGGCCTGTGGGGGAGATGGCATTGGGATAGATTGAGGATGAGCAAGAGTTTGTTGGAGAGCCAAAAACATGCAAAGTGCCTCAGGGGCTGAAACAGCATTGATCTGGGCATGTGCTAGGTCCATTAGAACAGATGCCAGCTGTGTATGTGGTGCTAGGAAGACATGGGGTCCAGAGGTAGAGAGAGATCTTAATATCATGCCAAGAAAGTTGAACTTCGTTCTTGAGAGCAATAGAAACACCTGTTGATGCTTTTAAAGCAAGCATGGCAATTAACCATATACAGGACCACCTTCCTTACCAACAGTGGAGGAGGTGTTCCCTCGAGATCCCAGGTAAGCAATGTCATTGGATAAAGGACTGGGAGGATCTTGGGAATCTGGGTCTTTCTGCAGAGTGCATTATCTCTTTACTTTTAAGTGATTTTTTTTATTTCATTTCATCTTATTTTATGTGCTTGAGTGTTTTGCCTGCATGTATGTCTGTATATCATGTATGTTCTTGGTGCCCAAAGATGTTAGAACCAGGTACTGGATCCTGTGGAAATGGACCTAGGGACAGTTGCGAGCTACCATATGGGTGGCAGGCACTGAACTCAGGTCCTCTGCAGGAGCAGCTTGTAGTCTTAACCACTGAGCCATCTCTCGTATCTTTTTTATGGGGACTGAGCCCCTGGAGAGGTGCTGGGGTTTCTTGTTGATGGCCACAGTAACTGTGAGGCACCCTTGGCTGACCCCGTATCCTGACAGAGTTGGACTTCTGGATGAAGGCACCAGGGTAAAGTTTTTCAAATGCTGAATTTGAAAACTCTATCAGCTGGAAGCACCAGATTAAAGCATAATTGAGCTAATAGAATCTCCCCCCATTGTTTTCTGCTCTTCAGCAAGTGCTTCTTAATAATCCCATCTCTCTGAGCTCACTGTCAGCTCAATGGAAGTGAGTTTCTAAATAACTTATTTTTTTCCAGATTTTACTGCTTCCAAAAACAATCTAAAGTTTCCCCTCCAGCCCTATGACTCTGTGCTCCAAGCTATTTATTTTAATTAGCTTTATATTGTATAACTAACATGAGCCAAAAAAGAAAACCCACGAACAGCCACCCATTAGCCAGTAAGTAGAGCCCTGGTACAAATCACCCCCAAACAATGGATCATTTAGAATTGTAATCAAAGGGGAAGTGAGCTTCCTTATAATGGTGACCATGATGCAGAGCAAAGACTGGTGAAATGCTTTGGGGGAATCTCAGGGAGGAGGCACCCTTCCTGCCTGGATGGTATGGGGGTGGGTTCTGGAGAGAGTGTCTTTGAGTCTAAACCTCTTGGGTCAGAAGTCAGGTTGAGCACGGGGTCTGAACACTTTTGGCCCTTCCTGCATTGCCCTCAATGAGGCTTGAGCTTCTGTTCATTGGACACAGCTGCTCTAGAATGTTCTGTTGGACACCATGTTCAGCTTTGTTGTAGATACTGGTTCTCGATACATATCCAATATATAGTGGCCTGCTAGGTGGTCACAGTTCCTGGGCAGAAGCAAAGCCCTACAGCCCAAAACTTCTGCGTTATCACAGCCTGGTGGCCTAGAGGTCAAGAACACAAAAGCCAGAGCCGGACTTCGCCATCTCAGTATTCTCATTTCTCCCCGCAACGCAGTCTCCTCCTCCGTCGAAAAAAAAATCAGAATGAAGACAGCACAGCAAGTGTATCTTGTCCATTAGACTCAGCAAGAAAAGCACCTGGGCAGGCAAGCACATGCCGTGTAAGTGGCCACTATTGTTGAAATGCAATGGCTGCTATTGGAGAAGAGTATGAAGCGCACATGGGAAATGGTCTAAGCAGGGACGGAAATTGTTTGTTGTGTAAAAGCAGCCAATCTTCAGCCACAACCCAGGACTCACAATTGGGTCCAGCTTTGTGGCAGAGGAATAAAACGAAAGACAGTGCACAAAGAGCTAGTCAAAGAGAGTGTCTGAAGTGGGTTTCGGCGTGCCTTTCAGCTGCTGTGTAAGATAAAGCCCTTTGTGTGATTTTCATATAAATGACTCATATTAGCTTTCAGGTAATGCATTGTGTTTTCAGGTCCAGCGAAACTAAGGAGTGTGGACCTTATCCTGCAGGTACCAGGGGACCAGGGAGGGTTTTCAAAGAGGGAGAGTGACCTGACTCTCGGTGGTTGGCATCTTCTCTAGGCAATGCCTACAGGGAATGCCTGGAGAATGGGACGTGGGCCTCAAGGATCAACTACTCACACTGTGAACCCATTTTGGATAACAAGGTGAGTGACCCTGCCCCCCCAGGTCCTCATAGAGTGTTAGGACTCCTGCTAAGCACAGAGGACCTCATGGGCAACAGAACCAGCCTTTGTGTCACCCAGGACATTCTTTCTGCATTTCTTATCCTCCATTGAGTCCTCCTCCTAGAGAGCTTGAGCTGGTGGCATGTAACACAGAAAGGGCACAGCCGTGTAGCGATGATCCCTGCAGCTAATGAGCTCTGTGGGCACATTATGTCCTTTTACATTGAACCTCACTCTTTCCACCTGGCATTTGTCTTCCTCCATTCCATGGAGAATGGAGAAACGCATGCCAGTTTGCCAGGACCATCCCGACAGGAAGCTGGGCCTGCCTGGACCTTGTCACCTTGTACTGGCTCTTGCTCTGGGAATGGATTCAGTACTGTCAAGTATTTAGCCCTACGTTGCCATTAGGTTTAGTACTGTGATCCAACCAGGGGCCTCAGACATGCTAGGCAAACAGCCTTCCTCTGAGCGCCACCTCCAACAAGCTGTGCCTCACACCCAGAATGATAGGTCCCAGCTCCATGCCTCTCCTCCCATTCACCCAAAGAAGTCCCCAGTTGGTCTGGAGCCCTTCTCAAATGAAGTCCAAGTGCAGAGGCTAGAACACTTGCCTCTTCTGAGAAGTGAAGGTGCAGAATGCAAGCCCAGGTGTTCTGCAGAGAGGCCCCAGGGGAGCAAGAGGAAAGCCATACAGCCTGGGTAGAAAGAAGCTCTCTCTCTCTCTCTCTCTCTCTCTCTCTCTCTCTCTCTCTCTCTCTTTCTCTCTCTCTCTCTCTCAGCAACCCCCTCCCCTCTCTGTGTTCTTATGGCCCCTCTGGTGGTAACACTTGGTAGACTGGCTTGTGTTCCATTGAGTATCACTCCTAAGTGTTCTGCACAGCACATCCTCATTGCTATGTTGAGGGACCAATCCCTCCTACCCTTCCATAGGTTCCTGCTTCTAAGGCAGGAAGGGAAAGTTGATGCCATAGTACAGATGCCATAGCTAAGGGCCATCTCACCCTCAGTTGCTCTGCCAGCTGGAGTCTGAGCAGAGACTAAACCCAGATGTGGTACTGTGGGAAGGCTCCAGTTTTAAAATCTTCATCTACAGCCCTAGGGCATCTCAGAATAGCCCGAGTCCAGATGTGCCCCTAAAAATGTATGTTGCGATTCCTAACCACAGCTGCTTCTGTCAGTGTGTGTGTGTGTGTGTGTGTGTGTGTGTGTGTGTGTGTGTGTGTGTTGGAGATTGAACCCAGGACCACACATGCTAGACAAGCTCTCTATCACTCATCCTCCACTTCATCTCTCTGTTTCTTCTTTTGGAAACATTTAGTTGCTCAGGTAACGTTCTCCCAACTCAGCCTCTAGTGTAGCTGGATCATGGTCTGTGGCTCCAGGCTTTAGCCCTTTATAATAATAAAGCCACCAGGCCATCCTGTGGAAGTTCTAGAAGCCCAAGGATACTTATAGCCTCTTTAGTCCCAAGGTGAGGGCAGAACTGGCTGGAGTACCAGCCCTACTCCCACATAGCCATGCCTCTGTCCTCCCTGTCTGTCTGTCCAGCAGAGAAAGTATGACCTGCATTACCGAGTCGCCCTCATTGTCAACTACCTGGGCCACTGTGTTTCCGTGGTGGCCCTGGTGGCCGCTTTCCTGCTTTTCTTAGTCCTGCGGTGAGTCCATCTCTACCGTGCTTTTTCCTCATCTTTGTCTCCTCACTCTGGGGCCTCAGGAACGGTGGCCAGAGATGGGTTAAGCCAGGGACTGGGGGTGGGGGGGAGTCATGGCCACCATCGGTGCCTGAAGGGTGCAGAGCAGGCCCAGCTGTGACCACCAGGGGGGACTTGGGGATGTAGCCCCACCCTCATCCCAGGCCAAATCTTTCCCAATTGGGTCCTTACCCTGCTGATGCCCCAGCCCTAGGCCCAGATGAGCCCGGCTGACACTGACCTGGGCTTCTACAGGAGTATCCGCTGCCTGAGGAATGTGATCCACTGGAACCTCATCACCACCTTCATCCTGAGAAACATCACGTGGTTCCTGCTGCAACTCATCGACCATGAAGTGCACGAGGGAAATGAGGTCATTTCTGGAGGCCTCGGGCTCGTGGGTGCCTGCCTTTGCTGCCTGACACTTCACAGTCTATATCTCACGTAGTGACCTACCCTAGGCCAGGCTTTGGGGTTGCTCCCAGCTAAAGAACCATCACCCCATTTCCTGCCCTCTGCCCATCTTACAAGTGGGTCTGGAGCATACTTGTCTGAAGTAAAAGTTACACTGCTAGTGTGGTGTCTCCACACCATGGCTGTACATGTTAGGTATCCACCACCTTGGATTTGTGCCGGCTGTTACAGGATAGTGTCCAAGTTACTTTAAAACAGTAGACCAGAAGAGGGCCAACCCTACTCTCTGGCATACTTCATAGAGGCCTCAGTATATTTTCTTTGGCTGGCCTGGCCCTGAAAACACACACACACACACACACACACACACACACACACACACACACAAACTTGATCCTTAACTTGGCCTGGCCTGAAGCCTGCTTTGGCCCTGCCTCACAGCCAGGCTAGTGGAACAGGGTGTCAGGTACACTCCAGCCCCAGTCTTGGCTGGCACTAATGTGACCTGCACTTCACCTGGGGGTGGGGGGGAAGGTGACTTTAGTGTTTGGAGTTCATAGCCTCCCACCCGCCAAAGATGCCACCAAAGATGCCAACCACACGGGCCCAGGATCAAGACTGGGGCTGTAGGGCAGAACCATGGGGCAGCAGGCAGCTCAGCCTAGGAGCAGTACCCAGGGTCCAGATGGCTAGGCCATACAGGGAGGAAGTAGACTGCCTGGGCCTCCCCTCACCCAGCCTGCTGCTATCACTATATTCTCCATATGACTGTAAGGGAGCCCTAGGAGAAAGCCACAGAGATGGAAGCCTATGGCTTGGTTCCCACCTCAGAGGTCCCCACTGTGTGACTCTGGGCCAGTTCCTGTCCTCCCTACGTCCCATGCAGAGAAACAGGGAGCCATCTTGGTCCACTGATAAGTCACACAATAGCAGTCCTTACCACAGCCCCTGCTCACCTCTCCATGCCTCCCTTTCCTCTCACTACCAGGCAAGGTGGCTGCCTCAGGCTCAAAGAAGTGCCCGAATTTGTAGAGACCTCAAAATTAGCAAGACCCTTCTACCACGAGCCATCATGAGCAAGCCCTTCCAATACCTCAAGGGCTCCATTTCTTTTCTTCTTTTCTTTCTTTCTTTTTTTCTTTTTCTTTTTGTTGTTGTTGTTGTTGCTTGGGGTGTTTGTTTGCTTGTTTTATTGAGACAGGGTTTCTCTATGTAGCCCAGGTTGCCCTGGACTCACTCTATAGACCAGGCTGGCCTCAGATTCGGAGATCCGCCTGCCTCTGCCTCCTGAGTGCTGGGATTAAAGGTGTGCGCCACCATGCCCAGCTTGTTTTCTTTCTTTTGAAGTGAAAGTTCAAAGTCTATCCCTAAATGGGACCCAGCCTGATGAGCTCTGAAGCTGAAGGGACCTGAAACAGGACATGGAGAACAGTACTATTCTGGCCCAGTCTGTTGGCAGAAAGCCATGTAGCCTCAAAAAGAGACATCAGACATGATAGAGGCAGGCCTATAATCCCAGCTGCTTGGGAAACTGAGAAAAAAAAATTTAAATTCTAGGCATGCCTGGGCTACATAGTGAGCTCGCGGCTAGCCTGGACAATTTAATGAGACCCTATTACAAAATAAAAATATTTTCAGATGCCTTAAAAAGCTAGGGCTGTGGGCTCAGTGACAGAGTGTTGTCTAGCAGGTGGGAGGCCCTGGGTTCCATCCCTATACCACATAAGCAAAAAGAGACTGAAGAAATTGGAAAGAAGAGAAAGTAAGAAGCCCATGGGAGAGAGGCTGCCCAGAAGTGAGGGTGGGAGGCTGAGCTACCCCACTGGGAGTTGGTGGTGTGTGGAACCCTGTCAATAAGCTCCAAAGTGGGAGGTCCTATGCCTCCCCGTGGGACCTGCTCTGCTGGGGCACCAGCATCTCACCACTCCATCCCACGTGTAGGTCTGGTGCCGCTGCGTCACCACCATCTTCAACTACTTTGTGGTCACCAACTTCTTCTGGATGTTTGTGGAGGGCTGCTACCTGCACACCGCCATTGTTATGACCTACTCCACGGAGCACCTGCGCAAGTGGCTCTTCCTCTTCATTGGATGGTGTGAGGGTCCCTGGGCAGGAGGGTCTCCTGGGGAAGGGGCACTGTTGGTAAAAATCTCCCCCCTTCATCTCGAGGCCAAGGACTGGAGCCCAGCCTGCCTTGCTCCTCCCATGCAGCCTCAGGCTCCGCCCCTGTGCAGTCTTAACCAATGGCCAATTGCAGCTCTGCCCACCGCCTCTGGGCCATCTCATGATGTGTCTGCTTCTGCCATTCTTCCCCCTAAACATTCCAGAGGCCATTCCAGAAAGCCTTCCTCCTACCCAAGGTGACCATCCCAAAGACACTTGTCCACCACACCATCCTTTGCTTGGAAAGGATGGCTTAGAGTTGGGGGCAGGTGCTTGGACAAGCACCATAAGGTCACAGATGAACTATAGTTGGAAGCCCAAAACCACACTCCTGGGCCCCTTGTGACTTCCTAAAGGTCTCTATGCATCTGTCCATCCCTTGCAGTGCGTGTCTCTCCTTTCAGGCATTCCCTGCCCTATCATTGTCGCCTGGGCTGTTGGCAAACTCTACTATGAGAATGAACAGTAAGTGGGGGATGGGCTGGCATGGGGGGGTTTGAATTGAGGTAGGTCAACTTTGGCCCCGGCCAGGCCCTGGATGGGGTGGAGCCAGAAGCCTTACCTGAACAGACCACTCTTTCGTGGCCCTCAGACAGGAAGGCCAACCCCCAGGAGTGCTCACACACAAGGATCACAGTGTGTCTGTGGGATTCAACTCACCCTTCCTTGAACCTGAAATTAGTAGATTGGCCCACAGTCCAGATGACAGAAGCTCCCCCTGTGGAGTCACAGAGGCAAGAGGTGGCAAGTAGAATTTGAATAAGGTCATACTTATTGGCCTTAGCTCATAAAAACAAAAGCTGCTCAGGAAGTGGAGGGCTGCCTCTTTAGGTGATGAGCTTTCTCTCAAAGGGGGTGTTCAAGCAGAGACCAGAAATTTGGGGTGCTCTGACACTGACTTGCACTGGATGAACTTGGAGGCAGAGCCAGAACTTAGCTCAGTTCTTTCTTCTGGGTCCCAGAGCATCTCCGGCAGTTAGCGAGCCTGGCCAGGTAGTAGGCTGTCTTCCCTGGGTGTATGCAGCTCACCTCAGAGACTGAAGACTGGGCCCAGGGCTGAGGAAGGCCCCACCTTCACACCAGCAGCTTTGTGCCTTGTGCCCTGTGCCCTGAGCATCTGGAGGCCAGATTCTACAAGGACAGGTGTCACAGGACAGCTAGGCCCCCACTCCGTGAAGGGTTCCTTGGTTCCTGTACCTGCTGCGTGCCCAGTCCTGAATCATCTCACAGCCTGCAACAGAGGAGGGGACTGAGAAGGCAAAGCCCTGAGACTGTGCCCATGGGAGGCTAGCCTCCACCAGATTCAACAAAAGGCAGGACAGGGCCTTGCTAGGGTAGTTAGTGTGCGGAGCTGTCTACTGAGAGCTGCTCAGGAGGCTAGGGCTCAGGAAGGACCCCATAGGAGAAAGGCCTAGTTCTGAGTTGAGAATCTGAGTCCACCTCAGCTGCCCTGTCTTTGCAGGTGCTGGTTTGGCAAGGAGCCTGGTGACTTAGTGGACTACATCTACCAGGGTCCCATCATCCTCGTGCTTATGGTATGTCCTCTGGGGAGCAAGGGGCTGGGGCACTAAGAGCACAGCAGGAGATCCACCCAGGCCGAGACACTGATAAAGACCTGGCCTGGGCAGCACCCTGCACCCACTCTGCACTGCTCCTATGCTCTGCACAAGGCACTTGCCTAGCTTCCATCATCACTGATTCTCCTATGGGCTCCACCTGTGGCGGTCTGCACATGGCTCCAGACTTTGGTATTTACTCCTGGTGGAGAAATGGTCTGACTGGTTGGTTCTAGCACCTTCCCAGGTCATATGCTCCTTAAATGCTCCTTGTCAGGTCCAACACTGAGACAAGAGGGTAGGCATTCAGCTGGCACAAGGGAAGGTGTGCCAGTCTTTGGTTCAGCACCGAGCTCAGTCCCTCTGCCCCCAGGAACACCTTCTAGGGCCCCGCCCACCGCCCTCAGGCCCACCTGGCAACAGATTCTAGAATGCGGTGTAATGAGCAATTGTTCCTAGGCCAGCTCCCCGCCCTTCGCCAAGTGTATTCCACCTAAGATATAATTGCCACCACATCTTTAATCCACAACAAGCTTTAATTAAGATAGAGTTTAAGTAGGGGCTGTATTCTGGGAGGGGGGCGGGAAGCCCATTATATATTATACATTTTTTAAAAAGCATACAAAAAAGCCCCATAAGAAACTGGCATTTATATAAGATTTATTTTAGGCTTCTATGTGTACCAGTTCTCTTAAAGGGCCATGGAGCCTTCTGGAACACTCAGAGGATGGATGCCCTCCTCTTGCACGCAGCAGGAGCCTAGCCGGTCTACCTTTGTCTACCATGGTGACAAGTACTGTTTATCTCTTCCATTTCCTGACTCTCTCATTCCGGTGACTGTCAGGAGTCACTGGAGCCCATCTTTGGAGTGTCCTTGATGGACATCAGCTGAGGATGACTAGAAAGGTTTCCCGCCCACCTCCAGGGCTCCACTCAGGCAGAGGCTGGTCTTTGTCAGCAGTGAAGGAAGGAGCGTCCTTGGACTGGCAGCTGCAGTGACTCACTCACCCCTCAATGTGAATGAAAAACCTCCCAGCCAGCTGCCAGGAGCTCATGTGAAAAGGGACAGGGCTTTTGATAAACCTGGGACCCAGCCAAGGAAGGCTGGCCTGGATAGGAACCAACGGCTTGGGAGTGAGCTCCCACCTAACACTGCTGGCCAGGTAGTGAGGAAATCACAAAAAAGGGAGAAGAGGGTGGGGCACTTGCTGTCCAGTTCCCTGCTGCCCAAGTTTGCTTCCTTCCCTGGCTGCACACCCGCTTCTTTTGGAGCCAGTGGCTTATCCTAGCAGAGGTTTCCAGGATCCAAGCTGAGCCCTCCTGTAGGTTTCGGTCCCAACACTTTCAATCCTAGCACATTTGCTAAGTAGGAGAGCCGGCACTCCCCACTGCAGAGATGAACCTCCAGGTTACAGGCACAGCTAGTGGAGCTGAGACCCACGGACCAGCCTCCTGCCTTACCACCCTGCCTGCTTGGCCTGCCTGCCTCTCCTGTTCTCTAGAGGCTCGCCCCGTCACTTGTGTCTGGATTCCGTGAAGGGAATCAGGCTGTGCAGTCTGTGAGAAGCCTGCCCACTGCCTAGCGGTCGTTGTAGGGAAAGGATGTTCCTTCATTACAACTGGCACGTGCGTGACTTTTTAACCATGATTGTCACCCTGTGCCCCCTCTTCATGGGAAGTCTGTGGTTTCATGCGTTGGACAGATGCGGAAGCAGAATCTGTGACTAGCGATTCCCGCGAGGCCACAAAAATGCAGGTGAAACCATAGGAATTTGAACCTGGAGACCCACGCTTGGGGCTTGGGGATCGCTGGAGGTGGTCTCAGGGCCCACAGTGGAGGGTCACAGCAGAGGCTAGGCTAGAGAGCAAACCCAGTCAGGGTCACCACCAGGACAAACCTGGTCTCAACCTGGGAACTGAGGTCTTAGACATATCCCTTTGAAGGTGGAGAGGCTGGACTGTTTATCTTCCCTAGGTGTTGCCTCAGGACTAGTACCTCCCCATCCCTTCAATCTACCCTGTTAGATGCTGAACCAGCCCTCCAACACTAGAGAAGGCCTCAGGCTGGGCATCATCCCCTGATAGTGCTGTCAGGCCCAAAGGGCACGGGATAGACATCTGCATCATGTGACACTAAGGCCTGACTAAGTCACTAAGGGCTTTGTGACTCATGGATGATGACTCCTTACTCCACGTGCCTCCCCAAAGTATTGGCTGCCTTGCTATGGCATCCCATAGCCCTTGACCATACCTGTTCCTCATGCAGATGGCTGAGGCCCTGGCCTGCTCCAGCAACATGCACACAAAACAACATCCAGGGGGTGTTGGACACATCTGGAGTCCTGAATATAATGTCAGGTGTGCACAGCTATTGGGAAGGGAAGCATGCTAGCAGAGCTTTCTTCCTGTCCTTGTCACATCCCTGTATGTGGTGATGCATCTAGTGAGGACCAACCTCCCAGGGGCAGTAGCAGCTAACCGAGTCCATCCTGAGGGGGTCTCTGGGCTTTATAGATCCACAAAGAGCAGACAGTTGCGATCCTGAAGTAGGCATGGTGCAGAGAGCCGCAAGGTGGGTGACAGCCAAAGGGAGGAGACAAGTACAAAGCCTGGGGAGGCCTGCTTAGAACCAGGATAAGGCAAGGTAGAGCTAGCTGTCCCTTAAAGATGGAGGAGCTGCCGGGCATGGTGGCGCATGACTTTAATCCCAGCCCTTGGGAGACAGAGGCAGATGGATCTCTGTGAGTTCTAGGCCAGCCTGGTGTGCAGAGTGATTCCACACAACAGCCAAGGCTACCCAGAGAAACCCTGTCTCAAAAACAAACAAACAAACAAACAAGATGCAGGAGCCAAGTCTGAAGCCCATAGAGAGATGAACCAAAGTCTCCTCTTGTGCTTTCTGGTCTTCTCTCAGTGAGGATCTGTTAACAGAGGCCCCTGTGAGCATGCAGAATGAGCTACTATCTACTTCCCCCCACCCCCCCAGCAGGCTTAGGAGCCTTTCCTATTGAAGGGCAGGAGCAATGAGCTGGCTTTGTACTTTCTCTACCTTGGGTTATAGTGGCAGGCAAAGCTGTGCCATGTGCCATATGGGACAAGTGGCTGTAGCTTCTGCATCTATGGTGTGATCCTGAGGGAACTCTGCCCTCTTGGGGCACCATGATCTCCCACTGTAATGCCTGGGATCAGCGTGAGGACTAGGAGGCTCAGATATATGCTGGTGCCCTGGACTCTTCCTCAGCGGGACCTGCGGTGCCCAAAGCCTCCCTAGGACAGACCACACTGATGGGGAAGGGAGTGGGGCTGCTGAGCCTGATAGGCTAGCCAGCTTCTGTCTGTCCCCGTTTTCTTAACCCGTGTAGGAGCAGCATGTGTAGGGGCTAGGAGAAGGAGGCTGCTGAAGCCAGCTCTGCTGTCCTTGGCTTGACAAATCAGACAGTCTGCAGCATCCGTGCATCTGTAAAGCCTGGCTACTGGTGGGGCCAGCCTGTAAAAAAGGGCATGGCTTGAGGAATAGCTGTGTAGCGCTTGGGAGTGCACCTGGAATGGTGTGAACACTGGCTCTTCATTGTTGAGCCCTAGGCAGGCGTAGGCCTCCCCGGGCGTGTCCTGTCATGTCATGGCACAGACTGCAATGCTTGCATTGTGGGAGACAAGACAAGACCTTGTCACATGGTGGATACCATCTACCCTGATACCTACCACCACCTTCCAGGTCCCCACTCCACGGAGCCTCCTGAGGAGAAGGAACGCAAGAGTACATGACACTGGACCACCAATGTTGGCAGTGTGGAAAGATAACACTTCTCAGAGGGGGAGCTTCTTCATGGAGCTAGCCTTATCTGTCCCATTCTAGCTGTCTCAAACTCCAGCCATGTGAGCCACCTTAGGAACATTCCAGACTAGGTGGAAGTACCCAGCAAGGGGAGTTGTTAGAGGAGACAGACTGTCCTGTGTGAGCTTTCAGGTGCTTCCACCTCCAAGGACTTGTCTTGCATCCCACAAGCAGCTTTCCACTGGCCACCATCAAGGCTGCTCCTCCACTCGGTGCCCTTCTCTCCTGGGTCTGGTCTCTGCCTAGACACTTTCCACTTGCATAGCTGATGTTGTCACCAGTTCTCAGCTTGTTTATTTTATCGCCATTGATCCAGTCCTTTCTGAGAGGGTACCTAATAAAAATGCAGTCCTTTCCCATCTGCCACTAGACCAGAGTACTCTGTGAGCAGGTGCTGTGTCTGCCTGTCCACATGCCATTCAATGGTGCCTCCGCACAGAAGTTGGCACAGGCAAGTGCAAGAATGCTTAAAAGCAACCTCGGGCTAGGGTGGATGAAGTAGAGGTAAAATGACTCATTGAGGAGCTGTGAACGCTTTCTGAGGAAGAGTCCCAATGGACATATACACACTCCCATTCCTATATGCCTGCCTATCAGCAGCACATGAAGAGACATGCAGGGACACCGTGTTCCCAAATAGACATATGCACAAGCACCACTCTGAGCCAAGCACATATATATATGGTTAAGTGTACAAGGCAGCATACACAGAGGGAAAGCACAGCCACAGGGTGACTGATTTACTGGCTCTTGATATCTCCCTAGAGAGAAAGAGACTCTGAGGGAGCACAGAGACCCATGCAGCAGGAGGCTGACTCCAGAGCCTGCAGGCTGCACAGCCTTCAGAAGTGGGAGTGGCTTTGACATTAAGGGAAAACACCAAATGAAGATAAATTAGTCATTTCCCAGTGCTGCCGGGCAGCCCATTTGTCTTCCTCGCCTGTGGGAGGCTGAAAGCTTAGGCGTCCCTAGGAGCAGGGTTGGTAGAGATTAATCACTCTACTGGCCTGTGTTGCCCCACCCCCATGCCCACCCCTGGCCCCACCCTGACCCCAGGGCAGAGCTGAAAGGACCTAGAACTGGTGACAGTGTGAGGGCCTCTGAGATTCTCCACCAATAAGTAGGGTCCCCATGACCAAAAGAAGACAGATGCATCAGAGATCTGGGCTGTGCTTCTGTGTAGTGAAGTGACCCCAGAGAAGTAAGTGGCCACTTGTCCCACCCTGCTGCTTTACAAGCTGCCTGAGCCATGGGTGTGGAGTCAATGGCTTTGAGTCCGCCCTTGCTAGGGAGGAGCAGAAGTTTGGTGGGTGACCAAAGCAGGTGCTCGCTGCTAGGGTACATGTTTGGGAGGCAGGTGTCTGGGGGATTCTGTTTCTCTGCCAACCCCCACCACCGACACCCCCTCCCCGTCCCTCTCTACTTTCTTCCAGATCAATTTTGTATTTCTGTTCAACATCGTCAGGATCCTGATGACGAAATTACGAGCATCTACCACCTCCGAGACAATCCAGTACAGGTATGGGAATGCCCGGATGCCCTCGACCTGGGCGGCAGGGAAGAAGCAAGACAGACCTCCCACCAGAGCCCTTGGAGGTCTCACTCCTAGAGCTTGCTTGAGCTCCCAGAAGGCAGGCAGGACACCTCATCTTCCCACCTGAGTGAGTCGTGCCTACAGGCGAGCATCATCACCCTCTTGCTTCTCCATCCAGGAAGGCAGTGAAGGCCACCCTGGTCCTCCTGCCCCTGCTAGGCATCACCTACATGCTCTTCTTTGTCAATCCTGGAGAGGACGACCTGTCACAGATTGTGTTCATCTATTTCAACTCTTTCCTGCAGTCCTTCCAGGTAACCCCCCCTCCCCCCCTGTGGCTGCAGCAGTGCATGTCCCAGGCCTGGATGCTCAGACTGGGTCCAGTATACCAGGATCAGTTATCTGAGCACCGAAACACAAGCGCTTGCACACTCAGAACCCTGCTTGGTCCCAGATGCTGCCCCAGTCATGTCACCCCCTCAGTCCCAGGGTTCAGTTGTCCTAGCACTTTGGAGATGTCTTAAGACAAGCTCAGAATGTTGAGGCCAGAGACCACACTCACTCAGAGCACACGCTGGTGTAATTGCATCCCTTGCCTGGGCCTGAGACTTCTGAGCCCTGGGTCCTAGGAACTTACTCCTAGCCATCCTGTGTCCTCTTCCCACGCCTCTAGCTGGAATGGCTCTGAGGAAGATACCTGACTTCTCCTTCCTTCCTTTCTAGGGATTCTTTGTGTCTGTTTTCTACTGCTTCTTCAACGGAGAGGTAGGAGACAGGGTCTTTGGGGTGGTCTATGGGCTCGGGCCTCTTAGGTGGTCTGGCCAAACTGCTCAGCCTTCCCAAAGAGCTTCATCATGGGCTATGCTCAACTCCATCTGATGGGAGAGGGGCTGAGACACCATTCAGCTTTAAGGGAACAGGACTTCTTCTACAGAGCCAGTTTAGGTCAACTCCACAAGCCAGAAATAACATGCCTGTACTCGGGGCATGCCCTCAGAGCCAGCAAGCAAGGTACCCACATAGCAGGGCGTGTGAGAGTCAGACAGAGGGGGTGATAGAAAAAAAATGTGAGATGACATATGTCATTCAAGCAGTTCTTTATGAACTAAGGAGAAAAGAAACCAGCAGAGGCTGGTGAAATGGCTCCGTGAATAATGGCACTTGGCTGTTAAACCTGATGACCTGAGTTCAACACCTGAAACTCATATGGTGGGAGAAGGGAATTGGCTCCAGAATGATGAAAGTTGACCTCCACACACATTGTCATGGTTCTCTCTCTCTCTCTCTCTCTCTCTCTCTCTCTCTCTCTCTCTCTCTCTCTCTCTCTCTCTCTCTCTCTCTCACACACACACACACACACACACACACACACACACACTCAGGAAGAAACTGTTGTCATCCTTATGATACAAACAGAAGAGACTCAAATCAGGTGTAGAGATGAGCAAGCCAGGAGCTGTCCGTTAGGCAATGATACAGAAAGCAAGGCTGCAAAGGGCTACAGCAAGGCCTGAGCTGGGCTGAAGGGCTGACTTCCACATCCATAGATAGTGGAGAGGAACTGGAATCTTAAGCAGGCCCATGGCCTGTCCAGGAGAGGGAAGGAAAGATGGGTGCCTGAAGGAAGCTGCAGAGCAGGCAACAGGGTTCCAGAGAGGACCTCAATTTGGGGCCTCATCAGCCCCTTGGAGTAGGGGTGGCAGGCAGAGGGCCATCCTAAGACTCCTTTCATGGTTCTTGAGATGGGATGGGGATGGCAGAGGCTTGGCCCAGCAGGTGACTGAACCTCTCTGTCCCTGTAGGTCCGCTCAGCTCTGAGAAAGCGGTGGCACCGATGGCAGGACCACCACTCCCTCCGAGTGCCCGTGGCCCGGGCCATGTCCATCCCCACATCACCCACCAGGATCAGCTTCCACAGCATCAAGCAGACGGCTGCTGTGTAACCCTCTGTCATCCGTCTGCCCACCGCTCCACCATCGAGGCGGCTTCCCCATCCTCTGCAGCTTTCCCCTGGGTCCTCCTTGCTACACTAAGCCTTGGGGTGCAGGAGAAGGAGGGGAGAGAAATCAACTCTCTGGCCTGGAAGGAAAGGAAAGCTATGGAAGGGGGTGGGGCTCTGAAGGACCAGGGCCCAGTGTGGCCGTACATCTCCAAAAAGGAGGGAGCGGGGCGGGGGGCATCGTGGGACCCTCAGGAAGGGTGGGTCTCACACCATCAAGCCTTTGTGCACTCAGCCTCTTTTGTGGCATCCTCACAGCAGGACCATTTAACATCTGAAGGAACTGAGGCCCGGAGAAGGCAAGGACCTGGCCAAGTCACAGCTACTAGCCCCACTCATAGCACCCACAGTCGGCTCCACTCCTTGCTTTCCATCTCCACACTTGGGGCAGGGGGTACCCACTAAAGATGAAGGAGACAAGAATTAACTAATCTGCCTTCATCCGAGGGACTGTCTAGCAAAGCAGCCTCCCTCCTCATTACCAGCCCCTCACCAAGCTGCCCCTCTACTCCTCCCCCAGTCCTCCTGCCTCTGTGGCTCCAGGAGAATGCTGGTTTCCAGTCTGCCATCTGCCCTGGGAGACACCCCCCCCCCCATTCAGTCTTGGGACCTGGAGAGGCCATGGGCAAGTGACACAGATGGAAAGACGCACTCTCGGGCCAATTACATACACAGGGTGGGACAGAAGAACAGAAGCCCCAGGGCCAGAGGGAGTGGGGTGGGGATCCCCCAAATCAGGGTATGTCTGTGAGTGATTGGAACAATGGCCGCAGGCTATGCTCAGACTGTGACATCAGTCAGACAGCCTTCAAAGGCAAGCAACTAGACACTGGAGAGATAATGTTGGCCAATTAAAAAGGCAGAATGTCTGCAGGGCATAGCCATGTCCTTCTCCTTAGAGAAGATGCTGGCCTGGGCCTGAGCAGGCCTTCTTGTGGCCTGTAGTAGGTGTGTGGTCTTTGGGTCCAAAGGGCCTGAATCATTCTTGTCATCCCGGGAGATGCCATCTGCCCATCTTCAATGCAGAGCCTGCCTGGGCTAGGGACTATAGTCCGGAACTGGGAGGAAGGGCAGGCAAGACCCTCCAGGTTCCGCAAGAAGAAACAGAACGTGGCTGCAGGCCCCACTTCCACTCCTCTGTCCCTCGAGCAGAAGAGGGACAGAGAAGCCAGCAGGATATAGGCTTGAAAAGGGCCCTTTGTCTAGGTACACCCCCAAAAATAAACTTTGAAAAATTATCCAGTCTTACACATTTTTAGTTTGGCATTTAATACATTTCAAACATGAAAAGATATGGTTTCTGCCACTTGGTGAGTATTTGAATTAGATACTGCCTGATTCCAGGGCACTGTCACCTGTCTTCAAACACGCTGTTAACAGGTGGCTTGTGTTGCCCCTTTTTTCTAGCCCTCACCTTCATCCCACCGTCCCTAGGGAATTTTATCTTTACAGGTTTTGTTTGGTTTCTGTTATTGAACTTCTTTGCCTGGCTTTTGGATTTTTTTTTTTCTTTTCTTTTCTTTTTTTTTTTTTTCTTTTTTTTTTTTTTTTTAGTCTTCTAGATTGGACTATCACAACTGTTTTATTTTTCTGGATCTGTTGGATGGTCAGGGCCTCACTATTTAGCTCAGGCTGGCCTCATATTTGCTGACTAGCTCAGGCTCACCTTGAATTTAAAATCATGTCTCAGTCTTCTGAGTGCTAGGATTATAGACACATGCTTAAAATCATGTTTAAATATAAACAATTCATTAAAGCCACCTTGGGTACTGAAAGTTTTATTTGTAACCTAACTTATTTCATTGAGGGCAGTGCGTATGTACCATTGTTTGCCTGTGAGGCCAGAGGACAATTTTTAGAAGTCAGTTTTCTCCTTTCACCATGTGGATTCCTGGGATCAGCCTGAGGTCACCTTGCTTTGAGGCAAGCGCCTTTACCAGCTGAGCCATTGTGCCTGCCCTATGTACTGACGTTTATAGACAGTTTTCATAAGTCCTTGTTATACCTAGAATGGAAATTGTATTGAAACCACATCTCAACCAAATGAATAAAAATTTAATTGTTCAGGAAATCATGGATGCATTTTGCCACAAGAATGAGTCAGAATTCAGGACCAATTTCTTTGCTTCCTTCCGTCTGTCTTTCCTCTTCTTTTTTTTTTTTTTTTTTTTTTAACAGGTGTATGTGCCAAGGCTTTTCAAATAAACAAGAAGCTGCAGGCATGCCAATAACTTCCTTATACTACTTCTGAGATGTATGTCCCAGATCGCATGGCAATGTAGCATCCAAACTGCCCCATCAGCTGCCTCTTAAGCCCTCTATATTTCGGACTGAAAAGAATGAACTGAAAATGATCCTGCAATGAGCTTTGTGTCCCTAGTCAGCGTGTGTTCTCTGATAGTGGTGGGGGCTGGTGAAGAGGCATTTCCCACTTGGCAGTGTTCTAGAGAGTGGTGTGGGTAAAGCTGTGGCTCTGCTTCTCTTGTCATTGGGGAGGTAGGTGGCAGAAGCGCCTAGACTTGGCTTTCTCGAGGGACAGAAATCAGGTATGCCCTGTAAAGTCTCCCTGCCTGGCCAGAGGAGCAGAAATGGCTAGGTTTATCAGCATCATGGATGCTTTAGTCGAGCAAAGAGATGTAAATGGCTTGGCCTGAGAGCCCATTTGAAGAGCAGATGAGACTAGAAGAGACAAGGGACCTATCAAAGCCAATACCACAGAACCTCAG
>OU015744.1:144523409-144579889 GCA_907169655.1 Acomys percivali
GAACCACCCATCAGTGTTCCTCAGGTGCCCTCCTCTCTCAGAACCACTCATTATTTCTCCTGGTACAAGTTACCCAGAGGGTTCAGGGGCCTGTGATCTATGTTGGCTTGGACAGTACTACCCGCACCATCCCCATGAGAAACCTCAACAGGCCAGCTGAGAAGAGATTTCACCCCAGCCCTGCTCTGCTCCCTAAGCTCCGGGTCACGACCCTGCCTGAGTGGTGCCCTTGAAATGCCATCAGAGACATTAGGCCATCTCTCTGCATCCCCACTCGTTAACCTCACTCGGCATCCACGCCCTACAGCCCAGCCAGTCCTCATTAGTGTCTTGCAGTCTTCTGGGTTTTCAGTCCCTCACTAAGCGGCCTTTCTGGAAAGAGGCCTCATTACCTAACCCTGTCAGAACAACTTCCGACACCCAGACCCTGCAGGCCCTCAGGGTCCACCCACTCAGCTCTATAAAGCTGAGAAAGATGAGCACACAGGACAAATTCCTCTTGCTAATCCAATGGTCCTACTTGCCCTGAGAGACTGCGGGCTGAGCCACAGCCACAGCCTGGCTCCAAGCCCAGGGGCCCTTCCTAAAGTGGGGCCAGAAAGTACCTGCTGGGGTAAACGATGGTGAATTATAATTGTGGCTGTGAGAATGGAAAGTGATGGAGCATCTGTAGGGCAGAGGGCGGGGGATGAGGACAGCATCTCCCAGGGTGCTTTGGGAAGAGTCCATGGTAGATAAGCTGGCTACTGAAGAAGGCCCGAAGCCTTGAGAGCTTCAGGGTTCTGTGGAAGGAGGCTGACAAAGCACAGAGAAGTTGGTTTCTGACAGAGCTAAGACAGGACAAATGAAACAAAACATGCAATGTTCAGAATGGGGATACCAGGCTCTCTAGAGTGGAGTGTTTCAAGGTTCAGTGGACCCAGGAAGTAGAAGGTGGTAAGACGCCCTCTGGTAACTGTAAGTTCCGTGCGTGAGCTGACAGCCATGGAAGTCATACTAAGTCCTCTTTCCACTGTGTGTGTCTGCATGCTACAGAGAGCCCAGGTGAGCCCGGTCTGTCTGAAACCTCTAAGGGAAGGCAGCTGCAGCAGGAGCAAAGGAGGCCTGTTTAACATGCACGTTTATTTACTCATTGGTACAGACAATATGGTTTCTAGGCCCTGTCCCTTAAGTTCACCCCTTATTTTCTTGTGAGGGCCAGCATCACTTAAATATTCTAATTAGCAGGAGAAGCTGGGCACATTTCATCACCTTTTCATGATGGTGAAAACCTCCAGGTTTTTGGGTGGATTTCGTAAAGCTCTCCACAGGGCTTGAGCATGGTGCTCATCATAGAACCACAGATGGCCTCAGCTTCCAGCGTCAGTCAGACATGTGCCTCTAGGTGCTCCTACAGCAGAAGTTCCTGCTGGCTTGGCACCCCAGCAGAGACTGCTATGTCCCCTACTGCCCCTAAAACTCTCTAGCCATTCACTGTGCGTTCAGTTCCTTCTTGTTTGTCCACTCAGGGCTAGGTTAACCCACAGGAGTCCCATGCTAGCAAGACAGACCAAGGGCACAAAGAGAGCCATCAGCCTTGGCAAAGGGAAAAAAGTCTATTCTTTCATTCGTCCCCACCCTGATCTCCCATCAGAGCCAAGGGCCAGTCCCCAACACAGCATCCCCTCTTTCCCACTTCACAGGGATGACAGAAATGGGGTGTTTCTGTCACACCCTATAGAATCTTCAGCAGAGGACTCGGGGTGTAGTTCATTGGAAGAGCGCTCTGCCTAATACCTAAGGCCTCCTGGCCTTGAGCCACAGCACCACTAAGTAAATGGTGTAACCCCATTCTCCTGAGGATGTAGTGGCTCACAACTGTAATGTCGGCACTCTGAAGGAAGAGGCAGGTGGATACCAAGCTCAAGGCCAGCTTAGCTACAGATCACATTCACAGTTACAGTTGCACAGTAAGATCCTATCTCCAGCACAATCATCACCTTAGCTGAGGACACCAGCCTGGAGGGAACCCACTTTCCCAGTGGCAGAGGATGTGGTCTGTGGTTCACCACATCTTAAGGGTGGAAGCAGGCAAGCTTTACACCTGGGTCCTGGTGCAGTTAAAGCCCTTTCCTCTCACATGTGGCCTGGTTTGGACAATAAACTACAGGGTCACCCTACTTAACCTCAATTGTCTCAGTCTACTGGAGAGGGTCACAAATGCTGCTGGAATAAATGAGCAATGAGGGTCAGATCTACAGAGAAACCCTAATGTTAGCACCTGCAGCTTGGGAGGAGAACTGGAGAGCAGGGACCGTCCCAGGCAGAGTCCTGAGCCCCATTTCAGTATCTGGTTGAATCCACAAGCATAGGCAGGGGCAAGCTAACGATTCTTGAGCTGGAACTAAAATTGCCCCTCACCATTGCTGGGAAGGTGGCAAAGTATCAAGATGTGCTTTTAACTAGCTTTGCGGGACACTGACTAAGGTTCCCATCCACACCTCAGCATCATGGATCCCCACAGAGGATCCTTTGCCCAGAAGAGCAGAACAATTCAGTAGCTCCAAGTTCCAACCTCTGAGTTCTCTGGCAAAGGCCAAGTGGGAGCCATGAGCATCCCTACAACGATCTTCCTACATGCATCCTGACCACCCAAATATCTTCTACTTACAAGAATTCACATGACCACTTGTCTACTACGAGCTCCGGAATGTGCCTTGCGGAGGCTGTGCTGTGTGTCTAAGCAAATGGCCACCCAGCCCTGGTATCGCCAAATCTTATCTCTCCACTTGAAACAAACTCTAAGTGCCCTTCAAGCTCCCTTTAGACTTCCACGTCGAGGTCTTTACATCTGAGGCATGAAGTGCAGATACTAGAGAGTTCTCACACAAGGAAGACATGTCTGGGGAGAGCCTCTCCTTGGACTGGCAGGCAGAGCTGAACTTTGTTTGGGCTGCGAACACCATGAAAATGTGACATCCTTTTCAACAGAAAAGGTCAGACTTCTACAGAAATCTTTAAAGAAACCAGGGACCCAAGTTTAGAATTGCAATGCCTCCCTACACTCAGGAAAACTCAGGCCTGTGATGATCAGACCTAATTAGTAGAAGCATGGGGAAATTAGAGTGACAGGTTGACTGGTAGGAGCTCTGAGCCCCACTCACATCTAAACTCCACTCAGGACATGTGAACTGCACAGGGGCTGGCAATGAAATGCTTTTCAAGACCTTCTTCATACTCTACCATTGTGTGGCAGGGGGTGGTGTGAAGACGAGGTCCAAAGGACTCACACAAAGGCTGAATTAGCATAGAGAAAACATACATCCACGGAGTCCAACTAGAACTTGCTGGAACCATTGATGCAGGCACAGGGATATGTCTGAAGGTGACCTGTAACTCAGAAACATATAACAAAACACTGTAAGGATTTATAGAGTACCCAAAAGCCCCCAGTGCCTTCGGTGTTGGATGGCAAAGCCCCAGTTCCATACAGCTTGGCCAGTTAAGCTTCTCAACTTTCTCTGACTTTCATCTTTAGAGATGGATCTTTTTCAATCTCTGCAGAGCAGCTGCTTACTACCTGTCTGTTTTTAACGCAGACACAGCTCTCACCTCAACACAAATGTTACAGTTTATGCTGGAGTCAAATATGAGTGGCCGTGGTGCGGGAACATAGATTCCTGATACCTCAACAAACAAACAAACAAAAACAAACAAACAAACAAAGTAACACCAAAACATATTCCAACATGGTGATAGAACAAAGGAAATTCATGAATCAAGGCACTTTAAAAATAATATACAGGTGGAAATACCTGGTAGGCAGATTACGGCAAGTCAGGAAAGTCTGCTATAGGCCACAGATGCTGTCAGACAATACTCTTAGCCTTTGGTGGAAGCTAGGGATTTGTACATTCCAAAAAAAGGGTTTTACCCAAGTCACAAGGAAGGATGCTAGGTCAAACCCAGAGGTGGGCAATAAATGGTCATGTAGGAAGCTAAAGACAGGTCATGGCAATTTGGTTCCAGCTCTTCACAATCACTGAGGCTTTGATGCACCAACCAGGCCAATGGATTCTAACATAGGTGTGGCATTTTGGCATTGGGTAGGGGGATAGGTGGCACGGGGGAGGGAATTCAAATCAACTGTCCAAGTTCTTGTTCCTGGCCACAAGGACCTGAGCATCTCTGGAAGGCCCCACAAAACCACAGTATCAGCTGGCATCTACTGCACCAGGTGGCCCTACTTTTCCAGGTCAGGGAGAGAGATTCCTCAGGGACCACACTCAGTGTACCTGTAGCCATGTGCCCAACCTGGCAACGGTTTGCAGGCAGGGCTACATCTGGTCCAACCTCAAGCAGCCAGTCCTGTTAACAGATAATCTGCTGCTTCTGGGGTTCCCAGACCTCAGTCTTCCACTGTCCACACAGAACCTCTCTTCTCAGGGCACACATTTCAGAGGTTCTTACATTTACTGCCTTAATTTTGTGATAATTAAAAAAACAAAAATTGCCCACTAGTTACATCGCTTACCTGATGTCTGCTCAAAGATAGTCTACAGTTCACAACAAGATGAAGTTTCTTCAGCTAGGGATTTCTGAGGGAATGAGATTTCAACTCCCTAAAAAGCAGTCTTCACTAAATTTGATCATCTGTCTAGGAGCTTCTGGCTTTCTGCTGGGTGGAGAATTGAGTTCTAGCTAAGGTTGAGGTGTATGATATGCAAGGCGTAGTCATTTCAAAGTAAACCAAATTCAACATCAGACTTACTAGGCATTGCTTCTCCTTTTGAATGCTTTGGCCCTTTGGGTGAGTTCGAGTGTAAAACCCCAGCAGTGGTGATGAAAGAAAAAGGACACATGGTGCTTGGTAGCAGGAAAGGACAATTGGGAGGGTGGTAGTGGGTTAGAGATGGGTAAAATACAGTGTCCCTCCCAGAGGGACATGAAAAGCCACTGAGCTTATAGGCAGAATGGACGTTAGCCACTGTGTGATACAGACTGTGACAAGGAGTTTAGACAAGTCTTTCCAATAAGGTAGATGGTGCTGATGGTGGCAAGGCAGAGTGGTGGGGAGAAGAGGCCCAGTTCTCTATCTGGGGTATAGATGGGTTAATGGTCTTCTTGAGGCATGAGAGTCACTACTGAAGATGGGTGATGGGTCAATGGAACACGTGAATTTGCAAGATGGCTTCAGAACGGCAGCCCCCCAAATGTTAAGTTTAGGCTGAATTTTTTAAAGTGTTTGCCAGTCAAGTACCTCCCACCGGCAATTTTATTCTACTTAATCTCGCTGTCAATTAATGTGCTTGGTTGCCAAGCAGTGAGGTTTGATGAGCCAAGAATGCTTTTAATTAGCCTAAATTGTCTTAGTTAGCATAACTGCTTTACAGCTAAGTGTTGGTGATTAGTTGTAGGAGCTAACAAATGCCGAGGAAGGTCTAGACTGGCTCCCATGTGCCGAGTCTGGTGTTAAGAGCTAGGCTCCTCTTCCTGGCCTGAAATGGGGGCCTGAGAGTTAAAGGGGGGCAGCCTCGCTGGATGCCGGGATAGAACTGGGGTACAGCTGCTTTGGCACACATGTCCCTCCATCTCTCTGCTCTCTGACTCCACCATTCCAACCCAGTAAGGATGAAGCTCTGAAAGGCTGTCAGGAAACCTAAATCCCATTGTTTATCGCCCCCACTCCTACCCTCCTGCGTCACTAGATGCAAGGTCCTTATGAAGTTTGATCTCAGTCACCCTGGTCAGGAGTCCTGCCTTCCCAAATCCAGAAAGTTCCCTAGGGCACCTGCAGTAAGTAGCAGTTCTCCTAAGGACCTTCCCAAACACTGATGCTTAAACTCCACCCTAGCAAACTTCCCAATGAGAAAAGGTGGGGCCCAGAAGGGAGTGTTTTTTAAGTTCAAGGTGTTCCAACACTCAGCCAGGGTTGAGAACCACAACCTGAGGCAATGGAGTTGAAAATATGCGTTCGTCAACACGTCCACCTTGGGAGGGTGCTCCACTCAGGCAAACCCTGCTACAGCTCTGAGATCAGCATCCTAATTTCCGGAGAAGACGTTAGTTCCATTCACATGGTCTTAACATGATTACTGCTCAGAGGCAGCCCAATAACCAAGACTTATTGGACAGGCAACAGGAGGTGAATTTTGAGGCAGAGCATAATTATTCATCCATTTAGCTACTGAACCTTCAATTCAATTTCATGCCCATGTTGGCCAAATGTCCCAAACACCTGCTTGAAACACAGATTTTCAACAAGGGTGCTGCGAGCCGTGTGGTAATCTCAAAACCTCTCCACCTTAGCCCCACCCATTACACCCATGACCAGGGAAGCCTGGTCACACTGAGTTTATGGGTTTATCCTGGGGTGGCTAATAGGGCCAAAAGTACTGGAATTTTCCCTCTAGCGCCTCTGATCCTCAGGCATACACTCTACAAAGCCTCAGTCACTGAGATTACACAGGCCAACACAACTGTAAATAAAGGTCTAGAATGGATGCTTGAGTGACCTTGCTCTCATCACCAAGAACTGGGAACACCATCTCATTACATTAGTAAGATTCGTCTGCTTCCCTTTCTGGAATGCCCACCTATACTCAGGGCTTTGCTACTCCAGCTTTTAGGTAACACTAAGGCATTCAAACTCCTGCAGAAGGCGGGCACATGTTCTAAACACCACTCCATGTTACACTTGGCCAAGTATCCTGAAGTCCAACCTAAGAACATGTGCCAAGTCCCTACTGCCCGCCCGATGCACTGTGGCTAGTGTCATATCAAGGGTGGTAAGCGAACCCGGGGGCCCCTTAGAGGCCAACAGTCCCAGACCTGAATAGGCAACAGCTGGGGAGCTAGACAAGGCCTTAATTCCACAAATTCCCACTTCCTTGAATTTATTTGTTCCTTAGGTGTCTGTGTTCTTCACAAAAAATATATTAGCGGCAAAGCACCTTATAAAAAAGAAAGCTCAAACTACAAAACCCATCATCAAGGCAATGGGAACTGCTGAGTCAGACAAGCAAGGTGGGTTGCCTCTGGCCTCAAGAACCCAGCGACTTCTAGAACTCCCAAGGAAGCCAGGACTTGAGGCCACAGAGTAGACAGAAACCCTACCATAGCACCGCCTTCTCCATCCACTCCTTTCCCAGGAGCCACTCACCTGCCTGAAGACAGAGGCCTCTTTGGCACAGAGTATGGCTTGCTCATCTACAGATAGTACACTGGTGCCTGCTGGGAGCTGAGGTGGCAAGGCGGCTTATGACAAATGGGTTTAAGTTCTTTTGGCTATAAATGTTCTAAAGTTGTACTGTGGTTACAACTCTGTAAGCACACTAAGTTGTACACCCAGAACAATCTGTAGTATATAAATCACACCCCAGTGAACTTAGTTTTCAAAGATGGCACCGCATTACACACAAGCACAACTAACCCAACGTCTGAGAGAAACATCTTTGCTAAGAAAATGGAAGCACAACAGATTATAAATGGGTTCAGAATTCCTTCAGCTTTAATTATGGGGGTAAAATCAAGCAGCCACTGAGGAGAATCACCGTCCGTGGAAGCATCACAATTGTGTGTGGTGGACACGATGACATATTTATTGGCACAGGTGGCCACACGCTGCCAGCTGTGCTCAGTCCGCTACTGTCTCTTTCTTGCCAGTCTCTTGCCCTTCAAAAAGAGGGTACTTGGCTTCCACGTCAGCCCAGGTGACGTTGCCATTGGCCAGATCACGGACCACATTGGGCAGTACAGAGACCTGAGAAGAGAAAAGAAGTCCCAGCATTAGCCAACTTTACATCTGTGAAGAGCGCTTGGCCTGAATTCAGGAGCCCTTCAATACAGGGCAGAGCAAAGCACCATGGGCATAATGATGACGTCCCTTTACAAGCTGTGTTTGTTTTCTTAATGGTGTTCATCCCGTCCCAGGCTTGGGCCTCTGCTCTCTAGTCCGTCCACTAAGCCTACCAGCTCCCCGCACAGCTCAGCACTGCCACAAAACTTCCATCCCACTCTGCGTCTAAAGTTATTTCATGCCCGTTAACTCCTGTATTTCATCAAGTCTATGAAGTGCAGCACAGGGCCAGCTGCTGCTCAGCCATGTGCAAGTATCGGTGGCCACCAGCAGTGGTTTACAAGGCTGGGCATGGACAACCAGCATCTGGAGAGCCTGCTCAACCCTTTGGCTGCCCTTCCCTCTCCTACCACTGGCTAGTGGGTCAGCAGGTTAGGGGTGGGGATTTTGCAGCTCTAACAGGTTCCCAGGAAATGCTTGTGCTGAGGCTGATCTGGGACTCACTCTGAGAACCGCAGTCACTGGGAATGTCAGTCCAGAGTAGCCAGGGCTGGTGTATAAGGACAAGTCATGACTAATGAAGTGGACTGTGAACCCTTCTGGATAAAAGCAGTTTTTATTTCTATTTTCCTTTTTATATAAAGTGGAACACTAATAGTACTCTGAATAAGTTAGTAAATTAGCCAGGCAATTGTCAGTGACAGTGCTCCAGCCCCCTAGCCCTTTCCTGTACCACTCAACCACCTTTCTGAGCTTGTTCTATCCCACCATTCCCTTCTCTTTACAGATAATTACAGAAATAGTCCATCTCCAATGGAATAACACAAAGTTTATTCACACATTTTTACGTTTTTACAGAAATATAATGATAAGACATCTAAGTCCCCATAGCTTGCCAATAAAACTATGGCAACAGCCTCATGAGATGACATTTCTCTTGTCCAATAAACAACCAACTATAAAAACAAACTGCTGGAAAAGGAGCACAGAGCAATCCAAATGTCTATATAATATTAGAGAACCTGCTAATGGGTAGTTTCATAATTAAACCAAACAGTTCTGGGAATCTGGGCCTTGTCTAATACAAACCCATCATTAATATTACAAAGAAAAAAAAGATCAAGAATATAAATGCATCAAAGCCCAACGCAAGCCAGGAGGAAGCTGTGAACATGTCCAAGACTAAATGTGCCAAAGAGAAGGCCAGTCACCTCTGCCCTTATCTGTCGCATGGAGTCTCGGTCCCTCAGTGTTGCAGTGTGTGGGCTCTTGTTCACTGTATCGAAGTCAATGGTGATGCCAAAAGCCACGCCGATCTCATCAGTCCTTGCATAGCGCCTTCCAATGGACCCAGAGGCATCATCTACTTTATGAGACACGCCATTCCTGGTCAGAGCCTCCGCTATTGAGAACAAAGTGAGAGAAGAGTGAAACACTGCAGAAGTGCTCAGTGCCATCAGAATGCACTCAGACAGGACTCAGGAAACACAAAGGACCGTGAGACTTGAGAGCAGCAAGACCCAGGTGCACGGATGTTTACTAAGTCCCTGCAGGAGCCCAGACAGTCACTGCTACCTACACCTGACGCGGCTGCACAGGAAGGAGGCTGGATGGTGCTGAGGTGGGAGCAGCCACCTCTGTCTGCTCGGTCCTGAGCTGCTCCCGCAGGCTCCCCCTTTTGAAACTTAGGGGCTAGCACTCCTGGGTTCCCTTCCTGTGCTGTAGATCCGGCAGGGTGCTACATTCCACTAGGGTCTTGGGGAGACAGTACCAAAGTCTGTAAGAGCAGCAGGAAATCCTAAATCTGCTCCTGAGTCACCCAATGTTAAGACATCTGAGCAAGTATACTCTGTTAGAAACACAAGCAGAGGCGGGATCCCATTTATTCACATTCAATCTATGCTTTCACTGAAACAAATGATACATTCAATAAAACTGAGTCTGTGACGGTGTCCCCATGGAGATTACCCAATTGGATTTGCTTACATAATTCCTTGACAAATGGCATGAACTCTTGGTTTTGGCTCAGTGGAAGGACAGAACATTTGAATGGAGCAACCACAGCAGGGAAACTGAAGAACTAGATGGTTTAAAACGAAAAAAATTCAAATGTTAGCTTATAAGTAGCTGTTAATGTCCCAAAGCATTATATTCAGTAGGTATAGACCACTTCACTGTCAGAACATTGGAGCAGTGGGTAGAATAATCAGCATGACAGGAGGGGCGCCAGGGGACCCGGGACCAGAGCATCAGACTGAGTGTGGCACAGCCTGATCAGTTCTCTGAACTGTTTCTGCTTCTAACAGGGGGTTCTACTCCCCACTCTGCTGAGCTCACAGATACTAAACTTGAATGATGTGAAAGCATCCTGAATGCCGCTGTGTGTGCATGGTGGTTATTTCAGGGACCTACATAAAGGAAAGCCTTACTTCTTTCTGAGGACCACCTGATGCACCTCCCAGAGAATTAAATAACACGTGACAGGGCCAAAACCCAACCCATTAGTTCTTTAAAGAAGAATCTATGGGCCCTAGTGACCAAGTACAACCACAAATGTTAATTAACCCAGAAAGAGGACATTGTACAAAAGGTTTTCCATCACTATAGGGAGTGAATGGTCCAACCCTCCTAAGCAGGACGGATGCTCTGCGGCAGGCAAGCCAGCTGGCCATCTGGGGTTGGAAATGAGAGCTGAAGGCACTTCTGAAACATGTTTGTGCATTTGAAGGCAAGAACATGCAACTTCGGAGTGGATCTGTCCCACTAAATCACTGAGTGACAGAGTTGAGGCCAGCTCCTGCACAAAGCTTTAATTACCCCTTGACGGCAGGCAATGACAAATATCCTGCTATAAGAGATCCTGTACCCAGCAACACAGAACCCTACGTCACAGGGTGTGCAGACCCCAACTCCCTCCTTTAACTTGTAATAATCCTATTTCACCATGAGAAGCAGGAACTTGCCTTTACAGATTTTCTTTCTTTCTTTTTTTTTTTATTTCACTAGAAATGTTTTCATACCAATTTTGTAGGCAAATGGACTAAGTAAGTAGGTGCTAATAATCCAGAAACATTTCTGGCTTCCCACAGCCTAATCAAATTTCTCTTCATGAAGGGACTGTATGAAATTCATAACAGTATGACTAATTTATTCTTATTTATTAGCCTTTATGAAATGTCTATTAAAGCTCTAGTTACATCAATGTTGTTCAATTCAAAGAAACAGCCAAAAATTTTTTTCTTAAAATCTAAAAACCTTTCTATTAGAAAAATAAGCAGGAAAAACATGAAGCAAAGTTGACATCTAAAGAACACTGTCAGTTACGCACACCATCACTCCTTGCAATGGGCTCTGTCTACACGGGTGTCCTGCTGCCTGGGCCAGGGGCTTACTATTTGCCACATGAAGAACAGCTCATGCTGGGAATCAATATGCAACTTCAGTGCAGAGATTAGAAGGACAATTTTATTAGCTACGTACATAATACAATTGTGTGTCAGACCTTCTAGAACACTGGAACCAAGCATTCACCAGTTCATTCTTCAAGCCTCATTGCTTTGCAAAGAACTGCAGGTTGATATCCCACACAAATGCTCAGCTTTGGACTGTGTGTAAATGAGACTGTTTCTTTATTCAATAAGATACAGACAGAACCTCTCTTTTTTCTAGCTAGCCTTTTGATTATTTTCCTGGAAATCTGCTAGAGGCTTCAGGAATACACGTTCCATAGATAGAGTGAGAAGACAAAGACAAAGGCTCACAAGGTTGAAGAGACTGAATGGAAGGCATGGAGCCAAGACACAGGATCATCACATGAAGAGAAAACTTGAGAGGCTTTTTATAAATTTCTACTTCCTCAGTGCTTGAATACCAGAAAGCTCTGCCCCAGGTGCTGTCCACTCTATAAGATCTGTCAGGTGAACACACTGGGATTCTGCTGTGTGTGTGTTGGGGGAGTTATTAAGAAAACTAGAACAGAACCTAGGAATTTACATCATATCTTACAAGTATGTCAGATGATCCAGGCAGTTTAGCTGGTTATTAACAGCATATAAACAATTTGGTAGTCTAGCCAAATGACCTCCTCAATTTTCTAAAAACAAAGGGCCAAACCATGTCAGTCACCAATGCAACAGTTCCCCAGAGATGCTATCTTGGTGCAGACATCACTAAGCAGCTGTGACAAAGGCTTCCAGAGTAACCTGCACGTGCTAAAAAGCTCAGGCAAGACAGCAAGAGTGCTCTGCCTGAGTGCAAGGAGCTCAGTCCAGGGGCAGCTCACCGTTCTCTGCTCATCTCCCTCTCGGATATGGAATGTATGTTCCAATATGGTATACATGATCCTGCCCAGGCCGAAGGAGGGCTCAATGACACTCGGAACAACTTCCTCCACTGCAAAAAGAGGTGACAATTTAGCAATAGTCTCTCAAGAACCTATTATGCAAATCAGCCTTGAAATAATCCTCTGCACTAAAACTATACTAAAAGGGCTGTGATCCCTGTACAGCAGGACGAATACACTCATAAGAACCATGTGCTGGCAGGAAAAAGAATCCACTTGAGGGGAAAGTTAAGATTTGAAGTTTTAATCCAACCTAAGATTCTATGCACATATGATAAAAATGGAGCTTGTGTTCTAGACGGGTCCCTCTAATTCCAGTTTCAAGAAATCTGAAGTCCTCTTCTGGTCTCCAGGCACACAGGTGGTACCTAGACATACATGCAGGCAAAACACCCACATACATAAGAAATAAAACAAGCAAACATATAAACAAAATCAAATACCTTAAGGTAGTCCTGCTGATGCAAACTTATAATCAGAAGGCTGGGGCAGGAGGATTACTAGTTTAAGAATTGCCTGGGCTAGAGCAACTTTAAAGCCGGCCCTGGACAACTAGGTAGGATCTAGTTAGTACCACTGTATTCAACTCTCAGGCCAAGTGACATTGGAAGTAGAGTCCCCTCAGGGACAGCATCTCATCAAACACATTCTACAGGGCCTGACAGCTCTTCCTACAGACTACACTCAGGAACTGCCTCGGTGACTTTTTTTTTTTTTTTTGGCCTTAGTGACTTATTGCATGGAGAAGCACTATTCCAGGACTCGGGGAACTCCTGGTCTGCATAATGAGAAAACCAGGACCAACAGCAAACTGTGCTAGAGAGAGGCTGCTGCTTTGTTTGGTTGGTATAGG
The DNA here is from genome assembly GCA_907169655.1 of Acomys percivali. Taxonomy (NCBI): domain Eukaryota; kingdom Metazoa; phylum Chordata; class Mammalia; order Rodentia; family Muridae; genus Acomys; species Acomys percivali. The sequence goes on from OU015744.1 coordinate 144,536,382, forward strand.
GTTTCTCTATGTAGCCTTGGCTGTCCTGGAACTAGTTCTGTAGACCAGGCTGGCCTTGAACTCAAAGATCCGCCTGCCTCTGCCTCCCTCCTGAGTGCTGGGATCATTGTTATGACACGCAGCCATTAGTTTCTCCTTCACTCATCATAAGCTACACCACGCTGGCTGAGTGCATGATGATCATCTTGCCAGGGATCATCAGTATCACCAGCATAATAAATTGTGAGAACAGATTCAAACACCATTACAAAGAAAAAGAGGAAGAGGAGGAAGAGGAGGAGGAGGAAGAAAGTGTGCTATGTACAACATTGCAGGGTTCAATACTTAGTACCACAGGGGGAAATAGAGCATTTTAGAAAGATAAGGAAGGCACTCTTTCTGCCCAACCTTTGTGGCATCTGAAAAATAGCAAAGGCTTGGAAGCAGCTGCTGGGACCCAAGGGCTGTCCTGCTCTACCCCGAGGCCAGGTCTGACTTGCCCATTGCCTAGAGCATTTCAAACATCTACAACAGTCTGTAGGAGCCCTACTTCTGATCCAAGTAACCTTCCTGTGTGCTCCAAAAGGTACACGGCCTACTCTAGAATCTGCCTGACCAAAACCAACACAAAACAAAAACCCCACTATCCTTAGCTTTATTAAAAAAAAAATATTAAAAGGAAAAGAATTATCTTTAAATTGTTTTACCAAAACAAGCAAAACCAACAACATAGGGCAGAGGAAAGAAAGTACCTTTTACTCAACAAAAAGACTTTTTCCTAAAAGTAGTAATGTTTTCAGAGACTTCACCCTATGCACCTCAGGCCGCAGGAAATACAAAGGCACTGTCACTGTTCAGTGTGAGCACTAGCATCCTTAGAGAGAAAAATGCCCATGTGAACACTTTACCCTATCCACCAAGCTGCTTCTCTCCTCAAAATTGATGTAAAGATTGTGTCACAAAACTCTTATGTTATTTCTTAAAGTTTGGGAGTAATGGCTGTTTTCTCCTTGTTTTGTTATTGCTCTCAAAATTACCGTGTAGTGTTTTCTGGAATCTCTTTACGCTGACCATGTCTTTTGTTAATTGAAATGTTTTTCCTTCAGTTTCAACAGTGAATTCCCTACAAACAGACAAAAAGACAAAATTCATTATATAGTAGTTAAAACACATACCCTTCTCCAGGACGCTGACCCACTCCTCATTTTAAGTGCTACTATAATCTGGTCTTCTCTCCGGTGACAGCTCATGTCAAGTCAGTCATTTCCTAAGAACCACCACATTAAGTATCACCCAAACGACAACACCAAACTACCCTGGAAAGGATCTCTAAAGTGGGGCTTATTTATACAATTTTACACGTGACTTAATGGCAAATTCCTCTGATCTTTAAGTCAAGATTAAATATAACAACTTAAAAAAATAATTAAAAAATAATAAAAATAAAAAGTAAAAAAATAAAAAACAAAACAATGCAAAGACGATTGTTTTAGAGTAATCAGATCTGTCCGAAATAGCTCTGCAGGTAAAATGACCACTGTTTTACACACTATGCCAGCAAATATAACCCCCAAGATACAGTAACTGAACATCCATAAGCAAGTTTTCTCACTGTTTGCTCTGAGTATAAAACATTCCCCCCGCGGTTGTCGTATGTCCTGAGATCAGGTACAGGTTACCAAGGGCACCCCATAGGGCCCTACATCTTCTCATATTATAAAGGCCTGTGTGCATTTCTGTGGCCTGATGGCAGCCCAAGAGTAGGAAAGAGCCCTCATGTGGCTGTTAAACCTGTATAGGGGGCACCTGTCACCATTTCCCTTTGAGGTTTCTTGCAGTCACACTCTTCTGCCTCATCTGGATGCTTCCACTGATCTCCTATAACTACTGCTTTGAAGTTTGTGTGTATACATACAGTGCCATGGACTCTGTGAGTAGTCTGAAAGTAGAGTAGGAAACACCCAGAGAACAGTTAGAAATAGCAAGAAGATAACCACTGCTTGAGATTAAGCATAACAGTTGGTCTGGCAAATGGTCCACATCCAACCATTATGACAACGTCAAAGTTTCCAAGTCACTCTCCTCTGTGCCCTCACTCTCGATGACAATTAATCTGCATTCCATTACAATAAAGTGTCTTTCCTAGGCTTATGTGTAATTGGGCTATAACAGGATTGGGAGGCAACCTTTTAGCAAAAGAGCAGTCACAAAATATTTCAGCATTTGCTGGCCCAATGTGGTCTCTTGTATGTGGTTTTTGCGTTTGTTTCATTTGAGTATTTTTATTTTTATTTAAATGTACTTCCCTGAAAACACAAACAAACACTGTTTGCTGGAGAGGGGCAGGAGGAACGGCATGTGTTCCAGTGCATTTTAAAGACTGCACTACACATAGCAAGATTCAGTTACTAATAGGATGTGTCTGTAATTCCTACTGTTTGCTGCTGCCAGCCTACCAATCTAGCAAAAGTAGAAATCTACACTAACTGGGAGTCACCTCGTTTCTCTTCAGCTCTGTAGTGTAAGTTCTAGTTTCAGTTGTATAGTATTTAAGAATGACATCACCTCTAGGGTAACATGTTCTCATAATGAAATGCCATTCTTTGACCTAATTTCCACTATTCTGGAGTTTACTTTGATAGTAAAATAGTCACTTGCTCCAACATTTGGAGAGAGTTAGTTTGCTTTTAAACCTATTTTTGTATTGTCAATGAAATAAGTTTAGTGCAAGTCACATTTAATAAAGCCTGGAACTTCTGAAGCAGACTGACAATCAGTGGCTTTTATTCTAGTGTTTAGAAAATTAAATTTATTTATTTGGTTTTTCGATACAGGGTTTCTCCATGTAACAGCTCTAGATGTCCTGGAACTCGCTCTGTAAACCAGGCTGGAACTTCTGAAGCAGACTAACAACCAGTGGCTTTTATTCTAGTGCTTAGGCAGTTTATTTCTTTGTTTGTTTTGTTGGTTGGTTGGTTTTTCGATACAGGATAGCCCTAGCTACCCTGGAACTTGCTCTGTTGACTAGGCTGGCCTCACAGAGGCCATCTGTCTCTGCCTCCCAAGTGCTGGGATTAAAGGCGTGCACCACCACTACCCAGCTTAGAGCACTTTGTTTCATGCTAACCAATGACATTTAGTACAAATCTGTCATCTCATCTTATTTTCTGTGTTTCAACTGTTCTTTTCTCACTTTCCTCTTTTTCAGTCTTCTAGAGGTTTTGTTTTGGAAAGTGTATTTTATGTCTTAGTTTGTATCTGTGAGCTTTCCTCATAGGCAACAGTCCTGCCATTTACTGCCCGCGCTTCATTGGACTCTACCACTCCGTCTATTTTATAACAGAGGGTTCCCATACATTTACTTTTTCTTTGGCATGCATTTTATTTCCATACACAAATTCCATAACATACTATGGGGCTGTCCATGTGGGCATACATTAAGGTCAGTGGTTCAGTGGACTGTCTTCCCTGAGGCCCTGAAATCTGCCCCACAGGCCTGAGGTTACAGATGCACTGCACCAAGCCTCGCTTTTATGTGGGGGTCGGGATGGAACTCGCACCCTCATGCTTGCACAGTAAGCACTTTATCCAATGAGCATCTCCCCAGCACTCAGTCCACTGTCTTCCTAAGAACTTACAGCACAATTTACACTCACCATACATTTCCATTGGTAAAGCTCTTACAGTCTGAAGATCTGCACCCCGTGCATCATGAATCTCTTGCTTTGTGTGACAGCATTTCTGAGTCTAGCATGTTTGTACTGGCTCTAGACACCTGAAGCCCCTCACCCAGTGCCACGGCTTCTATGACTAGCAAGACCTCTGCACCACTCTTTTCTTTCTTGGCTGTCATATAATGACTCTTTTCCTCCCCCACTGGCTGCTTTAAAGATTCTTCTCTTTATTTCAGGTTTTTAGCAGTTTGAGTCTTCAGCCTGCCTGAGTCAAGCTCTTAAGTCTGAAACTGTTTCTGGCTACGACATCATCAGATGTTTGCTCCACACATTGTGACTATCACACATGTCACATGTGTGGCACTGTTCCGTGGCATCCCCCAGCCTCTTGCTTTCGATGCTCCACGGAGAGCTTCTGAGGTTGTGTCCCTAGGTCTAATAATAATCCCTCTGCATTGTTTAATCCACTGTTGCCTCATACACTGAGGTGGCAACCGGAGCTTCCTTCTGGTTGGTGTTCGTGTTTGTACTTCCGTTTCTCGCGGCAGTTCACGGTCTCCCTTATATTCTTTATTTCAGACTTATGTGTGTGAATATACGCCACATGTGGGCTGGTGCCAACGGAGGGCAGAGAGGGACTGGCAGCCGGCTCCTCACTGCTAAGCCATCACTCCTACCCTTTTGATATATTCGTGATAATGTTAAACAGATTCACAACAGTCTTACTATGTTTACGCATTTACTAGTTATGTCTGTTGTTTATTTTCTGTCTTTCTTTTAATTAACTTCCCTCATCAGGAGTCACACAATACTGCTTTTACAGATGTACAGTAATTTTCTATTATTATAGCTTCTGTACTGTTTGGTGCTGGATTTTGTTGTATTCCTTTAAGGATTCCTCTCTGTTGCTTCTATATTTATGTTTATGATTCCAGAGTATTCCATGCCTCTAAGTGAGGTTAATTAGCTTCTAATCTAACTCTGACACCTGTCAGAGTGATTTCTTCTTCACGAAGTCTAGGAAAGAACCTGTTCCTGCTGTTCTTCTGAGACCGCTCATCTGCATGGCTGTCAGCCTTCACTGGAGCCGGGAAGAAGCAGCCCAGCACCTTACCCTTTCTCGTTCAGCAGCTGCTCCATCTCTGTAATGTAGCACTCATCACAGGCACTGAGGTACTCCATCACCAGCTTTGCCTCCTTCTTGTACGCCTTGCCCACTGCTCCCTTATTGGGCTCAAACTGTACAATGCTGACTGTTTTGTATGAAACAGTCAAGGAATCACAACACAGCACAGATTTAGGATTTTGGAAAATATCTTAAAACACTCAACAACCAAGTTAAAGCTGCAACGCAGTCCCATGAGCATCAGCTCCGCAGACTCTGGAAAAGCACAAGGTGACTTTGTATAGACACACAAAGGCACTGTGCCCAGCCTTACTGAAGAAAGCAGGGCTGGGGGACAGTTCAGTTGGTACTGATTTCCACACAAGCCTGAGAGTCTGAGCTTAGATGACCAGCACCCACACAGAAACCAAGTGCGTACATACATGCGTACAATTCCAGCATTGGGGAGGCAGACAGGAGCGCTCCTTGAGGGTGCGGCTCAGTTAAGTCTTGCTGAAGTCAGTGAACTCAATTTTCAGTGAGGGACTATCTCAAAAAATACAGTAGAGAGCAATGAAGGAAGACAGTCCATATGGACTTCTGGTTCCCATATGTATTTCTGTATGCACCCACACCCATGAGTATGTACACACACCACACACGAACAAAGAATAAATGAATACCATTAACAATTACTTTTAAGGTTACAGTGAAATAAAAGAGATAATATCTAATCCACAATACATAGCATAAAAGCTTCTGGTAATGTCTTTGGCCATGAGGTGGTTCAGTGGGAAAGTTGCTTGCTTCCTACAAGATACATTGAATTAAGACCCTGGGGCCCACATGAGGAAAGGAGGAAAAGGAATCCTGGAAGTTGTCCTCCTGTCTCCACACATGTGTGGCACCAAAAGCATAAACACATAAATAAAGGTAATTTAAAAAAAAATCTGGTTTTATTACTAGTCAAACTTAAGAATCAGCTTAAAATCTCAGTGCCAGATAGAAAAGCAAATTCCTATTCTGATTTACAGAGCCAGTGAGCTAAGTTATCTTACCATGGCACTCAGCTTTTAGCAGAACACATTCACCAGACATCCTGTATCCAGGGACACACAGGTGCAAATGTGGGAACATGCTGGAAACATCTGAGAAAAGGAGCAGCCTGTAAGGCATGCTGTCATACTTCTAAGCACATCTTTACGGGTGTGGGTGCTCACTAGGTCCCACAGAGACTAGGAGTGATGAGGGACGCCAGCCTACAAGCTTAAGCAACTTGAAAGCCCTCCATTCATGCAAAGAGCGAGGGATAAACTGGGGCTCACACACCTGTCACCTTACGTTTGCAGTGGCCAGAAAGGATATGGGTTCTTTCAGAGGTTTCTCAGCTACCAGTGGCACTTTGGTGGCTTGAGCATGACAGGAAAGGTCGTAGCAGGAACGATCGGCACATCCAACAATCTCAATCCAGCCCTAGGAAGACAGACCAAACAAATTCATGTACTGCTCACACTGGTTTTGCTTGTCAAAGCATGCAGACAGTAACACTAACTCTTGCAAGTGTTCAGGGACAATTCAATTAGAGATTCTATAACTGGATTTTGTAAAGTATTAAAAAGAGAATAGTTTCTCCTACATGGGGCAGTTAACAGATCTATAAACTACATAGAGGAATTCACATTGTATACAAAGTGGCCGTATTTCTTAGGCTGACTTACAATGTCTTATTACTATACAGTAAATAAATAATCTACAAGTTATCATAGAAATTAAACAGGAATCTAACCAAAACCTATAGATTTGGCTCAAATTTGTAGCCAGGACTCAAATGTGACAGAAATTACTCTTCCTCTGATAACATGCCATTAAACTGCTAATTAAACATGGCTGCCCATGCATATAAGCACTAGTGCTCAATTCACTTAAGTGAAAAAAAAAGGAAACTTGTCAAAAGTGGTAGAGGTTCAGTCACAGAGGAACCAGGGTGTCAGAGTCCATTTCCTTTTAATACCTAAGACACTTAATTTCCAAGTAACATCACTGGACTGACTGCCTGTGTCACCCCAAACTCTTACACTGACATCAGTGTGACAGCATAAGGAGGAGGTGCCTTTAGAAGTTACTAGGTCTTGAGGGTACAGTTCTAATGAATGGGCTAAGTGCCCTTCACTAGAGAACTCAGCAGAGCGCTCCTGTCCTCTCTCCATCAGGTGAGCAAAAAGGAAGATGGCAATTAGCACTCTCCTAAAGAGCTCTTACCAAGCTAGATCATGCTGGTACCCTGTTTTGAACTTCCACCCTCCAGAAACTAAGACAACCATTACAGATGTACTATATAAGTGATAACAAGAAAGTGTATAAAGTCTAACTTCAGCTACTGGTGAGGGTAGTCCATATATATATTTGCCTTTATCTGGAAAATACTCGGAAATTTTAGACATTAGTGGATGCTTAAAGTAAAGAAGACAATGGCACCTAGGCATGGTAGCGCACACCTTTAATCCCAGCACACGGGAGGCAGAGGCAGGTGGATCTCTGTGAGTTCAAGGCCAGCCTGGTCTACAAAGGAGTTCAGGACAGCCAAGGCTACATAGAGAAATCCTGTCTGGAAAAAGAAAAACAAAACAAAAAAGACAAAGCTCAAATAAATAGAGAAATTTTAAAACCCAAAAAAAGCACTGAGCGTGTGTAATTTGGTAATCTAACTTCACTATTTAACATGTTCATAAGTGTTATTTGCATTTTTAAACATACAACTCGGTGACTAGTGATATTACTGTACTTATAAACTAAAGGGTAGAATGACAAACACACCTGGGAATGCAGCTCTGAGAAACAGGCTACACTCTCCAGAAAAAAAGGAAAAGGGTGTATGTAACTGACTATTCTTACTTTTTTATTTTAAATCTGCCTAAGAGGGAAGCACATGAAAAGAAAGCACAGAAGTTTGTAAAGAGGAGGGCCACACAACACTCAGGAGGCCAGGACAGGAAGATCCAAGTCCCAGGGAAGGCTGAACTACATAGTCAAGTTCCAGGCTAGCCTAGGGTCCACACCAGTGAGTCTATGGCACAGGATGTCTTTGAAGAATACTGCTTTATCTCCGCTATCCTTGAAGCGTTTCCTTTTATATAGTTCTGAATTTTACTAGCCATACAGAAGCCAGGCTCTATTCTAGGACCACATGTTTAGAATCCCCTCCCCATACGCATTCTCAGATCAGCAGCCAGAGGCGGGTTATAAAGCAACAAGGCTTGGAGTCAGTTTGAACTCTAACGCAGCTCCACTACTTCCTAAGCTTAAGACCTGGGAGAACCCTGACATTTCAGCATTTGCACATCCTCATGAAGAGGAGAAATTACAGAGGATTACATGAGATACATGTGTGGCACTTAGAGGGGCACAAGGCTTGGAACAGCAACAAATGTGACTGCACAAGCAAATAAAGCTAATGAAAGGCAGGGTGAGCCAGAGCTGGGTCTCAGCTGACATTTGTTGTGTTCTAATGCTACTTTCAAATTAAACCAAGAGAAGTGGGTGAAAAAGAGAAAAACTTAAATATTCATCACCCATAAGCAAGAAAGATTTTATTAATTTAATATGAAAGTAAGAAAAAAATCAGGAAAAGTAGAAAGAAATTTAGTGACACCTGAACTCTTAAAATAGTTACTATCCAGACAGGCATGGTGGTGCACGCCTTTACTCCCAGCACGTGGGAGACAGAAGCAGTTTCTGCTGTCATCTGAGGTGCCTGGTGCGTGCGTGCTTACGCATGTGTGTGTGTGTATGGACATGCAGTGGCGCTGGAGAGAAGGCCTAGCAGCAGAGAATGTGTGCTAAGTCTTGCAAAACATCCCAGTTTAGTTCCCACCACTCACGTTGGCTGCTCATAACTGCCCCCAGGGTATCTGCTGCCCTCTTCTTGCCTCCTTGGTCACCCCAGCACACGTGATAGATACTTACAGACACACCTATGTGCACATAAATAAAAATAAAGTATACCTTAGCAACAACAGAAGAGGGCCAACCAGTACAAATGTTTTGGTTTGTGAGTCTCCATTTGTACTTTCCCTTTTTATATAGCCTTTAAACAGTGAGCACCACTGTTCTATTAATCTACAGTGTAGATTCTTTTTGTTTATGTTTGTTTTTTTGACCAAAATAGCTCTATGTAGCCTTGAACCTTTGTAGACAATTTTTGTTTTGTGTCTATGTTTTGAGGCAGGGTCCCTCGATCTCTAGCTCTGGTTGGCCAAGAACTCCACAGTGATCCTCTTTCCTCAGCCTCTCAAGTGCTAGGATACAGATGGGTTCCAACATCCCTGGTTTCTAGATATTTTTTCCTTGTATAACACGTATATGCAAGTGTGTGATAATGCGCATTTCTCTAGTGTCTGGATTTGCTTGATTGAATCAGGATCTTGTGTAGCCCAGGCTGTCCTCTGCAGCTAAAGCTGGCCTTGAAACTGTCCCATCTCTACCTATCAATTGCTGGGCTTACAGGCTCACAGCAGCTGTTACCGATGCTGCTTGGAATAGTCTCTCTTTGCCTTTGTGGAATTAGATAAGGATTACTAAAGTCTGTTCTTAGCAGGTTTGTTTGCTGTATTGCTCTTCCTGGGAAGTCATACAGAAATGCTTGCTTATCGTAGAGGACAGAGACAAACCAAATCACAGTCCCTTTCAAGTCAGCTTGTTGAGCCACTAAGTTTGTTAGGGTTACCCACGAGAACATGGGTGACCTCCAACAGCTTTACAGGAAAAACCCCACCCTGACAGAGTAACAGCTGCAAACAGCTGAGTCACTGGCGTCCCTGTGCACCTTGCAGGCTCCTGTCCCTTAATTATGGTTTAGGGCTTAGCTGACCTGGGGCAGGGCACTCTTGAGTCTTAGAGGTGTTTGGGCTCCCTGGTTCTCTAAGTTCTGGTGCGGTTCATGAGCCTCGGGGTCTGCTTGCTCCCTCTAGGAGGGAGTGCGTGACCTGGAGGAAACAGCTACACAGCTGCCAAATGGACACTAACCACCGCCCCCCTCTGTCTCTCTGTCTCTCTGTCTCTCTCTCTCCTTTTCTGAGACAGGATTTCTCTGTGTAGCTTTGGCTGTCCTGGACTTCTTTTGTAGACCAGGCAGACCTAAAACTTCAAATGACAGCAGAAACTCTGAGGAGAGGCATGTAATTAGAAATCCTACTTTCAGCTAGGCAGTGGCGGTGCATACCTTTAATCTCAGCACTTGGGAGGCAGAGGCAGGTGGATCTCTGGGTTCAATGTCAGCCTGGTCTACAGCAAGTTCTAGGACAGCCAGGCCTACAAAGAGAAACCCTGCCTCAAAAAAAAAAATTTTTTTTTTGCTTTTTTAGTATTATTAAAAGAACGTAACACTAAGCCAGATATGGTGACTCATGCCTGGAATTGTGTACTTTGAGGCTGAGGCAAGAGATTCATGGCTTATGCCAGCCTGTGCTAACACAGCCAAAGCCATTTTATAAAAGACACAAAGCCAATGAACTGTGTAACTCATGGATGCTGAGCTCCAGCAGCCTCTCTCTCTCCAGCAGGAAAACAGGAAGAAGCAGAAGCGCTCAGGCTGCTTGCTTAGCTGTCTCCGGGACCCTGCCCCCCACCCATTACAGAGTCAGCTACATCCTGTGGCTTTTCTTTCCTAAACGTTAGGACTCAAGCTCATGTAGAGGAATGGGAGGACATGATGGGGACTAAGCTGGGGGGGGGGGTTATTAAATACAGAGAAAAGGAGAATAGAATCTCCTAGTCTATCTCCTAAACCTACCAAATAGTTCTCTAAGCTAAGAGTACTGTAACGTTTTTAACCCTACCACCATGCCAGGGTTTCCTGGATGCTTGTCAGGAGGCCACTGAGGGATGCTACAGCACCATCCACACAGGAACAGGCACACCTGTGCCACCCTGCCTTCACCCTTCCCTCCATACCTAAAGCAGCTATCTCTATCTCCTAAGGGTTTTCAAAAACACAGGGCAGCCCCTCTTTATAAGGAGGCACAAGCCAACTGTGTCTGGTTAGTGCCTTTGGTCTACTCCGGCACAAGGAACAGCAAGCAACAGTACAGACCCCACTGCAGTGTACTTACATAGGACGTTTTGGACTCAGCATCCCAGCAGTCACAGGCATAATGGGCCATCTCATTCTCCATGTGTTGTCGGAAGCGGAGTTTATCAGGAGATATCCCAACCTTCGTCAGGTAGAGGTAGATTCGACCAATAAAATAGCCTAATACTGAGTTGTTAATCACACCCTAAACAGAGAATATGGTAAGGGAAAAAGCACACATTAATAATTTTGAAGGCCAATGTGCTATCTGCCTGCCTGTCTACCTACCTATTTCAGAGTCTACTAAACAAAGGACACACAGAGTAAACGTTCTTCCTGCTTTCAGAACAATTTAAAATACCCACAGTGTGACCTTGGTTATTTTAAAGTTTACAAGTAAATAATCAAGTTCAAAATATGTCTAATTCATTGTGCACAGTGGTACACACCTTTAGTCCCAACACCCAACACTTGGGAGACAGAGGCAGGCAGATCTGTGTGTTCCAGGCTAGACTGGTCATATAGTGAGTTCCAGGACAGCCAGAGCTAAACAGTGAGACTCAGCCTTGAAACAGAGAAAAAAAATAAAAGTCTGCCCAAGGGACTCAGCTGCCCCAGCATGTCAACCCTATACCATATACTTCCTTAGTCTAGTCATAAGTGACCCTAATTTAAATTATCAAACTAAAGAGGTATGTATATGGAGAGGTTTTGTTTGTTTTTTCTTTCATGTATTCTTAACCACTGAAATTCATCTGCTCCAAACAGTACGTGTTATTTTCTAACTTCAGTACTGGACCTTAGACATCATCCATCCCTCATCACTGCCTGGATATCTACTGGTTAGTTTTATCAACCAGACACAAACCTAGACATGCCTATAAAGGAATCTCAGCTGAGGAACTGTTTCCACCAACAGGCCAGTGGACATTTTCTTGATGGCTGTAGAAAGTCTGTAAGTCCTTCTGCTCAGATAATGTTCAAAGGAACATTACACACGTAGGGTTGTTTCTTCAAACGGAGAGGGTGTATAACCTGTTTTCCTCCCAAAAGGCTGGGAACAGGGAAAAAGGTGGGAATAGACTCGGTAAACAGCTGGTGGCTTCTGAGCTATCTGTATGGCCAGGCCACACCTGGTCCTCCCCCAGACCCGTATCTGGAGCATGTCTGTCTCAGTCTAGCACAATCCTGTCCCAGACCCTTACTTATCTTGAGCCTGTCTTCTCAGTCAATCTTTATGGAAGATATCACTTGTACTTTACCAAGAGTTCTGTGTAGTCATGTCTTAAGCTTTGCTGTGCACATGGGATTGAGTTAACTATCACCAGGAAACTGTCTTCCAAACTGTGCTGGGTTCAGGTATGCCTAAAATAAACTGCTCGGGGTTAGACTGTCCCAATTTGAACCAACACCGGCTACTGAGTCCTGTTGAACCAAACTACCTTCTTACCTCCCGAGGACAGTTACTCTGCTAGCCATGGTGAACACAGAGAGCCCTGCAGACTGCTAATTGATATAGGAGGGCCCAGTGCACTATGGGTGATGCCATCCCTGGGGAGATAGGCCTGAGCTATGTAACAGGAGAGGCAAAGCAGTAAATAGCCTTTCCCCACTGGCTTCTGCTTCCAGCGCCTACTTTGGCTTCCCTCAATGATGGGCTACAGCATGTAATCTAAGGCGAAAGACTTATGAGCCACCATGTGGCTACTGGGAATCAAACTCAGGACCTTTGGAAGTAGAGTCAGTGCTCTTAACTTCTGAGCCATCTCTCCAGCCCCACAGCACGCGATCTAAAATAAACCCTTTCCTACCAAGTTGGTTATAATATTTAGCACAGCAGATTATTTCCACAAGTGGGTGAGACCTCTTCCTGTATACTTCCTGGGCCAGAAGGCTAAACGCTTCTCCAGGCAAGTCACTCACTACTGGGAAAACAGCTAATGAGGGTAGGTTTTCACTCACTTATCTCTCCAGGCAGATAAAAAACAAACAAACAAAAGCCCCAGCAATATACAAGGCCTGTAAGCCAGCCAATGCTAGGGGCAGCACAAAGGGGTTGGGGTTTGCTTTTCCTGAGTAAAATTCTGTCTCTTCCAAGGTTGTGCAAACTGTTATAATAGGATCAGTTAGATACAGTAAAGTTCAAGCCAAGACCTATTTTTCAAGCGCTCTGCTAGACAAAGATTTTTACTTTAAATGTATGTGTATGTGCAGAGGACAACTTGCAGGACCTGGTTCTCTCCTTCCACCATGTTGGTCCCAGGAATCAAACTCAGGTCATCAGACTTAGCAGCAGATGCCTTTACTTGCAGAGCTACCTACCAGGCCCTTCTGCTAAACATTTTCTCAATGTTAGCCTCCTGGTCCAGAATTGGTAGTTCTGATAATTTTCTCTCTTGATACTACTACCATAAAATAAATTTTATACAAAGCAACTACTACACGGGGACTGGCGCTTTAGCATAGAGCCAGGTCACCTGTTCAGCACACAAGGACCTAGGTTTGCTCACCAGTGCACAAAAGACAAAACCTGTCAGTGCTGAGGATGCAGTCATGCACTTGCCAAGCCTTGGGGCTTAACCTGCAATACTGCAAAATAAACAAAATATTGCTGGTGCCAAATACTTCTTCACTCAGTGCATAGCCTAGTTGCTAAGTCCTGCTATCCCTGACTGGGCATAACCTAAACCAGCTCCCTCCAGAGCCTTACCTGCTCAACAGCATCACCCAGGCGCATCTTTTGAGCAGACTGTCCGCTGACCTGGGCTTTTGCTGAGTACAAATAAAGGCAGAGGTCAGCCACGCTCTGGAACTTGGGATGGTCTTTCTCAGTGGGATCTACAAAATGCTCGATCTCTGCCATCGTGAATTCCCTGGAAGAAAGAACAGGATAAAAACTTTCATGCCTAACTATCAACCTCAGTCAGCAAGCTCCTCTGTCCAGATACTCACTCCTCAAGATAGCGAGAACCCTGGCTTCCTAAGGAAATTGCCCACAGATTTGTGGATTAGGTTTGTGTGGGTGGCTGCATCTTAAAAGGCATCAATAATTGGCCTGGGCTATAACTCCGTGTAGAGAGCAAGCTTAGTACGCTCAAGGCCTCGGGTCCAGTCCCTAGTACCAAAATAACAACACTAAAATCAATAGCTTCAACAACAACTTCCTTGCAAATATGAATTCCTTCTGTATAGCTATACCCATGAGTATCAGTTACAAATAAAATTAATTTTTTCAAGCCAGATTAATACAGCCTTTAAAATAGGAAACAAGCAAAGGCCACGTACAAGAGAAACAAGATGCTGAACAGTGACATCTACATAAAATGATTCAGCTTAAGCATTGGGTCTCTGCATAAATATATACTAAGGAAGCCGCAGACATTAACATTTTTCAAAGAATGGAAAATTAGAAGTGAACTGAAATGGTTCTCCAGACTTTAAAGCAGTTTGATTGGCTGTGTTTTATAGCTCCAAACAAGTAAATGACTGATAATGGCACCAAACAGATGGTCTCGTTAGAGTAAGAGCTTCTAAATAAAGCACTATTCCAGGCAAAGGACACTGGGCATAAGCTGAACAAGCCACTGTCAAGCTCAGCACATAATGACGAAATAAATATGCACAGAGCAATGGTTTTTCCAAAGAGATTTCTCTGAATTGCAATTTAGTGGCTATTATAGGGGAAGGGAGAGTGTTTTAAGTTAATTTTATGAGTCAAAAATCTTTTTAAAAAATGGACACAATCTCACTGGTGTACTCTCACGATTACCTCAGATGTTTTAGAAGCAACACAAAATGGCATAGATTGGCCATACCGTAGGAAATGTACTGCCAAGAGCTCTGGGCTTTTAATTTTACTCATTAATGGCATATTTTTTTTAGTCCCACAGCACTAAGTCTTAATTACCTTTCAACAACTGTGAAATGTGTCTGTGCACATGGGAACGTGAGATGAGGTGGGGCTGTGTCCTCACATAGCTTACACAGAGCTCTACCAGGGCAGGGAAGCTGGACTAAGAGTCCTACCTAGAATCCCCCAGTGCTGCTGCCAAGGTCTTCCCATGTGTTCTGTAGGAAGCTGCGTGTCAACTGGAGTTAATAATGCAGTAATAGTGTTACCATCTCAGTACCTGCTGAAAGGGCTACGGCTGGACACTAGGGTAACAAGTGAAAGGCAATGGCGTAAAGGCAGATTGGTTACAAGCTTGCGTGTGTGTGTGTGTGTGTGTGTGTGTGTGTGTGTGTGTGTGTATCAATACACCCTGACAACCACAGTCGCTAGCTACAGTAAACAAGAAGAGAGGAAATGGTGGGATCTGGGCCAGAAGGCTGTTTTGGAGCCTAAGAAAGCTAAGTGGGGCTACATAGGCAATTTTTGTGTGGAATATATTACTTAGAAAGATGGCATCAAAAATAAATGTGGAAATCACAAACTTAAATCACAGTGAGATTCTAGAGAAAAAGGGACTAGCTAGTGCCAGGATGCCTCTCACACATGCCTGGACACACTAGGCAGAGCAGAATGTTAGACAGGCTGGTGTCTGTTGGCTTGCCAACTGCCTTATATCAGAAGCTCCTAAGGATACACAGGCTGCACCCAGGACATGCCCTCCAGCAATGTCACCTGCCTGGGACACTTCCCATCCTATGTATCTCACACAGACACACACACACACACAGACACACACACACACACACACACACCAACCCTCTAACTACACACCATTGACAGAAATGTATTGGTTTTAACATCAGTATCTCTACATCCTAAAAACAAGTGGTGAGCAAAGGAAAGGATAACTTCAGAATAAGCAGGAGCCAAAAGCCATCATCCATGCTCTCTCCTCTACCTTATAATTCACTCCTCCATCAAAACTGCCACCCTCCCGGAGAGTACATTTGGAAAAAACAGAAATAAAGAAATAAACCGTGATCAAGACTGATATACAAGTATGCTAGTTTACATCTCCAGGCCAACTCCAACAGTAATACCTGACTCTGATCAGTCCAGACCGAGGCGAGATCTCATTTCTAAAGGAGTTCCCAATCTGGGCAGCAGCAAAAGGCAGCTTCCCTTGGTTGAATTCTAAAAGTCGTTTGAAATTCAGGAAAATTCCCTGAGCAGTTTCTGGCCTTAGATACCTATAAAAGTAAATAAATCAGTCTGTTACAAATAAGAAATTGTGTCTTCTAATACAACAAAGTATCACATATATCTTTTTCACAGCAAAACTATGCTTAAGGCCTAAAATAGAAGTTTTCAAAGGAAAGAGCCTGTCCTAAGCAGCAAACACTTCCACAGAACCATGGGGTGGACTAAGATCTTGAGAGGGTCACGGTGCCATCAGAACTGTCCTTATTTCTTTACTCTAGTGGTTAACGTCTCTAAGTGTCCACAGGTGTGTGGACCTGTGCCTGTGCCTTCAAATAGATTACATTCCTCAATGTATCTATTTTAATGCAAACATGATACTGTTTTTGTTAGTATGGCTCTGTAATACAACATGAAATATATGATGATTTCAAGGACTTCCAGCACTTCTTTTATTATTCAGGACAGTTTTAGCTATTTTGGATTTTTTGTGTTTCTATTTAAAGAGTGTGTATGTGTGTGTGTGTGTGTGTGTTGTTTGTGTGTATATGTGTGTGGTGTGGTGTGGTGTGTGTATGTGTGTGTGTATTATGCATGTATGTGGTGTGGTGTGGTGTGGTGTGGGTGTGTGTGTGTGGTGTGGTATGTGTGTGTGTGGTATGTGTATGTGGTGTGGGGGTGTGTGGGGTATGTGTGTATGTGTGTGTGTGGTGTGTGCGTATGTGAGTGTGCATGTGTGCGGTGTGTATATGTGGTGTGTGTGTGAGTGTGTATGTGTGTGTGGTGTGTGTTTGTGGTGGGGGTGTGTGTGGTATGTGTGTGTGGGTATGTATATGTGGTGTGTGTGTGTGAGTGTGTATGTGAGTGTGCGTGTGTGCGGTGTGTATATGTGGTGTGTGTGTGTGGTGTGGTATGGTGTGAGTGTGCATGTGTGTACGTGTGTGTGTGCGTGCGGTGTATATGGGGTGTGTGTGTGTGGTGTGGTGTGTGTGCGTGTACATGTTTGTGTATGTGTGTTGGCAGTGCTTTTTGATATAAAACAATAGGTTTCGTTACGGCATCTCCACACACGTTATTCTCTCCCTACGTACCCCCATTGGTCTTCCTTATCCCTCTTTCTTATCTCTTTCTTGATGGTCCCCTCCTCAGACCCACTCAGTCCCGCCTCTGCTTTTTTACATCACACGTATGCCATTGCTCTTCTTTTTTTAATTTTCCCCGTCTGTTGCCTTAAGATATTTTCCTCCCCTCGTGGTTAAGTACTCCCCTCCATTTTTTTTAAAATTAAGATCTATTTATTTGTATTTTACGTGTTTGAATGCTTTGCCTACATGTATATTATCATGTATACACAGTGCCTTCAGATACAGAAGAGGGCATCGAGGCCCCTGGAACTGGAATTACAGCTATGAGCTACCATGTGAGTGCTGGAAACCCAAGCCCAAGTCCTCTGAAAGAGCAGCCAGTGCTCAGTCATTAACCAAGTCACATCAATTTCTCATTCTTTGGTCTATTTTTGCATTATATTTTCAACCAAATATTTTTGTATTTCTCTATTCTAAAAATAAAGTCAACCAAATACAGTTGTTCTAGTTACTGTTCTACTACTGTGAGGAGACACTATGACCAAGACAATTTGTAAGAGAAAAGCATTTAACTGGGGGACTTGCTTTCAGTTCCAGAGGTTAAGTCCCTGACCGTCATGGTAGGTAGTGTGGTGGCAGGCAGGCATAACACTGGAGCACTAGCTAAGAGCTCTACATCCAGAACCACAGACAGCATGGTACTGGTGGTGGTGGTGGTGGTAAGTTGGTGGGGTTGTGGGGGTGGTGGTCGGGGGTAGTGGAGTGGTGGGTGGTAAGGTGGTGGGGTGCTGGTGTGTGTATCTGGCATGGACTTCTGAAAGCTCAAAACCCACCTGAGTAACATGCCTCCTCCGACAAAGACACCTACACCAACAAAGATCCTTTAAAACAGCTGGGACTAAGTATGCAAATATGTAAGTCTAAGGGAGCATTCGCATTTAAACCCCAACAGCATTATAGCCAGTGCCTTCTCTCTAATTTCCCAGAGAAAATTCAATGTAAAATATTCACTTAGAAAGCATTCCAAGAGGCCTACTTCAAAATACTAATGCAAAGCTGAGTGTAGTGGCACATGCCTGTAATTCCAGCACTCAGGAAGGCAGAGGCAGAAAGATCTCTGTGAGTTTGAGGCCCGCCTGGTTTGTAAAAGCAAGTCCAGTATAGCCAAGGCTACACAGAGAAACCCTGTCTCAAAGAAAAAAAAAATTAAAGCAAATTTAAAACCAAGAAAAAGAAACCCCAAACTTTACTGTCTTTCAGTCTAACAAACCAACTATTCATTTTTATGTCCATTTCCAGATTTCATTAAAATGCAAGTACAGCTACAGGTTGCATTTCTAAGAAGTGTATAAAAGCATGCTACTTCCCATGATTTTATACCTTTCCATTTCTAAATAACTAAATGTTCTCAAGGTTAACTGCAACAGAATGCCACACTGAAATGATCTACTTCGCTACTGTTAGTTTAACCTCTTTCATGTCAGTGGACAAATAAGTTGAGTTTCCTTTTCCTTTAAATTATCTCCTTAAATGGCCTGCATCCTAGTTAGGGTTTCTATTGCTATGATGAAACATGATGACTAAACCAACGTGGGGAGGAAAGGGTTTATTTAGCCTGCTCTTCTATAGCACAGTCAGGACAGGAACTTGACCAGAGGCAGGAGCTGATGTAGGACTGCTGCTTGCTGGCTGGCTCCTCTCTCTCTCTATAGATCCCAGGACCACCAGTCCAGAGACGCACTATCCACATGGGCTTGGCCCTCCCATCAATCACTAATTTAAAAAATGCCTTATAGCCAGATCTCTTTGAGGCATTTTCTCACTTTCTTTTCAGATAATTCCAGCTGTGTCATGTTGACATAAAACGAGGCAGCACAGCCTGAGGGTGGCTCACTGGGGAAGTATGCTTGCTGCCACACTATGTACCCAAGTTCAGCCATTGGAACCCACATAGTAGAGAATTAACCTTAAAAAAATAAAAAATAAAATAAAAAAATCTGTCACTGAAAATTCCATCACGATACTCATTACTTTGTAGTGAGCTTGAAATATTTTTCAGAAAACAAGAATAAAAAGGAGGGTGGGGAGTCAAGACCCAATTACATGTCATCTATAGAGACCCACATTACATTAAAAAGAGAAAAAGAACTGGACGTGATGCAGTAAAGTGTCAAGAGAAGTGGGAGTAGCCTTAGCTATGGAGAGCACCATGAAATGTTCAGCTTTGTTTTATGCATAGAAGCTGTCTTTCAAGGGTGTAGGCTAGACCACACTCGCCAGCATGGAGGGCCACTAGGTACATTGACTTAAGGGAAGTCAATGTTGAGATTCAACCAATGAGACACACTGGCTTCATTTTACATGCTAAAAAGCCACACATGACTAGTAGCTATAAGGGACAGCACAGCACAGGACTCAGACTGCACTGGGTGGATTCAGTCATTCTAAAGTATACATTTACATACAATGACGTAAAAAACAAAATCATCTCTCCCTGCCCCTCCCATTCTATGCAGCTCACTGAAAAGTATGATGGCCATGGATGTCTATACTGATTTAACAGCAAACACAAGTAGCCCACTATGCTTATGGTTATGAAAGCTTTTCTCCTTGGCACTGAATTTTACCTTTTGTCACAGGTAATTTTAATAAGTGTGTTATGTAAACAAACAAATAAAAAGCAATACATACCCAGGCATATTTCCTCCAGGCCCAATGAAGGTCTGGAACATTAAGTTAAAAGGTACCGGAGGGGACAGGTCATTGCCAGTAGTGGGAGACTTTACATTATAGTTCACAAAAAGATCCCCAAGTTCTTGTTGTCCGTAGTTGTCAAGCTAAAGGACATGTAAAGAAAATAATTAGGGCAAAAACTACAGAACAAGAGCCAAGATAAAGTACTATACACAGCTGCATCCTGTCAGTGCTCTAGCCACACTAAGTGCAGGTCATCAGCCCAAACATATGACCAGTAAAAACCTCCACGAATAGGGACAAGGTCGGCTTGGGGGAAATGACTGATTCCAGGCCTGAGACACGACGTGAACAAAATGAACCAGCAATTATCCTGTCACACCAAAGAGCAAGGAAGTTATCAAAGAGCGCTCAGGTGTACTGACTCAGCAGACATCCTGACAGCAAAAGCTAGACAATCCAACCATCAGTAAGTATAATGGATGCCACTAACTGAAAAGTATCAGTGTTTAACTTCTAAATCAAAATAGAGAAAGGCACAAAACCAATGAAACAGATGGGAGCTCACTGCATCCATCTGGGCTTTATGGAAATGATGGTTTGTGCCCTTCCAGTTGGGTGGTAAGGATCCAACAAATGAGTTTCAGCAGGATAGAGGCATGGATCAGACATGCATTCTCAATTTTCTTCATAACTGATAGGGGACGTTTCCTTGTTTTCTTTAGTCAAAAGCAACAGCAGAGGACAAAGTCATTTTGAAACCCTCAATGTCCAATGAGCCTTGGCCATGGTCACCAGTGACTGTCCCACGGAGATGACCAGAGCTTCAGAAAAGACTTATTAAATGTGTCAACACTAACAGCACAGATAGAAGTGAACAGTCAGGTTAACAGAATAGTGACTAGATTTTTTGTATTATATTTATTCATATTTCACAAAGTACAAAAATTAATTTCAAGGAACTTTAAAGAATTCTTCACCTTTCAAGCATATTTTATAATTTTATATTTTTTGCAACAAAAATATTTTAAAACTGATTTTTATAAACTGCTATATGCAAAGATAGGTCAACAAAGACTAGGGTTAGGGAAAGCAAGTTTCAACTATTGAGTCCACAGAAAAGGAAAGAGCAATTCCTACTGAAGGGTGAATCTGTGCATTTCAGACTCTCATGGTTCCCAGCATGACACGGAAACAAACTGGGGATGACATCACCATGATGCAGCTCCACACCAGGTGGGCTGGGAGCCAGTGAGACTGTATAGGCAGTTTCAGAGAACTACATTAGCTCCCTCATCTTCACTCAGGACTTTATATATAACAACAGTAACAACAACAACAACAACAACAACAACAACAACAACAAATCATTGTCCTCGAATACGAAAAGGCTAGTGCTCAAACTACAATCACAGCCACAAGATCAACCACTCCCAGTTCTCAGTTTACTTGGAAATGAAAGCAGCAGGTTAGATCAAAGACACACTCCAAGGCTTACACAGGGCAATATCCTTAGTAATTCTGACTGGAAAATAATGAGGGGATTGGGGGGGGGGGGGCTTGGCAGGCATGGTGGTGAGCGGGTTTAATCTCAGCACGGGAGAGACAGAGGCAGACAGATCTACATAGTGAGTTCCAGGATAGCCAGAGCAACATAGTGAAACCTTGTTTCAAAAGAGGGGTGCAGGAAACCAGGGGCAATCAGAGGCCTTTTAACATTTCCTTTAAAAAATTGTTAATTCTTTGGAAAAGGAAGAAAATAAAATGAACATATGGGGACTAAGAACGCAGGCCATAGTTCCGTCCCCACCACTAGAACATGCAATTGCAGTAGCAGTGTAATTGAAAGATAGAAAGAAAGAAAGAAAGAAAGAAAGAAAGAAAGAAAGAAAGAAAGAAAGAAAAGAAAGAAAGGAAAGAAAGAAAGGAAGAAATGACTTTCTAAACTTAACAATATTAGCCAACAAGTTTCAGGCAAGGGACAAATTATACATTACAGGGACTGAAATAAACTGGCAGATTAACAAAGTTTTAAATTTAAATGAAGAAGAAAATTTCACATGTGATGTTGGAAGGCAAAGCTAATTATCAGAGAGGAGAATCTGCATGCTTAAAAGAAAATGGGGTAAGGCAGCAAAGAATCTAGTAACTTCTATGAAAGAAAAGTAGAATGTTAAACTGGGCACAGTGGCTTGTACCCATAATTCCAGCACTTGGAAGGAGCCGAGGAAGCACAAATTCAAAAGACAAAAACGAAAAACAAAACAAAGCACCCGAAAGGGTGTGGGTGGGATGGGCCAGTGGTGAGGGAACTTGCCACCAAGCCTGGAGGCCTGCCTTTAAAGCAGAAGAAGCAACCTGACTCCCTACAGCTGTCCTTTGGCCTCCACACTTGCACCCGGCACCAGCCACCCCTTCCCTCAAAGACGAATAAATAAATGTAACAAACCCCAGCGAATGTTACAAAGTTCTCTACTCAGTTTCAGTGAGATCTGTGGAAAGAAAAGGGTTTTGGAGCTGGATGTGATGGCTCAATGCTTGGACTCCCAGCAAGTGAGGGGCTGAGCTGGAGGGCAGCTCCAGCTACACAGTGAGGTCTAGACTACTCTGGGGTAGACTGAGGCTGAAGAAAACAAAGTAAGAAAAGTTAAAAACACAGTCGTTTGTCTTTAGCCACAGAAGAAAATTTAAAGTGTGCTCCATGGGACTTCATGACTGAACACATATAGAAAAGCTTTCAATGCACTTGGCTTAGGCAGAGCTGCCAGAAGATACACAGGGGTTGTTGACTGATCTCCAAACTTCTCACCTGGGCCACGACGCTCTCCATCTCTGCCTTCTTCTCAGCAGAGCACTTCTTATCAGACATCAGCTTCTGTAAGTGAGCTACAAGAGCAGTGCTGGTGAGTGTCAGTTTCCAGCAACAAAAGGAGAACACAACTCCTGAGTGCCAATGCTGAGCCGCTGAAAACAAACCTGAAGAGAACCCCAGGCCTTCAACACTGAGCTACCGTCCCAGCCCACAATATGTCCTCATCACTTGCCAGTTTAAAAAAAAAAACAAAAACATTGTCTGAGCTAGTCGCACACCTGTAATCCCAGCACTCTTGGAGGCAGAGGCAGGCATATCTCTATGAGTTCGAGGCCATCCTGGTCTACAAAGTGAGTCCAGAACAGCCAGGGCTACACAGAGAATCCCTGTCTTTAAAAAAAAAAAAAATTACTACCTGAATATAATTAATCTATAGGTGACTCTATAACATAAGGGACTTAATCTGTATGTTTAATCTAAATATTATAAATACAACCAAATTTTTAAAAAACAGTGGAAATTTTTGAGAAAAAAAGTTCAGCCTTTGTTTTGAGCAATCACAGGAAAGATGAGACCCATACCTTTCAACAGGTGGTCGGCGCGGAAACATTCTCCATTCTTCACGTCCTTCACCATGAAGTCAGCAAACTTGTCTACGTGGCCAGAGGTCCTAGGTGAACATGTGAATGCTAATCTGTCACCCTCACTCAAATGAATACAGGACACTGCCTTAGAAGAATTCCCCGAGTTTAGATCCATGTGTGTCAAAGATGGAAACTCAAGATGCAGAGTAGCAATTTATCCATGGCAGACAGAGACGGGAGCCTGAGAAAACTCCTCTCGTATCCCCTCTGAAGTAGTTCTCTCCCGTGGAAGAAGAGATCAGCTAGATGATACACATTTACAAACTGTCTTCAGGCTGTATGGCATTTCAGGAGAATTCACTTACTCCATTATTATCAGTGATCTAAGCAAAGGCCAAAGTCATCAGGAACTTGATGAGCCAAGATTGCATCACAGTTCAGTTGAGATCCTGACCTATACTGACACTGATATTCTCTCTACAGTAACTATCAGTGGGAAAAATAGCATGCACAATGCATTTATCCAGATCTTACTGACTCATCAACACAGATGCCTCTCTTCTTGGTTGGCTGTGATTATTAAGAGCTTCTCAAAGAGGCTAACCATAAAATGGCCACCTTACCAGACAACATTAAATGATAATAAGGATGAGACTCAAAGTGGTAAGGATTCCTCTTGCTTAGTAATAGAAACTGCCCTACTTTCAATAATCTTGAGCATCTGCCTTTGAATCGAAATTTTAATACAAAAGCATGTGTGAGAATGCCTATTACACTAACAATTTATGCCACGGAAATAATCAAGAGTATATCCAAGGACTGGAGAGATGGCTCAGAGGTTAAGAGCACTAAAACTGCCTGCTCTTCAAGAGGTCCTGAGTTCCATTCCCAGCAACCACATGGTGGCTCACAACTATCTATAATGTGATCTGATACCTTCTTCTGGCCTGCAAGTGTACATGCAGGCAGAGTACTGTATACAAATAAATAGATAAATCTTTAAAAAAAAAAAAAAAAAAGAGTATATCCACAAATGTAGCTATCTGAACACAAATTCAGAAACACTTCAATGTAAATGCCTATGATATGGCACTAACTAAATTATATTACATTCATAAAACAACACTATGCAGTTATCAAAAAACACTTTTTAGAATTAAAATTATTCATTCGCGTTACGTCCAGGTGTGTCTATGTATGTGGGTGTAAGGGAAAAGCCAGAGGGAAAGTTGTAGGAGTCTATACTATGTGGTGCTAAGGAATTCAACTAAGGTGCTTAGCTTTGGCAGCACGTTTACCCAGTAAACAATCCCAACAAGCTCGAATGCACATGGCAGATTTAACTCCATGAGTTTTCACCTACATTCCATAAAGAAATGCAATGTGTTGGTCATGATCAAATAAACAGAAACATACAGAAGAAAGAGAGGACAAATAGCAATTTTAACCTGGCTATCTGTGAGCAGCAGGTATGTTTCTTTTGTGTGTTTTTTGTTAATTTTCTAAATGAGCATGGATAGTTTTTGTAATCAAGAAGTTAAATATTAACTTTTAGAGGACTTCTCCCATCAAAGCAGAGCCTCACTTTAAAACTGGTTCGGGGGTGAGCATGGTGCAGTCAATTTCCAGGATCTGCTCCTCTTGGATGAAGTGCTGCCTCCAGGTCTGGATGATATTGTTCTTCAAAGCACATCCTACCGGCCCAAAGTCGTACAGACCACTGACACCTGTGAGGGAGAGACGCGAGCATGGGCTTCTCCTGTTACTCTGACACCCATATGCTGCACACAATGCAAGCCCCTCTGTGCCAAGGAGCACTAGTTACAGCTGGCCAAGGGAAACCTAATGTCTTCCTCCACTCACTGTCTCACCATTGTAACTGCACAGAAGATTAGCCCCAAGTTAAACTAAAGCCACAGATACAGGGACAGGAGGAAAAGGCAGACAGCAGTGCATGAGGAAAACCAGCCGCACTAGCAGAGAGCAATGATCTAAGGGCCAGCACTGCACTGTCTTATTTTGGGTACTTGGGCTGTTATTTAAACCTCAAGAGGTAAAACCATCAAAGACCTGTTTAGTCAAACCCAGGTTAAGTTTCAGTAACAAGTACTACAGGCCAATTAGTGCAAGGATCACTGTTTAACCAGTCAGCACTCTTATAGCACCCAGAAAAATGTGCATCATCTTCCTGCCTGAAGAGCATCTTCCCTGATTGATGGCCATGAAGAGTGAGCCAAGGACCAGGATAACTAAGGTCCTGTCAAGAGTGGTAGCCAGGTCATCAGAGCTACAACAGTGCTCTACACACCCAAGACACTAGGAAGAATGCACCAATGTAGAGACACACAGCCACAGCAAATGCCTAATGTCTGACCCCAGCAACCTCTACACGCTAAGAGAAAAAAGGCTTCAAGAATTCACAGGATGGCCTGAGGGATCTTGGGACACTCAGTCTTTCAGGATGTCTCCATCAAATCCCTCCCCTCAGGGCTCAGGGAACACCGGAGAAGAGGAAACAGAAAGAGTTTAAGAGCCAGAGGCAGTGGAGGACACCAAGGAAACAAGAGCTAGGGACACACGGGCACACACATGAACTCAGAGACTGAAGCAGCATGCACAGGGCATGCATGGGCCTTCACCAGGTGAGGGGAAAGGAGAGGGGGAGGCATGTCCCCAATCCCTAGCTCAGAAGCTACCTCCAATTGGTTACCACTTGCAAATGAAAATTTAGTTTTCTCCAAGGGAGTCTCACTGGGGAAACAAACTACTGTTAAGGGCAGGTTGCATACCCAGCACTAGATGGCCAATAGAAAAGGAACTCTAAGGTGTCTTTGGAGGTTCCATTTATTTTTTTACCCTAGTCCTCTGGGCATATATTATGCCTTCCAGGTTTGTGTTTTATGGGATTCCTGAGTGTGTGAATGATTGGGTCTCTGCAACTATATCTGTTTCTTGCCTTTTCTTGGGCTCTTCTGTTGGTTTCACTCTAGTCCAATTTATTTTTGTTTTATATTGGATCTGGATGGGAAGAAACTGGAGAAGAACTGGGAGGAATGGAGGAAGGGGAAAACAGTAATCAGAATATATTACATGAAAATAATCTATTTTTAAAAATGTTATAAGGCCGGGTAGTAGTGGCACACGCCTTTAATACCAGCACTGAGGAAGCAGAGGAAGGCAGACCTCTGAGTTTGGGCCAGCCTGGTCTACAGAGTTGCAGGACAGAACAGCCAGGGCTACACAGAGGCACCCTGTTTTAAAAAACCCAATAAGTAAGTAAATAAATAAATGAAATAAAGCATTGACAGGGTGTGGGACTACTAAGAATGGGTGTTATGCCAAATGCCAACTCTTGAACAACAAAAAAGCAAATCACCTTGTCCTCCTTTCTTTATGTGGTCTGATACAATCAGACACCAGTAGTAGGCCAAGCTCCTGACTAACGTAGGAAAGCCACCAACAGCATCACTGTGCTTTCATTCACCCCCTACCTCCATAAATAGCAAAAGCTTGATCATAGAAAAATCTCCTCTTCAAAGTATCCTCCATTTTTGCTCTATCCACGATGTCATCTTTGGGCTGCAATGCCAGCTCCTGTAAGAGTAAGCAAGAAGCGGGTGAGCAGACAGGCAAGTGGAAATCTGAACTTCCACATCCGAATTTAGTTTATTCCTTAGCAGAATCCAACATAAAATGCCAGAGAGATAAGATTTCGAGAAGTTGAAGTGGAGCCCTCAGCCTCCACAAACACTTTGAGCAACAGAAAAGAAGCCATTACAGTTTGGATCTTAACATCCCCAGCAGCTCGTTGAAGGCTTGCTCTCCAGCTGACAGCATGGCTGGAAGTGATGGGAACGTCAGGAGTTAGGGGATGGAGGCAAGCAAGGCCTCCGAGGAGACGTCTCTCTCTTTACCATGAGGCGAAAATGTTCCTTCTTGTGCCATCTGCACCACAGACCAAAGCAAACAGGCTGACCCCACAGACTGCAATCCCTCACCCCATGAGCCAAACAGCCTTTCTGCCTTTGTTTCCTCCAGCACTGGGGAGCTGAATAATGCAGACACTTCCAATGCTGTAACAAATATGATTACTTTAAAGATTAGAGAGACAGGATGCTGGCCCATTCCTATAACCCTGGTATTGAGTATCAAGGCAGAAGAAGGAGGAATTTAAGGACACCTTGGCTACAGCAAAACTTGGTCTCAAGAAAAAAAGCAGACAGGCCTATTATGCTTCCTCATATGCAGAGGCTGAGAAGCAATTTAAACAATATCTCAGTTTTTTAATGTATTACTAGTATGATATCACCTTAAACCCTCAGATTCAAGGCTCAGGAGATGGCCCAGGTGGTGCTTGCTGACTAACACAGGGGCCTGAATTCAGAACTCAGCACCCATGTAACCCTAATGTTCGGGAGATGGAGATGGAGGGTCCCAGGAGCTCGCTGGCTACCTAGTCTTGCCAAACTGATGAGAGATGCTTGTCTCAAAAAATAAAAGGGACAGCTTTAGAGAAAGATACCTGGCATAGCCCTGTGGCCTCTACATGCAGAAACACAGACAGACAAAGAGACAGACACACAACCCTCCCCTACTCCAAAACAAAACAGCTTCCTGGACTATTTAAGTTTTGAAGTTTACAATTTGAAAAGGTCTGGAGTTAGATATAAGATGGATTATAATAAAACCATTAAATATAAGCCTAGGAGAATTCTTAAAGAGGAACATACTGTCTTCTGGGAAATTCAGGTAGGATTTGGGAGACAGTGGGAGTGTGGGTTCATGTATTAAGGAAGCTTTGGAGAAAAAGTGACATTGTAAACTGTACTTTGTTCTCAAAGTATTAGGGATCGAACCCTGCTCTAGCCCTGAGCTACATGGCCTTGAGTTTCTGAAAGGACAAGAAGTTGGTTAGGTAGAGGAGGAAAAGGTGTGATGAATAAAACAACGGATGGTCAATGGCACCTGTTCAGAAAGCTTTTGAGATCTTTCCTACCCGAAGAAATTAAAGAGGAATAAACCTATACCTACTGACATTTCTATCTTAGCATTCTAAGACTTACCTTTGCTTCCAGAACTCTCTTCCGGGCCTTGAGCTCAGCTACCGCTCTGTCCACATCCACTTGTGGGGCTTTATCTTCTTTCAACTTCCTCACGATGTCTCCCTAGCCAACAAACAAGCTACATTCAGGACTGATTTCAGTCATCAGGAAACACTAGTAACCTATTTTTAAACATTCATTTAGAAAGTATTTGTCCACAAATAGCAATTTCACACATTTATAAGAGGTCCATTTGAGCAACTGATGGCCTGTGTCCTCAGCATACACAAACCAGAAGAATACAAATAACTGCGCCCACATGGTGAGATTGTGGGGAGAGAAGAGCAGAGCTCAGATGGAAATGAACAGACAGGTTACCAGCAGATCAGACACAGCTAGAGAGAGAATTAACGACCTAATGACCTAAAAGACAGACTGAAGAAACTGCCTGAAATAGTTCAGAAAAGCACAGTTTAAACCCTCAGGCTGGTAAAGAGAGATACAGTCTAACAGATCCAACTAGAATACATAAGACAGGGGAAGACAGTAACTATGAAATGTCTGTAACTGCTCAAAGACACTAATGATCAGATCAGGAAGTGCACACACACACACACACACAAACACACACACACAAATCCAAACATGTACACATAAAACTCCTCACCCAGGCAAGCCACAGTATAACACACAGGCTGCGGTGTACAGACTCAGCCTTCATCAGCTAACTGTGGCTCCTGGAGCAAAGAGAAGCTCTCTCTGGCTCCTGAGTATAATAAATTCACTGCATACTTACCCTCGACTCCTGGGCTGTCACAGAACATCAACTATTTCAACAGCCCCAAGAGTACGTGCAATGTGACTACAGCTACTGTTCTACTGTCAGGTGCCTCAACGTGACGGAGGCCACAGACACTTCAAGCCAAATCTGTTCACTAAATCGTTTTCTCTATCCGCTATCTCTCAGAAAATATCAAGCTGTGCTTCTTTAGCTCCGACACGTGGCTGATTTCACTTCAATTCTCCCTCCCCTCTCCTCTCAGACCTGATTGCCAGCTTGTCCCACCCCAAATCATCTAGCACTAACACGAAACTGGTCCCAAATAACCTGATCTGCTAGCCTCGTCTTTAATCTTTATAAACACAAACCATCCTTAGCTAGGTAACGGTCTCCACCTTGTGCTCACAGTGCCATCTTCCCACCCACTGTGCTTCCCGTAGCTTAACAGCAGCCTACCACATTTCCACATTCTCCAGCCTGGCTGCACCCCAAGCTGTCCCTGGTAGAAGCTGCTGTTTCTCCCAAATCCACAGCGGCTGAAACGGCAGCCATGTTTTCCTTACTTTCTTCCCTCCTGAGATCCTAGGCCCTGGAGGGCTCCTGAGCACATTCTCCTCTGGCTACTAACCCTTTCCAAATCGCCACTCTTCTCTTCATTCTGGACAGTCTCTTCCACAGCCAATGTTCTCTACAGCATCCCAGTCAGAAAGTGAAAACAAAACAGAAACCAACAACACTGCTGTTTCTGTCCCTTCAGAAGCATTTTTTCAGGAGCAAGCACAGTAAAATGTTGTATAAAGACTATCCTTTTTTTGTTTGTTTTGTTGTCAAGACAAGGCTTCTCTGTATATCCTTGGCTATCCTGGTCTTGCTTTGTAGACCAGGCTAGCCTTGAACTCACAGAGATCTGCCTGCTTCTTGAGCGCTGGTATTAGAAGCGTGTGCCACTGTGCCCAGCTAAGACTACACCTTATTTTGTGAATAACTTTTATAAAAAGGTATTCATTGGCTGATTAAAAAGTTGTTCAATATTTGAAAAAACAAAGCATTAACAACAGCAACAGTGCTAGTATCTTAGCAACCAAAACATTGTGCCTTTACCAGTACACGCATACAGCGACTATAGCATGGTAAATCTAAGCAGTGGCCCAGTTGAGCTGGGCAAGGTGGTGCGCACCAGCACTTCCAGTTCTATGATCTACACAGAGATGCTACCTGTATGAGTTTCACTAGAACAATAAGGAATTCTAACATATTTGAGGTGAAAGGGAGACAGCATTTGATATGGTTGAGAGCCATGCTGCCAGTCTCTGCCCCCTCTCTGTCTCACTCAAGGAGGCTGAGCTCTAACCCTAGCAGTTCCTAATCTATCTCTGGCTAAATCAACACTCCAGTCACCCTCTAATTCATCTCATCATCCTCACAGTACCTGCGATCTAAACATATTGCCCAGGCTCATTTAACGTACTCATTTGCAGTTCCAGAAAGGCATTTAGACATGTCCACTATGACACCCAGGCATCTGTTGACTGATCCCATTTAGCCTAGCATGCCAAGCACTCAGCAGTCAGTACTACCTACTGGCCCACTCTCCACTCATTTGGTGACTCTGTCCCTCCGGTTACAGTACCCGTCTCCTGTGCTTTCTGATGAGAAAAAGAAGCCTGGATGAACCTTTGTTCTGAAGAGGTGGCAAGGGTTCCTTTTCCATGTTAGAAGCGATGAGGTAAGTCCTCTTTAAAAATCTCCCCAGTGACAAGTATGGGCTCCCCCACATCATCTGTTTTCTCCTGGAAGTTTTCATTAGGCACTGGCAAGCAATAGGTAAATGGGTACGAAAGGTTAAAAATGCATCACCTCAACTCCCTTTTGGTCTTTTAAGGCACAGGTAGTCAGTAGCCAGGCCTCACATGACAGTTCTGTAAAGGTGAGACTTGCCACCGTTGAGTTCACCATCTTTCCAGGCCAGCAAAGGAGGGAAATTTCCATTTGTTCCGAGTAACAGAATAATTAAAATCTCAATTTATAGAGATCAGGTTCTAAACTGAGAGAATTGCAGAGATGCTTCAGCCCCAAGGATTCCTATTTGCTAATTATTTTTCTTCTGCACCCAACATCTGAGGGCTTCTGTGTGCACAGTGAATGACACTGGCCTGTAATACATCAAGGGCTAAACCAGAGGCCCTGTTCCCCGTAGAAGCATACAATAAATACATGATTGCTCAGTGTGACACAAGAATGGCTAACAGAAAACATGATCCTGAGGGATCAATCCTCAGTGACCCTTCTGGGATGGGCCCAAGTCATACTCAGCTGCCCAAGAAGAACACAGAACCATTTCCTCACATTAGAAAATGCTTGGCTTCACACATGTGCCTAGTAGGTTCTTGCTAGGGTCAATGAGTCCACCTTAGAATTCCAAATGTTTTATCACTACTGAAAAAACGTCATAAACTTTTCATTTGCCTTTGTAAATGTTTAAATCATTTAACTCTAGGCTCAGAAAAATTAAAGCCAAGAAAGACTCAAGGCTCCTTGTGCTAAAGCTCCCCTATTAGAGTGGCAGACCCAAGAAGGAATTCTGGAAGGTTTTTCTGTTACGTTCTCAAGATTAGAAGACAGGAAGTTTCATACAGATTCACAATGCTAAGCAGACTAACAATCTAAGAAAACAAGTAAGCTCAGGGCCAACAGTGGCATGGGAAGCAGCCTTCCAATGGTGAGCAGACCTGAAGGATGCACTCGCTAAGAGCATCCTACATCCTAGAGGCAGGAGGTGTTCAACTCTACATGACTTCTTTGTCAAGGTTAAAACTGTTCTGTACACTAAATGAAAATGTTTGGCTTTTGAAGGTTAAGTCACTTGCCTAAAATGTAGCTTCAAAGAGTGCATTCTGAGTGACAAGGTTATATATATTGCCCCCAGTGTTTAATCCTTAACACACACACACACACACACACACACACACACACACACACACACAGGCAGGGAAATTTAAAAAAAAAAAAAAAAAAGCTGACCCAGCAACTCTTCAACGCTTTTCCTATACTGACAACTACTAAATTCCACCTCAGACTTACACACACACACACACAAAACCCCACTATAGTTAACTCTATTGGAGCTTTAGGCAAACCAACATCCTCAAGTCCTGACAGTGACACCAGGAATTTCGTTTAATTGCTCCACCAGTACCTATGACTTCTAGAACAGGCCAGTCACCTCCAAAGCTCCTGCTTGCACCAAGAAATATGAAGATCTGTAACTACATAACCCTGAATCACTGTTTAGACAGAGCCAAAAAGGGAGAAAAGCAATCCTTCCTTACTTTTTTGTTTGTTTGGGGGTTGGAGGGTATTTCCCCCTAAGACATGATTTCTCTGCGTACCTCTGGCTGTCCTAGAACTTGTTCTGTGGACCAGGCTGTCCTTGAACTCAGAGACCCACCTGCTGCTATCAGTGCCTCTGCCTCCCCAGTGCTGAGGTTAAAGGTGTAGCTCAGCACACCTGGGTTTTTTGTTTGTTTGTTGTTTGTGGCGTGCAAAGCTGAACCTTTGGGTTACTAAGCAAAGGTAGTGGTGAAGGTCAAGGCAGAGTACGGGAGACAGAGAGAACAAGAAAGGAGGCTGTGAAGACAGCAAGCCTGGTGGCTAGAGCTTTTCCAGGACTGTTGGAACCTCCAAAAGCTTGTAGATTCGGGGAACCCGCTTGGGTCCCCTCAGGAGTGCGGCTCCTCGCACCGTCTGTTCTCATCTTTCTAGCACTGTGCCACCACACCTAGCTTTCTTCATGGATGCTGAAGATCATACTCAAATGCTCATGACTGCATGGCGAGCATGTTACTCCTCTCTAACCACTAGAAATCACCAAGAATAAGCACTCTTCTGTGAGCTATTTCTGAACAGCCAGTTCTTCCTTAAGGTGACTTAACTTACAAATCCTAAACTTGGTAGAAACTGTGCTTAGACATTTGAGTGTCTACTGTTCCCCAGGCCAGAGATATATATGATTCTCTTGTGATGATGGGAGGCAGCGGCAAGCCATCACTCCCAGTCAGCCAAACGATCATGGGGTAAACAAGACAGTGCACAATAGCCTGCTTGCTAAGCTAGATGTTCTTAGGCAAGCGAAGTGTTACCAGGCAGTTTCAACTTACACTAGACTCAATATACAAAGAGTTTACCAGGACACAACCCCATTGTGGGTAGAAGAATACTTGTATTACAAAATAAAAATTTAGAAAATTAATTAAAGATATAAAAATGATTTAAAATGAAAAACTCAATAAAACATGAACATCATTCTGAAAATAGCTACTTTCAAAAGTAAAAGTTTTGTGATGATTTTGCTAATTTCTTTTTTTTTAATTAATTTATTCGTATTACATCTCAATTGTTAGCCCTTCTCCTGTTTCCTCCCATTCTTCCCTCCCTCCCACTTCCCCCCTTCTCCCCTCCCCTATGTCTGTGATTGAGGGAGACCTCCTCCCCCTACATATGCTCTTAGGATATCGAGTCTCTTCTTGGTAACTTGCTATCCCTCCTCTGAGTGCCATCAGGCCTCCCCATCCAGGGGACATTGTCAGAAAAGGGGCACCAGAGTTCGTGTGAGAGTCAGATCTCACTCTCCTCTGAACGGTGGAGAATATCATGTTCGTCGGCTAGGTCTCGGTAGGGGTTCGAAGTTTACTGCCTATATTCTCCTTGGCTGGTGCCTTAGTTTGAGGAGGAACCCAGGACCCAGATCTGCCTGTCATAAAGTTCTTCTTGTAGGTTTCCAGGACCCTGTGGGTCCTACTACTTCCCCATTTTTCCATGCTACTCTCGCCTAAAGTCTCAATAGGATGACCTCTCCTCTGACCCACTTTCCTGGTAAGTAAAATTTTTCATGGTACGTATCCCTTGGACTAGTGTTTTGATATAAGTGAGTATATGATTTTGCTAATTTCTTAACTTCTAATTAAAAGGCGGCGGAATTCTAAAAGTAATTTCAGATAACTGTGGAAATTCTTCTTTGATCAAAGCTCTGACAAGCAGTTTCTTACAAGGCATTTCAGAAGTCCCAGAGACGGTTCAGCCCAAGCTTGACCCTTGGAGCCACATGGTGGGAGGAAAATGATATCCTGAGCACTGCCCTGATCTCCAAATGAGCATGGAGCATGTATGTGCACACACATACAGAAAAATCAATAAAAAATGTATGAAAATATTTTTCAAGTGATTTCAAAGAACCAGAGACAGCCCGGTTGGTGTAGGCTTGCCTAGCACTAAGAAACCTCAGCGTTCCATCCCAGCACCTTCGGTGGCAGCACAGAAGGGCAATCCCATCACTATGGGGTGGAAGCTGGAAGTACAAGGTCATCCTCGGGCCAGGCTGAGTTTGAAGCTTGGGATACATAGTATCTAGGAGAAAAGGACCTCAAGCCTGAGACCACATAATATAGGGCCTTATCTCAAAAGGAAACAAAGTTATTTCTAACTCAGAAAACACAGCACTCAATTTCTCATACTGTTACATAAACCCAGGGATGTATTTTAGGGCTCTGAAGAAATCTTTACCAATGCCTGTTTTGATCACACGGTGTCCTGGTCATTTGGAGCCTCATTTATCACATAATGTGAAAAACTCTAACACTACTTATCCCGTCCAAAAGATAAAATAAAATAAATAAAATAAAATAAAATAAAATAAATATTGTGAAGCTGTCAAGCTCAGACTTAACAGAAACCCGTTTTCCAAAATTTTAGTTTTGAATTTGATTTGGGGCACAATTACTACTGGTAACACTCTCCAAAATACACACACCACTGTCAAGAGCAATCCTTTATTACTCTCTAAAGGCCAGTTTGGTAGTAAATCATCCATCGCACAAGCGTCACAATGGAAACTTGTGAAAAGGACAGTCTGTATTCCACATTTCCATTCACGTCCAAAGGAAGAAAGTTTAACTAGATGATTTTTAAACTCTTTCCAGTGACACTGGACTCAATGACTCAAATTTCCAGGCAATTAGTCAATACATATATACTTTTGGAAAATTAGAAAAGGAATCCAACACAACACACACACACACACACACACACTATTCAACTATTCAGAAAATATCCTAAAGTTCAAAAAAAATCCAATCAAACAAACTCACAAAAATAAAACAAACAAACAAAAAACAACAAAGGACACAAATGTCACACAAGTAGTTTGGGAAAGCTCTCCCTGATCAACGCGTCCTGAAGCTAACTAGACCCAGTCTTACTGCAGATGGATACTATGTACTGCAGTTCCAGGCTAACGTGGCAGAGGGAGGGGTTTGGGGTGTGTGCTTTTTCCCCCCCAAATTAGATGTGTTCTTGCAAAAGGAGGAGATTTTAAGTTACAACAAAAACAAAGGAACCACACCTAATCTTGTGGAGGGTGGATGGAAAGAGACTGAATGAAATGTACAGAAATATAATTTTTTAAAAAATGAAGTATAGTGAAATTCGAAATGAAAGAGTCGAGCTCAAACAAGAGCAAAAGTGGCAGAATTTCCTGAGGCAGTAGCAGCTCTGCTCCAATGAATTGTTTCCGAAAACAAGGTTCCACGGATCTAAGCTAGAGAGGAACGATTGCATCAGGCGCCAGAGCAGGAGCAACCAGACTGGTGTTTACGGCTAGTAGGTCACAGATGCTGGGGCCCTACCGAAAGCTCTGGCTCTCACCTGAAATGCTTTTCTCCTTTCCCTCTCTCAAGTCTGACCTCCATTCAATACTACAAAAAAGGGAAGTCTGGATTAAATCCCAGACGCTCCAGCTAAGAAACCTTCTTTCCCTTCCGCCAAATCACATTTCCAGGTGTCCCACCCTAAGAATGGATGACTTCACCGAGCGGCTCAGTCAGTCCATCTACAATTTCCATCCGAAAGCTCGCTGGTCCCTGAAACCCTCTTCAGAAGGCAGAAAAGATGACAGCACAGGGATCATGATTTCGCATCGGTACTGGGGAGTGGGGGGTTCGATACCTCCCCTCAGCCACGTTTCGGCCGTATCTTCTGAGCGGGTCCTGAGACTAAGCACCGAAGAAAGGTGAAAAGGAAGGAACGTTTCCCAAAGCATCCATCCCCAAAACCAGAGAAAAGAAGCGCAGCGCCGGCTCGCCGGTAAACCGGGAACCAGTCATAAGCCAGGCCACCGAGGTGTTCAAAGAGGGTAGCGGAGGCTGCGGCTGGATTCGGGGTATGCAGTAAGGGTACGAGGCCCAAGGATCAGGGGTGCAGACGCAGGGGCGCGTGGACAGGGAAAGGACCACCCGGAGGGGGTGCCGCGCTCGAGGGTCAGTACCTGCTGGCGCACGGCTAGCCGCAGCGGGGCCAGCAGCTCCTCGGTGCGGTCCATGGGGCTCCGGGAAGCGGCGGGCTGCGCGGGAACGCTTAGGAGCCGCTGAGTCGCGGGCGCTGCGACGACTCGGGGCGGCGACAGTAGCAGCAGCGCGGCGCGGGTGGCTCTGAGCAGCGTGGGGAGCGGACAGGGCATGAGCACGCCGCCTAGGCGGTGCGCAGGGCGGCTACGGAAGCGGCGCGCGGCCCGCCCGGTGCATGATGAAATAGCGCAGTCAGGCCGCAGGCGCGCGCAGCCGCACTTCCCCGCAGGCGCGCGCAGCAGCCGCGTCTGCAACCGCAGATTCGGCACAGAACCCGGAAGGGCACTAACTTGCTCAGAAACTTGGGAGGAGGACACACCAGCCCAAATGCACAGAGGATATGGCTTCTGAGAGTGCAGTTTCTGAGAGCACCTTCAAATATTGGCCTTCTCCACTGTCATAATCGAATCGCTTCACTGGAACACACATACTTCTGTTTCTTCCTCAGCTCACTGCTTAGAAGAGTATATAAAGTCACATTAACTAGGTTCTCGAGTTAGTAGCAGGGCACGCTGATGCACATCTGTAATGCCAGCACTTGGGAAGCCGAGGCAGGAGGATCGTGAGTTCAAGCCCAGCCTAAGATAGAATGTAAGCCCCCATCTTTAAGAAAGAAAAAATATATTGCCCAAGCTCCTATTTTCCTCTGACCAGTAATAGAAATTGGATCGCTGTCCTTCTCCTCGAGGCGTGTCAATTAACTTGAAATACAGGGTATGGAGACAAGGAAAGGTAACTTTACTTGGGAAACCAGCTCATGGAGAAGCCAGGGAAACTCTCGCTTCAAAGTTCTTGTGGAAAAGCTGACTTGGGAGGGTATTATACAGGTAGATGATGGATGCTGCCTAATGTGTGTGCGACTCACAGCCACCAAGCCAGTTGACGGACCAAATGAAATACGTCTTCTCCCTATGGCCCAATCAGGAGATACCAAGAAAAACTATCATTATACTGCAGCTATGCTTGTCATTGGTTAGTTATGTTTTACACACTGGACAGTCAAGAGGGTAGTGAAGTTGGTCCAAGGCCTCTTTCAGGATAGCTAAACTCTGTGTGATGAGAGACTACAAGTTCTCAACTTCCAAAAAAAAATGTTTGATGCTGTTTTTTAGGACAAGGAACCAGGCACAAAATAGTTACTAGTTTGCCCAGTATCACCAAGACAAAAGCTGAGCAGCAGCAGGAGGAGGAGGTTTATGAGAGTCAGGGAAGCTCTTCACTTGCTGTCAAGTTGCTTTTACCACCAATTTTAGGGATCGTGTATATTTTTATTAGCTTAGCTAGAGGTAATGCCTGGGGCACCACAGCGATTCTTGTGTTTTTTAGGAACTTAAAGGTTTAAACCAGTTTAAACCATTGGTCCTTCCCTGGAGCCGGCACAGTTGTCCAAGAGTGACCTTTTGAGGTCTGAGGGCTTAAAATTTCACCCTCAGAACATGCTAATGCCATCAATTTTTTTTAAAAACCAACATATATCATGTGAGGTAGCTATGACAAAGATCACTGATTGCTTCCTTAACCCTCACCTACAATCACTTTTCCTACACCTCAGACCACCCTATTTCTTTATCTGATAAATAGCCCCAAAGCCTTGTCCCCAAGAATCAGGACCTGTTAGCATTCTGCTTCAGTCTGCCTACTTGTGATGTCATTGCTTACCCACCATGGGGGATGTGACCCTGCCCAGGGCCATATAAAAGGATAGACCTTCCTCCTCAGGGTCGCTCTCTCTTTACCTCTCTATCTGCTCTACTCTCTCTCTCTCTCTCTCTCTCTCTCTCCTTCCTCCTCTTCCTTTTCCTCCTCCCCTTTCATCTTCTTACTGTCTCTGCCTCTGTCTTTGTCTCTCTGGGGTACCCCTCCCCACTTTTCCTTCTCCCCCCATCTCATTTAATAAACTCCTCTACAACATAATATCTGGCATTTGGTACCTTATACCTTATCTTCCTTATATCTTACTGATTTAATTAGTAATCATAACAGGTCCAAAATTCAGTCTCATTTCCACACACTTGGCAGCCTCATGCATACTTTTTTTTTTCTTTTGCAAAAATGGTGCTTTCAGTAGCTGACATGATATGGACCTGCTTTGAGCAAGCAGGAGCAAGTGCAGACAGGCCTTTACCCATGGTTCACCAGCTTCCAATGTGGAGAACACATGAACTAGTACAGGCACTGACTAGACCACTTGTCCCAGGGACTTGGCCCACTGCTGCTGACCTGCAAATTTCACTTAGCAATTGAGAATGCTTTCTGGGCTTGGAAGACATTTTAATTCAGTGAGTACATTTGGTGTAAATACCCAGATTCCCCATTTCTTGTTCTCTCTGGTTTGTTGTGAGGGTCTTAGTTCCAGATATTCTGTATTACTTTGGCCTCCACTTCCAAGGATCTTGGTTCTCAGTAATGTTGGTTGAAAGTCTGTTTGTTTGGCCAGTCCTAGCTAAAACATAAACATCTGAGATTAACACCTAAACTCACCAGAGGCTGAGAAAAGGACATGTGAGCAGTAAACAGGGCTTTTATATACCAACCTGATATAGCAACTTGCTTCATATGAAAATTTAGTCCACAACCTGCATAAATTTTTTTTAAGATTTATTTATTTATTTATTATGTTTACAGTGTTCTGCCTGCATGTCTGCCTGCAGGCTAGAAGAAGGCACCAGATCTCATTGCAGATGTCTATAAGCAACCATGTGGTTGCTGGGAATTGAACTCAGGACCTTTGGAAGAGCAGGCAGTGTTCTTAACCTCTGAGCCATCGCTCCAGCCCCAACCTGCATAAATTTGAAAACAGAAAGGTTAGTCATATGAATTGGTGACTTTAACCTGTTCTGTTCAGTCACAAAATAATTTAGAGTTATCTGGATTTTTATAAGCTGGTAGATTGATATTACTGTATTGTTCTGGCTTGTTGATAAAACTTGTCTGAACTTGTTGATAAAAATAACAATTTTTTTTTCAAATTGCTACACCTTTCTCTTGTTTCTGCAGCTACCACAGCTCCCTGGAGACTATGGCAGGGATTCTGTGCTTTCACTGCAATAGCGGAGGTTTGTTCTCACTCAGGGAACCATGACAGCATTTGGTGACACAGTTAGGAAGCTGTAGTTTCCTCTTCATACCCTCTCTGTTTAACCTCAGGAAGACAAACCCTTTAGCCCCCTGTAGGGCTGCTCCTGTTACGTTCAGTCACAAAATAATTTATCAGTGTTACTATGTATTTTATTTATAATTTACAGACGTTTCCTTTAAGTCGCAAGTACTCTGTATCGACTGTAATATAATTAATACAAATGGGTCTTTTTGTGTTTGTTTAAGAGTGAAGTCACAGAGTATAATCATAATTTTTAGAAGTCAAAACCAGATTTTTAAAAAAATATTTATTTATTATTTATACAGTGCTATGCCTGCATGTAGGCCTGCAGGCCAGAAGAGGGCATTAGATCACATTATAGATGGTTCTGAGCCACCATGTGGTTGCTGGGAACTCAAGACCTCTGGAAGAGCAGTCAGTGCTCTTAACTGCTGAGCCATCTTTCCAGCCCCCAAAACCAGATTTTTAACAGTGTAAATAATTGAATATCTGTAACGTTAATATATCTTAACTTAAAAGCATCTTTAGAATCACTCATTTTTAAAGTCTGCAATATAACAGTCTGTTAATCTGAACTAACCTTTATAACAAGTAGAGAGCTCATGAAGACCAAGAAGCTCTAAAATTGTTGTCTTATACCATGTGGCTGTCTGAAGACGGTGGAGTCACATGGTAGGCTGCAGACACATATGCACTGTTATTTAAAAACATCTGCGTTACAAACATATATGCACACATATATGTTCTAAACAAGAGTTTGAACTTAGATTTTAAACATCACACCCAATAAGCACATTATAAACCTTTAGATATTCATTCATGGTATAACCTTAAGTTATATGGGCTGGAGGTACAGCTTTAATACCCTACTAAAGAAATATTGTCTTGGATCTTGTCTTTTATAAATCTAGTTTTAAGTACAGGACAAGAATTACATAAAACCTTAATTTAAAAGTATCTTTGGAGGCCTCTTGGCTTATGTCACTTGTTTAGAATGGCTCTAACTTTAAATTACAAGTTTAAGTTAACCTTTTTGTTACAGGTTTTAAGGATTTTTAACCATATTTAATAACCAGTAATTTATAACCAAGGTATACAGAACACAATACATTTATACACTTAATAACAAACATATAGTGGCTATATATATTAATACATTAAGGTAGACAAACAAAAATTTTTTTTTTTACTTTTACTAGCTGTAATTTCAAGGGAAAAGTACCTTGTCACCTGTTGAACTCAATCGACACAGGCAGGAGCTGGGGCTTTTCTGCGGTGTCCCTGATCTGATGACCAATGTACCACACTTGGGGAGCAGTCTTGTGACCAGCCTGCAAGCTGGAAAAAGACTTTCACCAAGGCCAAAACAGCAGCCACCCAGCATGGATCCAGGAGCCCCCATGTTTGTGGCAGGGGTTTCCAGATGGCCCTCCATGTGTGGGAGGCCTCTCCACCCAGGAGTTACCATCAACTGAGTGTTCAAGTAGGAAGTGGGAGGTACCACGCTCAAGCCCCTGTGCCTGAGACCTGGCCCATTCCCAGAACTGAGATGGTTACAAGAAAACAGAAACTCAAAAAGACCATACAAACAGGAATGTGCTGCTACAACACATAAAATAATAAAAATTCAGAGCTTTAGCTCCCTCAAGCCAGTGGGCTTTGTTACATTCCTCCAGAAACCTAACCAGAAGCAGCCTATACAGTAAGCAGGCTCTCCTTGAAATGAGGCAGAATTGAGTCTAGGGATATAGATGGGGTTCTGTCTCATAGCATACGTCTTAGTTGTCCAAAGTCTCGTCCAAACGAATAAGAACAATTACCACAGATAACCAGACAAACACAAGGCTAGACAACAAATTCTGCCAGGCAAGTGTGCGAGCGACCTGCTTCCTTTCCCCCAGTCAACTAGACTGTCTTGGGGACCCAGCCTTATACTCTTGGGGCATACTATCACCCCCTATGGGGACCCAGGGTCCCACTCTTGGGGCTTTCCGCTCCCTCTCCCCCCCAGGATTTAGAGCATCTACTAGACCCCTCGTGGCAGCGGTATCCTGGAATGTCTTCCAGCGTCTATCAGTGACCGCACACAGCCGTGTTACTCTGCATCAGCTTCGGGCTCTCACTGCTTCCGGCACTCACCAGAGGACACAGAACAAGGACAGGATGCTTGGTCAAGACAGCTGCACTTACCCAGGGACCCTTCTGGGGATCCCGGACGAGCCCCCAAATGCTGTGCCCAACTTGATCCCCCAAAAAGAACCAGAAGACTCGAAACCGCTGTAAACACAAGAGGAATCTTTAATTCAGCCCGGGCTGGATTACACCCGATCCCAAATCAAAGGTCTCGGGAAGCCACCCCGGGCGTTGACCTGGCGGGATTTTTGTACATTCTTCCCTCTCAGTGTCTCCTAAGCATGGGGGATCCTAGTTAACATAAGGGGGTCTAACGTCCAAACAGTTTAAATTCCTTTGTTCTCTTTTTTTGCCATTTGCTCAAGGAAGTGTGTTTCTTAGTTATTCTGTCTCAGGGGGCGGGTCAATTGTATCATATAATGTTATCTCTGGTTGCAGCTGTGAGCTTTAATCTTTTTTTTTTTTTTAACCTTTTAAGTCTGTTTCTTCAAAGAACTTGGTTACCCTTAGAAAGGCGCTAGGCCATTTGTGGTGGCCTCTTAGGGAGCAGTATCTTGTTAGCTCATGCACTCACTGGTTACTTCCTGGGACTGGCTAACTACCTGTCTCTTATATCGGGGTTTAGCCAATTTAAAAAAAAATCTTCTCAGCCTCTCATTCTTTTAAAGCTGATGATTGGTTAATTATTTGAGGAGAAAGGCATAGGAAAAATGAGCCAAAATAGAGACAGTGACAAAGAGAATTGCTAGTCCTAGGAACATCTTAACCCATTCACTAGCTTCAGTGGTTAAGGATCGCTTTAACCCAGTCATTGCTTTCACCGCGATGGTCTAAAGATCCCCCCCCCTTTGAATGAACCGGATTCTTCCCTGTCAACTCCCGAACATTACTTAGTGTTCTTGAGCACTGAGCAGACCATTTAATTCCAATGAGCGAGAGAAAGTGGCCAGATAGTAGGAGCTGGTATAGAGTAGGAGAACCAAGAGTGCAATGAAGTTGGGTTTATCCAGGACAGAAGAATAGATTTCTGGAGCATTCCTAGGATGGAAGAGAACCCAGAGGACCAGGGATGAGCAGCTCCTGAGGGAGGGGATTGACTTTTGTTTTGGTTTGGTTTGGTTTGGTTTGGTTTTTGGTTTGTTTGTTTGTTTGTTTGTTTGGGTTTTTTTTGTTTTTTTTTTTTTGTTTTTTTGTTTTTTTTTTTTAGTCAGGGTTTCTCTGTATAACCTTGGCTGTCCTGGACTCTTTCCAGACCAGGCTGGCCTCAAACTCACAGAGACCCAGCTGCCTCTTGCTCCCAAGCACTGTGATTAAAGGTGTGCACCACAATGCCCGGCTAGAGGGAAAGGACTGAATAGCAATGGGCTTCTTGGGCAGAGGCAGCCTTTGGTTGAAGCTGGAGTAGTTAAAATAATAAATGCTAAGTGCTGTGCCCTTTACTTCATGTTCTGGACCAGAGTGTGTCAGCATTCAGACTAGCTTGAACTTGTTTGAGCTGCCTCTGCTGGGCAGGTGCAACAGCCTGAAGGCTCTGAGGCTGAACTTCACACTCCTTTGCCTGCAGTTTAAAGAGTCTGGAGCTCATGGCACTAATAGTGATCACAACACAGCCTCCATATCCACCAAATTCAGAAGCAAGTCAGTGCTCAGCTGTTTGACAGTTCCTGTGACGCAAGTGCCCTCAGGCATTCTCATGGATACTATTGGAAATTGTTATGTTAAGTGAAGTGAGCTAGACTCAGGAAGACAAATGCCTCGTCTTTTCTTTGATGTGTCGAAGCTCAATTTAAATTTATCTGGTTGTGTATGCCTTTATATAGGTCTGTTTGTAGGTCATGAAACTAGAAAGAGGCTCTTGAGAGCAGAGGAAGAGATCTCAAGGGAAATGGATTTCCTCAACCTGCATGGCTTGGTCCCAGAAACTTAGTAGGGTAGTGATGGAAGGAAGAAAGGACAGGCTCAC
>OU015744.1:144587461-144641049 GCA_907169655.1 Acomys percivali
AGAGAGAGAGAGAGAGAGAGAGAGAGAGAGAGAGAGAGAGAGAGAGACGATGCCCTCTGCCCTTGTCAGTTCGGTGGGGAAGAGGGAATTTGCTTAAGCCAGAATAGGAAAAAACAGGTAAATAAAAAGCCTAGCCAGGTGAGATGAGCACACAAGCAACTGGTTTATTCCCAACCCCTCCGCCCACCCTCCCCCCTCTCACCCCCCACCTGCCCCACCTCCGCTGCCATCTGTTCTTTTTAAACTGTCTAATCCCAACTCCTTTAGAAGGTCCTCCTTGGTATGCCGGGTGGTGGTGGCACACATCTTTAATCCCAGCACTCGGGAGGCAGAGGCAGGTGGATCGCTGTGAGTTCAAGGCCAGCCTGGTCTACAAAGCGAGTCCAGGACAGCCAGGACTATTACACAGAGGAACTCTGTATCGGGGGGAAAAAAAAACCCTAAAAAAAAGAAGAAGAAGAAGAAAAAAAGAAGGTCCTTCATGGTATGTTTGCCTGAGGGTCACCCCACAGGAACAAGCTGTAGGTCACTGTTGTGGACCAGAACTGGGGATGAGATGACCGATGGATGAGATAAGAAGACAGAGGCATGGCTCCCTGATGGAGCTCTCAGGCAGAGCTCACAGACATCATAAGGTACCTCACTGCCTCAGGAAGAGGTTACCTCAGTAAGAAACGTCCTGAGAGGACAGTGCAGGAGAGGGACAAGGTGGTGGATTATTTAGCCACCATCAACACAGACAGATACGGGGGCTATAGGCAGTGATGGTAAGCGGCCCGCTTGGGAAAACAGTAGTCTCCACCTAGAATATTCCATGTTTAAATTGATCGTGTCGTATCCCCACAGCCACAAAGGCCACCCATGACTTCCTATCTCCAACACGAAGTCCATCTTCCAGGGGCCTATTGTCATCCTCACTTCTAGCCAGGGTCCCCTCACACTCAGCGATGCAGCCGCAGCCACATCAC
Organism: Acomys percivali; assembly: GCA_907169655.1. Taxonomy (NCBI): domain Eukaryota; kingdom Metazoa; phylum Chordata; class Mammalia; order Rodentia; family Muridae; genus Acomys; species Acomys percivali. The sequence goes on from OU015744.1 coordinate 144,588,430, forward strand.
ACCTGGCCTGCATCTCATGCTGGTAAGGCTTCTAAGGGAAACAAATGACATTGGGGCAGCTCAGAAGGCAGAGTGTGGGATGGAGGTAACTTGGGGGCTGGGAGTTGGTAGAATTCTGGCAGATGGGCTCTAGAAGGCTTAGATCAAAACAGAAACAGTATACTGTTAGGTCTCAAGGAATTCCTTTTCCCACAGTCTGGCATTGACACGAAAGCCAGTATTCCCTTGGGGATGAAGAAAGATAATTCCTAAGAGTCACTCTTCCTATCTCTAGTAAAAGGGGCATATGTTTCTTCCATTAACATATGCCTGTGGTGCCTATTAGTCTATCAAGGACTATGCTAGCCTCTAGGCTCCCCCAGTCCCTACTCACAAGTTACAGAGTCCTCCTGGCTGTCATATCCCACCCCCTACCCTAAACCTCTCAAGTCCCCCCTCCCCTCCCCTTCCTTCCCCTCCCCTCCTCTTCCCTCCCCTCCCCTCCCCTCTCTTCCCTTCCCTTCCCCAGCTTCTCTTTTCTCCTTTATAACCCAGCCATTCTGGCCTTGCCTTCTCTTGGTCTATTGGTTCCCAGGCTCTTTCTTGGTCCTCTTGGTCTCCTCCCACCTCCTCTCTCCCCCTCTCTAGCTCCCTCATCCCCTCTCTCCTCTCATGGCCCAGTGCAATCTGCACCCTTCCAGATGGCTCTGGCTGTCCTCCCCTTATATCTACAATAAACCCTTCTCCTTGACCACACCTTGGGTCAGTTGAGTCCTTATTTCATTCAGGTATTACCTAGGAACCGGGCTCACGAGTCAGAGATGTGAGCAACAGAGGCAGATGCACAGTGCTGTTTCATTTAAAGAGGAGGAAGGTAGTGTGAAGGTCGGCTGGGTGCAGGAGCTAAGGCAGTTCTTTGAGCTTCTCTAGGTATTCCATCTGAGTTAACAAGTCTCAGTCTCCATGTTCAGCTTTTGGGTCAGGAGATGAAGGCCAGACAGCAGGACATACCACATTGGGCCCTTCTCCTCAGGAGCTCCCCTCAAAGACCCATTTGTCTCCCCACCAGGCTGGGCCATATTGTGTTGACAATTACTCTTAGTCAGTTTGACTGGGCCACTGTGCTAGTCAGTTTTTATTGCTGTAATGAAATACCTGAAAGAAACAAGGAAGGAAGGGTTTGCTTAGATTTAGTGTCAGAGGCTATAGTCAGAGGCTGGCTGTGCTGTGTCTGGGCCTGTTGGGCAGCTGCTTAGCTCTTGCAGCCATGGAGCAGAGAGAGAAGAGCAACAGGAAGTATAGTGGGGTTCTGTTATGCCAGCCCTCTGTACAGACGCTGGACTCTTAAGTCTCCATGATCATATACACACAGACACATACCCATATGTACACACACACACACACACACACACACACACACACACACACTCAAGCATCCTGTTAATCTTGTTTCATTGAGAAACTCTGAAAAAACATGGGTAAATGATTTGGCTGTGCACAGTGTTAGGCATGTAGGACATGGGTAAGGGCTATTTGGCAGGTGCTATGGTTGACTGTGAAATGTTAGAACTCATGGTCCTCAGCTGGCGGAGCTGCTGTTTGGAGAGGGGCAGGACTTTGAGGAGGGAGGGGATTGCTAGAAGAAGTTGCTCACTGGGAGGCAGACCTTGGGGGTCTGCCCTTTCTCCCTGCCCCTCTCCTCTCCTCCCCATGCCTGTCTTTATCCCCCCTCCTGCTCTCCTTCTTGACTACTAATGTTCCTTAACCATCTGCCTTCTGATCGCAAATACACTAGCGCACCGAGCCACCCTCTGCCTTGGCTTCCCCATCACTGTGGACTGTCTCCCCAAACTGTGAACCGAAATAAACCCTTCCTCCTGGAGTTACTGCTTGCTGAGCAGTTGGACACAGCAAGAAGAAGCGTGATGACTACAGTAGGCCTCCCACAGTTCTATTTTACACAACCAGCACCTTGTGGCAGCACAGCTCCTGCCAGGCCCCACTGCCCTGTAAGGAATAGCTGGTCCTTCCATCACTGCTTTGAAGGGACAAGCCCCCAGCATCCAGGGACACTGGCCACTTGTGTCCATTGTCCTGTGAAAACGTGCGATCCCTGGCTGTTCTGGGTGGAGAGATGGAGGCTCTGGGTTAGTGTCTGGTCACCCTTTTATGCTTTTTGCCTTGTGTCCTTAGGGTGATAACATATTGAAAGTGTAAAATATGGGACCCACTCTTCTAAGTTGTTTGCCAAGAAGAAAGTAACATTGTGCCCAACACTGCTATTTCAAAATGACTCGTATTAAGTCTTGCCTTGTGCCTCAGGAGAACGAATCAATTATTTTGCAATTTCTGTAATGATGTTTAGAGGCTGTGATACCTACATTCTAGAGGTTTCTGCTCCAGCTCATGCAAACAAGCCAGACCAGAAAGGTTCAACACTGACACCAGTTGCTTTAAGGAGGTCACTGAACTTATCTTGTTGTTATTGCCATCATTGTAGTCAGGCAGGATGAGGGTAGGGTAGATGCAGATGAAGGTGGAGTAGATGCAGATGAAGGTGGAGCAGATGCAGATGAGGGTGGGGCAGATGCAGATGAAGGTGGGGTAGATGCAGATGAAGGTGGAGCAGATGCAGATGAGGGTGGAGCAGATGCAGATGAAGGTGGGGTAGATGCAGATGAAGGTGGAGCAGATGCAGATGAAGGTGGGGTAGATGGAGATGCTGCACTACTTGCTGGGTCAAGTGCTGTCCTCACCCCAACTGGCCTTAGCTTCCTTGGAAGGGTCTTGTTGGTTTTTTTGTTTGTTTGTTTTAGATAATGTTTCAGTATATATCCCAGTAAGGGGGGCCAGGACTTAGAGGATCCCTTATAGCCAGACAGAAGGGGAGGAACGACAATAGATAATAAAGATGCCAAGCTTCTGACTTCTTTTCCATACTCCTGACCAGAGACAAAGACTTACATGCTGCCTGACCAGTTCAACAAGTTCTACACTACGTTAGGACCTGTTGACCCCAAAGTAGTGGACCTAACCACCTCACTGTCCTTGTTTATACTGACCAACCCTAAGCCAGAGTAGAAGGACCATTCAAAAAAATCTCAGCCCTCAAGTAGAGACCCGGCTTCTACTCTGTGGAGGGCTTTCTCTCCGTGAGCCCAACTACGTGTGTTTCCTACCCCCTAATCAAAGCCTTTCTTCTCTGCTTGCTCCTGGCCGCTGTGTCCAAGATTCTCAGGGTGCTGCCTGTCAAGGTGAGAATCCCCTGCCCTTTCATTCTTTTAGTGACAAAGGAACCAAAACCTGGTCAAGATCCACAGATGATGTCACCAGGTTAGCCTTGAATTCACCCCATAAGTTAGGCAAACCTTTAGCCTCTGTCTCCTGAGTGCTGAGGTGATAGGCATGTGTCCCCTCCCATTTGGAAAATGTACCATTTAGTAATTAGCAGTGAGATGAGCTTGTGCTATTATCTGGGGTGGGGAGATGGGGTCATTAAAGTTGTTTACTTGTAAGCACAACCTGAGAAATGCTCCAAGCAAGGAGTAGTTGGGGTGGGGGTGGGGGGAGAAGGCTTGCAGTATTGTCATCCCCTGCATCCAGGACTAGAGGCCAGAGGTGGATTGCCTGGCCTCAGGGGGATGCTTTGATTCATCTGATTAGTAGACGCTGGGCCCAAATCTCCTCACTTTGATTCCTACAGCATTTACAACCGAGGCATACACAGCGTGAGCCAAGCACGCACAGGGCTTAGGTGTGGGTCTGGCCAGCCTCAGCTCCTTAGCTGAAGCCCTCTATGCACAGCTAGCGCCTCATAGATACTGGGTGGCTTAGCCATTGGTTTGTTGCTATAACAAGCCTGAGATTGGGAAAATGATAAGGAACAGAGACATTTCCTGCTGTTCTGGACTCTGCAATGCCTGAGGGTGAGGGCCAGCATTTGGAGAGAGGCTTCTGACTCCATTACTCCTCATGACATCACATGGGAAGAAGTGTGCAAGCGTGTGAGACAGTTCCCTCCTTTAGAGAATCTACCCCTAAAGTAACTAGGCCAAGCCCACGACAGTGGCATCAATGTCATCCACAAACAAACACCTGATGATGCCACGACAAAGGTGGCCATGCCACTGGCTTCACTACTCCACTTTGTCCCTCTCTGGCTCTACTTCTGCTTCTAATGTTTTTCTTCAGCAGTTGACCCTGGATTCCAGGCTCAAATGACAAACATCTTTATGACAAAAGGACTGACGCACCCCCAAGCACCAGTGAGTTACAAAGGACAGGTTAGCATACCTGTAAATGAAGACGCTTGCCCGTGATGGTGAGGATGGTGCATGTGGAACAAGGGTGCTATCTCATGGTGCCCAGATCACGTCCCTCAACTGATAACAGGATAGGGACTTCCCAGAAACCCATGCAGAACAGAACTGAGATCTATCAGCCAGACCCCTGGCCTGGTAAAGATACCAGCCACACATGCCCGCCTCAGCTAGGGTTTCTATTGCTGTGATAAAATACCACGGGCAAAAGCATTTATGGAGGGGAGGGTTTAGTTTGTTTACAGTTCCATATCACAGTCATCCAGGGAAATCAAGGCAGGACCTCAGGGCCTGGAAGCAGGAGCTGACGGAAAGGCCATGGAGGGGTGCTATTTACTGGCTTGCTCAGCGCGCTTTCTTATAGAACCTAAGACCACTAGCCGAGGGATAGTACCACCTACAAGGGGCTGGGCCCTCCCCAGTAAATCACTGATTAAGAAATTTGCACCACAGGACTACCCACAGTTAGATCTTATGGAGACATTTTCTCAATGGAGACTCCCTCCTCTCAGATGACTCTAGCTTGTGTCAATTTGTCATGAACGTAGCCAGGACAAGGCCCAAGCACCTTCTTTTTCTTGCTCACCCTTTAATGAGGGATGAGAGCCCCCTTTTCTGTTCTTCTCAATGTTCCCTCATTCATTAAATCTCCATTCTCGGCCTTCCACTACTGCTTGTCCATCGGGACCCTCAGAGCCAGGATTCTTGCCTTGTAAGGCCAGGGGCAGCAATGACAACTTCAGTGTGAGTCTTGGACATCCAAGCCACAGAACTGTGTGTGTGAATATGAGAGTGGCATAATTTGATCTTCATTTATGAGTTTATCTGTGACCTAAATGACAAGAGGGCCAGCTAGAGAGTGCCTGGGGATAGTAAGCAGTATGCATGCCAAATGCAGACTCCAAGTTTGAGTAGTCTGAACAGAGGGGCTATAGGTGGCGGCCGAACATCATCCCACCCCAGTATGACTGAAAGGGCCTGCCTCTATATTCCTGTTAGGGCTTAGGCACTTAGGAGCAGAGGCCAAAGGGGGCACAGCCGGGCTCTGCCACCATATCACTGAAATGTCAGGTTTCAGGAACAGACACCTATGTGGGCTAAAAGCATGCGAGCTGCCTGATTTTCTTCCTCCCTGTGCCTTTCACACACACTGAAACACTCAGCAGTCACAGAACAACCCCTGTCCCACTGCCCATATGGGCTCTGGACTCCAGTACAGCCTAGACATTTAGAAGACCTAGTTAGGAGTCCAGGTGACAGGACAACTTGAGCCATAAAGAATCTAGGGTATATAGCAAGGCCAACGTTAAAACTAGTGAGGTTCTGGGAAGGTCAGATCATTTCAGGGACTCCACCTCAGGGGCTTGGCTTCAACCATTTGTGGATTTCCATTGGTTCAATGTCTCTCTCATGGGCTTTATTTATACACAAAATCACTTCCTCAAAAACTTTATTTATTACCTGGGCGGTAGTGGCGCCTAGAACTTGGGAGGCAGAGGCACGCGGATCTCCATGAGTTTGAGGCCAGCCTGGTCTACAGAGTGAGTCTCGGACAGCCAGGGGTCTGTTACACAGAGAAATCGTATCTCAAAACAAAAACAAAACAAAAACTTTAATCAATGATTATAAAAATTCTAAGGGTACATTTAAAAAATCTTCCTTAATTACATAAGCATATAAAAGTAAAAGAAACAATGTGAGCAAACAGCAAATTTTATGAGAACTAAAAATTAACATTATGATAAAATCAGTTTTATTTTAACTCAATGTCTTTTTTCTTAAAATAGGTGTCATAAGGCCTTGAGATTACAGAAATGCTAGACAGGCTGGCTCTGTTTAAGTCTGGCAAATTTAGTGGATGAGAAGTTATTCCCTACTACCTGGTATATCGAGCTTGCCCTGTATTACTTTACTCACCTGTGACAATAAATACCTAATTTTCTACAGAAACCCAATCTCTCAGTCCCTTGCTTAATTCTTCCTTTTCCTCCTCTAATTTTCTCTTATCTCTCACATAAGACCACCATCCTTTCCTTTGATTCTTTTTTTAAAAAGAGATTTATTATGTATACAATGTTTTGTCTGTATGTACAGCTACACGCCAGTAGAGGGCACAAGATCTCATTATAGATGGCTGTGAACCACCATGTGGTTGCTGGGACCTGAACTCAGGACCTCTGGAAGAGCAGCCAGTGCTCTTAACCTCTGAGCCATCGCTCCAGCCCTTTCCTTTGATTCTTAAAGTACTGTGCAGCATTTATAGCAGCACACAAGCTTGGCTTAAGCAAGGGCCATCGGTTCTTTATTTTTCTACAATACCAGAAAAGTCCTGATCTGAGTCTACTCAGGAAGCCAGGCAGTTCGCTGAGACAAATGTTTCTTTCTCTCTGTGTCTTTGTCATAAGCCCTGCTTTCAATCTGATCTCTTAGTTATTACGGTCCTATAAAGGGTAGAAAAACTGCTTGCTGTGCCTTCAGGAAGGTACCAAGGTTTATCATTAATTGTTTAATCAAAATCTTTTCCTGCAAGAAACTGGTCTCCTCCAATTTCGTTAGGGCAAACTGAGAGATCATCAGCGCTTGCTAGTGCAGTGCTGCCCCCTTGTGGAAATAATGGTGTCTAACATGGTTCAGTAAGACAGCGTCTACAGATGCTCCTAGACTAGGGTAGAAATGAAAGGAAAAGACAGTGGGAAGGCTTGGAGAAACGCCCCTGTGTGTACTTTCCTGTGTGGTTGATTTGGGAAGAGCTAACAGATGAATCTAGAGCCTCTGACATTACAGGAAAGCGCTCTACCACATTCCATGTGCCGGGTAGTCTCCCCTTTTGTTGCTGCCACTGTTGTGTGATTTTTGATGCAGAGCCTTGCTATGTAGCTCAGGCTAGCCAGATCTGGGTGTAGTAAAATGGGAGGATCAAGCGGCATCGCAACCTGAGGTTGTGCCTAACACAGTTCCCTACCTCATGGAAGTTACAAGAGCTGGCTGGTGGCCGCAACTCAAGTGTACCTTCACAGCTGAAGAACAGGGCTTGTGTACCAAATGGACTGTTGTTCAGCCATAAAAAGGAAGGGGATATTACTACACAGCACAGAGAAAAGAGCCTTGGGGACATATGCCAACTGAGATAAATCACATACAAAAAGACAATTATCACATCATTTCATCTATATGATATGCTGGCTAGTTTTATGTCAATTTGACACAAGCTAGAGTCAACCGAGGGAAGGGAACTTCAGTTGAGAAAAAAAAAATGCCTACATAAGCCGAGGCTGTGGGCAAGCCTCTTAATGATTGAGGTGAGAGGGTCAGTTCACTATAGGTGGTGCCATCCCTGAGCTGGTGGTCCTGGGTTCTATAAGCAAGCCACGGGGAGCCAGTCAGTAAGCAGCACCCCTCCATGGCCTCTGCATCAGCTCCTGCCTCAAGGTTCCTACCACATTTGAGTTCCTGCCCTAACTTCCCTCTGTGATGAAGTGTAACCTGGAAGCGCCAGCAAAATAAACCCTTTCCTATCCAAGTTGCCTTTGGTCATGGTGTTTCATCACAGCGATGTAACCCTAACTAAGACATATGGGGTATTTAAAGTGGTCAGGTTTGTAGAAGTAGAAAGCAGAACATAGGCAATCAAGAGCTAGGGAAAATTGTAACCCTCCCCTCTACCCTCCCAACCCCCTCATCCGCCAGATCCCCACCCCAAACACAGGAAAGATAACTAGTATGCTAACCATGCTAGGATGTGAGTGTTCACAAGGCTTGGCCAGCCTCAAGGCTCACCCCAAGAAAGCTTGCTCCTCATAGGTGTTTCAAGGAGCAGCGTAGGGTCCCAGCCATCATTAAGTCAAGGTCTGACATTAAGTCACTGTCTTATCGGGAAAAGACATAATTCTGCCAGTCATCTGCCAGATGGCCCCAGGTAGCATCTATTCAAAAGAAGACCAACATTTAAAATAATTCTGGCAATACACAACACCTCTGAAAGTACCTTATCTGTCTAAGCAGCCAGACTTGCAAACTCCCGGCTCTGTTTAAACTGTTCAAATGCAACCTGGAGCCGGGACCCAAAAGGATCTGAGGATGGCAGTGCTTGTGAAAGTCATAAGCTTAAGCTGTGTGTGTTAATGAAATCAGTTGATCACTGACTCTTACTCGGGCCTTAGTTGCATGCAGATGGCTGTCACTTTGGTAAAGAGCTCCCCTTCAGCTCTCAGTGTGCAAAGTGTCTTCTCACTGAGATGACATCGTATTTCTATTACAGGGTGTTGGTCTGATCAGGGTTTTCCTGTCAGTTGTGCCTCACTTTCCAGACTGTTCCAGAATTTTTAGGATGAGAGCTCAGATGAAAGAATGACCCTTGAATATCATTCTTCATTAGTTTTCTGGGAGAGAATGGGCACTATCTGGTCATCTCATGCAGGTATCAAGAGATCAGAGAAATGACTCTACCCAAGTCCAGTCTGGTGAAGCTTGGGTCGGGATTATGTATTAGAGCCTGGATGACTCAGGAGTTCACGAAGCCTGGGCATCAAGTCCCATTAAAGACTTAGCTTACTAAAAAGCTGTTAGATGCACCTTGCTCTGGGAATAGGAAGCTATCCAAGTTTATGAATGCAGTTGGCATGGGGTATAAGTGGTTTCTACACAGGACTTCCAGGTGAAGAATCCTGCTTTGAGCTGACATTTTATTACTTACCACCTTCCTGCATCCCTTCTAATCATTATTTTGTATGGGTCAAAGCATTAGAATATAAACTGGCTGTCACGGTCCCCTTTGCCCATTTTCTTTCCTAAGCACTCTCTGCACTCCACAATTCACCTATCTTAAGCAATTCAAATGGCTGCAATTTTTCCAGCTAGTGAATTCAACTGCTCTGATATGACCTTCTGCTATGTTTGTCCTTGCTTGTTTGTTTGCGGGCAGCATTTTACTATATCCCCTGGCTGGCCTGGAACTCTCTGTGTGGATTAAGCAAAGTATCTGTCCTTGAGCTCACAGATACCTCGCTGACTGCCTGCAGACTGTTGCTATTAAAAGCACTGTAGCCAAACAATAGGCGGAGCTTGAGGAGTCTGGTGGAAGAGTAGGGGGAAGGATTGAAGGAACTGGTGGGGTCAAGGGCACCACAAGAAGACCTACAGAGTCAACTAACCTGGCCCCGTGAGGGCTCACAGAGACTGAACCACCAGCCAAAGAGCATGCACGAGCTGGACCTAGGTCCCCTACACATATGTGCAGCTTGTTCTTAATGTGGGTTCCCTAACAATTAGAGGGGGGCTGGTGAGCTGCCTCTGACTCTGTTGCCTGCCTTTGGATCCCTTTCACATAGCTGGGCTGCCATGTCTGGTCTCAGTGGGAGAAGATGCACCTAATCCTGCTGCAACTTGATATACCAGTGTGGGTTGGTACCCATGGGAGGCTTCCCCTTCTCTGAGGATAAGGAGATGGGACAATGGGGGAGGGTATGTGAGGGCAGGACTGGGAGGAGAGGAGGGAGGGACGGCTGTAATTGGACTGTAAAGAAAACATTTTTTTTTTAAAGTTTTAAAAAGGCATTCTATACCAGCAACCATGCTAGTCCTGAAAGTTCCAAAAACCTCAAAAGAACTGTGGGAATGTCAGGGCGGCGTGGGGGTGGGGGATGGGAGACACATTAGACTCTACCTCCAGCTAGGTGTAGGTTAATTATGATGCTAAATGCAAACTATATCCACGTGTCTTTTAAAATCATATTTATGGCGCCTCACACTGTGAAAACTCCTCCGCAGCCTGATGTCCTGCTGCTTAAATGGTGCTAAGGGCTTTGTCTCAAGTCAGTATCCAGTGGAGATAACTGCACCCAAACCACCAAGCCAGAAACCCCAGCTATCCTTCTGGATAAAAAGCTCAGGTCCGTGTGTGTGTGTGTGTGTGTGTGTGTGTGTGTGTGTGTGTGTGTGTGTGTGTGATAGGGGGGGGGAGGGAGGGAGGGAGGGAAGGAGAGAGAGAGATGTTAGCAATTGAGCCATCTCCCAAGGCCCCAAACAAATCTCTTATTGCTCACTACTGGGTTTTTACTTTAGGAACTGTTTTGCTTATTTGGTAACTGAGGTGGTTTGAATGAGAATGGCACCTTGCTGCCCCTCACCCTGCCCCCCCGCCCACCCTCACCGCCCCTCTGCCCCACCCCCCATAGGCTCCTGTATTTGAACACCTGGCCTTCAGTTGATGGAACTGTTTTAGGAAGGATTAGGAGGTGTGGCCTTGTTGGAGGAGGTGTGTCACTGGAGGGAGGGGTCGTGAGCTTTGAGGTTTCAAAAGGCCATACCAGGCCCAGTCTTGCTGTCTCTCTCTGTCCAAATTGCCAATAAGATGTGAGCTCTCACCTGCTGCTCCAGAGACATATTTGCCTGCCTGTTGCCATGTTCCCCACCATGATGATCATGGAATGCATCCTCTGAAACTGTAAGCCAGCCCCCAATTAAATGCTTCCTTCTATAAGTTGCTCTGGTCATGGTGTCTCTTCACAGCAATGGAGCAGTAGCTAAGCCAGTGGCAATCTATGTATGATGGATGCCCTTCATACGAGAGTGTCAATTGTGATTTAAACTGAGCTGCCTTTGAAACATCCTTTGCAAAGTTGACGCCAACATGAAAGATGGGGGCAGTGGAGAGACTAACTTAGAAGGGGGTTAAGATGTGGACCAGACAGAATTGTGGTACCTGTAGGATACACAGGAAGAGATGAGACTGAGAGGAAAGATGAGGGCAGAAAGGAGGACTGTGGAAGGTGCATCACCCAGGGACACACAGGATCAGAAGGCGAGTTATCACACCTGTCCATACTGCCATCTGAATTCAGCTGGTGAGAAGGGTCAACGGAAAAGACTCAGCAGAGCTCTCAGGACCTTCCACAGGGACTGTCTTAGTTGAGGTCACATGACGGTGATGAAACTCCACCACCAAAAGCAAGTTGGGGAGGAAATAGTGTATTTGGCTTATAAGTCCACATCATAGTCCATTGTTGGAGGAAGTCGGAAGGGCAGGCAAACCTGGAGGCAGGAGCGGATTCAGAGGGCATGGAGGGATGCTGCTTACATGCTTGCTCCCTGTGGCTTTCTCAGGCTGCTTTCTTACAGAACCCAGTGCTACCAGCCCAGGGATGGCACTCTCCACAATGGCTGGACACTCCCTACAGCTGAATCTTATGGAGGCATTTTCTCAGTTGAGGCTCCCTCCCCTCTGATGACTCTAGCTTCTGTCAAGTCGACATACAACTATCTAGCACAGGAATGCCATGGCATGGGACTCAAAAGTTCCATGAAAAGTAACTGAGCTGTGCTAAAATTCAACAAGGAACAAGCAAACTTGGGTTTTTTTTTTTTCTATCAAATTTAAAGTGCTGATGATTGGCTTGAAAGCATCCCTATTTCAGAAATAATAAAAACATGGTCTAACTCGAAATGAGCAGGATGCGGCAGAATATGGCCTGGAAAGGAAGCCCTAAACTTGGGAGTCAGGAAGTTGCAGGGCCTAAAAGGCAAGTACGAGCAGGGCTGTGGGTTGCCATGGTAAGAGGTACCCAAGGAGACACGGTGCGTGGACTGCTTTGGCAAGCACTGTAGAGAGGGGTGCCTGTGATGAAGTTTGTGATGGGGCTAAGAAGGAGGAACTGAGCAGTTAGTGGGAGAAACTGACTCGGGGTTGGAGGTGGAAGGAATGCACAAGGCAGTGTAGGATAAACTAGTGGAGAGGGGCCTGACTACCGAGTAGGGCTGGGGTTGTCCCTATGCAGCCCAGGCTGAACTAAAACTCACTCTGTTGCTCAGGCTGCTCTCAGTGATCCTCCTGCCTAGGCCTGGCAAATGGCGGGAAGACAGGTGTGTGCTACATGCTCAGCTGGGACTGAGTTTAAATAGAAATGTGTGCTCTTTGTGTGACGTTGAACATCTCGAACTTCTGAGCCATCCTTGCCTTCCCCCGCCATGTGGACGGAATTGCTCTAGTGTTGAGATTACCCACATAAAATATATGGTAGGAAGATATGGTGAGCGCTTCATGAACAGAGTCCACCACTGAGAGAACAAGAGAGCGTCATTGACGAGCCATGTGCTGGGTGCAGGCTCACAGGGGAGGAGTTAGCCCTCAAAGGAAGGGCAGTCCCTCTGGGGTGAATTGAAAAGAAGTCCACAAATTCTTTGGTATGCTTTTATTCCAGAGATAGAGCAAGCAGCATCTAGTCACTGCCTTCAGTTAACACAAGTTGGAGGAAGGTTTTATATACAGCTTCGAGTGAACTACAATAGACATTACAGCTTACTCCATGTGATTCTTGTAGCTTACCAGGCTGGGCAAACACGCATGCACACACGCGCACACACACACACACACACACACACACACACACACACACACACACGCATACACAGGCACATATGCGAACATCCAAGTAATGAGGGCCTTTTGTAAACTGCCCTGTTGGTATGCTACCTTGGAATAGAATCTCCAAATGACAGTGGCCCAGTGACACCCTGACTGTGATCCTATGAAAGGCCCTGAGCCAGAGGTGCCTAACAAATGACTCCCAAGCTGCCATCTCAGTGGAGTTGTGAGGTCATGAATGCTCGGTCTTTTAAAAAGATTTATTATTATTATTATTATTATTATTATTATTATTAGTAGTAGTAGTAGTAGTAGTAGTAGTAGTAATTGGTGTGTGTGTGTGTGTGTGTGTGTGTGTGTGTGTGTGTGTGTGTGTGTATGAATGACTACCTGTGGAAGACAGAAGAGGGCATTGGATCCTCTAGAGGTACAGGTACAGGTGGGTATGACGTGTACAAGATTGGTGCTGGGAACTGAACTCTGGTCCTTTGGAAGACCATAAGTGCTCTTAACCACTGTGCCATCTCTCTAGCCACACCACCAAAATGCTTACTCTGTTAAGCCATTAAATTAGGAACTAATTTGTTATTCAGCAATAGATAACTTATGTACCTTCTTTTTCTGAAGTGTAAGGATATGAGAGAACAAGTAAAGGCAGGCACAGTGTGGGAAGGAAAGGAGGAAAAATGTTATCTCTGTGAAACCAGATGAGAGGTTCGCCACCTGCTGACAATGAGGTGGTACGGCAGGCAAGGCAAGGGATTGGCATAGCTGTGCAGAATGGGACAGGGGCTCGGCAGGGGGAACACAGTCAAGGGTGATGGCTTCTCTGTACTCACCTTCCTTGGGCCAAACCCAATCACAGGCATCGCAGGTGCAAATGAAGCTAGATCAGAAGCTGTGTCATGAGATTAGGTCCCACGGGTGAGATTCAGAGAGAGAGAAAGCAGTCTAAGGCAAACCGGGGAACCCCTGTGGGAGCAAACTGCTGACAGCAGGCTCAGGCTGAGGAAGGCCCTGGAGCCCCTGGGAAAAGTTCTCCCCGCTGTCAAAAAGTGATCTGCAGCAGCTGAAGAGTCATACACTACTCACAAGGTAAGATAGACTACCACAAGGCAGGAGTCAGTTCCACAGCAAGCCTTCTGCCCTAAGGGGAGGCATCGTCCCCGCACCCACACCCTCAGGTTGGTTGGTAGCAGCAGAGCCATGAGAGTCAGCCTGACTCAGCCATCTGTCTTCTGACTTCTCAGACTAGAACAGAGCTCGAACACACACCTAGAAGGAACCAGATAGGGTCTGCCATCTTCCACAATTCCTTTAAAGATGTCTGCACAGCCCAGTTCCTGTGTTCCCTGCTGCTGGCTTTCTAGAAACTGCGCGGCGGCTACCGTTGCCCTGCCGAATGCCAACTCCTCACTTCTTCCCAACTTGACTTTTCTGTGCTGACTGTTCTGTTTGCAATCGGGGAACTGAAACTGCCCTGTTTAAAAAAAAAAAAAATCGATGCCTTTTCTACCTCACACAATAGAGCCTATTCATCCACTGAGCTTTCCACTCACTCGGCTATCTGATTACTTGGCAACCAGTTACTGAATGCCTGCTCAGTAATCACGCTGCATGTTTCCAAGGCCAGAAATAGAAGGTGAGCACTGAGTGCTTCAGGGGTAGCATATAGGAAGTACTCAGTACGTGTGTGATGAACTGTATGTTACGAACAGATGATAGTTTTGTTCTCTTGGGCATCCTGATGACATTTGTTCTCTTGGGCATCCTGATGACATAGGAGAAGAAAGCATGTAAATGGAAAAAATGTTGGGTTTTGTTGTTGTTGTTTGTTTGTGGGTTTTTTGTTGTTTGTTTTTTGTTTTTTTGAGGCAGGGTTTCTCTGTGTTATAGCCCTGGCTGGCTGGGTTTGCTTTGCAGACCAGGCTGGCTTGAGCTCATGAAGATCCACCTACTTCTGCCTCTCAAGTGCTAGGATCAAAGGCATGCACCACCACGCCCAGCAAGTTCCAAATCTCTCTCTTACTCCCCTCCCCCCTTCCGCCCCCTCACACACACACACACGCCCTCCTCTTTTTTTTTTTTTTTTTTTTTTTTTTCTTTTCTCATTTTGGAGACAGGATCTCACTATTTAGCCCAGGTAGCCCAGGCTGGCCAGGGGCTCCTGATTCCTCTGCCTCCTCAGGATCAGTGACTCCTCGGAGCTGGATTACAAGTGGGAACTCCATGCCTGACTCCACAGGCCTTCTGTTCCAAGCATCCTTGGGCTAGAGCCTGGACTCTGGCAGCCTAACAGGCTAGATTTAGCGATCTGTTCTCTATATTTAAAGACCCCGGTAATGG
The DNA here is from genome assembly GCA_907169655.1 of Acomys percivali. NCBI lineage: Eukaryota > Metazoa > Chordata > Mammalia > Rodentia > Muridae > Acomys > Acomys percivali. Next base: position 144,603,433 of record OU015744.1, read on the forward strand.
TGGAAAGTTGAGGAAGAATATTAACTCAGTGTGGCTTTGGTGACTCCTGGGGTGGCAAATAGTGATTGTCACTTCGGCAGACTCTGGGATTGTGTGGATCATCCCCTGGGCATGCCTGTAAAATATTACTGAAATGAGGTTAGGCTGTGGGCAAGCCTGTGAAAGTTTCCAGATTAGGTTAATTGAGGTGGGAAGACCATCCTGACTGCCACAGATTAAAAGGAGAGAGGCAACCGAACGCCAGCATCCACTCCAAGTCTTCCCTGGAGGGTGGTCTGACAAGCTGTCAGAAGTGTGTGAAATCTCTTACTGAGAGACAAGTGGATTCCTACACTGGCTGGCTCTAGGCTTTCAGGTCTCCTAGCATAGAATTCCAGGAGAAACTCCAATTCTGTTGGGACTATTGTTCCAACAGCCTACTAGCCTAGGAGGGAGGACACAGTTTCCTTTTTTAGACTTCTTCCTAACTGCCAGAACAGTCCCAGCATCAGTCTCTCCAGGATTTAATTGCATGGTATTTCTCAATATTTTGTTGTATTTTAACTCTTTGTGTTTGTGTGATAACAGTTTAGTGAAATTAGATGCAAAAAACTCTACAAAATAGATTATTTTTTATAAAATCGATGAAATTCAAGAAAAATATATTCCAATTTTCTTCCTGAATCTTCTTATTTTATTTTTTGTCATTTTAAAACCAAGTGACAGTCTTCCTTCATTATAACAATCTCTTTAGGGCTGAGCATGTAGCTCAGTGGTAACGCACCTGCCACCAATACCTAAGGCCCAGTCTCTTCTCTCAGCATCACAACATTTATTAAGTTGTCTTTTCTACCTTTTCAGTTTTACCCTTCTTTTAATTGAGAAGTTGCATCCTGATGCCTGTTCCGCACCAGACCACTGTTCTCTGTTCTTGGCTCTTTTAGAATGGCTCAGGGGACCATCAGACACTGGACACACTAATCCAAAATGGCAGAAGGACTTGGAACAGCAAAGAGCAATAATCTAATTTGTCACTATCAATTCGCTAGTGATTAAGTAGGCTGAGGAAATTCTTAACTGCTCGACAGCACAGAAAATTACCTTACACAAGGGAGCCAAGCTTGCTAAGGCAGCAGCAGGCTCTGGGGCCTGGAATTCAGAAGAAACTCTTATTTACAAGAAGAAAGGGATCAATACTGACACTCACTGAAATGATTTTTTCTCTTTCTTTCTTTCTTTCTTTCTTTCTTTCTTTCTTTCTTTCATTCTTTCTTTCTTTCTTTCTTTTTTCAAGATAGAGTTTCTCTGTGTAGCCCTGGCTGTCCTGGACTTCCTTTGTAGACCAGGTTGGCCTCAAACTCACAGAGATCCACCTGCCTCTGCCTCTCAAGTGCTGAGGTTAAAGGCGTGCACCACCACCACCACCCAGCTGACACTCACTGAAATGTTTTAATGAAGGAGCCCTATCGCGGTTCAAAAGCCAACTGGCCTGACAAGACCTGCTAGTGTTGCCCACGTTAATTAGGTGCTAATTAGGGGTATCCCACGAAGCTGCCCTACTTGTTCCTTTCCTCTTGTTAACAATTTGAAAATCATAAATTAAATACAAAGGAATAAAGAGATAAAAGTGAGGGTCACCAAAAACCCAAATCCACCCAGTTCAGACGCTTCCTCTATGGCCTTGTGATCAGATTCTTCTTTTTTGCCAGGCTGCAACTGTTATTGTGTCGAATAGAAATAGATGAGCATTTTAGTACACAGTTCTATCATTTCAAGTCAACTACAAGGCACGCAACAAGCAAAGCCATCTGCATTTCTGAGTCAGCCTTGTAATAAAACATTCTCCACCAGGCAGAGCCAGGGCAAACCAGAACAGAGCAGAGATCTGAAACTCTTCCCTTTCTACCTAACTACATTATTGCAGGTTATCCACCTTGTGGGTAATTTGTGATTCTAGTGAATAATTCCTCATGACCCAAATGTTTACCCTGATTGAATCAACACAGGGGTGTCTCCCACTGAAGTAGTTTCTACCCTCTTGGTCAATGGCTTCTCATTTCAGAGTGAGACAAAGAGGTTTGAGGCCCTTGGGCCTAAATGGACTCCACAGGCCTCCTTACCATGCACCCTCACGTGCCTTCACCCACAGGCCTCCTCACTGTGCACCCTCATGTGCCTTCACCCACAGGCCTTCTCACCGTGCACCCTCAAGTGCCTCCGTGTGGCCATGAACAATACTAACCTCCAGAGGATACAGCCTGCAGCCAGTCCTCTGTGTCTACAGCTTTCACTGTTTCAACTTCAGACAACCATGAGTCAAAAACATTGGCAGTGACTGATTGTTCTCTTCCTACAATGCCCACTGAGAACCTCCAGGGTTGAGGTAAGACTTCTAGAACCATCCACTCCAAAACTAAGAGCCTCTCATTTGCTGAATGCAGTATACATAAGAATAGAGTGGCCTGTCTATAAGTCGGGTTGAGTCTTTTAAATCCCCACCTCACTTGAGACCAAAGGACCCAGTGTTCTTTTCCACAAGCGTTCTCCTGACTGCATTCTTATAAATTCAACGGGGGAGTTTCTGTTGTTTGTCTTTATTGAGATGAATTTTACACAGCTTGATATTAGCCATTTAAAAATAAACAGCTCTCTGTCAGTTAATACATCCATGCTATACAGCTACTGCTGCTCTCCCGTTCCCAAACATTTTTATGACCCCAAAACTAAAGTCCACACTGACTAAGTAGCTAGTGGGGTACCACTTTCTCCTAGTCCTTGGTGATTCCTAATCAGCTTTCTGCTTCTGCAGATTTACTTATCTGTATAGTTCATATTTGGAACCATCTACAAAGTGACTTTCGGTTTCTGTTGCTTTTAAATAGCAATATGTTCATCAACACTGTAGCATGTATCAGCACTTCATTTTTTCTGGCCAAATAATATTCCTAAGTGAAAATGCATGGTTTATTCATCTTTAGTAGTCATTTGGACCTATGACTACTGTAAATGTAGCTGTTATGAAGATTTGCACACGCATTTTATTTTTTATTTATTTATTTTTTATTCATTTATTCATATTACATCTCAATTGTTAGCCCATCCCTTGTATTCTTCCTTTCTTTCTTTTCTCCCCCCACCCCCCACTTTCCCCCCTACTCCCTTCCCCTATGTCTGTGACTGAGGGGGACCTCCTCCCCCTGTATATGCTCATAGGGTATCGAGTCTCTTTTTGGTGACCTATTATCTTTCCTCTGAGTGCCACCAGGCCTCCCCATCCAAGGGACATGGTCCAATATGGGGCACCAGAGTTTGTGTGAAAGTCAGATCTCCTTCTCCACTAAACGGTGGAGAATGTCCTGTCCATCGGCTAGACTGGGTAGGGGTTCGAAGTTTACTGCCTATATTTTCCTTGGCTGGTGCCATAGTTTGAGGAGGACCCCAGGGCCCAGACCCGCCTGTAGTTTTCCAGGACCCTCTGGATTCTTCTATTTCCTCATTCTCCCAGGCTTCTCACCCCTAAAGTCTCAATAGGATGTCCTCCCCTCTGACCCATTTTCCTGGTAGGTAAAGTTTTTCATGGGGGCGTACCCTTTGGACTAGTGTCTCGATATAAGTGAGTATATACCATTTGACTCTTTTTGCTTCTGGGTGAACTCACTCATTATGATAATTTCTAGTTCAATCTATTTGTCCACAAATTTCGGAAATTCCCTGTTTTTAATAGCTGAGTAGTATTCCATAGTGTAAATATACCACAGTTTCTTTATCCATTCTTCCACTGAGGGACACGTAGGCTGTTTCCATGTTCTGGCTATTATGAATAAGGCAGCTATGAACATGGTTGAGCATATGTCCCTGTTGGCACACGCATTTTATTTTCAGTCTGTTTGGAGACTTATCTCACAAGTGGAATAGTTAAATCACGGGAAAGGGTTTTTGCCTCAACCACTGGGAAGTATTGCAAAGCAAATACAACATTTGCATGCTCTTTTGTTTTATTTTTAAGACAAGGTCTCTGTATATAGCTCAGGAGATCAGGCTGGCTGGGAGTTGCTACATAGCCCACGGTCTTCTTGCCTCTGATTCCCAAAGGCTAGAATGACCTGGGCCAAGCTTGTGTGCATAGAAGATGGCGCTTTCAGGGGGCTTTAGAATAAGGCATTTAAGCAGGTTTCTTCTCATCACATAGAACTCACCTGTTTCTCTCATCAGCCACTGTTCATTTTGTGAGCCATTTGTTCTGTTACTCAGCTATTCAATATGGTGTCTGTGGACTTCTCCACCAGTAAGGTGTTAACAAATAAACTGCCTTTTGATAGCTCTATGATCACAAGGTGTGTTCATGTGAAGGCAGAAAATAATGCAGGAAAAAAAAAAAGAGAGAGAGAGAAGTTTTTAAAAGATGGCCACCAACACTGGGTCAGCTAAACTAGGAAGATTCTAGAATACACAAAGGTTTTGGTTTTTTAAATAGTCAACTAGAGTGCAAATGTCTGTGAGATGAGTTAATTATTAACTAAAAGCCATTAGATATAAACTAGACTTCATTTCAAAATTCCTTTAATGGAGGCATTACAAGAACTCTAGGTTCTTAGCAAATTATTATACATGATGTTAACAACCAACTCAGTTTAAACTCCTTTCTAGAAAAGTGAGGTCAATACTTAAGGGGAGAAAATGGCATTTCCACTTAAGTAAATCTACTTTACTGCTGTTGTCTGATAACAGACAACAATTTTTCCTTTATATTTTAATTTCAAATGATTTTTTTCTGTTAGCTTTTGAAGCTATCAAGCAATGTACTTGGTCTCATTGCACTTAACTGAATTTAAAGTGTTGCAAATAGCCTGAACATATAGCTAAGAAACAGATACATTGAGCTGATGTTTTGAGAGGAGATAACCAGGCCTTGCCATAAGGGTCACCAAATCTTGGTATACCTGTCTCCGTCTGACAATACTGTCCTACTTTGATTTGGATTCTTGTGATAAACATGACCATCAACAACTTAAGAAGAAAAGGTTGGTTTGGTTTGCAAGTCCTAGTCGCAGTTGATCACCGAAGGAGTCAGTCAGGGGAGGAACCTGAAGGCAGGAAGTGATGCAGGAGCTGTTGAGGAATATTGCTGACTGGCTTGTTCAAGACTACAGTGGTCTGGGCCTTCCCACATCAGTCATAAATCAAGAAAATACCTCATATACTTGCCCACGGGCCAAGGTGATGACAGCAATTCTTAGCTGAGGCTCGCTCTTCCAAGATGACTCTTGCATGCCGTCAAGTTGACAAAAAGTTACCTAGCACAAATGCTACGGGGAATGACATACAGAATGTGTGGATGGTTCTTTCAGACTTTGAAGGGCGGCAGCAGGATCTGGAACAGATATATTGTGGTCCTCTCCTAAAGGAGCCTGGAGATGCCTGGCTTTTGTAGTCACAGCAACTGCTGCCTCTCCAGACGAAGTCTCATTGTTCCATAGAGCAAGACTGACTGGACCCTGTCTGATTATCTGATTGGCATGGTCAGTGACACAACAACGTGGAATGTGCTCACTGGGTGGGTTTCTCTTAGAGCAATTTGTTCAGTCATCACCTTCCTTTTATCTACCTGATATTAGGTCTCTAAATAGAGACACAACATTCTGTAAAATAGTCTTAGTGTAAATGTAATACCTGAATTTTAATAGTTTTTATTTATTTGTTCTCTGGAGAGTGAGCCTTATGCAAACACTCTACTACCAAGTTACATCCCTTCTCCCACTGTATGTGTGTTTATGTTTCTGAGTGCGTGTGATAAAAGCAGACAAAACTCTCCAAAAGTACCCACATTACAAAGAATAAGGATTTTAAAAATTGAAGGCCTAGTTAGGTCTGGTGACACGAGCCCATGAGCTCAGCCACTTGTGAGGCCATAGATTTAGAATCACAACTTCAAAGCTGCCTGAACCACAGAGTGAGTTTCAGACCAGGCTGAATAAATTAAGACTCTGTCTCAAAATAAAAAGTGAAAAAAGAGGGCACGGATGCAGCTTAGCAGTGAGTGCTTTCCCAGCATCCACTAGGCCCTCTATTCAGTCTCCCCTACTAATGATCAACGCTTTTGTTCAGCTAGCTCTTCTGCTTCTCACCTGCTTCCCACCACTCCAATTCTATTTACCTTCCTACAGGTAAGCATAACTAACCTGGTCCATGCCTTGCCAAAGTACGTAGTTATGGAGACTCCAAGGATCTGCTTACTAAGCATGTACTAGAACCACTTGCTAGAGTCACTCTTAAAACAAGAATACAGGTTGCCCATCAAACAGCCTGAGAAATTGCTGCCTGCTAGAATTTTAACAATCAATGAGATCTTTATTTTATTGATGTGTGTGTGTGCGTGTGTGTGTGTGTGTGTGTGTGTGTGTGTGAGAGAGAGAGAGAGAGAGAGAGAGAGAGAGAGAGAGAGAGGAGGTGTACATACCATGGCATGTCTGTGGTAGAGGCACAAAGACAATTTTCAGGGTCTGTTCTCTCTCTATGAGTTCTGGCTTTTAAGTGTGGATCATCAGGCTTATTCAGTAAACTCTTTTGTAGACAACAATCTTGCCTCCCCACTATAATTTTAGTATAGTCCTCCCTCAGCCCCAAGATGACACTGTCTATACTCTTTCACTTCCTGCCATGTGCTAAATCACAAACTAGAAAACGTAACAGCAATACCTCTGTTTGATAAAGTCTGCCTAGAATATGTAAAAGCATTAGCATAAAGCTTTAAATCTCAGCTTAGACTTTCTGTGTTTTTCAACCTGTGGGCCAAACCTCTGTCTTCAAAAATATTTACGTTATGATTCATAACAGTAGCAAAATTACAGTTATAAAGTAGCAACGAAAATAATTTCATGGTTGGGGTCACCAGATCATGAGGAACCATATCAAAGGGTTGCAGCATTGGGAAGGTGGAAAAACACTGGACTAGAGACGGACAATTGCTTCTCCATAAACCCAGGGAAACTGGAAAAAACAAAACAAAACCCCTGAAAGACAAAGAATTTGGGAGCCAGAGCAAGGTTTTAGAGATTTTTTATTCTGGGTCAATTAGCCAGCAACTATTTGGTATTCATCTATGCTGTGGTAAGGGCTGAAGGCACGCAAGGTGTGGTTCCTGGCTCTAAAGACTTTACCATCTGCTGAGAAATCAGCTGGGCGGACAGAATAGAATCAGATAATAATGGGCTTGCACAAGAGCCCAAGTCTGGTAAAGTAATAAAAACCAAAGATGCTTCTACAGGTTTTTACGGAAAGGTGGGATATGATAAAATCAGTCTTGAGTAACCTGTGTTCACTCGGTTTCATCCCAGTTTATAACCACTACTCAGGCTCAGGCTTGCCTGACCTTGGCTGTTGTAATGAGCCTGGATCCAGCACTGTCGCCTTCTCTGCAGCCTATGCTCTCCCAGCCCATCCTGAACAGATAGCACCAAGAAAGATTTTCCAGAGGCATACAAGAGACGCTGTCTGCTTGCAAAGAAGCAATGACTCTCGCGTGATCTCCCAAGAGCCTTTTTATTTTCTGTGGGATTTTTTGTTTGTTTGAGACAGGGCTTCTCTGTGTAGCTTTAAGTATCCTGGACTTGCTTTGTAGACCAGGCTGGCCTCGAACTCATAGCGATTCGCCTGCCTCTGCCTCCCGAGTGCTGGGATTAAAGGCCACCACCGCCCGGCGCCTTTTTATTTTCTAGTGCAAAATTCAAGATCCTCTCATAAACTACGCTAACGTCCTTCCAGGCCTGCCTCTTCCCTAGTAGGACTCCTGTGGTTTGTACAAATGGGGCCTCTCACCATTCTCCAAATACACTTAGACACTCCCTCCCACGCGTGATTCCTATCCTCACCTTGATTCTGGGCCCTTTTCCTTCTCACAGCGAGCAGAATCAGAGAAGGCAGCAGGCTGCCAGGGAGAGGCTGTGGAGCGTGGCCGGGGCGGGGGGGTGGGGGGCAGGAGAGATGGGACACAGCAGCGTGGGACACCAGCTGCTTCTGGGTAGGATGGAGAAAGCTGACCTAGAGGGTCCTCGCTCTGGCTCTCCGGCAGTAGACGGAGTTATCTCTCAGTGCTTTTTTTTTTTTTTTCCTCTCAGTGCTTCTTACCCACAGCGCTTCTTACCCACAATGCTTCTTACCCACATCCTTATAGTGATCGGAAGTCCATGCTTGTTTCATACTGTGTAATCTGGGACCTCACAAACTGCTGGCCATTTTTCTAGTCTCCAGGTCACGACTATATGCTTACACTGTGGAGTGGGGAGGAGGCAGACATGCATGTCTAAGTGCGTGCAGGTGCTTCTTTTGTGTGAGCATGTGAAGGCCAGAAGCCATGCGTGGGTGTCATTCACCAGGTGCTGTCCACCTTGTTCTCTGAGACAGGGTCGCACACTAGGACCAGGGCCTTGCTGATTGGTCAGCCAGCCCCAGGGACCCACCTTTCTCTGCCTTCCCAGAGCTGGGCTTTATAACTGCATGCCTCTTAGCCTGGATTTTTTTTTTTTTTTAAACATGGGTGTAGGGCATAAAGCCCAGTCCTCATATTTGAGCACAAGCACTCGACCTTCCAGAGACAATATTTAGCATTTCTTTTTCTTTTTAAACCAGAGCATTTATTTTATGACTGATTGAAATCCTCAAGATGAATTCGATGCTGCAACAGGTACCCTCTTGGGTACCTCCCGGAATCCATGTCTGAATCTGCGGTAGACAATTTTTAGGTGCCTTGTGTGCCCAGTCCCTGTTGGGTTTCGTCTCTTGGCCTTAGTGCTGCAGTTATATTTCCTCTTGTGCTTGGCAGGGTAGGCACGTGTGCCACGGGTGGACTTCTGAGGGTGGCCAGGCCTTAGCGCCGGCACAGCATGTGTGTCTTACTGTGTCGCTTTCCAAAGGATGACGTCTTTTCCTCATCTTGCTTCTGCCACTGAGGCCAAAGAGATCGGAAGAGAGCACATTTAGGGTTTTCGAAATGATTTTATTTTGGTGTGTGTGTCTGTGTCTGTCTTTATGTGTATGTCTAACCCCAACCCTAACCTGTTTGTGTGAGTATACGCTGCGTGCATTTGGGTGCTCAAGGAGGGCAGAAGAAGTTGTCAGATCCCTGGGAGCTGACATTACAGATAATAATGTCATTTCTCTGGAATTGGCACTTCCAGAAAAATGAATTTCTCTGGAAGAGCAAGCAGTCAGTGCTTTTAACTGCTGAGCCATCTCTCTAGCCCTGTTTGTTTTTAGAGTCAGGGCTTCTCTCTGTAGCTTTGGCTGTCCTGCAACTCTCTCTCTGTAGACCAGGCTGGTCGGGGGCCTGTTTGGGGGCTTGAACTCAGAGAGGTCCACTGCCTCTGCCTCCAGAGTGCTGGGATCAAAAAGGTGGGTGCTACCACCACCTGGCACAGCCCTCTTATTTTTTATTGTTATTTAAGGTTGGGTCTCACTGTAGCCCACATGCCCTTGAAATCAGAATCTTTTTGCTCCAATCTTCCAGTGCTGAGATTACAGGTGCATGACATTTATAAAGTTTAGATAATACAGGCCCAGCAGTGCACTTTACTGTGGGAGGCAGAGGTCTTTACGACACACCCTAAATTACTGATGTGGGACTAACTGTATTACTTTTGCAAACCACATTTGTTTAGTAAGAACTGCCTGGTGTGGTTGCCAGCATCAGTAATCTCAGCCTCTGGGAAGCTGAGGCAGGAGAAGGGCAAGTTCAAGGCTAGCCTGGTTTACACAGCACGTTTGAGGCTGAATTATATAGCAAGATCCTGTCTCAAATAACAATATATTCATGCCTTATTTTCATTAACCATGTGGGTTAAGGGTAAGATTTACGAGGGTGTCTCTGAATTAGAGTGGAATCCATTTGGCTTCAGTAGCCGCTGGCCCAGCACCGCATTGTGGTCACGATGTCCTCTGTACCTCCCTCTCTGGTTCACTCACCATCTGCTCTCCAGTTCTCAGTTGCAGGGTCATCTTTATCTCTTCATCCACATGTCTCTTCCACCAACCCAAAGCTGAGGCTGAGTCACTTACACTCGTGGTCAGATGACTGGAAGAGAATCGGATCCCTTTGTTGCCTGATCATCACTGCCTTCTCCAGAAGGAAAACCAAGAACCTTGTCAGTGAGACTGGACCAAGCATGGAGCCACAGCAGGTCGCCCAGCAGGTCTCCCCTGCTTAACCATGCGAAGGCGGTCCACACCAGCCCTTTTCTCTGCAGCTTCACTCCTTCTACCCTGGTCCAAGGTACCATGGCAAGTTGTCAGAGTTGGGCCACGAGGGCAGGCCGGTGGTAGAGCACTTTCCTATCTGTGTGAAGTCGGGAATTCAATCATCAGCACCACAAAAAAAAAAAAGAAAGAAAACAAAGGTCTCTGGATTTCGCAATAGCTACTTAGTCCGTAAACTACTGAATTTCCTGTCAGCATCCAGGATCACTCAGTTGAAACAGAACTCAGGGCATAGCCCTACCTAAGACACTGGTTTTGGTTGCTTTTTTAAAGACAGGCTTTTGGAGCTGGAGAGATGGCTTAACAGTGAAGAGCACTTATGTTCTTACAGAGGATTCCAGGTGAGTTCTCAACACCCATGCAGAATGCTCACAAGCACCTATAACTCAAGCCCCAGAGGATCTGATGCTATCTTCTGGCCTCTAAAGTACTCATATTCACAAACATGTGTGTGTACGTGCTCACACACGCGCATACACACATACAAATAAATAAATAAATTTCTGCATTTGTAGCTGGCCTGGTCTACAGAGCAAGTTCCAGGACATCCAGGACCATAGAGAAAAACCTGTTCTGAAAAACCAAAACCAAAACCAAACCAAAACCTGATCATAGTAACAGTATGCAAAGTGGAAGAGCAAGCTGGCCTACTGTATGACAATGAGCAAACTTTTGATTTTTACTTATTTAAATTAAAATAGCAGAAAGAGCCTGGCCAGTGGTGACACATGCCTTTAGTACTAACATCCAAGAAGCAGAGGCAAGTGGATCTCTATGAGTTTGAGGCCAGCTTGGTTTACAGAACGAGTTCCATGACAGCCAGACCTACACAGAGAAACCCTGTTTCAAACAACCAAAAATAAATAAAATAAAAGAGGATCCTTGCTTCTCCATAGCTTGTCTTTGTTGCCAGTGGTAAAGACACTTACATAGCAATATAGGACTGTTGATGTCCTGTACAGTCCTCAGTTAGCTGTCTCTGCTGCATAGGAGGTGAGGTATTCCAGGGCGAGGGGTGCTCTCGGGGAGGCCGACAGTGATGTTGGCCCTCACTCATTCACCGTCTCCATCTGGGAACTTAAGTCATTTGCCCATACTTGGTTAAATGTGTTCTGGGCAGCAGAGAGCTCTCCGTAGGCAGGGAAGGGAAAGAGGCCCGCAGTTAAACTACAAACCAGCCACCTAAGCACTGAGAACAAAGAGCAGCAAGACTCCTGCCAAGGTCAGAGACCAGCCACACCCACTATGGTTGGCTTCTCGAGCAGGTAAGCCAAGGTCACCAGCCAACCGATAAAGGTGGGCAGAGTGGGGCTCCAGTGTGTGACTCTCCCACAGGGCAAGCAGCAGGTGGACATCTTTTCACTTGGGCCAAAAGGTCATGCCCATTGGCTCAGCTCACAATATGCCCAGGATTAAACTAAATAGAAATTACTTCCGTCTTTGTCTAGTTTCTGCCACAAGTCCTGTAAGAAGGCCCTAGTGGTCAGTTCATGCTCTTTAGTCTCCTCATGGCCTCTCAGTTTTTGCTCACTGCTCCTTTGCCTGGGTCTATTCTTCACTAGTTTGAGACAAAGAACTCCAGAGCGACTGTCTCAGGTTGGCTTTTTAGCACCTTAAGCCCATCTGGGCCAACAGAAGCCCTGTCTCTCTCAAAGACAGGCATCCAGTTTACATAGAATTAGCCTATTCTCACAAAATGGAAACACAATTTAATAGAGTTTTACAAAGAACTGGATCAGAACTCTTACTAAAATTTAGATACAAGTGAAGGAGGGAAAAGACAGTTTTTAGGCTTCTAGAACAAGCTTCTGTAGCACCGTCTGGTGTAAAGCCAATGATGACCTAGTAAGACAGGACCAGGACAGGTAAACATGGAGCTTTTTCATGAGGATTACCTGCAGTGTGACTTTTTATCCTCTACTACACAGATTTAACCTTGACCTGCAGTACCTTTAAATTGCTCAGTGGGTAAGTACCACAATGTACATGATACTTAAAATAGCTCATTTATTTTTAAGTGTATATTTTAAGGGTATAATATATCATATTTATTAATGTATGAATAAGTTTAACAGGTAATATTACCCTTATAATGTGACATAATGCTATATATGTCTTTACTGTATAGTCACATAGGTTAAATATATACTTGTATTTTGCCTGCTCAGAAAGTTTTAATGACACAATCAAAAAAAAAAAACCTGAAAGACAACTTGATGAAAAGATGGCACTAGGAAGACACCTGGCCTTGCTATCATTGTGATCAAGTGACTAAGGGCTAACGTCGTTGTTTCATAAAATCTTTGATTGTCTCTGGAAGTGGTTTATTAACTATCGCATCTAGAGCACCAGGGTGTTGCTGCAGGTGGGCAGTCTGGGAGGGACGCAGGAGTGACTCAGGAGAAGGCTCCATGAAGAAACCTGCTTCACTCAGTGTCTACTACAACCTGCATACCCACACCTGCGGCAGGATAACAGGGCCGTCTGTACAGAGTTTTTGCAGAAAAGAACAAGATAGTAAATGAGATTTTAGGCCATGGCCCCCGTTAAAAAGGGTTCAGTGAGTGTTAAAAAGGGTTCAGTGAGTGTTAACTGGTATAACTTGGGTTTGGTTAAAATTGATAAAACATGTACAAATCTCAGAACTAACCTTGCTGCTTACTGCCCCTTGCTGACCAATATTGCTTTGCACACAGCGGTCTCCACAGGATAGCTAAATAAATATTTAAAATAAGCAAGACTTTCAGAATTTAAGAAAGCTTTAATGCTTCACTTTAAAATTTTTTTCCACACACCCAAAAAGGAAAATAATTCACTGTCATGAAATTAAGTAATCTGAAAGATATACAGGAAGAGAAAGAAATAACTTTTAAGATAATTACATTGCAAGCCGGCTGTGGTGGTGTATGCCTTTAATCCCAGCACTCGGGAGGCAGAGGCAGGCGGATCGCTGTGAGTTCAAGGCCAGCCTGGTCTACAAAGAGAGTCCAGGACAGCCAAGGATACACAGAGAAACCCTGTCTTGAAAACAAAAACCATCAATTGCTGGATGTGTTTGGACGGGTTATAATCCGAGCACCTAGGAGATTGAGACAGAATGGAGAGTTCCAGACAGCCCTGCAAAACTCTGTCTCAAACAAAAAACCCCAAGCCCTAAACAATAATACTGTTATGTAGTTGCAAGCAAATTTTAAAACAGAGCCTTTGGCAGTACTACGCTGAAGGAGAGACCAGACGAGATTGGGATAATGTAGAGAATGAACTGACAAGGAGCTCACCCTCTGAGATGAGCAAGTGTGTGTCCAGTTCTGCCCTGGTGGTTGGGGTGAGAAAACAGCAATCTCCAACCTACAGACTATACAGCAATTACCTGTTGACACACACTGGTGCCAAATGCTTTCCTTGTGTCTTTTCTTTTTCTGATTTTTCCCTTCTTAGGACGAATATGCACAAATATAAAGAAAAGAACAGTCTAATGAACATCCACAAACAGATCACTCCCATGAACACTTAGCTTTGTCTTTTTATTTTCCTGAATAATTTTAAAATATAGATAACAAATGTGTCAGCCTAAGTATGTCAGTATGCATGTTAAAATAAACTCATTTCACTGCGGAAACACAAATAATTATCCATTTAATAACAATTGTCTAATATCAAATATTGCAATCCAAATTCAATTTCAGTTGTCCCTAAAATATACTTCTATTTCTGTTACTAAGCCAGAATCAATCAAGGACAAGCCATCTTATTTAGTCATCATCTCTCAACTTTCTCTTAAGCTAGAATAGCCCTCCCTCAGTCTTGTCTTTCTAAAAACATGCTTTATTGCATTTATGCATTTAAAAAAAAATTTTGTGTGTGTGTGTGTGTGTGTGTATGCAGGTGCATATGGAGGTCAGAGGAAACATTCAGGAGTTGGATCTTTCCTACCATACGGGTACTGGAGATACAACTGTCTTCAGGCTCGGTAGCCAGTGCCTCTACATACTGATCCATCTAGCTGCCTCCAGCCTTATTTTTACTTTTAATCACAATAATGTCAGAGATATGTTCTAGGTGTTCCTGATTGTGTCCTCTTGTTCCCTTTGTTCTTCTACACGAATGTTTCTGAAACAGGATGATTTGGAGGGCTGATCTTGAGGCCAAAGACCTTTGTAAACTCAGATGCTGGGGCTTCATGTTGCTTCATTTTTAGCATCATCGTAGTTGTCATCATCATCATCATCATCATCATCATCATCACCATCATCATTTTTGGTTTTTCAAGACAGGGTTTTTTTTATAGCAGCCTTGGCTGTCCTGGAACTGGTTCTGTAGATCAGGCTAGCCTGTTTCTGCCTCCAGAGTGCTGGGATTAAAGCCATGCACCACCACGCCCAGCTTCATGCTGCTTCCTATCAGAAGGCTGTGTCAGGCTAGCCTTTAATTGGTAACCAGATTGACTTGCCATCAGATCAGAGGTCAGGTTCTCCAAATGGTCTTGGTCTCCCTCTACCATGACTAGCAGCGAGCCCTGGGGGATAACTGATACCCTATAAACATCCCTGTGGCCTTTCCAACAAGCAGTTTCACGGATGCTCCTGACAGAGACTGTATTTAACCAGTATGCTTTACAAAAAGCTGCTTCCTCATCAGCTAATGTTATCTGGTTTAAAAAAAAAAAAAAGATACAGCTGGTACTAGAAAAGTAAAATAATAAACACTCATTTCCCTAAATAACCAAAATTCTTTAAATGGTTACATTTTAACCACATTTACCCCCCCCCCCCTTTTTTTTTTTAAAGAGACGAAAGGTTCACCGTTGTTGATACTGTGACAATATGGCTTTCTTTTCTGTTTTAATTTGGTTTACTTCCTGAGGGGAGTGACATAAATTTAACGCTAGCCATCATTTTATAGTTTCCAGTTGTTCTGATGCCCAAGCTGTTTTCACTTTGTCTAGTAAGTGATCTATCAGGAAGGACCTTGTTTGTTTTGGGATTCTCCCATTCTGGAGCAGGTTCTTCCAAGAGGTATTGTTCATTCCCAGCTTTGACCTGGGTTCAGTCATTTCTCCAGGAATCCTGGCACCTGCCAGGGTGGAGTATTCAGATTAATCTCTGAGGGCTGATGGCAGTCATTGCTCTAGACCTTCAGTTTGCACTCCTATCTTACTGTCAAGATTAACAACATGGGAATTTTGTGTCACTCGTTCTTAAAAAGACGAAACCGAGAGCACTGAGGAACATAGTCAAGTGGCTAGCTAGCAAATGCCGTGTCGGGATTTGAACTCGGGGAAGGGCGCCCCAGGCATCCAGAGAGGCAACTTCAGATTGTGAAGGATCCTTAGAAAACATGTCGGGTTGGCCAGTAGCCCACACTCTAGAGAGCCTGAGGCAGGAGGACTGCCGCGAGTTCCAGGATAGACCCAGCAGCAGTGTGAGGCCTTGCCTCACTTGCTCGGGGCGCCTAGCCTACCGGATGCACTAACCGAGGACTGACCAGGGCCGCGGAGGCCAGACTTGGTAAAGACAGCCATGTGTAGCCACTCTAGGGCTGCCCGTTAGATCCGCCAATGAGCGCAGCCTCAGGCAGGGGGCCGGACATCCGAGGAATGCATCCAATAGGAAAACGGCTCCAGTGGGCGGGAGGCGGTGCGGACGGACCAATCCCAGTAGTTAGCTCACGCCAGCGATCCGGCAGCCAATCCGCAGCGCGCGCTCTCCCCAGCTCCGCCCTCCGCTGTGCCCCCCCCCACACGCGTGGGTGGCGGCGCGCTGCTTATGCGGCCCCGCTGGTCCCCTTCATCTGTGCTTGGCACTGCTGGCGTGGACAAGCGGACATGGCGAGCTCCGTCTGTGAGGGCCATGCGGGCCAGGAGGGGGAGACGTTCCTGTATTTCGCCTATGGCAGCAACTTGCTGACCGAGAGGATCCACCTGCGAAACCCCTCCGCCGTGTTCTTCTGTGTGGCGCGCCTGCAGGTCAGTGCCGTTGTGCCCGCCACCAGGAGAGCGGGCTAGGTGCGACCTCTGGCGGGACCCTCTGGCAACCATCAGGGGTCGCAGCCCTCCACTGCTGCCCTTTTCCACCGATTTCGAGCATCCTGTAGGAAGCCTTCAGTGAGTGCTTCTGAGCCAAGGACTAGCTGCTTTCTGCCTGTGCATACCTTTATCACAGGACTTGTCCCAGTTTTGTGAAATTCTGCGTATCTGTCTTTTCCTCCGGATCTGAACGGTCCAGGTCTTAAGACTGGAGTCTTGTCTTTAATAGTGACGGCAGTGCTCCCTCTTTAACTCCGGTGAACTCTGATGAATTTTAACTCTGGTGAACTATTGCTCTTGACCATAGTTCATTGGCTTATTTAATACATAGTATTCTGTCGCTCAGAAAGGGGTTACAAAGAGGACTGAGCAGCCTTGCTACTTGGAAGACTTTGCCAGTGCACAAACCAATTGTATGCAATGCCTTTGACAACTTGAGCCAACATTGCGAACCTTGTCAGAGTTCTTGGTCTCAGGCAACGGAAACCGGCTGATTTAAGAAAGGGGATTGGTAGGAGGGGCTGTGGAAGGCGGTTAGAGAGCTCAAGGGATCACTTGAGAGACTGGAGTACAGAACCGAATAAACAGGCAGTCGTGTGTGTGTGTGTGTGTGTGTGTGTGTGTGTGTGTGTGAGAGAGAGAGAGAGAGAGAGAGAGAGAGAGAGAGAGAGAGAGAGAGAGAGAGAGAGAGAGAGAGAGCGGGTGTCGGGGTGTCCAGCCAGCATTACAGGAGTGGACCAGCCCATCCCAGGAAGCTTTCCTGAACTAGTAAATGCGATATGGGACTGGGTCTTGCCTGCTATTGTGCCACAGCCCTGCAGTTCCTGAAACCCAGAGTGGAGTCCCTAGTGATCTTGAACACTAGCTCTAATTCAGAGCCTCTACGGGGTGCCCTGATTGGCTGAGTCTCACCATATACCCATGCCCTTACTGCAAGATGATCTCATAACCAACTTCTGGCCTTTGAAGTTTTGAAAATGGGAGCCATGCTCTGTACTCCCTAGCTGGAGCTCATAAGAGTGTGCGAGAGAGTCCGAATGCTTAGTCAGCACAGGGAGAAATCACATAAGTTATGCATGTGGTTAGCCTTAAAAGAGGACATGCAAGGTGTAACCGGATATATATGACCAGAGGCCTAACCAAGTAAACTTTTAAATTGAGACCTGAATGGAAAGGTGGAGACCAGACACCCCCAGAGAGAATAATACCTTGTTGAAGGGACCTGGGAAAAGAGGAAGTAGCCGGGGTCTGTCAGGGAGATGTGGCATGAGGGTTGGGAAGATAAGTACTCATCACGTCTTAGCATAGCTACAGAGAACAGTCTCTTTCAGGCCTGTGAGTGGAGCCTCTTCCATGAGGAAAGTAAATGGTGAGATTTACATATTTGAAAGCGTATTCTGGTTACTATGCAGAACAGGGCAGGTGTGGTTGTTGGAAGCCCAGTTAAGGTTTTGCCGCATTCGTGTCAGAGATAGTGCCACCATGATCTAGTAGGGTGGTGCCAGGGAAGGTGGATGGCTCTGAGCAATGCCTGAAAGATAACATCATTCAACCTTGATGAGTGTGTGTGTGAAGGGAAGAGACAGCAGATATGACTCAAGTTTTTGCACAACCAGGTAGATGATAGCGATAATGTTTACAGAGGAGAATCAGGTTTGGGAGGCACAAATTATAAATTTGAATTTGAACGTAATTGAGTTTGAGATGCTTCCTAGACAACCACATAAACAGAAAATTATTAGTGAACATTTGTTAGGCACCTACTGCGTGCCGGGCCCTGTTCCAAGTGCTTTTGAGTCTCCGAATAGAGAGATGTGGGCTGATTTTAAAGGTGGCTGAAACATTCAATGGTATTAGAGGCTGTTGTCCTGGGCACATTGCTAAATTCAAAAAGGGCCTAAACTGAACTCCAAGAAACCCTGACATTTCAAGATCGCAAGTAGAGGGGGAGTTGGCAAAGAGGTGAGAAGGTCAGGTCCAATCAGAAGAAAGCGCTGGTCTGGAGAGGTGGCTGCCTGTGTCACACGCAAGAGTGAGCCATGGAACCAGACATGGGATGAAATTGCCTGCTGCATAGGCTGCCAGTCTCTGGATTGTAGCTCCGATCAGATCTACTGATGCTGAGACACCCAGTATGCTGCGTGAGGGATCACTTGGACCAGCATTTTCCCTGGAGTATCAAATGAGGTTTCTGAGAAAACATAGGTGACAGGGATAATATAAACCGAAAACGACTACAACACTGTCATTTAGTCCGTCCTTTTGTATTTTCCTGCTAAGGAATACTAAGCCCTGGAGAGATGGAAGGCCATCAGTCTTCCTAGGCCACACAAGGCAGGTTCCCTCACCCCTGCTTGCCCATCAATATTAGCAGCAGCTAAGCTAGAACGGTGAGCTATGGGACCTTAGGGAAGAGGTGTAATCCTTCTAAGCTGTACTTTCTCTGCAGTGAATTGAGTAAAGCATTGCTCTCTGTAAAGTTACAGCTAGCGCACAGAGCACACAATAAATACTCAGTAACTATTAGCTGCTCTTAGGTTCCTGGGAATGAATTGGTACAGTTCATGAAGATTAATGCTCATGTACATGCCAACTCCCTTAGGGCAAACACAGTGATTTGCAGGTAAGGTACTCTATAGACATAAAAGTATATTATAACCCCTGTGTAACTACCACCCAGCACGTCCAAGTAAAAATGCGCAGTTAAGTGGACTGAGATGTCATTTGCAAAAATGAAAGCCAAAGCTATTGTGTGGCATATTGGACTATATATTTTAAAGTTTTTAAAAATATTTTTTATTTAATTAATTTATTCAGACTACAACTCAATTGTTATCCCATCACTTGTATCCTCCCATTCCTCCCTCCCTCCCACTTTCACCCTATTCCCTTCCCCTAGGTCTATGACCGAGGGGGACCTCCTCCCCCACTATATGGTCATAGGCTATCAAGTCTCATCTTGGTAGCCTGTTTATTCTTTCTTTGAGTTGTTTGGGTTTTTGTTGTTGTTGTTGTTTTTGTTTTTGTTTTTAATGTTTAGATGCCTATATGTTCAGAATAAGCTTCATTTTTAAAGGAAAATAAGAAAGAATCTATAATCTTTGAGATTTTGGATCTTGGAAAGTTTATTGAATGTTTTACTTGGGGGGAGGTCAAGGCAAATCATTTGCTTAAGTAGCTACTGACCATATCACTTTGGTTTCCTTTGCAGGACTTTAAGCTCGACTTTGGCAATTTCCAAGGCAAAACAAGTGAGAGGTGGCATGGAGGTATAGCTACCATTTTTCAAAGTCCTGGCGATGAAGTGTGGGGAGTAGTATGGAAAATGAACAAAAGCAATTTAAGTTCTCTGGATGAGTAGGTGGCTTCTAATTATAAGTTAAAATAATAAGTAACTTAACGCGGGTTGTGTGGGTGTCAATTTGTGGATATGATGGAGTCTTTATTCTTCAGAGTCAGTACAACAGTTAGAAACTGCGACAGCACCACCACATCTAGAAGGGTCACACTTAAGATTGAGGTGATGTTTGTAATCACTTAGGTTAAAAAAAAAAAAAAAAAAAAAAAAAAAAATGGGAGCCTTTATTTTTTTAATTCTGTTTGACTTGTTAAAAATTATCTTTCTGGCTCATATTGCAAAATGTCATGGAGCACTTTATAGTTGTTACATATTTTTAATTAATTTTGAAAGTGAGTTGGGTCTGTTTTTTAAAATTCTTTGAGGTTGCGGGAGAATGAGTAATAATAATTTATAACGACATTGAACAGCACAGTAGAACAAAAATTCCGAGTTGTGTGACAGAGTGCCTGATACAGTACAGACTGCCAGGCAGGAGCTGGCCTTGAAAAGAGCACAGTGCCTGACGTGCTGTAGTTGGTTCCAGCTAGAGTAAGCAGTCCTTGTGCCTTCTCTGCGATATTCTCTTGCCGTCAGACCATGGACTCTTGTTTGGTATTCTAGAGAGTACTGCTTCAGGGGCACAAAGGTGAACACGAGCATATGAAGCATGCTTCCAGACAGGCAAAATGCACAGCAGAGGCCTGCTAGAAGTGCACCAAATGCACTTCCTCTGTGTTCACGGGGCATTGCCTCGACCTCTCAGCACACCAAAATCTACAGATTTTAAGTCCTTTTTATAAATTGGTGTGAGGGCTGGAAAGATAGCTCAGCCGTTAAAGGCTAGGCTCACAACCAAAAATATAAGTTGGTGTGATGCTTGCACACAGCCTACCCATACCCACCTGTGGTACTGTAGCCTCTCTAGGTTACTTCACGGCCTAATCCAGTATCAGTGTACTTTACTGTAACAACTTCGCTTTTAAGGGAATAATGACCAGGAAAAAAAAAAAATCTGTATTTAGTTCAGATCTAAGTTTTAAAAAAATATTTTTAAGGCAGAGGCAGGTGGATTGCTGTGAGTTTGAGGCCATCCTTGTCTACAGAGTAAGTCCAGGATAGCCGAGGCTACACAAGAAACCCTGTCTCGAAAACCAAAATTATGTTTATATATATAATTTTTATATATTAATATATTTGGATTAATAACATATATGATCCAAAGTTAGTTGAATCTGTGGATCCAGAAGCCAACTGTAATTTTAAAATACTGAGCATGCCAGGAATGGTGGCACACAAAAACAAGGCTGGGCATACCTTTAACCTCAGCACTCAGGAGACAGCAGCAGGTGGATTTCTGATTGTTCAAACCCAGCCTGGTCTACATGGTGAGTTCCAGGCCAGACAGGGCTACACAGAGAAACTCTGTTTTTAAAAATGCTGTGTACGTTTGATGGGTGGTACTTAATGCATTCTGTATTCCCTAGCACATGTGAACAAACATGCCTACATAGATAAATCTTAGACTAGAGTAAAACATCTCCCCTCACAGACCACTTAGGTCCCATGTGGCTAAAGTTTGCTTTGTTTCCTTTCAGGCAAGAAGGAGTTAAAAGTGGAGTATATGTTGTAATAGAAATTAAAGTTTCAACTCAAGAAGGGAAAGAAATAACCTGTAGAAGTTACTTGATGACGAATTATGAGAGTGCTCCCCCATCACCACAGTACAAGAAGGTGAGCCGTGTGGACTATCCGGAATCTTTTTAATTTCATTGAGCTAAATTAGAGCATTTCCTTTTTAGAAGCTATTAAGAACTTAAAATTCCACATGAACATTTTAATAATAATGTTTTAAATAAGAAAAGCATATTTTAATAGTTTTATAATATACTTTATGTATGTATAGTGGTCTATACATAGACTTTTATAATCTTTTTTTTCCTTCACCAAACAGTATCTCGTTGGACAGATTCATTTTCCAGGAGTGGGGCAGGAGATGGATCTTCTGCTACTAAAGTATTTTCTTCCCTAAGTGGAAAGATCACTGGGCCGTTTGGAGTCAGGCCACCCTCCAAAACACAGGACCCAAGTGAGACGAGGCCTGTGCCCCTTGGTTAGGTAGCTTGTGTGGCCTGTGTGGGCCTGGCTGCTGTGCTGAGCCTCTGTGGTGCCCAGTGTGGTCAGCCTGCTCAGTTGTCTTTGTCCTCTGTGTCTTATCTTAGCAGAAGTAGGTGGCGGCACTGGCAGAACTGCTTCCTGTAAGCTTTGCCTTTTAAAAACTTAATTTAATTTTTTAAGAATGTGATTTTCGCCGGTTGCTGTGGCGTATACCTGTAATCCCGGCATTCGGGGAGGCAAAGGCAGGAGGATCTCTGTGAGTTTGAGGCCAGCCTGGTCTATAAAGGGAGTTTAGGACAGCCAAGGCTACACAGAGTAACCTTGTCTAGGAAAAAGAAAAAAGAAAAAAAAGAATGTGATTTCTCTTAAAACGTGAGTTTTATACCATAACAATGTCTTTTGTCTTATTTTCATAAATCATGCAGCTGACTAGAACTGATACTTTGGCAATGCTTCAGGCTCCTTTGAGAATCCCTTCTGTAGTCACACTCAGAATGAGGAGCAGCTGGCCTTGCCTGGGTCTTGGTTCTAAATGTACCCACTCTTTAGTCATCTAAAGCCAATATCCTGGACCTTGGCGGTACAGACAAAGCTATGGGACACTAAGTCATGCTCCTAACTAAAAGGGCTTTCTTGTTTCATTCATTCCTAGGTTATTTGCATGGGTGCGAAAGAGAATGGTTTGCCACTGGAGTATCAAGAGAAGTTAAAAGCAATAGAACCAAATGACTATAAAGGAAAGATCTCAGACGAAATGGAAGAAATCATCAAAAAGGGAGAGTCAAAACTGTCTAGAACGTAACAGAATCTGAAGATATTTCTGTGTGCCTGGAACAGTGTTTTTAGTGTTTGCAAGCAGGAATCTGGGACCTTCTCATTTTTAACCTATTGATTTTCATCAGGGCTGTGAAGGGGCTTCGCACTAACTGGGATGGGGACAGGGACTAGACAATTAAAAGGGTCCAGGAGGCCCTGGCAAGTGTAAGTGGTGATGGCTGTGGATTCTTCTGCCGACATTGCTATAGTCCCGAGCTGCGCGGGAGCACCTCAGTGTGCTCTGTGGGTTTGTAGCCGTGGTGCACTGCTGACCTGGTCCTTGTTTTTGATCAGCTTGTAAAAGTAAGAAAACTGTGGAGAGTATGCAGTAAGATTGTAAGGGGAAAGATGGTGCATTCATGGCTCGAAGGGGTTTCCCAGCAAGTGCTCACACCACACAGAGCAGCCTTGCCTCGTGGAGTCTGTGTTAAGTGGTATTGTGGAATGTGGAGGCAAGCTGGCCTTGAACCTGTGACCGTCTTGCCTCTGCTTCTCATGTAGTTGGGACTGCAGTCCTGTGCCACTGGGCCTAACTGAGTCTCCCACTGTCCACTTGTGAGCCTTGAGCTTCTCTGGCTCTCTGCACCTTAGTTGCCTCACCTGTATGAATAGGGATAACAGAAAACTTAAATCTGAAGCCTACTTTGAAGATTTCCCGAGTGGACATGAGGCAAGCTGAGGACAGAGCCCGGCTCTCAGAGAGTGTTAGCTTTCATCAAGTTATCAAGTTTTTGGGTGTCCTTAGTCCTTGAGAGGTAAGTGCACTCTGTGGTCCAGGGTGGCCTTGCACTCAGCATTGTTTTGCTTCTCACCCTTCCTGGATCTAGTTATAGATGTGTGCCATCATGTGTGACATGGGAGTCCTTTCTTCTTCTTTTCTTTTCTTTCCTTTTCTTTTTTTTTTTTTTCTTTTTTGTAACCAGTGGTTTGGGCCCTTTAACACTTTAACAAACAACACAACTCTTGAAAAACAAAACAAAACTATAATTAGGTCCTAGAGTACAGATAAAATAAGAGAAGCCTTCAAGGTGTGCCAGTTCCTCTCCCAGAAAAAAAAAAAAAGGAGGGGTGAATTGTGAGCCGAAACTTGGAACGAATGGCCCCAGCACCCTGGTGTGCAAATGCAGCATTAGCCCTGGAATTAGACAGATAGGCCTGGGGAATTCCTGTACAGAGTAACATAAGAAACCAGAAGCCTTAGGAAGGACTAGCATGGTTCCTGCTTGCTGGCCCCAGTCCTTTGCGGAGCTGGGTAGATAGCGCCATTAGTAAAGTGGCTAGCTCATAAACCAACATAAGGGTCAGTCCTTAGAACCCCTGTCCAAAAAAACCCAACCAAATAAACCAAAAGCAACACAAAACAAAAAGCCTGGGTATGCTGTGACATGCTTGTAACCCTGGTGCTGGAGAAGCAGAGGCAGGCAGATCTCTAGGGCTCCCTGGTCAGCCAGCCTAGCCTGCCGGGAGAGGGCTGGTAAGAGGCCCTGTCTCAAGGACAAATAGATGGCTCCCGAGGAATGACACCAAGGTTGGCCTCTGGCCTCTGTACACACGCTCCCACCCCCGTATCTCCCCTCCCCACCCCACCCCGACGACTTCTTTCCAGGGTTTAAAGATGTTACAGTTATTTTTTAAACAACGTTACTCAGCAAGGGACTGTGTGCTTGTTGTCATAGCACTGAGCTGAGGTGAAAGGATCGCTTGAGCCCTGCCTAGTCCATAGTGAAGCCACATCTCTCAAAAACAACAAACAAACCCCTAACAATTGAAAGTAGGGGCGTGTGGAGACTTTGATTTCTGGGAAGATTCATTAGGTGTGCTTTTCTCTAGTTTTCCGGTTAAGTACAACTAAATGTCTTATTTATGCAACAAATTGGGGCAAGACTGAAAGGTCAAGGAGATGGCATAGACTTCAGAAGGTCCTCAAGACCCAAGGCCCCAGAGTGCTAAATTCCCTGAGTTTTCTTTTGCTTCATACAGCTCAGGCTTATAACTAAAAAGGGCAGTACTCCAGAAGCAGTAAAGAGCATATGCTTGAATGCTTGCACACAGTCTACACAGCCTGCTCCAGTGATAGTGGGACAGGCTACGATATAAGCATTGAGAGATCAAACACTCCAGTCAGGCCATAGAGAAACACTGTAGGCTCCAGTTTTCACAGTGCTGGCGGAGGCCCAGGAGAGAGCCTGGATTTTTCACACACACACTAAGCATAATAAGGCACCCTGTGACCCCTGTCCCACTACCAGTGTAGTGTCAAAGCTTGGGAGGGGCCTCCTGGTAGGAACACCTTCCCTCAGACAGTCATCATCAGAACCATGGGGACTTCAACTCCCACCCATCACTGATGGTTCCTCTCACTGACCGTGCTAGAACAGTTTCAGAGTGAACCAGCTGAAACAGGACCTAAACAGAGCTGGCGCCCCATGAATCTTCAGCATACTCAGATGTTAGTCGATGATCACATTCCAAGAACCAGGAAGATCCAACACTAGGTGGTAAATGGTAACTAGAGCTGCCAAGGTGAGAGGGCATGCCTGTAAGGATGGTCTGTTAAAGACTTGGACACAGCCACGGTGGGGAGCTAGCTCAGTTGCCTAGTGTTCAGTGCTCAGAAGGGTCAGGCCCTGAGTTTGACTTGGCCACAAGCTGGGGTTAATACAGAACCACTGTACCTGTGACCATTTCCAGTACCCAACAACAAAGTGTACATCACCAAGCCAAAGTGCCTTATTCATTAGAATGCCTTCGCTTCCCACAGTGACCGAGTAAATGGCCACCATCGAAATGCCACAGCAAGCAACGGGATCCTGCTGGAAGCCAGTAAAGATGTAGAGTACCTCAGTAAAGCAGAGGATAGGTAGACCCAAATGGTGGTTCAGGTATAGCTGAAATCTAAAAGCTCAGTGAGTCAGCCCGTTTGACTTGTAATAGAAGAGCTGACATGGAGGAAGAAGCAGGAAGAGGGCAGGCTGCAGAGAACCAAAATATCCTGACTTTTATGAAGATAAAGAAGCTTAGTGGACCCCAAGCCATCCCAAAGAAATGCACACCAAACACTCTATGGCCAAAGTTTTCAAAATCAAAATGTCTTTTTTCGCCCCCACCTGGGACAGGGTTTCTCTGTGTAGCCTTGGCTGTCCTGGACTCCCTTTGTAGACCAGGCTGGCCTCAAACTCACTGAAACCCACCTGCCTCTACTGAGATTAAAGGTGTGTACCACCATGCCCCGCCCAAATAAAAAAATTCTTTAGAATAGTGAGAATTAACACTTTCAGAGAAAAAGCAATTTTGATGATAGCACATTTCTCATCAGAAATGGCAGAAAGTGCACATCATGAAGAGCTGGGGAACAAAAGTGCCCCAGAATCTCTAAGAATGAGGGCAAAGTAAGACAGATCATTGTTTTTAAATTACTAGCTGTCCTGCCCAAAACAATGAAGAAAATAAACAGAACAGAGATAATAAAAGAAGAGCGCTTTGAATATCAGAAAAATAGAAAGGTCATGGTGAGAAAAATTAGGGTTAAAGCAACAGGCTTCCTGTCTCAAGCTCCTGATACTTTAAACTTGACAATGGAGCAGCTGCCAAGGTCCTTAAACACAGCATGGTTAAAAGAGGAAAACGGAAGATAAGAGTCCTGTTGTCTGAATGTGTAACACCTCAGCAGGCAAGCGATGAATCACACAAGGAAAGGATTTACTCAAAACAAAAACTTATTTCTGTTAGAAGAGAAGAAGAAAGCTGGCGTGTGTGTGTGTGTGTGTGTGTGTGTGTGTGTGTGTGTGTGTGTATGCGCATGTGCCTGTAATCCCAGTACTTGAAAGGCTAAGGCAGGAGGATCATGAATTCAGCCAGCTTCAACTAAAAGCAGAATTAAGATGGCTATATACTAAATATAACCACCTAAGTATGCATTGGCACTGCCCTGGAGGCTCTGTGGCTAAGAGCACTCACTGCCCTTGCAGAAGACTTGGCTTTGGTTCCCACCACAACCATCTATAACTCCAGTTCAGACCATCCACCACCCTCTCCCAGCTGCAGGAACCAAGCATACATGTGGTTCACATACAAACCTGTAGGCAAACACTTGTGCATGTAAAATAAAATCTAAGTATGATGATTAAAATGTAGAAATTGGCATAATAGATGCAAAACACAGTCCAGCTCATGTTTTCCACAAGAAACTTCAGTTGTGATAACAGGCAGTTTGAAAGGGAGTGATGGATAAAGATCTGTGATGCAGACAGGAGCCACGACAAATAAGTACCCATGCTGGTTTCAGATAATAAGTTTGACAGCAAAGTAAATGAAACAGTTGCTAGCCTTATCTAATTCACTTTTATGAAGCTAGTATTAGCTTGGTACCCAAACAGACAAAGATAATACAAAAAATAATATTTTTAAAAATTAAAATGCAATGAGAGGGGCTGAAGAGATGGCTCAGAGGTTAAGAGCACTGACTGCCCTTCCAAAAGGTCCGGAGTTCAATTCCCAGCAACCACATTGTGGCTTACAACATCTATAATAAGATCTGGTGCCCTCTTCTGGAGTGCAGGCAGAATACTGTATACATAATAAATATTTTTAAAAATACAGATGAGTATTCTTAGTGAGTATAAATTTTTTAATTATTAAGGAAACTGGAGCTAATAGGAGTCAGCTATACCTAAGTGTTGTAAGCCATGACAAAGTAGTTATTCCAGAGATGTTATGATGGTGTGGTATTTGCAAATCTGTCAAGCTACTTTGGTGACAAAAAAGAAAAAAGGGCCACACACCCATTCACAATTAGAACACTCAGAAAATTAGGAAAGGGGACTAAAAAATTGACAGTTTATAAAAGCCATAGTTGGGGCCAGCCAGTGGTGGCACACGCCTTTAATCCCAGCACCTGGGAGGCAGAGGCAGGCGGATCGCTGCGAGTTCGAGGCCAGCCTGGTCTACAAAGTGAGTCCAGGACAACCAAGGCTACACAGAGAAACCCTGTCTTGAAAACAAAACCATACATTCAGGCAAGACGCTCATACACATAAACTAAAAGGCACACCTTCAAAAAAAAAAAAAAAAAAAAAACAACCAAGTTCCATTTACAGATTTTAGTTATATTTTTATTAAGTAGCCATTTTAAGTGGACAGTTAACATTTTACAGTGTTATAACTATCTGCAGTTCTAAAACAGTCTGACACCCCCAAGTGACACTAAGTACAAACGGTTACTGCTCACTCTTCTCCCACCCGTGTCAACCTCCAGTCTGTTCTCTGTGTATATGGACTTAGCCCTCATGTTTATTTCATATAAATGGGATCACACTAGTGTCCGCTTGTATAGTCCCTTCAGTGCAGTGTCCTCAAGCTTCACTGCCACTGTCATAGGCAACCAAAGCTCATCTGTTTTATAGATAAATAGCACAAGTTGTATGCATACATCACACTTTTTAAAATTTTATTTATTTATATGAATGTTCTATCTGCATATACACCTGCATACCAGAGGAGTCATGGGAGGGTATAGGTGGTTGTGAGCTACCATGTGGTTGCTGGGAGTTGAACTCAGGACCTTTGGAAGAGCAGAGAGTGCTCTTAACCTCTGAGCCATCTCTTCAGCCCCCATAACACTTTGTTTGGCCTTCATCCTATCACAGGCACTAGGACTGTTCTCATTTCCAACTATTAGGAATATTTCTTCCAAGAGCATTCATGACCACATAATTTTGAGTACCACTTTTCAATTATGTTGGATGTATCACTAGGAGCAGAGTAATGGATCATATAGTAACTATATATTTAACTTGAGTAACCACCATAATTTCCCACTTGGGCTGGAGCAGTGTAATTCTGACCAGTCATGAATACATTTGCTTTCCCTCAAAATGAAAATACTAGCTATACACTGTAGTATGTGCTGTAAACACTGAACTTATGAATCTGAAAAGGGAAGATGGTGAGTTCATTGCCTGCATGGATTACACAGTGAGATTCTGTCTCAAAACAATAGCAAGAAACCAAACCAAACCAACCAACCAACCAAGCAAACAAACAAAACCCAAACAACCATGAAAATGCGTAAGTGAAAGTCTTAGAAAACAGGGTGTGTAGAGAAAACTACAAAATACTGGTTAAAGAAACCAAAGTGGACATAAATGAATGGAAGACAAATGGTAACAGTCATGTCTTAGAAGTCCCTAAGGCAATATTCACGAGAAAGACCCAAAGTAAAATTGTTTACTCTCCCCAAACCCAAAACAGAATTAGTAAAAGTGCTGTCAGAAATGTTAACATTTATCTAAAACTGCCAAAGTGGAATAGGTAAAGCGATTTTGAAAAATGAGAACAGACTGTAATGGTTAGTGAAGGGATGAATACCTAGAACATTGGAGCAGAACAGAGAACCCAGCGGACGACCCACAGGAGTACACCAAACCGACTTCTGCCCAAGGTGATCTAATGGGAGAACCTTTATAGCAAACGATCCTGAGTCAGCAATGGACCAGTTTTGAAGGAGAGGGAGGATTCTAGGTTCTAAGAGTAAATGTCTGCTATGAACTGACCAGCCATGGTGGCAGAGACTATAACCCCAGAACTTGGGGAGGACACAGTGAGAGGTCAGTGTGGGCTGTATAACAAGACCTTGTTAAGGAAAACAAACGAGCCCCAAACCTGCAAAACTATTAGACAAAAGATGTAACTACCAAATTAAAAAAAAAAACAACAACCTTTTTATTGGTTCTTTGTGAATTTCACACCATGCACCCCAATCCACTCATCTCCTCCTCCCCTTATACTTGCCCTCCACCCTTGAAACATCCCCCCAACAGAGGGGGAAAAAATCTTGTTGTGGAAGCTGTAGTGTGTCCCACAGTAAACCCCTTTGTCCACATTTCTTTGCTTGCATATATTCATTGCAATGACTTGTTGGACTGGTTGGAGGCCTCCGGCTTCTGCTACACTATGAGTACTAGAACCTCATTGGGACTCCTCTTGGGTATTCTGTTGTTGCCCAGTGCCACAGAGATCCTGTATTTGGATCTGTAGAACTGGTCCCTTCATGCACTCCAGCAGTTCATCGATGGGGTGGATGTTGGGATGGGCCAACTCAAAGCCCCAGATTTGGGCCTGAGAGGTGTCTGAGCTGGTCAGCCTGCCAGATCTTCTGCACCCACACCACCAGAGTGAGCTTGCCTGCCCTTTTCCATCTGGACCATCAAATGCTGCCACTAGCAAGGGGCAGAGCCATCTCTCCTGCTCTCACACCCTCCAGCTGACTTATCTGTGCCTATGCCATCAGGACCAGCTCTACTGTGCTGCCCAGGCAAGGTGCAGGGCCTGCTCTTCTGAGTACTACAGGAGGTGAGGGATAGGGACAGCTCTCCTGACCCTAGGGAAGCCAGCTCTCCAGCCCCCTGCAGGTGGTGAGGGCAAAAGGGAGGTGAGGGGCTCTCTCCATGCTACCACACAGCAGACAAGAGGCATAGCCAGCTCTCCAACGCTCATGTTTTGGGGCCAGCTCACCCACAATTACCTTATCCAGGGCCAGCTCTATTGTGCTTCCTGGGTGATGTGCTGGATCTGCTCTCCTGAGGACTACCGCTGGCCAGGGGTGGGGTCAGCTCTCCTCTCCCTCAGGGCCATTTCTCCCACAATGCCCAGGTGAGGAGTGAGGCAGTTCTGCACAGCCCACAGACAACAACATGTCCCCAGGCAGCAGCCCAGACCAAGGATGTCCTCCTGGCCTTTGGTGGTAACAGACTCAGACGCAGCCCCCAGTGGCAGCACAGGCTAGGACCCCACCACGGTCCCAGGTGGCATCACTGCCTACTCACATCAGGCTGCTCCTCACTGCCCTCCAGTCTCCAGTCCTGCCTCTCTTCAGTGTGCCCACGTCCCTCAGCTTCTCTTCCATTTCTCCACCACTTTCTTGCTCCTTTTAGTGGCACCCAGGGTCTCCGAGTGTCTGGGGTCACCTCACGTATAGTCTGTCTCCGCAGGCTGTGCGACACTCTGGGTTGGCAGTCATCTCAGGCTAGCTTCCCATCTGGGCGCCATGGAATCTGACTGGTGGTTGCCTTGGGCTCACTCCTTGCCCAGGCTCAGCCCTATGTGGAGTCTTCTAGCTTCAGATCACTCCTGCTGGGGACCATAGTTCCGTGCTGGGGAGGGGCAGCCCCAGCAATGGCCAGGTCCCACAGAGGAGATAAGGAGCCAGTGACGGGGGTGGGGGGAGTGGGGGGAGTGAGTCAAGAACTGGGGTTGGGGGGAATCTCAGTAGGCAGGGGTAGATGCATGTTGTTCCAAATCATAGGTCATATCATTTTTGTCCCCAATGCATGTTTTAACTTCCTTTTGGTCATAAGTTTAGTCATCATTGGTAAACCATGACAGAACAGAGTTATCTTTTATGATTATTTTCCCTCATCTACCCCACAATGCAACTTTTAACAATCTTGCAGTGTTCAAGGATATATTTTGTCAAAGCATGATGGCCTGTTCTCAGGCTGGTAACCCTTTTGGTTTCAAGGGCACTAGACAGAGAGAAAATGTCCAAGCCAGCCTGGGCAGATTGCCATGTTTTCAGCAGTGTATTAGCAACTTTTAATGGTCAGAGTGTTTATTGTCATTAGGCCCAAGAAAAGTCTTCAGGCCAAAGATGCTACAGTTATTATTCAATTTCTGGCATAATACAATGTTTATATTTTCTATATCTGTAGAATGTATTTACATGTTTAATCTTGGTCGTCTTATATTCCTTGGTCATATGACACTATAATGGTCCTATATGAGTTAACTTTTCTAAGACTGGGGAGGGCTTTTAAACTTCATGACTCCTTAAAAAAATCATTTATCCACACCATCCTTTGACCACCAGTAGTAGGAAGAGGCTTCTAATTTGATCTGCTGCTAACTCCTCTAGCCTACCGAATCTTTTTTTTTTTTTAAAGATTTATTTATTTATTAAACAGTGTTCTGCCTGCATGTACACCTGCAGGCCAGAATAGGGCACCAAATCTCATTCTAGATGGTTGTGAGCCACCATGTGGTTTCTGGGAATTGAACTCAGGACCTTTGGAAGAACAGCCAGTGCTCTTAACCTCTGAGCCATCTCTCTAGCCCACCTACTGAATCTTGTTTACCTTTTTAAGTTTGCTTTGTTCTGATTATCTGGTTCCTGAGTAAGTGCAGTGGCAGATGTTCCAAGAGTATCTTGGAGTCAGAGCCTCATAAGGAGGTCTCTGGCATCTTTATTTGAGCCACAACCTCCAAGGCGCAGATCTTCAAGTAGGGCCAGATAGGGATATCTCCCTAAAAACAGAAGGGGTGTTATGGTCAGGACATTCCTTGGAAGCAGTACCCATGAAGAAGACATACAATAGTCATAAGATTTCCACCAATCCAATATCTCCAAGTTATACAAGTATTAAAAGTCCCCAAACATGCAACACATGGAGATCAAGACCAGAAGTGGAAGGCCGCAGCACAGTGACTGCATCATTCAGCCCAGTTTTACTGGGTCTTTGTTAAGCAGCCGCGCTGGCTTTATGACATTTGCTGTTCCCATTAGCTATGGCTGTGGCAGTCCCAGGCAGGGTTCATCTCCTCTCTGGCCTGCTCCCTGCCCTGGAAGCCCATCTGGGCCTGGGCCTGCACAGTGCCAAACTGGTGGTCATCTTAAGGTCTGGTCCCCTGGAATTGTACTGGTGGTTGTCTCAGGCTTGCTTTTTTTTTTTCCAGAGAGTGTTAGGCTACGAATCATTCAGATATTCACAGATAAAACATAGCCTCTCTCTGCCACCTACTGACCTACATGTGACACAGCGCCCATACCTGCAACTCCTTGAGGGGCAGAGTAACTGACAATTTTTAAGATCTAGGAGCTGGCAGAGTTCAAACTTGACTCCAAAGGTAAGCTGGGCCTCATAAAATGAAAGGGGGCTGAGGCATGTAGCTCGGTGGCTGACAGTCCTTGCCTGGCATGCCCTGGATTTAGTCCATGGAGTCTGACCACAGTGGCACGGTCAAACTCATGGTCAAAAATCAAAATGGTAGATTGCAAACTGGTGCTTGCCATTGTCAGTCTTGAGAAGAGGACTAGATGTTCAAGGTCCTCTTTGGCAATATAGTGTGAGTTCCAGGGCAGCCGAAACCCTGTCAGAAAGAGAGAAGGGAGCAGCGAAAGAAGAGGAAGAAAGGAAAGGCAAAGCATGGGAGAAAATATTTACAAGCCATGCACAGAAACTCTCAACACACAACATTTAGGAAATGCACAAGAGACACGGAGACATGTTTTCCTCAGGCAAGTGGGCACACGCCTCAGACCAGCCTCAGCGGCAAGCAAGGCCACAGCGATGTCTCACTGCAACGACACGACATAACCATCCAAACGGCCGAGATGAACCAGGACAGCGCCAGAGGCTGGTGGCATGCTGTGAAGCAGCCATGTAGCGGGCTGATAGTGGAAATGGTAAGTGTTCTGGCGATGACAGAAGATAGCTCAGCAGCCCTTTAGAGAAATTGAGCAGCAGCAACGAAGATGGCAGCTCCCACACAAGCTCGTATGGGAAAGTGCAGAGTGGTTTACGCATAGTAACCAAAGACTAAAAATAGTTCCATCACCTTCAAACAGATGAACAGTGCTTTTTAAGAGCTACGGGAATGCATGCCTTGGAATACCGCCCAACAGCAATAATAAAAGGGAGGTAACTATTGATACAAGCAATGGTCTAGGTGAATCCTCCTAGGGTTACGCTAAGTGAAAAGAGAATAACAGAAAACTACTACCCAGAGCCCATGAGATGGCTCCATGGGTAACGGTGCCTTGCCCCAAATCCACATAGTGGGCAGAGAAAACCAGCTCCTCTGAGTTGTTCTCTGACTTCCACATGTGCATGATGGTATGTATGTACTCATATACTTACACACACATACACAAAGAAGTACAGAATTAAAAAAAAATGTTAGCCCAAGATGCAACCTGATACTACATATTTAAAAGTTTTGATAAATGTATGGAAATGGGAACGGGTCTGCTGTCGCCAGAGGCTGAGCACAGCATGGAATGCTGTAAAGGGATGCTTGTGGTGGGCCTGTTCTGTGTCTTGATTATTGATGTCTGTTTTCTGCTTACCATAGCTATGTGTGCCATAGCTCTATAGGACTGGGGCAAATTGGATTAAGGATACAAGGATCTGTGCATTATTTCTTCCAAATCTTTATTAATTTACAATCACCTCCAAAATAAAACTGTCTCAAAAAAAAATGTAAATGACAGACTAAGCCAAAAGCAGAAGACTAAATATTAACTATGGGCCGGAGGTGCACTGTGCCATTGTCCCTGGGTCGGTCTCCAGCCCATCAGACTCTTGGGAGAAAAGTTGTCCCTTCCCTGTGGAGCACCACCGCAGCACACTGCAGGAGCAAGGAGACCCCTGGCTTTCCCACATGCGCTTACACCCTTACGCAATGTGGTGCTTGCAAAGTTTCGCTTTTGCTTTTCTCAGAAGTCAGACTGCATGCGAGTCATCGAATCCACAACTGTATGTGGCCACATGCCTAAAAGCATTTTGTTTAATTGCCAATACTACCTTAAAATAATTATTT
Source organism: Acomys percivali (assembly GCA_907169655.1). Lineage (NCBI taxonomy): Eukaryota > Metazoa > Chordata > Mammalia > Rodentia > Muridae > Acomys > Acomys percivali. The sequence goes on from OU015744.1 coordinate 144,637,551, forward strand.
GGAAAATTTCTAAGCATGTTAATTCCTTCAGGTGGTTACAGTAAATGAAAAGGCTCTAGAATATTCACGGTCAAGAAAAGACTTAACGACAGACAGTGGGAGAAAGCGACAGTCTCTAAAAGTAGATCAAACTGAAGTTTGCTTACTGGGCAGCTTCTTGCCAGGCACAAACTCCAAAATCCGGTCTTCCCGTCCGGGTCCAGGCATTGGTTGTGGTTCTGGCGCTGGGTGGCACTCGCAGGGGGCGGGCCTTGACTCTTGGCGGTCGTGACGGAGCTGGCACTACGAGTTCCCAGGGTGTCACCCCTGGACGAACTCCGAGGCCAGCCTACTCCAGCTCCGCAGTGGCCGCGTTCGTCTGGTGTAGTGTGCGGCCGCGTGTCCCGCCCGGGAAGGGGGACAGCGCTACAGCCGGTCCCCACCTCGTCCGCCCGTTCCGCCCGGTTCTCTCCTGGGAGCCCACCCGAGCCACGGTGCGGCCAGGAGGCTCTTGCAGTGGTCCCCGCCCGTTCCTGTTCCCGGACCTGGAGCCGGGGTTCCCGTTCTGCCCGCCAACTCCTGCTGTTCTGCCAATCCACGAACCTAGTCCCCGGATCCCCGCGCCGAGGGCCAAGCGCTCTCCCTGGCCACCAGAGCTGAAGTCCCGCCACCTCGGTAAGTCCGTTGGGGGTTGGTGCAGGTAAGCTGGGTGAACCGGCTGACGAAAATGTTATGCTGCTGTAGAACAGCTCTGGCTGAAACCTGAGCGGAGACCCCACCTCACCCTGATTTTCAGATGCAGCCCTATTTCGGAGGCGAGCCCTTCAGAAACAGCAGAATCGAAAACTCCAGTACGATCTAAGGCCCATTTCTCAGCCCGCCAGCCTGCAATTTAGGATCATGAACTGTGGATTTAGTGAATCCAGATGCCCAGACTGTTGCACAGATCAATTCTGTCGGAATCTCTAGGCTATCACTTCAGAGTTCCCTAGGTGATTCCAATGTGCACGCCGGGTTAGGAGTCAGAGACCAAAGGGTAGCTGCCAAAAGAAAGAGCCTGCTGACTGGGACCTTCCTGAGTGCAACCTGCAGACAGGCTGGCTGCTTCCAGGGACCCTTTATGGTCCTGAGGTTGATGGAGGACTTCCTTTGAGTTTTATGATACAAAAGAAGGAAGCAAGACAAAGCTGTTTCACAGAGTTGCCTGAATATCAAACTCAACAAGTCCCTCGAGTGTGCTGTGTTGTCATAGATGTAAAAAAAATAAAAAACATAAAAAATGGACAGACTGCCAAACACCTTTGGTTCTATATTACCTGAGTTACTGGTACTCGAAATTGTCTTGGGAGGCTAGGGAACCCTTGACAACTGCCCTCTAGCCTTTTAGGGTGAAGCCAAAAGTATTCTGGCAGGATGTAGTCTGGTTGCTTACTTAAAAACAACCTTCCCGTTTATTTTAAGAACACTGGGAGTGTTCAGGGTAACTTTCAGGAAGTCTGTTGGGAGAGGAGAGGTCTGCTGTTGGGACCTGGGAGTAGATGCCGGGGTTGTAGTTGTGATCCAGGAGCCATTGGAAAATAGGCAGGTGTCCTCCTGTGTGCTGGCCAGGGGAGGGGCAGAATTAAAACCCAGGGGAGAGGGGCAGTAGAGAGCCCTTTCAAAGGCAGCAAAAGAGTAGGTTTTGGTTTTGTAGACTGGAGACCCAGTAAACCTGGTTCCAATCTTTGATCCTGTCGCTTGAGTGATGTGATCTGCAGCAAGTTAAAAATAACCCATCCAAGCTTCCTTTTTCTTACTGATAAAGTCTGGACTGAGCGAAACTCCACTAGGTAAGGTAAAGTCCGTTGCGCACGTAGGGTCCATGGCAAGAGCGCTGTTCCTGGAAGATACAGTAGTGGTAATTGACGTGCCACAATTTCCTGTTTAGTGTAGCCACTATGATGGAGTGTGTTTGTCCTGAAACTGTCTTCTTTAAAGCCTCATGCTCCAGCTCTGCCAGCAGGACTCAAAATTGATGTGGCACCCATGGCTCTCTTGCTGGCAAGAGCCTGAGATGTTGCACCCAGCATTCCTGTTTTGCTCTTGACTCGAGGCCAGGCACGATTTCATCAAAGAACAGTCAGCAATCTGTAGAATAGAATTCCAAATCCTGTCCTCACTGATGCCAGCCTCCCAGCTGAAACTGCTACTCAGCTGCCCCACTCTGTTTGGACTGTCACTACGAGAGTAACAGCAGTAGCATTGTTTGGATAAGGCATTCAGAATATAAAGCGTGAAGCCACAGAGGTGTGGACATCAAGTGTCTGTAAGTGTATGTGTGGCCACTGATATTTGTTTCAACGGTCCTATCCAAAGGAAAGGTTCACTGCTGAGAACGGAAGGCATTTGATTTCTAGACTTTGGATGACGTTTCCTCTACATTTTTCCTTTGGAGGGTTTTAGGCAAGACGAAGCTAGGACATCTAATATGTGCTTGCTCTGAACCATTGCCACAGTGAGCTATAGGTATTTCACACATTTCCAGAGTCACATTTTCTTTTTCTTTTTTTTTGTGTGTGTGTGTTTGTTTATCTTTCGAGACAGGGTTTCTCTATGTATCCTTGGCTGTCCTGGACTCGCTTTGTAGACCAGGCTGGCTTCAAGCTTACAGCAATCTGCCTGCCTCTGCCTCCCGAGTGATTTTCTTTGCTGTTCTGCGGAAAGTCGGTTGCATGACCTGGAGCAGCCTGCTCTTAGCCACCTACGGGTTGTGACTATGTCTGCGGAGGCTCAGGGAGGGCAGGTGTTTCATCTAAACTTGAGGGAGTAGTTGCTACCTTTTCAATTAGCTAGTGGATGTCAGCCAGTGCTGAAACATCGGCCAACACATGACTTCCTGCTTGGATGCTTACTTATACTTGAATTTCATCTGGAATTGGCAGGCACCAAACTGTGGGCAGAGAGTCCTGTGCAAAGTCAGCCACAGCAAGCTTGCCACCACCCTCCCTGTTTGTCTAGTTGGCAACTCTTGGAGTCCCAGCTGTCAACTGATGGGGCCATATCGTGGCCTTTGATGGAACAGAGCCCCTAATAAGAGATTCAAGGCAGTGACATACCATGCTTCCCTAAGACCATCAGGCTACCCAGGAAACTCACTTCAGGCTTTGTTTTCAAGACAAGCGATTTCCTTCTAAACTCCAGAAAACTGTATTTTAAAGGAGTGAAAAGTGATTGAGTGTGAAGGTCCAGGGAATGATCCAGTGAGCACCTGGTTAGCACCAGGTCTTGGTACAGCATCATCATTACTACTGCAGTGTACATAAGACTTTACAGATGCTAGGCAAGAGCTCTGCCATTGCTCTATAACCCTGTCCTCTTCTTACTTTTAAAATCTTGAGCCAGGGGCTCACTAAATTATCCAGGCTGTCCTTAATCTCTGTCTGTAGCTCAGAGAGACCTGGAATGGAGCTTATGGGTCCTAGTGCTGGGATATGTGTGTGTGTGTGTGTGTGTGTGTGTGTGTGTGTGTGTGTGTGTGTGT
>OU015744.1:144641059-144655818 GCA_907169655.1 Acomys percivali
TGTGTGTGTGTGTGTGTGTGTGTGTGTGTGTGTGTGTGTGTGTGTGTTGCTGTTTTAGAATGGAGATGGAGATGTCCCTTGCTTTTCTGTTGCATTTCCTCCACCACATAGCTTAGGGTTGGAAGAAGTAGAGGGCGCTAGTTAATAACTTGGTAGATGCTTTAACAGCCAGGTGCCATTAGCTAAGAGAGTCACATATTACTGAAGAAACTTCTTCAGTGGTAGGAGATCTGTGAGAAGGTGAAATTTTACTTGGGGGTGGGGTGGGGAGTATGGGTGTTATTCTAATTCCCAGGAGATTAAAAGTGCAGTGGCCAAGACCTTCTGTGCTGTGCTTCATTTTAACACAGTCTCAGTTTTGTTTGCTATGACCCACAGAGCAAACTTTCTGGAAGAAACCAGGTAGGAAGCTAGGCTTTCTCTTGGGGATAGGTCCCTTCTGTGTACACTACAGGACAACAGATCCCTTGTTGAGAGGACATTCCTGGCTCCACTTAACAATGGAGCTTTAAATTTTTTTTATTGTTATTATATATTTTTGAGACAGAGTCTCACTAGTAGCCTTGGTTGTCCTGAACTCAATACGTAGACCAGGCTGGCTCCCTAATTCATATTGATTTTCTTGTCTCTGCCTCCAGAGTGCTGGGATTGAAGGCAGGCATCAACAGGCCTGCTACAACAGAGAATTAAAAACAAAAAACAACAACAACAACAACAAAAAACATGCAATCAGGCTTGCTTCTAGAGGCTTTAAGTGCAGCCTCCTGTTCTCTGTAAAGCAAATAGCAGATGGACATGGAAGAAACATCAGGCTTTGGACACAGAGTGGGGTCATACCGCTATTTTCTACCTCATCTAAAGGTAGAGTCTTTGTTCATGAAACAGGACATTCTTTCCAAACAGGGTGCTCTAAGCCAGTGATGAGCTGATCTGTGAAGCACACTCCACCTCACCTAGCTCCCGTAAGTGGTGATTACTGTGCTGACAGTAATAACAATGGTGACTGTGGTTCCAGGGCTGGTTTTGCCATCTCCTCGTGTGACCTTGGACTGGGCCCTGGCATCTGTAAAATAGGGGCCAATGCTCACCATGACGCTAGGTTTGGTGAAATGAAGTGATGATGGTAAGGTAGATTGCAGATAAGAAGGATGAACCTGTCGACAGACACACTGTGTGCCACACTGGACTGAGGCATTCACAGTGGGTGTTTTTTCCAGTTTGTTCCCACACTCTCTCCGTATCCCCACCTCCGCCCCCTGCCACTTAGTCTTCTCAACAGCACAATGATCCTTCTAGGTGGGACAGCTGGAGTCCCATGAGGTTAAAGAACTAACCCCAAGACAACAGTGTTCTGCTCAGTATCTAAAGCCAGCCCAGCAAGCCTTAGTGCTCAATCTCAGCCCGGAAGTTCAGCGGGACCCCGCCCTCTCTGCTGGTCCCACCCACCTTTCCAGGCTCTTACCTGTAATTAAGGGCAGGTGAGTGCATGTTTCCAGCAGAGAGGTGTTTCTGCCTGCTCAAGGAGTGCTAGTGGCAGCTTCCTCTTGTGCCCCTCAGATGACTTAAACCTTCACCATTGCTTAGACTATAACAGAAAGAAAGAAAGAAAGAAAGAAAGAAAGAAAGAAAGAAAGAAAGAAAGGACAGAAAACTGAAATGAAAAGCCTTACTCCTGGTATAGACTTAACTTTATTAGGGTGGATTATAATGTTTGCTTTGTAATAATGTCACCTGAATGCAGTAGAGTGTTCCTTTATGGTGGGCAGGTGTGTGGATGGGTCAGTGAGGAGCCCAGAAACCCTACTTGAGTGGGACTCAGGTCAACAGTGGCAGAGTTTCAAAGGCTTTAACTACACCCCTGTTTGTGGGCTTTTTTACTGATTCCTCCCCCTCTCCTTTGCACCCCAGGGGCTTATTTCTCTTCTTGAGATCTGGCAGCTTTCCCAGAGGCTTGTGTGGGGTAGGGTAAGGGATAGAAGAGCAAATGTCAAGGGTGAGTGGGAGGTGCTTTAGCATGTCTAATAACAAACTGGACATTTCCAGGGATGTGAAGTAGTCTGCTGGCTCCTCAGCCTGGGAGGAAGACTGGTATACACCTGTCATCCTCGCTTGGCCTTCCTCTTTGGAGTTTTGGTTCTTCAACGTGTTAATTCAACACCTGATATCAGAAGGTGTCACTGGGAGTAGGGGTGTATTAATATGGGGGCGGGAAGTATAACGCTGTGTTAGAGTGTGTCTGTGTTCACAAGGTCCCAGGTTCAAGCTCCAGCGGCACAAAACCTAAATAGAAAACATCAGGCCCCAGCATTGTTTTAGCTGCGTCTGGTAGTGGATGCATGTAATGCCAGCAGTCTGGGCCTAAGCCTGGAAGACAGCCCCTTTGAGGTCAGTCCAGGCTATATAGAGTGTGTGGGCTAACGGAGTGTACAGGCTAGTGGTGCACATCTGTATGGCAAACTATCTTAGACAGAGTGTTCTAAACAGCAGCTCTTTATTTCTTTTAGCCCTGGAGGCAAGGAGTGTGAGATCAGGCCTGGTCAGGGATAGAGGTAATTCTCTACCTGGCTTACCTGGGCACCTGTGTCCTTGTGGGACAGATGGAGAAAACAAGAGAGCATTCTTCTGCCCCTTCATATAAGCCTACTGCTCTCACCATGGGGCCCTATCCTCAGGGTATCATTTAAGCATAACCGTTAGGCAGGGCCTACCTAAGGCTATCATGGGCTGGGGGTTAGACCTGTGAACGGAAGCAAGGACATTCAGTCCTCAGTTGGGCAGGGTGAAAACGCATAAATATAAAATATGAATAGTGAATGACCCTCTTGGTGAGGCCTGAGGCGGAAAGGAATGAGAGGAGCTAGAGAATGGGCCAAGGTCAGGCTGAGCAGAGACTGCTGGGCTGAGTAAGGACAGCGATTTTATTCTAACATGCTGTGGAGAGCTGCTGAAGACCCACCCCCCTCCATCTTTTCCTTATTGTCAATCTATAAGTCAAAGGTCATGGGAAAGTCTCAGCAGAACGAGAACAGAGGACCCTCACACGAGAAGGCCAAAACTTGCTTTTATAAGGAACCTATGCTCATGATAACTGATCCACTCCCTTGAAAACCCCATTGTGACAGTTTGCTATTACTATGACAAAATGCCAGAGACAATCAACTTAAAAGGAAAAAAGGTTCTGTTTTGCCTCATGGTTTCAGGGGTTTCAGACATGGTTGCTTGGCCCTGTTGTCTTTGTGCCTATGATGAGGCAGAATATCCTGAGATGGAGTCGTGGTGGCTGGCATAAAACAGAGAAGGAGTGTGTGATTTACTACCATTCCTTTCAATGACTTGATACAATGGTGTCACACCCTTCCACCTACTAAATGTCTCACCATTTCCCAGCAGCACATAGGTTGGCAACTAAAACTTTAATATTTGGGCTTCTTGGGGACATTTAGTGTGGGATCACCATGACCCAGTCTCCTTAAAGGTCCCACCTCCACAAACCACTGACTATGATCAATTTCCAACACAAACATTTCGGGGAGCAAATGGTTAAACTATATCAACGATTACACATTGACTTTAGAAACCTTGTACTACTCCATCCTCAGTCCTGAAGAAAAACAGGAAGCTGGGGGAGAGGGGCGGGCCCGCGTTAGAGAGTGACAGAGCTCTGAATGTAGGCGGTGTTCTCAACTTTAGCTTAAAGAATCAGAGCACAGTGGAAGTGGGCTCAGAGCAGGTGTGCCCCGCCCATAATTCCTGCTCTCCAGTTTTCTGAGACAGATGACTATGAATGGGCGGGACTCTTCTAGGCACTGCACATCCTTCATCAGGAGCCCCAGTGGATGATGTATGAGAGATTCTGGTCCATCCTAGCTCCTGGAAGCAAGAACAAAAGACTCGCCAAAGAGAGTGAGGTTGGGACTAGGTGGGGTTAGAGATGGTAGGCACAACACACTAGGTACCCCAAGTATTTCGTGCATCTATTCTGCTATCTCTGACTGAAAGAGGTGCTTTCCCCACCTGTATTATCTTTCAAATATCCAAATTCATCTTCTAGGGAATTTGCATACTGTTGGGAGGCACCTGGTTGCTTTTGTTTTGCCTTTTTGTTTTTAGTGCTGGGGCTTGAACCCAGGACCTCTTAGGTACCAATCCTGGGCTTCTGACCCAGAAACAGGGTTTGCAAAATCATCATCATCATCATCATCATCATCATCATCATCATCATCATCATTTATTTGCTTGGCATTTTTAGGTTGCAGAGAAATGCTTCACTGAAGGGGAAAGCCCCACCTTAGCCTGCTGCACCATCCTGTCTTTCTCCATTGCGTGCATGTACTGTCTGGTTAAACAGGTCTCCATATGATAGAGCTCACGCATCAAGGCCTGGCCCAGGCTGCAGGCTAAAAGGCTGCAGTTTGGGGCAGCAATTCTGTCATCTCAATGTCTCCATGACCCTCAGGGTCCATGCACTCACTCTGGTCCTTTCTATCTGAACTCCACGACAGATTTGTGGCCCTGATTCTGCAGGCTCCATACTTGTGTTCAGGTGGGGCAAGATAGATTTCATGGAGCCCGTTGGCCAGCAGTCAGCAGTCTGTTTATTTGTTCACAGCCAAGTTCCACCTCTGCCTTCTGCGGTGAGTAATACATGCTTTTCTTAAGAAATGCCTTTCATCCTGAGAAGCCTCAGACACTTTCTGTGTAGATCCCAAATGCCACCTTCAGATACCTTCTGAGTTGCAGATCTGTCCTGTGTCTAGCACACACACCCCTCCCCCTCGTGGGGCTCTGCTGGATAAGGTTGAAGTCTGACTTCTCTGGGTAGCCATTTTTGTGCTCCGTCTCCGTCTATGAAAGTGGACGCCCTTTTCACAGTGGGGTTCCCATTCCACCTAATGTGATAAACCCCAGATTTAGTAAGGAGTGTCACATAGCCCTCAGGGAAAAAATACAGGCCCGACCCTTTCCTGATAAGGAACTTCTTCAACAAGTACAAGGAATTCCTGGAAGTACCCCACCCTGTGCCAGGGAGATCCTATCCTCCAGCAAATGATGGTTAATTGTACCTAAAGTCATCCCCTCACACATAGGATAATTAAGTACTGTTTTCTCCTTCTTGTGGTAGGATTCCCCCCCCCCCCATGTTACTCTATCACTATATGTAGATTAAATATCCTGGCACCTTTAACCCTTAAACACATTCACCCTCAACACCCCTCCCCACTGCCCAAGGTTTATAAATAAAGGCTGGCTTACTCTCTTGCTCGCCATTCCTCTACCATGACCATCTAATGCCCAGTTGTCAGGCAGCAATGGCAGAACTGCCTTTGCAGCTTCTGGGGCCTATTTCACTACTGCCAGCATCTCAGAGCTGACCCACCTGGCCTGCATCTCATCGGACCTGCCTGCCAGCGGGTTTCGAATGTCTGCCTGCTTTCTCTGCTGTGCTTAGCACAGCTCCTCAAACAAGGAGCTGTAACACTTTGATATCACCAGGGGCTTGTAGGCCTCCCCGGGTCTCCCTTGCTTTTTGAGACCTGCAATCTCATTGTAAAAGAGCACAATTGTAACGCGCTAGTAGAAACTCATTGTAACCAGCTGGGGGAGGCTGGGAACCTGGCTTAGTGCCCAAGTGACAGGCTTCACCTTAAAGCGCTCTAGCCACCCCTGAGCAAGAAACGGGACCTTGGGACAGTTGATCTTGAGGCCCATCTGTTCTTGTCTGGAAGCAGAAGCAAGCAGTGCCTGGACTGACCCACAGTATGTGGAACCCAGCTCCCCACCCCACCCCCAGTTCCCCACACCCATAACCCCACCCCTACACCAGACACTAAAGGACACCCTCTCTCTCTCAATTAAAATTACATTTATTTATTTATTTATTTATTTGAGAGGGGACAATTGTGGAGATCAGAGGACAATTTGTGGGAATCAATTCTTTCCTACTATGTATGACCCAGGGATTCAACTCAGGCCATCAGTTTGGTAGCGAGTGCCTTAACTCAACGAGCCATCTTGCTGCAGTTCATAGAAAGCACTTCTTTACTCTTTTTCTCTTTATTCCTTTGAGGAATTCCAGGACTGGGTAAAGCCAAGGGTCTGCTTTCCTCTCTTGGCTCTTCTTATTAGGATGTTTTACTCACTGGCCCTCAGTGATGAACTCCAGTCATGACCTTTATTTATTTAATTTCAAAGCCTAGATTCAAACAGGGACAGCGTGTGTTAACAGTTGAGCATCAGACTTAGTAAGGGGCAAGCCACTGAGCTGCAAATAATTCCATCTCAAGCTGTCACACTCAGAGTGCTTTGGAAATTGAGACGCGGGCTCTAGCTAATGTTTTTTCCTTCCTTCTGACTTACATTGAATAGCTCAGGCTAGCAATGATCCTGCCTGGAAAGCCCTCAGTTTACAGGTCTGTGCCACTGTAGCTGGCTCTCTAGTTCTCTTTCTAAAGGTGGAAGATATCTGAGGGACTTAGAGCAATAGGAATTTGCCAGCTGCAAAACTACCTCGCCTACTGGCGAAAATCAGTAGCTGCTGTTTCTGAAGTGACGCTGTGGACTATGCAAATACATTGCGCCATCCCTTGTTGCTAGCATCTCTTGGCCTGGAGGAGAATAAATAATTTGCAAAAGAAAATACCACTTCCCATGAAATCGATAAGGATAAAGTACCGGTGGGAATTCCCAGTGGGGAGAGATAGACTTAGGGGAGGAACGGGTTGAGGTGGGGTCTGGCCCTTCTCTTGTTCAGTCCCTACATAAAAGATGAGAAGTCATGGGCTAAGGGGGATACTCTACCCAGAGGCAAACAGACAGCATTTGCCTCATGGCCAGGAGCCCTGGGTTTCAGCTTTAGTGGATCTATAAACATCTTTGCCCTGCTAAGGGCCTCACTTTGCATGATTAAATACATGTGTGGGATGCTGTTCGCTACTCTAGAAGTCCAGGATCCCCGCTGAGTGCCTGGCTCTTTGAGCACTCCGTGTGGGGCTTGGGGCCGGAGGAAGGAGACTTGGCTCTGAAGATGTGGAGGCATCCCCTGGGCTTCCCAGAAGCTGAGCAGTTGTGAAAGGATATGCGTCACCGCTGAATTCTAAGGAATACTTGTATCAGATGTGTCTGCTTGCCTTTATTTGTGGGCAGGATGGCAGTGCCTGGGTGCCTGGGGTTCAAGTTATGTGGATTCAGAGAGAGAAAAAGCACCAAAGAGCAAGAGTAAGAGCGAGAAGCTTTGCATGGGTGCTAATTTCTCTCTCTGTGAGGAAATGCATTTCCTGGTGTGGCAGAAACAATATCAACCTGGGCTGTTTTTCCAGGTTAATTCCATCAAGACATTGCCAACAAAATAAGAAATAGAGAGAAAGCAAAGGCATGGATTTTGGCAGATCACTCAGCAGAGAAGGCAGGACCCACTTGAGTGGCTTAGCATGTGTGCTCTCCACTGCTGTATGAGTGCTGTGTAAGAACAGGCTTGGCATTGGTACCTGCTAGGCAGATCTCAGGATGAGTTAGGTCACCCAGCCCCTGCCTGGCAGCTAGAGGGATGGAGAGCCATGCTGTTCAACTCCTTATCACTTTAATGAAATTCCATCCAAGTAGCTCATGTGCAAATGCAGTGTGATAATCTCTATCACTGGACACTCCTCAGAGGGGAGGCTATGCGCTAAAGTGCCCTGAACGACTCTCGCACAAGACAGGAGCCATTCCATAGAGGAGAGTGCAGATTTGACCCTCAGCATTCAAGGATGTATGTTACAAGTTATGCCTGGGGTTTTGGTCATGCTGGTGTCTGGCCCTGATGCATTCTGAGTGGCATTTTTTTTTCCCCATCCAGATCATCTCAAGTCTGAGATTACTTGAAGTAGGAGCCTCCTTAAAGTAGGAAGGAGTCTGTCAAATGATTGGGAAAAGTTTGCCATACTAATGGATAATTAAGAAGGTTCCGCAAATCAAGCAGTTGTAGCTCGTTTCTTGAGTGCATGCCAAGGTCCTTTGCAAGTCGCCAAGATGCTCCTCTCAGGCTGGAGAGATGGCTTAGCAGTTAAGAGTGTCTGCTGCCTTGCAGCACCTACGTGGGGCAGCTCACAAACACCAGTTCCAGAGGATCTGAAGTCCTCTTCTGCCCTCCTCCAGCATTAGGCATGCACATGGTGCACATACAAACATAAAATAAAGACACTCTCACATATACATAAAATATACGTTTAAAAAAATCATCTAAGCAGCTGTGCACAGTGTTGCACCTGTGATCCCAGCACTCAGAGAAGCAGAGCCAGGTGGACTGCTGTGAGTTCGAGGCCAACCTGGTCTACAAAGTGAGCCCAGGACAGCCAAGGCTCCACAGAGAAACCCTGTCTCAACAACAGTAACAACAACAACACCACATATACAAACATACATACATACATACATACATACATACATACATACATGTTCCACTCATTATAGGAATTTGTGAGCCCAGGCTTGGGGTGCAGTCATTTGTTTGCAAGGAGGCTGGTCATCATCCCAGAAGAGAAAGACTGAAATAGTGACAGCCATGATCCCTATCCCTCCCTTACCACTGTAAGGCCCAGGAGACCCCAGGTCTTCTCTCAGTTCCTAAGCCACAGCAAGGGGCTGGGGAGAGTGTGCCAGGCCCTAGGAAGGACAGCGGAGCCCCTGAATGGCAGCAGACTTCTAGCTGTGTTGGTCTTCAAGAAAGGAATGGGCTAGCCTGCACATCCTGCCGTGTGGTCACTAAATCACTGCTTCACTAGTATGAGAACACTGTCCTTCTGTGGCTGCCGTAGTCCCTGAGCCCCAGGCTACTTATGAGCTCTCATTTCTGGAAAGGAGCTTGAGGAGGGGGAGACAGGACTGGGGAAGAAGTGGATGGGGTAGCCAGATTCCAACCCTGGTCTTGCTCTTGTTCACATTAGTGTTTATGCCCAATCTCTATACAGAAGGACGTGCAAGATGGCTGGGCCACTTAAAAATAATTTGGGGTGTAACTCTAATTAGCTATGCTGCTACAGGATGTTTTTCTGGGAAAGGCTCAGATCCATTTAGAATCTTATCTGCTGGCATTACAAGACCAGATTGGAGAACGCTGAGCTATTGATTTGGAAATTCAGACAGTTTCAAACGAATGAATGAAGGTTCCGACAACAGGGCATGTAAGGGAAGGGCAGCTCGTTAGGACACTGTGGCTGGTGGGAAACCTTGAGGTTTCTCTTTGTGGAATGGGATCTGAATTCTAGCTGTTCTTGCAAAGAATCTATACTTATTGTCACATTCAGGCAGAGAAGCCATACGCGACGGTTTTGTACAGAGCAAAGCTTCTGCTGTCCAGGAGGTCTTTGCTAGTGTTTTTCAGCTGCAGGGAACTGGGTAGATGGCCTCTGGTCATGGACACTTGAGACAATGGTGACAGGTCTGGATATGTGTAGAGCATTTAGCAGTTACTCACGTACTCAGTGTTCCTCTGGGTATCTTGAGTTTGGATCCCCTAAGAGAGAAGAGCTCTGCCTACATTCACTTCCACTACAGAGGCACTCATGGGTTCCTGTACCTTTGGGGTCATGCTGACAAACACAAGGGTCCCCCTTTTTTTTAAGTTGGGTGTCATCACCATGTTTCATACATGTGTGTCACTAAGCCTTGCTGTACCTCCTGTCCCCTCTCTGCTCTCTACTTACTGATTTCCTACCCCAAGCAGTTCTCTTGCTTTTATGTCACATGTACCCCAACACCTGTTTACCACTTAAATATCTCTTAAAGCCAGATGGTGCTGGGTGACAGCCTGGTCTACAAAGTGAGCTCAGGGCAGCCAGGGCCTGTCTTGAAAAAACAACAATAGGAAAATAATAAAGATCTCTTAATCCCCTTTCACAGGCCCGTTTCTAGTTTTCACACACACACACACACACACACACACACACACACACACACACACAGACACACACACACACACACTCACACACACACACACACAGGAAAGCTGAGAGGGAAGAAAGAAAAAAGGAAGCAGGAGGAGGAGATTTAAATCTAGGCTCTGCCTGTGAGAGATAAAAGGGTTATTGTCTCAGAGTCCAGCTTATTTCACTTAATGTTATAACCTCCATTTCCTATGCATTTTCTTGGCAAATGTTATAATTTTATTTTATTTTATTTTTTTTATTCTCCAGACATTTCTTACTAACACTCACTGTACTTCTAATACCTCATTCTGAATCTGTCTGCACCTCCTGGTTGCAAACAGTGAGGGTGGAGATCTGCTTGGCCTTACTGTGCCCCAGTGAAGTGTTCCTAGCAGTGACTGTCAGCTGCGGTTAGCATAAGGATGGGCGTAGTAAGAAAGGTGTGCTGAATAGGCAGTTACTGGGCATCTATCCCATGTCTTCCTGGAGGGGACCTGCTCCATGCCAGCCTTTTGTAGGTTCTTCTAGGACATTAACTCAAGATTTCCAGCCACACCCTAAGGCCGGGAATATAACTTTGGGAAAATCGAGGCACAGAGCTGCTGACTTGCTAAGAGTGGTCGTCCTTACAGACAGAGTTCCTTCTATGGAGCCCCAGGAACAGCCGTCATCTCTGTGTGCCTTGTCCCCTGAAGCCAACAGCTCTGCCCAGCATCCTATTCATCTGAGGTCCAGATAACTGATCTTACCCTCTTGTGAAAGGTGTGAACGTGGGTGAGTGGGGTGAGGCTGCGGGTGGGGTCTCCAGAAGTCATGCATTTGACCCCACCCAAGTTGTCTTGCCTCTCACAGCATCTGTAAAAGCAGTTGATGAAGCTGGGGTCCCAGTAAAGGTCTGACTGTGTTAGATATTATCATCAGCAACCAGCTGGGTGCCCATACAACATATCTAAGGAGAGACTGAATAAGGCAGTGACATCAAAAGACTCTGCTGCTGCCCCCCAGCCCTGGCCACCCCTGGCAACTGCTACTCCTCACAGTGAGGGGGCACCCCTGTCAGTGATGACACTGGCATCTAGACTTGTTGCAGATCTTTAGGCCACAGGGCCAGGGCAAGGAAGACCCTCCACTTGGCGTCGTCAATAAGCCCCTTGGGTGTGGGGATTGCTCGGGTCCAGAGCTCAGGAACTCTGTCTCTGTCTCCCCAGTTCTGTTGCTCTTCATAAAGGGGAAGGCACACCAGGCAATGTGCTCGGCTCCTGGAAAGCCAGGCTATTTAGAAATCAGCTTCTGCGGGTCCAAAGGCAGACCTTGGCAGTCACAAAGAAATAAGAGGTCATTGTGAGGGCAAAGGAGACAGTATGGTACCAACTGAGCAAAAGACCAGTGTACACACAGATGTTGAGGGTGCAGGCTGGAGGGAACAAGCCACGTGTTGTCTCGGGAGTTGATAGATGGCTTCGTTTTTTTGTTTGTTTGTTTGTTTTGTTTTTGATTCTGTAAGCTTTTTGTTGTTGTTGTTGATTTTTTTGATGTCTATTTATTTACCTTTATTGAAATTTGAAGCCAACCCAGTCAAGTTGTCAGATGAAAGACTGCTAAAAATATTGTTTAATAAAAAAATCATTATATGATAGAAAATTCTAAATTAAAAAATTTGACAATAACATTGTAAAATTATCTTACTGAGATAAAAGCTCTATCTTAGTATTTTCCTTCATTAAAATAAAAATATAACTGCTGTTGTCATTCATTTTATTTCACATTTTTTAAATACAATGAGCAGGTATTGTGTTTATGCTTAGTGGACAAGTTATAAAAACATAGAAAAGGATGGACACATGAGACAGTTAAGAGAGCAAAGGGCTTGCTGCCAAGCCTGACTACCTGAGTTCAGTCTCTAGGGCCCTAGTGATGGAAAGAGAGAAACAGCTTCTGCAAGCTGCCCTCTGACGACGGCAGGGCATCAGTCCTCTTGCATGGCTTGCTTTCCATGTCAGGATCATGTCTAACTATCTCGGCCAGCGCTTTCCAACCTTCCTAAGGCTGTGATGCTTTAACACAGTTCCTTACATTATGGGGATGCCGCAACCATAAAATGATTTCATTGCTGCTTCCTAACTGTTATTTTATTCCTGTTGTGAATTGTAATATAAGTCTCTGATATGCAGGGTATCTGAAATGCAACCCACAGGTTGAGAACCACTGGTCTAGGGCTTAGATTCTAACCGATCTTGTGACTGAGGGTTATTAGCTAAGCTCCACGAAGCCCCAGGAACTGCTTGCCTACCCCAGACCTCTCTCCATTCTAGGGTTCACCTCCGTTACAAAAGTTCCTTTTAGATACTTCGAAGTAGAGCTCACTCATAATCCCCTCACTCAAAAGTAATCACAGCTAAAGAGGGCTTTAAAAAAAAATGGGAGCTGTCCAAGGCAGGATGGCTTTACTGTTGCTGTTCGCATCTAAGCCATGGAGAAAGACTGTATGAATGTGAGACTATGTATCCTGTTTTCTACAATTTTGATATCCTATAACTTCATTCTCACATTCAAAATCTTTCTGATTTCTATTTTTCCTTTAACCTGTGAATTTGGAGATTTCCCAGATTTCTTTTAATTATTCACTTCCAACCTAACTTCGTTGTAGTCACGAAATGTAGAAGGAATGATTTTAATCCTTTGCCATACGTTAAGAGATTATGATGAGGTCCAGAATGCGGCCGACTTTTAAACACTCCACATTCACTTTATGCCAGGCCCTGTGACGTGGGTAGGTGCAGTGTGATGTACACATAGTAAGATAAAGTTATTAATTACTTAGATCTCCTAAGAATCTGACCTGTTCTTTCAGCTATCATGTGAAGTGTCCAATAGTCTCTGACTATGATCATGCATCTGAATGTGTTGCCTTTTTGTAAATTTTCCCCTTAATGTATTTTCAAAATAGAATGCTAGGTGCATGCAAAGGAAAACTCTTCTACCATCTGTTCATCATACTGTTATGAAATTCTTAAATTCTAATTTAATTCTAATAGAGCTGTGTCAGACACAGGGCATCCTGTCACCTTGGTTACCTAGGCTCTGCCATTTTATTTAAGATATATCTCTTTGAGTAGCATGCAGTTTTTATTCTATCATCAAATCTTCCAAATTATGTCTTATAATCACTACATTTAGACTATTAGTACTTGATTTAATACCAGTATTTTGGGATATATATAGTAATTAATTTTGTTTCTTTACCTCTTTTTTTTTTTTTTTTTTTTTTTTTAAGATTTGTTTGCTTGTTTGTTTCTTTCGAGACAGAGTGTCTCTGTGTAACAGCCCTTGATGTCCTGGAACTCTCTTTGTAGACCAGGTTAGCCTCAAACTCACAGAGATCCACCAGCTCTGCTTCCTGAGTGCTGGGATTAAAGGTGTGTGCCACCGCACCTGGGTATTTGTTTTATTATTGTTGTTTGTTTGTTTGTTTTTTGAGACAGGGTTTCTTTGTGTAGTCTTGGCTGTCCTGGAACTCAGAGATCTGCCTGCTTCTGCCTCCTGAGTGCTGGGGTCAAATGCGTTTGCAACCACCATCCAGTTAAAGATTTATTTTATTTTTAATTATCATATGTGTATGTGTGTAGGGGTGTGTATATCCAAGTGTATGAAGGTCAATCATCTCTATAACCCTATGTCTCAACTCATATATTTTCCTGTTTCTCTGCCCTTTTTTGTGTTTTGTTGTTTCAGAAATAAGCACATTTGTCACCCATTTCCTCTCTCAATTGTCTTTTTTTTTTTTTTTGCCACTTTTAATGAAAATCTATGACTTGTTGCTATACAGCATAAATCTGTGCTTTTAGTTAGGCATAGTGGTACATGTTTTTATCGGGACATATGGGATGCTGAGGCAGAATGATCTTGAGCTCAAGGCCAAACTGGAGTACATAGTAAGACCCTCTCTCAAAACAAAAATAAAGCAAACAAAACACTTCACTACAGTGCAATTTTATATAATATTTCAGATTTTTAAAATATAGCTTGATGAATTTGGCAAATCTTGTGCATGCATGCATGTGTGCATGCGTGTGTGTGTGTGTGTGTGTGTGTGTGTGTGTGTGTGTGTGTGTGTATTTATGTATACACTCTTCCTTCAGAATACTCCAAGGAAAACAAAATCTACCAGCGCTCAAATCCCTGCTACAAGACAGAGTGATTATCTTCATATGCCTATATACACCCTCCTGAACACTTCAATCATCTTGAGATTATTACGATACTTAATGCATTGTAAGTGCTATAAAAGTTGGTATTCTGCCAGGTGTGGTGGCGCATGTCTTTAATCTCAGCAATTGGGCACTCAAGAAGCAGAGGCAGGTGGATCACTGTGAGTTCGAGACTAGCCTGGTCTAAAAAGCGAGTCCAGGACAGCCAAGGCTACACAGAGAAACCCTGTCTTGAAAAACAAAAACAAAAAACAAAATAAAAACAACAACAACAACAACAACAAACAGGGCTGGAGAGATGGCTCAGAGGTTAAGAGCACCGCCTGCTCATCCAGAGGTCCTGAGTTCAATTCCCAGCAACCACATGGTGGCTCACATCCATCTATAATGTGATCTAATGCCCTCTCCTGCAGGTAGAGAACTGTATATGTATTAATAAATAAATCTTTAAAAAAACAACAACAACAAAAGCAAAAAACGGTGACAATGAAAACATCTACAAATTATTCCATGCTTTGTGAGGTGCAATATTTTTCCGAGTTGTCTTGATCCATAGTTGATTGAATCTAAGGATGTGGAATCCATGAATGTATGCATACTGTACACACACACACACACACACACACACACACACACACACACACACACA
>OU015744.1:144668845-144689055 GCA_907169655.1 Acomys percivali
CATTGCCTGTAAGACAGGGTTGCCATGACCTTAAACAAAAGTGCCCATTTAGGCAAATAGGGAATAGAAGCACAGAGAAGTTAATGAATTCCTTGGTGTCCCACAGTGGAGATGTGGTGGGGCCTGAAGGGGAAGACCTGCCCTGAGGCTCAGAAATAGGACAGACTTGTCACCTTCTGCTATCTGGAGTTGCTCTAGGGAAAGCAGACTGCAAACTAATCAGCTTTGTTTTCTCATGAAAAGGCAGTAGCATGCTGGCTGCCTTGAAGTGGTTTTCCTGCTTGAGAGTAGAAAGCAGAGGCCACGCTGCTTTTCCTGTTAGCATGTCCTGTGTGAAACACACCTCACCAGTGTCCACAGGGACTTAAATCTGCCACAGCTTGGCTCATGCAAGTGCTGCAGAACAGTGGAGATTTGGAGCTCATTCTCAGGCCTGGGAAGCAGAGTGAAAATTGTATGGGGACTCGGGGTATACAAAGCTGAAGATGTAGCCTAGAGCCAAAAGCCAGCACCTGCCCTCTGGGCTGTAAGTCAGCCACTCTCCTTGGCAATCTCCACTCAGCACTGCTCAGTGCCTATTCTATGACGGGGAGCTCAGCAGCAAAGTGGGATGCTGCCCGGTGGCCGCTCTCCACACCAGCAAAGGAAAGGGCAGCTTATAGGAAAACTGGGCAGTAGTCGACCATAGGGAAGTACTTTGAATTCCCTGAGGGGACCAGGTAGGATTAATTGCAGTAAAGAGTTTGAGAAGATATCAAATCTTGGTGGCTTACACATGTTATCTCTCTCCAGAGCAAAGTCTAGGAGTATGCAATTAAAGGTTGATATGCTCTCTGTCTGACCAGAACCCAGACTCTTTTTCTGTCTTACCACCTGGCTTCTACATCCTAATCCAATATGGCTGCCCAAGATGGTGGCTCCAGCCAACTACTTATTTTAGCTAGAAGGAATTACAAGAAGGCCATGTCTTGAGGTAGCCCTATTCCCAATTTTCTGAGAAAGCACCAGATTGATTTCCAAAGTGGTTGTATAAATTTGCACTCCCACCAGCAATGGAGGAGTGTTCTTTCTCCACATCCTCTCCAGCATGTGCTGTCACTTGAGTTTTTTATCTTAACCATTCTGGTAGGTGTAAGATGGAATCTCAGGGTCATTTTGATTTGCATTTCCCTGATAACTAGGGATGCTGAGCAGTTCTTTAAGTGCTTCTCAGATATTCGATAGTCTTCTGCTGACAATTCTCTGTTTAGCTCTGTACCCCATTTTTAAATTGGGTTATTTGGTTTGGTGGTGTTTTGTTTCTTGACTTCTTTATATATTTTGGATATTAGCCTGTTGTCGGTTGTAGGGTTGGTGAAGATCTTTTCCCAGTCTGTAGGCTGTTGCTTTGTTCTGATGCAGTGTCCTTATCTTACAGAAGCTTTTCAGTTTCATGAGGTCCCATTTATTAATTGTTGACCTTAGAGCCTGAGCTGTTGGTGCTTTGTTCAGGAAGTTGTCTCCTGTGCCAATGAGTTCCAGGCTCTTCCCCACTTTTTCTTCTAACAGATTTAGTGTGTCTGGTCTGTTACCATTTCTTACAGATAAAATTTCTTAGATTTCTTTGGGCAGGACTTAATAGTGTGTGCCAAGCTGAAAAAGAGGAGGGGCGCACAGGGGATTGTATTGCTAAGAACCCACAGATACTGAAAGCACCTTCCATGTTGGGATTGAATGAAGGAAACAAAAAGGAAGGAAAGACATGACTGCTCCTAGGTATGGTGGAGGAGAAGGTTTATTGTAGATATGAAGGAGAGCGTAGCCAGAGGCAGGCACATCGGGGAGAGTCCAGAATGGACATGACCAGACTGAGCTGGGCCGTATGAGAATAGGTGGGTGGGGAGACCCAGGAGACCAAGAGGCTAAAAGGGCAAAAAGCATAAAAAAGAACCAGTGTAGCCCAAATGGCTGAGCAGCTAGGGGAAGGGAGTCAGGGCAGGGGACAGGTCTGTAACAGGGACTAGGGGGATGCTGAGAGTACCTGGAGGCCAGGGTCTGCTTTGATATATTAATAGGCATCTCTACTCTACCAAGGGTGGTTATGCAGTGGGTACCATGTGCTTGCATTGAGACCAAAACTGTGGGGGATGGGTCCTGGGGGGGGGAAGCTGCACTTATCTTTTTGATGCGGCTTAATAATAAAGCTTTTCCTGTTCACTTTTTATTGGTCATGGATGCCAGCTTTGGGATCAAACTCAGCCATGGCTTGGGGCTAGTAAATTAAGTTTTATTGGAACGTGGCCACAGATTTTGTTTACTTCCCAGTTGTTACACACTATAGGGTTAAGCAGTTATGCTTGGACCAGCAGAGCCTTCAGCATTTGCCAGTTGGTCTTAGTGTAGAAAGTTTGCTGCCCCCCACTCTGCTCCCTCATGGTGGGTGAGTGGGGGTAAAGGGCCCTGATCTCACCTTGTCTCTCACTGCTTTCACTCTTCAAGGTCAGGGTAGCTTGTTACAGAGATTGCTTGAGTGGGGACAGAAAGAGAAACAGGGGAAAGGGGAAGAAAAATAAGGCTATTGGTATTGCAAAGGGCACACTTGCCTAGCATGCTGCAAACTCTGCCTTCTGCCCCTGGAACAAACAGAAAATACATACACACATGCACATTTTGGTCATGAGAAGCTATTCTGAGGGTTCAGTGATTTTTCTAGAGGCATTACAGCCCGTGGCTGGCCCTTGACCTATAGGAAACCGGTCCCAGTGGCCTGCTTCCCTCTTCTTCCTCTGGGCCTGTGCCCAGCCTGGCCTGAACAGGCAGCATTTGCTTTAAAAGGAGATTGAGAGAGTTGTGGGGCAAGACCCACCCTTTCCCAGAAAGATACCATTTTCTCTTGAGCTTTCCCACCCAGAGATACTTCAGATAAGCAATCTCCCTGGGCAGCAGGATGCTGGGCCTCTTCCTGTATTGGAGGTGTGTCAGTTCTAGTGGGGACTATCTTGTCCTGTAGTTTGCAAGTTCTCTCATGTCTTGACCCTGCTCCTAAAATGCAAGGGTACCGCCCAGTGACAGTGACTTACTCCTAAAGATAGGCCCTCATTTCAGACTTCATGACCCACAGAGGATGGAGAAGCCACACCCAAACACAGGATGTTGAATATAGCTGGCTGCATGCACCCTTCTTAGTCTCTGTGATCTTTCTGCTTATGGGCTGGGCTCCTGCCTGGGTGCTGACCCTGGCCTATGGGCGGCAGCACTCTTGGGCTGAGTACTCCCTTGGAAGTCCCACAGGTGCCGACTGGCAGCTGTCTTTGCTGTTGTGTTCTAGACTCAGCGTCAACCAGATCACTGACACAGGGGTGAAGGTGCTGTGTGAGGAATTGACCAAGTACAAAATCGTGACATTCCTGGGGTGAGTCTTGCTTGAGAATACTGGGCCTGCTACCTTGTCATAGTTCTAAGCAGCAGAAAATTAACAGCCATGTGCTCCACTGGAAACAGAAACCAGGGCCAGTGCTGGCATCTCCAGCCCCAGCCTGCCACATGCTGGGGTTACAGGCGCGCACTACCACGTGCGGCTCTAGGTTCTGCTCCAGGCTCAGGCAGTATCTTGGGAGTATCTGAACTAATCACAAATGCATGTGGAGCCCCAACTTCCTTACTTGAAAAATTAAGACCCAGTCCGGGCAAGCTATTTTGGATGATATAAAAAGAAAACATATGGAGATAAGTTCTGTAGATGGTAAAATACCCATTTATACTTTAGACTTGACTACTTTGGGTCTGTTCCTAGGTCCAAGTCAGGAGCATATATGTTGAATAGTAGTGACACAGTCAGCGGGGCCTTGGGTCGTACCCTCTTCAAATACCTCAAGAGTGCTGCGGAAAAGTGACTACTCAGACCGACTGAGGCTGAGTAAAGGCACACATAGATCCAAGTCAGTTCCTTGCTTTGAGCTTTGAGTTTGAGAGTTTGAGGTGAGGGCTTCTGCTGCTCCTGTCACTGGAGCCATTTTTAAGGACCCCTGGACCTCAGCTGTGCCCACTGGAACATGAGGATACATAATCAAAAGGTCCAGTGCTCCTTTCTGTTACATATGACACGTGACAGTGGAGAGGAGGAGCCTTGCTGCTGTTTTTCTGATATTACTTGTCAATCAGTATATAATGGAAAAATGGTTAAAAAAAAAAAAAGACATAGGAACCAGGCAAACAAACAAACAAACACAATCCTTATCACCTGCATTTATTGCACTGTGTGCCAGGGCTGTCCACAACGGCATATTCCCCCTGTGACCGTGGGATGGAGAGGTACAGGGACTCGGCACAGAAGAGAAGTTGGGAGCTGGCTTTGGAGGCCCCACTGTGGAGCCCAAAGGCTGTTCTTGAGTTCCCCTTTCAACCTAGACAGTGGAAATCAGTCGGCAGCATGCTGCCCTACAGAAGGAGGCGCTGAGTGACACTGGGACTTACAAAGGCCCCTGGCTGTGCTTTCTCTCCAGTTTATACAACAACCAGATCACTGATGTCGGAGCCAGGTATGTGGCCCAAATCCTGGATGAGTGCAGAGGCCTCACGCACCTTAAGTAAGTAAGTGGGGAAGGGGCAGAGCCACCTTAGAAGTTGCTTTTCTCTACAAATACTTGGATCACCTTTTCCATTACTAGAAGAGTCAGTGTCGTCATAAAGAGGTCTCACCTTAAAGCCTGTGCCAGCCCCATGGCCAGACTGGCCCAACTGGCCAGGTGTGCTCACTCTGTGGAGGAATTATGACCTAGTGCAGGGCCTGGGCAGTGGAAGGGCCACCTGTTGGTGGTAGCAGTGGTAGTGGTTGGTCCCCCCTAACCACTGGCTGGAAAGAAGGAGGGTAGCTACTGCCCTTTTTGGATGCCAGAGAAAGATCCTTCTTCCTAGGGCGCTTGATCCTTGGCAGTGTGACAGGTATGCCGTTTTCAGGCTGATGATCATTGAATCCTCCTCTAATGGAAACCCTCACATGGACCATGATCAAGAAGTATGGGCATTCTCCAGCCCACCGAAGTGATGCTCCTGGGGTCACTTAGAGAACCCCAGGAAAGGCTCCAGTGGTTGACTACCAGCAGAGATCATGGGCTATCCCCTAGGGAGGACACTGGCTGGCTGGTCCCAGGTTCTGGGTCTCTCCCTGAGAGGAGGGACCCAGGCATGGATCTATGTGTGCCAGGAGCAAGATCACACGGGCATTCTTGCCTGGGAGGGCTCAGTGCTGGGAAGGAGGGCAGCCTACTGTGGAGGCCCTGTTCAGAGGCTAGCCATGCATGTTTCTCTCCGCAGGCTGGGGAAGAACAGAATAACGAGTGAGGGTGGCAAGTGCGTGGCTCAGGCTGTGAAGAACAGCACCTCCATTGTTGATGTTGGGTGAGTAGAAAGGACCTCCTCCCCCCCCCAACACATGGGGTGTAAACAGTCTGTGCGGGCACTGGCTGCTCCTCTGAATATCAGTGGGCCAGAAGGACCCTGGGACCAGTAGCCCAGCTGCCCTGGTGGCTTCTGCATGGAAAATGGGTGGTAAGTCCCAGAGGCAGTGACAGTTGGGACCACACAAACTTTTAATTATTCATTGAGAAGTCAGTGTCTTTGTGATTGGGACTTGAGGAGCCATCCTAGCTCTGTGCATTCACTGCTACTGCTGGCTGGTCTTGGTTTTAAGAATTTACTACCCTCTGGGTAGCTTTGGTTTTTTTTTTTTTCATATTAAGAATTGTGGTAAAATGCATGCGATATAAAGTCAACCACCTTCACCATGTTTAATTGTGCACTTCAGTGGTATTAATTCATTCATGTAAGACAGCCATAGACAATCCTCTCCAAGATGCTTCTTGGCTCAGGAGCTGCCATGCTGCCCACTTCTAGGCATCCAAAGTATGTCATAGAGGTGTGTGCACGTGTGTGTATGCATGTGTGTGTGTGTGTGTGTGTGTGTGTGTGATGGCTTATTTCGCTTAACATGACACCCCAAGGGTCATTCTGCCCCAGGGGCCATTCCTGTCGTCACATGTGAGAGCTTCCTTCCTCTCAAGTCTGCCTGTCCTCTAGAGAGCTGCATTTCGTTTTGCTCATTGGTTTCTGTCACTTGGACACATGGGTTGTGAACACTGTGGATGGGCTTAGGAGCACAGGCATCCCTGCTAGATCCTGTTTGCACTTTCTGTGGTTAACCGGTCCCTACTGAGATTGCGGTAGAATGTTAATTCTATTTTCAATTTATTTTTTTATTACATATTTTTTTAATTTAAAATTTTATTTTATGGATGTGGGTCTTTTGCCTGCATGCATGTTTGTGTACCACTTAGGTGCCTAGTGCCACGGAAGCCAAGGCAGGGCGTCTGCGATCCTGGAACTAAAGTTATAGGTGACTGTGAGCGGCCATATGGGTGCTGGGAATCAAACCCCGGTCCTCTGATCCTTGGAGCCAGCTCTCTATGCCATATGTCTCATTTCTTGGAGGCCCCACGTAGTGTTTCTCACGGAAATAGATCTTTTTATACTCCCACCAGCACTGCACACAGGTTCTGTTTTCTCCACCTCTTTCCCAGCACTTGTTTTTTCTGCTTTGTTAACAGCAACCATTCTACTGGTAGGAGTGGTATTTTGCTGTGATTAAAAAACTCTTTGTGACATGTAATTTTTCCTGGATTATAAAAAGAGTATAAGTGCTTTTCTTGAGAAACGATGGGCACTATGAACAATAATAAAATTGTCTTCCCAGCATTGCTTTTAAGCTAGGTACCGTAGTATATATCTCTACTCTTAGACTTTGGAGGACGAAGGCAAGAGGATTACAATCCAGTACCACCTGCCCCGGCCAGTGGTGGCGCACGCCTTTAATCCCAGCACTTGGGAGGCAGAGGCAGGCAGATCACTATGAGTTCGAGGCCAGCCTGGTCTACAAAGAGAGTTTGGGACAGCCAGGCCTCTATTACACAGAGAAACCCTGTCTCAAAAACAAACAAACAAACAAACAAAAAAACCCAAAACAACAACAATAACAGAAACAAAACAAAACCCAACAAAACCAAAAAGACAATTCAGTACCAGCCTAATCAGCTATACATGAAGCGGAGCCCAGGGCTCTCTGTAACTGGGGGGCCAGGGCAGGCTTTTTATGCAGCTGCAGGCTGGGGCTGAGGTATCCCCTCTGGGAGTTGCCTATTGACAATGAACCAAGGGGGCAGCTGACATGCAGATGTATCTGTGTAACAGTCCTTTGCTTGCCTCTGCTTTCAGGATGTGGGGCAATCAGATTGGCGATGAAGGGGCAAAGGCCTTTGCAGAGGCAATAAGGGACCACCCCAGCCTGTCCGTCCTCAGGTAACCTGCCTACAGGGGCCCAGGGAGGAGAAGCTGTTGGGAGGGGGCGACTGGGCTTTTCAGTGGGGCAAGATTGATTGACAGGTGGCCTGTATTGCTAAAGATTTTCCTCAGTGAGTATGAGGCATGCAGTGACGAGCATTATTCTCAAGTACTTGGTGAACAACTGGGTGGCCTGGGACACCTGCAGCCCCTTAGTCATCTCCGTGTGTGTGTGTGTGTGTGTGTGTGTGTGTGTGTGTGTGTGTGTGTGTGTGTGTACTGGTAGCAATATTCAAGCCCAGACACAATTAAAAGGACACTGGCCAGCAGGTTGCTGACCCTTCCTCTTTCTCAGATGACTCAAGGATAGAGAGGGACCCTTCTTTCCTGTGTACAGCTTTCCGTTAGCACCTTGGCCCGATTTAACAATTTGGAGTCTTGGCGTCTCCTAGCTTTCCCGTGGAAACGGAGTCCAAACATAGAGCCCTGACTCTCTCAGATGCTCTGAGTTGCCCCTGTGATGACCTCACACCTCATAGCAGGGCATAGTCCACTTTCAGAGCGCCAGGATTACTTGGCCTCATATGCACCCCTCCTCCCCCAAGCTCCGACTTTGTTTTCCACCTGCTCTGTAGAAATAAGGTAATAGTGGGGACCTTCTCTAGTACCCACCCTTGCTCCCCAATAACAACATATAGACCTATTAGATTTATTCGGCAAGCTTTAAGCTCTGTAACTGGGCAGATGTTCCTCTCTTCTAATGCACCTCTGCTGGGCTGGCTACCTCTCAGGCACTTGCCCTTGTATTTGTCATCTCACTCTTGACTTTCCACTGTAGCTCTCGATACTCATGGCGAATTCCTCCTGGTCCTCGTGGTCCTCTTCATGATGGCTTTTCCCTCTCCTCTTCCTTCCGTCCTCCTCTCTGGCTCCCCACCTGAGACCTGCACACTGCCCACGGAAGTCCTGCCTTCTGTCTCCTCTGCCCTGTTATTGGCTAATCAGCATCCTTCTTTATTAACCAATCAGAGATAGACAGTGCGCAAGACCATCCCCCAACATGGATCTTTTCAGAAACAGCCGCGAGCCTGCCCTCACACTCTCAGGCACCTGCTGATGGGCCGAGTGCCCTCCCTGCCTCCTGCCCTCCCTGCCTCCTGCCCTCCCTGCCTCCTGCCTGGTGCTGCGGCTAGACTGGACCGTCCCAGGTGACTGACTGTTGATGGCAAGGCCAGCTGAGGATGTATCTGTAATAATCTATACCCTGTGTTTTTCTTCCTAGTCTTGCATTCAACGGCATCTCCCCAGAGGGAGGGAAGAGCCTTGCACAGGCCCTGAAGCAGAATACCGCTTTGACAATATTCTGGTAACATTTTGAGTCATTTCCAAGGGTTGGGTCTGGTCATTAGTCCCAAGGTTGTGGAATCTAAACTGAAAAGTGCTTCTCCATTAAAAAAAAAAGGGGGGGGGGTGCAGGGGTGAATTAAACTTCCCCCAGGTATTCCCACACACCCGGGACTAACACAAAGACTTTGTCACCCTCAGCTTAAAACGCACCAGAAGTTCCCTTGAAACAGTTTCACTCAGGCCCAGCTTTCATACATCTGGCCCAAAAGACCCACCTCCCTCCCTCTCTAGCACCTGTCATTTATCTGGGCCGCTCCTTCTTATCATGTGTACACATCAGGATTTGGTCTCTGTGCCTTAGATGGCCTGCCATTAGAAGCCTGGAATCCTCACACTTATTAAGGGAATATTACCCCAATGGGGCTTCTGGTCACCCCCACCTTACTAGTAGGGCATTTTATCCTAATCCTTCATTTTTCCTTATTTTTATTTGCAAGCTAGTTGCATCTCCCCATTGTGTCAGCCTCTTGCCCCTTCCCCCCCCTCCCCCCAGGACTCATTAGACCTTGCTAACATAGTATTAGTTACTTATCTTGTTGCCATGGAAAAACACCTACTAAAAGTAACTTAAGAAGAAACGTATTTTTTCAGTCTCATGGCTTGAAAGTGCCACCCATCCCGACCAGGAAGGCACGATAGCAGGACATCGAGACAGCTGTTCACACTGTTAGAGAGCAGAGAGAGAGAGACACTGACACTCTGCTCGCTTTCTCCTATTGCGTCAGTATGGTGCTCTTGGGATGGCAGCATCCTAACCTCGGGTGGAGGTTCCTACCTCGGCTCATCCAATCTAGAAACACCACATAACATGCCCTGAGGTATTCTAGGTCCTAGCAAGTTGACCATCAGGATAAGCCATTCCATGGCTATTGAAAATCCCATGTTATGCCCAGTGGAGAACACCGGTAGCCCCAAAAGGCTGAGGCTGGAGGATTACAGGTTTAACACCATCCTGCCCTTCATAAGGGAAGCCTGACTCAAACAATAGCAACATGAAGTGGGTTTCATGAGCACTCTGACACCAGATCTGCTGCTCAGTCAATGCATATTTTAAAAAATCATTTCCCTTCCAAAAAGTTAATATTTTTAAATAACGTATGCTTTGTAGGAAAAAAAAATGTGTGGATGGACGTCTGAAAGGTAGAAATAGAAAGTACTTCTTGTGGTCCCCAAATAATATTGTTCTCTTCCAGTCTTTTGTGTATTCAAATGTATACAAAATAGAACACTCTTGGCTACTGGCTATGTGTTAGCAAAGCTGCTCACAGTGCGTTGCATATTTGACATGCCTATTGCTGCCAGACACCTCATCTCACACTATTCATGTTTTGGCTGTTGCTTGGGGCTGGCCAGGACTCTAGGAGCACCTCAAACTGTGATGGTCAAAAAGGTCACCCTCCAGACACAGTGAAGTGTCCCCGGGCGGCAAAACCACGTTGGTTGGGAGCCGCTGCTCTGCATGACCAGGAATCCAAATTTCCTTACTGCAGGCCCGGGGTCCTTCTGCACCTTTCATACATGCAGACCCATCCCACAGCCGCTCTGTGTCTTGTACTGTTGCTCTTCACACTTGTCCATGAGAATGCTGAGACCAGAGCCATCAGTCCACTTGCCTGACTGCCCCCTGCCAGTCGGCGGTGTGAAGCCGGCAAGCTGGTCAGAGCCCTCTAACACTGCCTCCTTATTCTAATTCTCTCTAAGGCACAATACACCTTTGAATGGATGCTTGCTATTTTATCAGTCCCGCCTGTTGACAGGTCCCTAAAATGGCTCATATATTGCATCATGAGAGCAATACCCCAGTGTGCATTGCAAGGTCTAAACATTTGCTACGTATCTTTTTCCTTTTCAGTACTGAGGTTCAAGCTCAGGGCTTTGGGCATGCTGGGTAAGAGCTCTGACACTGTGTTTTATTCCCAGCCATTATTATTATTATTTTTTTTTTAACAGAGCCTCATTCAGTTACTCAGGCTGGCCTCAAACTCAGGATCCTCCTGAGGAGCTGGGGTTACAGGTGCTACTTCTCTTACCTTTGCTGAACATCTTGCACACGTCAGGGTAAATTTCTATACTCTGACGATTTTGATCTTAGAGTGAAATGCATTTAAGATTGGGATAGATGTGACCAAACTGCCCTGCGAAGAATGATCTTTTAAACAGCGCTAGTTCCTGCAATCTTCTCATTCTTTCACCATTGGAACAAGAGGGTCCTCCGCTGTTAATATCTGGGAGCTTCTGTGCTTTGTCCCATCAGCCACTGGGTTTAGAGCAACTGAGAAACTCCCTGAGCTGTGTCACTAAGTCCTTGTCCTTCACAGCAGCCTGAGAGCACAGCTGAGCTTGTGTGCTGCCAGGGGCATTCAGAGGCCTAGGGGCTGGAGGCATACCTGCAGGCACTGGCCCTTTTTATTGCCCAGCTGTGGCTTCTGTAAAACTCAAGGGCTTTTTTTGGGGTGGGGAAGTTTGCTGGAAGCAGGAAACAGGATTTCAGAAGGATTGACTGAAAGCTCGTGCCCTTGTATGTGTTCACCTGCTGTGATGTGGGGTTTCAGTGTAGACTGGGAGCCTGGCCCTCAGTATGTGATGCAGGGCTGGAGGAAAGGTCCTGAATGGACTCTGTGGACACACATCACCACCTGTCTGTCCAGCAGCACTCCTGACTCAGCATCTCCTTTCTTCTAGGCTTACCAAAAATGAGCTTAATGACGAGGCAGCAGAGTGCTTTGCCGAGATGCTGAGAGTCAACCAGACGCTGAAGCATTTATGGTAACTTCTGGGGCCCTGGGGCCCAGACTCCACTCTCCGTGCATAGTCTTTGTGATCAAATCTACACACCACAGCCTTCAACCTTTGAACATGTAGAGATTTTTAGTGTCACAAGGCCTTACAGACTCAACTGTCTAGGTCCAGACCATGTTTGCTGCCCTTCCCTCAAGCCCTGTCATACCATCTCTGCCCTGTATTTAATTATGGTTACTGGCCTGACCATGAGCAGAGAATTTCTTGCTTGAGTTGGCTGCATCTCTGAGGTATGGATATGACTCCCCATCCCCTGCAGCCTTTAACTGCCTATAAAATTCTCTGGGAGGGCTGGGATCTTATCAGCCCCTCCCCTATCCATGATAAGCTGTTGATGGCCCAGTCTTGGCTGGGGGAGCATCTAGTGCAGATTGCCACAGCTCCTGTGAGTTAAAATGCAACAACCATGTCTTGTCCAGAAGACAGCACGCCTCTCCATCTTCTCCTTCACTCTCTCTGACCACACAAAACTCACAATCAGGGAGTAGAAAGTCCAGGAGAAGGAAGAAATGCCCGCAAACCTATGTACAAAAATGCTAAGTCCTTGGAAGAAAGTACACTTAGAGCTCTACAATCAATAGACAGACAACCCAAGTTTTAAATGGGCTAAGGGTGTGGAGATATTTCTTCAAAGATAGGTGGCCAGAAAGAGAGTGGGGTATGAAAAGCTGTGCCTCAGAGGCATGGTATAGATGTCCCATTTAGGGCTGGGCACCCAGCAGTCACTTGCTCTCAGCACAGTCATCAGCTGTGAGACTCTGCACTAAGGGTCACCCAGTACGAACAGTAGTCGCTCACCAAGCCTGAGTCAGCATTGTTCCACAGGTAGAAACATAAATCTTTACATACAGGAAGTTTGACGTCATGTCCACTTAGCAAGACACATCAGCAGGTCCCTAGTGGGTCTCTTGTCCCTCTCCGGGACTATAGCCGTACAGTGGGTGTGAAAGCACACTGTGGCTTTGATTTTCCTCTCCAATCAACAATGTTGAAAACCTTTTCACACCCCTCCCTTCCTGGCCACTATCTTTGAAAAAATAGCCCCACACCCTTAGCTCATTTAAAAACTGAGTCATCTGTCTACTTTCTGGTGGGCTGTAAGGAAACCTTCCTCTGAG
This sequence comes from Acomys percivali, assembly GCA_907169655.1. Taxonomy (NCBI): domain Eukaryota; kingdom Metazoa; phylum Chordata; class Mammalia; order Rodentia; family Muridae; genus Acomys; species Acomys percivali. The sequence goes on from OU015744.1 coordinate 144,681,481, forward strand.
GACCTGGCATTTTTGTACATAGGTTTGCAGGCGTTTTCCTCCTTCCTCTGGACTTTCCACTCCCTAATAGCAGTCTCTGGGGCATAGATATTTTTGGTTTGGATAAAGTCCAATTTGCTCACTTTTTTCTAGCTGTTCATATTTGAGGAGTTTTACTTGATGGAATATTCCCTAATCCAATGTCACAAAGATTTATATTTAAGTTTTTTTATATTTCCTTTAGCTTTTATCCCAAATTAGACGGTCAGTCCATTTTGATGTGTGTGTGTGTGTGTGTGTGTGTTTGTGTGTGTGTGTGTGTGTGTGTGTGTGTGTGTGTGTATGAGTGCACACATGTGTGTTGGTAGGTCAGAGGTCAAAGTCAAATGTCTTTCTTGATTACTTTTCATTTTATTTTTTAAGACAAAATATGCCACCCAACCTAGAGCTTATTGATTCAGCTAAACAAGGACCCTCGAGCCCCAGAGATCATCTTTTTATATGAGTGCCAGAGACCTAAATAAACTTGGGTCTTCACACTTGAGCATCAAGTGCCTTACCCACTAAGCAGTCTCACTTGGCCCCATTTTGAGTTAATTTTAGAATACGGCATAAGGTGAGAGTCCGATTTCGTCCTTTGCACATGCATATCCGGTTGTGTGGGTGCATGTGCCGAGCAGACTATCCAAAGGCCACAGCGTGCTTGTCAAACAGTTAATTACATGTCCAGATATGACTCTAGCCTAACACTCTACATGCCTATTCGTATAGCATAACCTCCTTACGTAGGCATAACTTTGCAGATTTCTCCTATGCCTGTCTTTGGGTGCAAGGCCCTCCTACGGGTCACAGAGCCCAAGAGGCCTAGAGAGGGCATGTGCAGCTGCGCTGTCTCATGGAAGGTGGGGCTGTGGCAGCCAGATGTGCCCAGCTCTGCCAGCTGTTTCTGGTACACTAAGTGTATGTCGTCGTTTTCCTGTTCTCTTGCCACATATTGTTATTTGGGGTTTGTTTGTTTGTTTGTGGAACAGGATCTTATTCCACAGCTCAGGCTAAACCTAGAGTTTACTATGTATCTCAATGTGCAATGATGAGGAGAGTTTGTCCCTCTGGTCACCATGTTCATCCTTCTCCTGAAATGCACATCAGTGTGCAGGGCAATCTTGTACAAGTTATTCCATCTTACAGGTGAGACAGGCAGTTCATTAGTGCCCTGTAGCTGAAAAGGAAGGTAGTGAGAGAAGCTCCTGACTACCTGGCTATGCTGCCCTTTTGAGGCGGAGGCCTCCTCATGTGGACTCTATGCCCTCACCCATCCTACGATCAGAGCCCTTGTCTTCCTGGAAGGGCTCCCTCTCAGATCAGCACCCAGGATTTCTAAGACGTGGGGTTAGCAGTAGCCTCATGTACCCACAACTCGCTGAGGAAGAGAAGCCATGAGGCAACACATCCTAGCCTCTTTCTGAATTTATCTCCCGGTTGTGTGAAAGCCTTGCTACAGACTCACATTCCAGGCTGCAGGACAAAGTCCAGGCCGCAGGCCAGGGCTTCAGGCCACAGGCCAGGGCTCCAGCCTGAAGGCCAGACCTGCTTCCGGGCTGCAGGCTAGGATTCCAGGTTACAGGCCAGGACTCCAAGCTTCAGGTCAGGGCTCCATGCTACAAGCCAGGGCTCCAGGCACTGCCTGATTTCCCAGCCTTGCCTTTACTTTGCTTGACTTGGTTCATGTCTTATCTGCAGCACACGTCATCTATGAAGCCCTTTTTGTCAATGCTGCACACCACTGGTACCATGAGTTGACAGTGGCAGAACCATTCCCCTGCCCTCTCTTTTAGATGTTAGGGAGGAGCCAGCACCATCTTACAAGCCCTTGGGTTCCCAAAGAAGACTAGTTGGTAGCTACTTTAAATTCTGAATTAAATTCCAAAAATCTTCAATTCTGCCCTGCCTTTGCCTAACTACCTAGAAAGAGGTGGCAGACACTCTATCTTGTTGTTCAGAATGATGGTCTCCAAATCTTTTGGGCTGGGGATCCCTGAAGTGAGGGACACACACACACACACACACACACACACACACACACACACACACACACATGCTCGCGCACGCGCACTCACATGCGTGCGCGTGGTAGGGGGAATCTTTGTACAATTATGCTATGTATAAGTCTGGATATACCCCACCCATTGTGTGAAAACACTGGAGATCTTCTGGGCTGTTCATTGTACTCCTGTGTCTGAGCCACTTTTCAGTCCAGTGAGGAATTACGGGTAACCTGTCACCACCTAGCTTTGACCCCATAGATCCCAGGTCAGAGCCAGCCTTCTGTGTTGACATAGGCGTGCTTTTCTTTCAGGCTTATCCAGAATCATATCACAGCCAAGGGGACAGCCCAGCTGGCCAGCGCACTGCAGAAGAACACCACCATAACAGAGATTTGGTAAGGCCACATGCTGGTCACAGTAACTAGCTCTGTAGTTTCCAACTGGGTACCGCTGACCGCTCACTTCAGGTGTCACGGAACCCCGTTCCACTTAGTTCTTGCCTGTGAGGACAATGTGGGGAAGAGCTAGCAGTTACATGACAGGAGGGAGCCCAGCTCTTTAAAGCTCTTGTTTATCTGGTCTCAGAGCAGCGGCCCTGCGTACTCACGAGAGCTCTGGAAATGTGTCCTGGAACCTGGGCCTGGGGTGTTCCTCCCCAGTGTGATGCCTGGAAGCTGGCCGAGGGCAGATCCAGTTCTTGTGGAGGACACAGAGCCAACTGTGGATTCTCCGAGGCTTATAGGGCAGCCGTGCCAGAAACCCAAGTCCCAGGGTTAGGGCGTGGATACCATTAGCCACTTTCTTCCATGTGAGTGGGGAGAAGAATTACAGGACCCACTGAGATGCAGTCTTCCACAGGCTGGCCTTCTGAAAGGTAGAGTGAGTGGCTTTGCCTTAGAAATGTCGCTGGTCACACACTAGTCCAGGGGCTGCAGCCAGCATTGTTCTGAAGTGAAACCAAGTAGGGTAGGGTATCAGAGGAAGAGCTGTCTCACCTACTCTGCCTGAGGTGTGCTCCTAGATGACCATGTTTAGATGCTGATTCTGGAACCTAATTCTAGATCCTTTCATGTTGACAACTAATTGACCATCATGTAGAATCCATGGCTCTTACTCACGGTCATAGCAAAGCATTTATGAAATGCTTATGTCATAGAGAATAGAGGCCATCTCCAACAAGAGAACCCTTGGGCTGAGGCCAAGCTTGCTGTGGGGAGGACCTGACTGTGAGTTGACGGGGCCTATCTCCTACTATTCCCAGATGCTGGTGCCATGTTGCCATCCATCACCGAAAAACACAAACTTGAATGCCAGCCTTGGGCTGGTGCTGAGATTCCAATGGTGAACACATGTGAACTGCCCCCATGGGTTCACCCTAAGATGTAGAAGGAGCACAGTCGGGGAACAATCAAGTGTAAGAAAGAGATGCTAAATGAAGCTGTCAAGGATGAACAGGAGTTAGGAAGCTGAAGCAAGCCTAAGAATGCTACATGCTGGAGGACACACACAGAGGCTCAGAGTCTGAGTGTGTCCAGCAAGATCTACAAGCAGTCAGACACGGTGGCATATGCATTCAATCTCAGCACTCGGCTCTGTGGGAGTTTGAGGCTCATCTGATCTACAGGGAGACTGAGGCAGAAGCATCATGGCTGTGCTGGGCTACACAATAGCGCCCTGTGTGGTGGCTAATGTTGATTATCAGTATGAAAGGGCCTAGAATCATCTATGAGTCAAATCTCTGGGCACATGTATGAGGAAGTTTCACATGAGATAACTGATATGTGAAGACCCACGCTAAATATGGCTGGTACTATTCCATGTGCTAGGGCCTCAGACTAAAAAAAAAAAAAAACAAAAACCAAACCAAACCAAACAACAACAAAAGGAGACAGCAAGCACCACTATTCATCTCTCTCTGCTTCCTGACTGCAGGTGCAATGTGACAAGTTGCCTCATGCTCCTGTCACCATGCCTGTCCTGCCACTCTACCCTCAAACTGCACGTTAAAATAACCGCTTCCTTCCTAAGTTACCTTTGTCACAACAACAAGAAGAGTAACTAGTACACCCCGTCTCAAAGATGCACAGGAAGGTGATGTCTGTGACTCAGGTGGTGTGGAAGAGCGCGCTGGGGAGATAGGCTTGAAGGGTCTCAGGGCCAGAGCAGGTATTCAGATCTTTATACTAAAAGCAGGGTGTGAAGCTGGGTGTGAAACAGAGAGGGGATGTGGTCAGGTCAGAGCGCATCGCATCTGACCGAGCAGTCAGTAACACCCTGCTGTGTCCAAAGAAGGGCCCTGGCACTCAGTGTGGTGGCACTGGGGCTACAGACAGTTAGCATGTCAATGCCGGGGACTGCTTAGGAAACAGAACAGAGCTAGCAAGCCTCAGCACTCCAGCATGCTGCCTGACACAGCTGGAGGGAGGGAGGGACCATTCGCTGAGCAGAGGACTCTAGGCTTCTCTGGCAACTTTGAAGTGTATATAGACATCTACAGAAAGCCACCAATAGGAAGCTTGCCTAACTAACCTGCCTGTGGCAAGACAAAAGGCTAGGAGCAAAGGGCCCAGGCAGACTCCAGCCTTGGAGGAGGCATGTGCTGAGCATGAGGACATGAGAAGGCAGGCCAAGAGCAAGTGCCCAGAGACAGGAGAAAAACTAAAGCCTATGATGTCCACCTCAGAGATGACACAGAGCAAGAGGTCAAGACAGCCTAATGCTTATGAAGGCTTGGAAAGAAGGATGAGACCTGAAAATGTCATTAAAGTTGGACTGAAAGAGGCTACTAGTGAGCCCCAGTAAACAGAGCATAGACTGCTGGAAAAGACTGGTTTTAACATCCAAGCATAATTTGGATAGAGTGTGCTCCGAGTGTGCTCCTTCACTTCAGGGTTATATGATGTACACAGTGTGTGAGGTCACTTATTGGGAAATGATTGTGTAAAATTTGCTTTTTTTCTCCTTTTCACTAGTCTCAATGGAAACTTAATTAAGCCCGAGGAGGCCAAACTCTTTGAAAATGAGAAGCGGATCATCTGTTTCTAAGGAACATTCCCGTGCTGGATCTTTGTCCTAGGTTGCTCCTCAGTCACAGACAGCAGGGACACGGAATGCTGTACAGGGCCGGCAGCAAGGGGCCTGTCAGGCAGCCACACCTCTACAGTGCAAACAGACCTCCCCTGCGGCTGCTCAGACTGGCTGGGACTCAGCAAAAGCAGTGTCCTGTGAGCCATTGTCATCCCTCAAAATCAGCAAGGCATCTTCCATGCAACGATTTCCCTGAGTATCCATGAGTCTGCAGGGGAAGGAATGAATCCACAGAGGGGGCCAATCTCACCTCCCACAGAGGCCCACCTGAATGATCAAAGGGACAGATGCCACCTGCAGAAAAGATCTGGGGACTTAGAGCCACAGGCAACTTCTCAGAGAGGAGGAGCCCAGTGACCACTCAATTATTCTGAAACCCACCTTTCTCTGCTCAGTACCTCCTACTCTACAGATCTGTCTGTCTCTCACAGCCATGGCTGCTGAAATAGAGCCCCTGTGGGGAGGGCTCATCTAAAGACCTACACCGGGTTTTCAGTATGGCTTGCTTCAATGGTTCTGAAATCCCAAGCAAAGCTCTCTCCCTTGCCTGTGAACAGGAAGAATCTCTATGTCCCCAGCAGTTGAAAGGCGACCGAACACAGCTAAGACTCGGGGAGCCAGCAAAGCATGACAGATACCTACCACCATGATGGGCATGCCGGGGACGCCCAGCGGGTGGGATGGTTGAGGATGTCACCAGATATCCTGTTCTTTTGCCACCTCATTTGTTAATAAAATATTGAAAATGCTCATTATTTCTAATGGCTAAGTCTGGGGTTTTCTGAGGGGACTTTGCCTGGAAAGCATGCTGTGAGCCTTGAGCCTCAGCCTCGCTCACTGCAGTGGGGGTTCTTGGGTGTTATGCTATACAGTGGGCAGATAAACAGAAGCCAGAGGTGTCACCAAGGGATCAGAAAGGTAGAGGCTGTATCCGAAACCACTCCACCTGGTCTCTGACTCCTAACAGGGGCTGCTCCTGAGTCAGGATACATGGTGGTGTCAGGGCAGAGCAGGTCACATTTCACACCATCACCAATGCACAGTAGGCTCTGCAGGCCAAGTTCACTACTGTCCTCAGTTGGTCACTGCTGGGAGGAAGACCAGGCAAGCCCATGACAAGAGGCACTGAGCCAATAGGGGTAGCAAGAGACAGTTTAGGGGACCCTTTAACTGCAGCTTTTTGGTTCCAGAGTTCAAGTGTGGTTTTGTGTGGCAGTTTGAAAGGGAGGGTGCAATTGAGGAAGCATAGGAGGTGGTAACCCCACAAGGGCAGTTCTCTTAAAAGCACTGCTGTGGGGATCCCCACCTTCCCCACTACAGGCCCCAGTATTCACCTAATAACCGCCCTTGAGGGTGGCAACATTTTCTCTCCCCACATTGGAGAAATGCTCAGGAAATGGCTGCATGCAACAGTGGTGCTTGCAACAGGCTGTGTGTGTGCACTCACCGTGTCTTACAAGAACTTCTTTGCAACAAAGCAAAGATTTATTAACAGTGAAAGCGAAACCCTTCAGTGGCTAAAATATATTCATCATTGCCCTCCCAGCTATCGGAACTGTGACCTCAAGGGACCAGGTTTTACCACGGGTTTCGATTTTAAGTCCTTCAGTGCTCCTGGTGGTGAAAGGCAGACTTCCTGCTTTATAGTGCAGGCTTTGGGCAAACGGGTGGTACAGGCTCCTCCACGAGATCAAGGAAGAAGGAAAATGGGTACTCCAGTGGCCCAGATCTATAAGCCTAGCTCTGAAGAGGCTAAAGCAGGGGCTCGGTGAGTTCAAGGCCAGCCTGAGCTACATGGATGAGGACGTGCCTCAGAGGTGCAGAGCCCTGGGTCCCATCTCTAACATTCCCCTCCCAAACCTAAATGACAATGGAAAATTTTGACATAAACTTTGAATATAATTTATTTCCATAGGATGTTCTGGGCGATTTAGGAGAGGAAAAAAAAAACAACCTACAGTTCCTGTCTTTCATAGCTGCATTTATGACATAATCAAGTTGAAACTCTGTCTCTTTATTTTTTCTTTTTTTTTCTTTTTTTTAAAATTAATTTATTCGTATTACATCTCGATTGTTAGCCCTTCCCTTGTTTCCTCCCATTCTTCCCTCCCTCCCACTTCCCCCCCTTCTCCCCTCCCCTATGTCTGTGATTGAGGGAGACCTCCTCCCCCTACATATGCTCTTAGGATATCGAGTCTCTTCTTGGTAACTTGCTATCCCTCCTCTGAGTGCCATCAGGCCTCCCCATCCAGGGGACATTGTCAGAAAGGGGGCACCAGAGTTCATGTGAGAGTCAGATCTCACTCTCCACTCAACAGTGGAGAATATCATGTTCGTCGGCTAGGTCTTGGTAGGGGTTCGAAGTTTACTGCCTATATTCTCCTTGGCTGGTGCCTTAGTTTGAGGAGGACCCCAGGACCCAGACCTGCCTGTCATAAAGTTCTTCTTATAGGTTTCCAGGACC
>OU015744.1:144689065-144728491 GCA_907169655.1 Acomys percivali
GTGTGTGTGTGTGTGTGTGTGTGTGTGTGTGTGTGTGTGTGTGTACATATGTGTACGCCCTTGTGCATGTAGAATTCTGAGGACTTGATCCTTAAGTGCTCGCCACCTTGTTTTTTGAGACAGAGTCTCTCATTGGCCTGGAACTCATTGCATAGGCTAGGTTGGGGGCCAAGGATCACCACTGGGATGACAACTGCCTGCCACCATACCTGTAAGTTCTGGGGATCAAACTCAGATCCTCCAGCTTAAAGATAAGTGCGTCATGGACTGAGCTGTCTCCCTGCCTTGGAACTTACTTTCAAAAGCCATGTAAAAATCACTATGTGTCCAAGCAGTACTCCTTTCATGGCACTCCCAACTCTTCCACAGCCTGCCTGATGCCTATGGACTAGGTGTAAGACGTTGGACTCTTGATTTCCTCCTTGAAAAATAAAGAAGAGTTTTAATTCAGGAGGTTGAGAGGAAGAAGTGAGGTGTCGTAGGGGTCCTGAGCAGTGCTGGCACAGGGCACCCCTCCATAGGCTCCAGTGACCACAAACCTGGCTTCCTCATTCTCGGTCCAGTGGCTTCTTCAATTGTCTCTTTTCCCTCAGGCTAAGAGGGCGGCCCAGCGAAGTCCAACAGGACTGTGAATGCACTCATCCTCTCCCTCAAACACCAGGCATCACACATCCTCGCTCTGTCAATGGAAAGCAGTGGTTAGTCCTCGCCAGGGTTACTGAAGGGCACTGCCCTAGAAATGTGGACTTGCTGAGCAAGCTGGGGGCCATGTCCCCACTGCACAAGAAAGAGCAAGGTAGGGACAGTGCAGACCTGTGCCCAGGAACTGTCCAGTTTCCTTTCAGGTTCTGCTATGGCTCCATCTTGAAATAATCCCCCCAGCATTCATGCACTGAAGATCTGGTCCTCAACATAGCAAAGTTCCAAACTGGTGCCTTGGGAAAGTGATTGTATAATGCAGTCTGGCTTCCTCAAAGGGTTAATCTACTGATGAGTTATTGGAAGAAGGTGTAACACTCAGTTGGGGTCAGTAAGTCAGGTCAATGGAAGCATGCCCTTGAGAGGATATATCTTGTTCCTTGGTTTCAACCAGTCACTTCCTCACTTCCTTGTTCTTGCTGCTTCCTGGCCACCCTGAAGAGAGCAGCCTTCCTCCACCTCACCCTTCTGCCATGATGTCCTAGCTCACCCAGGCCCAGGGACAGAGCCAAGGGACCATGAGTTGAAACTGAACCAAGTTAAACTTTTCTTCTTTATGTTACTTGCTTTCTAGGATTTTGTCACAGTGATGGGAAGCTGACACAGCTGAATGAGGAAGGAACAGTGGACTCATCTATATTTTTAGTTCATTTCCAGATAAAGCACATATCTGTTTCCGGTAACTGATTACTTAGTTCACAAAACAAACAAAACCTCGCTGTGGTGCCAAGGGGTAAAAAGCCTTAGCCATTACTCAGCTTTACAGAGAAGTTCAATAGCACGTGATTAACTCTACAGGGAGCCAAGACACACTCCCATAGATGGGTAAAAACATGTCCTGTAACAAAGCTGTGTGGGTGTGGGGCCATCCCAACACTGATCTCGTCAACTGAGGTGGAAGGAGCCTTACCCACAACCAGCTTAACATTTCTAGAGGCATTGTGTGCTAAAGGTTCCCTATGATAACATAGACAGCACAGAAAGAGGCTGCAAATGAGAAAATAAGGATGTTAAACAAGCTTGTGGTTGGTTTTTTATTTTTCCCTTTTAATTACTTGGCTACTTTGAGTCAATAAGTGTCAAAATACCTCACAATTTTTTCTTAGTTTGCTCTCTTCCTTGGAGCACATTTGTTTTTTGTTGTAAAACTGACTTTATAATGTGAACATGTAAAAATACTGCATATAATTGTGTTCCTTTTCTGTTATTTTGACCAAACACCCAAGAAGTATAGCTTAAAGGAAAGACTTGGGCTCAAGGTTTTGGAAGTTTTAGACCAAGGTAGGCTGTACTGGTGCCTTTAAGCTCCTTTGTGGCAGGCATGTGTGGGAGAGAAGGCCATGTACCTCATAGCCATGGAACAGAAGGACCCAGAAGTTAGGGAGCAAGGAGGCATGAACATAGTCTTTGATAGGTGTTTCAGTGACCCACTTCCTCTAACAGGCTCATGCCCCACAGCTTCCACCATTTCCCAGAAGTCACCATACAAGTCACCACAACCCTCATCATACAATCACCTCTTGGGAATTAGATTTACCAACTGGGGAGTAAGTCTTCAACGCAAACCTTTGGGTGTATACTTCATACCCAAGACAGTAATGATACAGCTATTTTAATTTTGCAATGATCTTCTACACTTTGCATGAATATCTTTAATTTTTAAAAATTTATTTATCTGTATGTGGTAGGGGTAAGAAGTGGGGGGTACATGCATGCCAATGCATGTCAGAAAACCACTTCAGAAGTTAGTTCTTCCCTTCCATTATATGGGCACCAAGAATGGAACTCAAGTCACCAGGCTTGTTGATGGGTGTCTTTACCCTCTGAACCATCTCACTGACCCCTAAACACCCTTTTCACTATTGCAATCGTGGAGCATGTCTGCAGATATTTTTATGTAAATCTGCCTGGCCTGAAACTCATGTTACGTTGACCGGTCTAACCTTGACCTCACCAAGATCTGCCTGCCTCTGCCTCCCCAGTGTTGGATTAAAGGCTGTGTAACCCTGTGCCTGCAGCTCTTTTAATAAAATACTTTTTTTCTCCCACATTGTTACACTCTTTACTTGTGTTCCACAAATTGGATAATTCACTTAATTACATTCTAGTGATTAGGCATTCATGTTCCCATGTAGTGTTGGTGAGTATGGCAATGTTTTGGTAGAACTGAAAATTCTTAGCAGATATTTCTTTGGAGTGGGATGGTCAAGGCAGAACTCTTGCTATGTGATTGTATATCTTTGTCAGCCATATTAGTGGTGTGAAAAAATGGCTTAGAAGGACAGAAAAATCAAAGAATAATATAATGTAATGCCGATGGTGCTTCTACAGAAAAGCAAAGCTCTGTGGCCCCGCCCTCAGGCTAGACACTATCCAAACACTGCCCATGCCCCGTGCATGTCTGGAGACCATTGGTGGTGGAAACAACTGCCACAAGAGGAGTTGGTAGCCCAGGAGCAGCTCATGTTGTCAGGGGGATTGTATGAGACAGTGCAGAGTGTGCAGGGGTTGGCGTCTTCCTTGACTGAAGCGTGCCATATCTCTGGGTGGGTTCACCCCATCTGAACGAACCCAGTCTGAGGCCAGCACTGAGGCCTGTGGGAACTGCTTCCCTGCACAGCCTTGTGTAGTGGGTGCGCTTTCATGAGCAGGAGCAGTGAGAACTAGAGATGCACTTGTGCACATTGTCTTGTTAGCCGAGACAGACCTACAATAGAGCAATGAGAACCATCAAGATGGAACATGGGCACATGTGGAAGGCCACACTTGTCCTGAGGCTTCAGGCTCATGTGATTCAACCCCTTACTCCATCAGAGAGTAAACTGGTATCAGGTGACAAGAGTGACAAGCCAACGACACGTAATTCATCACTGTGGAGCTCGGGTAGGGACAGGGGTCTCTTTGACGTTCACTCTTTTCTGGTGGATTTCAAAGTCTTCAGTTTACTTTGCGACTCACCCGTCTGCCATGCCTATTCAACACGGGCAGGCCAACCAGAAAGGGACTTCCCCAAGGGCACAGGGTGTCTGTTCGGTACCCAGGTACTTCAAGAAGCCTCATGTTTACTCCTTCAATTAAGGTGCTTGCATTCCAGGACTCTGGAGTCAGGCTGATGGGCATGGATGGGGGTTGTGTCCAGGGGGCATCATAGAGAGTGGCAGGAAGAGACCCTGGTGACATTATTCTACCCACTTGGTTTTTAAAATAAAAATTTTAATTATTTATTTACTTGGTGTTGTGTGCATGCTTACATTGCATTTCATGTGTGTGCGCGCACATGCGTGCGCATGCCATGGCTTGCATATGGAGGTCAGGCTCAGCTGTCTCCATGCACCTTGAGACAGCATTTCTTTTGTTTCTGCTGTTGTGCTGCCCTCTTGAGGTCAGGTAGCTGACAGGCTTCTAGATGCTTCTCCTACCTCCTCTTTCCATCTCATTTTAGGGTGCTGGGACTACATATGAGCACAACTGCGTCTGGCTTTGTATGTGGGTCTCAGGTCACCAGACTTGCCAGCAAGCACTTTTACCTGCTGAGCCACGGAATACAAACCAAAGGATACTATGTTAAATGAAAGAAGCTTTATTATGTTAAATGAAAGAAGCTTTATCTTAGCCTAGCGTGGTGGCTCACACCTTTAATCCCAGCACTCAGGAAGGCAGAGACAGGCAGATCTCTGTGAGTTCAAGGCCAGCCTGATCTATAAAGCTAGTCTAGGACAGCCAAGGCTACACAAAGAAATCCTGTCTCCAAAAAACTAAAAACAATCAAACAACAAAAAAAGAAGCTTTATCTTAATTCCACTTAATCCATCAGGTCCAAGACTTCAAAGAACTGGCTGAGGACACATTGAAAGAGTCCTTGGTGTGAGCATGGTGGTGCACGCCTTTAATCCAAGCACTCAGGAGGCAGAGGCAGGCAGATTTCTGTGAGTTCAAGGCCAGCCTGATCTACTAAGTGAGCCCAGGACAGCCAAGGCTACACAGAGAAACCCTGTCTCGAAAAACAAAAAAACAAAAACAAAACAAAACAAAAAGTAATTGGCAAGTCACTGTAGTGCTGAGGGTCTGGGTTCAAATCCCAGTGCTACTTGTAGTTGTGTGTCTTTGGACAAGTGACATAGCTTTTCTGTTGTTGAGTTTCCCCATCTGTAAGTGGGGCTGTTCAAACAGCGCTCCTCCTACAGGGTTATCTGTGTGAGCAAGTGGGTTAAATAAACTTATCCAAAGCTCTTACTCAGGATAGCCAGGGCCCCAGAATAGCGACTCCCATCACCTCATCTGTCCGTTTCCCTCTGGCCCCCACCTCAGTGGACCCAGGAGTTAGAGTGGGCAGAAGTAGAGATGTGCTGGGCTACTCTCCCCAACCTTAAGCATGCAGCCAAGACATCACTCTTTGACACGGCCAGCCAAGACATGGTTTTTAGGCCTAGACACAAGAGGCCACATGCAATACTAAATGCTGCGGGAGAAGAGCCAACCAGCATCTGTGTCTGCAACTGTCTTCATTAGTCTATGAAGAACCCTTGCATCCAGGTGAGCAGGGCATGAGTTGGACAGAAAGAGGCTCTCCACATCAGAATCCATGACTGAAGTGTGCTTCTGTTTTGTCCGTGAGTGGTTCTGTGGTTCTTCTCTTCCCTCGGGTGTTGATGGCCACCACCCCACTGAGGCGCGAGGAGAAGACAAGGCGCAGGGCTTGGAAGGCCATAAACACAACAGAGACCAAACACTCTGGGAACCACTTCAGGAAATAGTTCAACTTTCCTCATGGAGAACAAAGGCTATATCGCCCTTGGGGAGTGGGTCAAGGGCTTCCAGGATAGGTATTCATAATTGGTTGAAACCAGGTACTTTAAAGATGCTTGTTTTGCGTTTGGCAGCACGCTCCTATCATGTGAGCGGGAGCACAGTACCTAATTATCCTAAAGGTGCTGGGAGGGGAGAGCTAGCAGGGAGCTGTGTCAAAGGCCACATATCAAATGTGGTTAGGGGCATGTACGCCTAAAGACACAGAAAGAGCTGGAGGCCGTGCTGGAGAGAGGAAGTCCTGCACCTAACATGGAGCTCAGAATGCTTATCCAAGCTGGAGGACCTCAACCTCAAACAGCAGGGCCCTTCCAACAGGCTCTGCTTCTACCACTCCTCCCTTTCACTCACTAACACTGTCGCTCAGGCTCCTGCCTATACCACAAAGAAAGGAGAGCCCAGAGGAGGAAGATGAGACAGGAACAAACAGGGGGAAGTGGGTGGGCTACTTCCTGGAACCTTGACTTCCTTCCACTCCATAGTATTTGGCAGGCCTTGGCCACCCAGCAGCCTGGGTACAGGAAAGATTTATATAGTTAGCAAGTTCATAAGCTACTGAGTGCGCAGGATGGGTCAGCTGCCTGCTGGGGAGTTTAGATGTCCAATCAGGGGTTCACTGGGTGACTTGGTTTTTGGTTGTTTGTTTGGTTGGTTGGTTGCCTTTTGGTTTTTCGAGACAGGGTTTCTCTATGTAACAGCCCTAGCTGTCCTGGACTTTGTAGACCAGCCTGGCCTTGAACTCAGAGATCTGCATGCCTCTGCTTCCCAAGTGCTGGGATTAAAGGCATGCGCCACCACACCCAGCTCACTGGGTGACTTGTAAGACTTGGTTCCTGCTCCTGAGATGTCCTTGGTTATTATTTGAAAGGAGGCCTAAGGTCTCACTATACAGTCCAGGTTGGCCTTGATTTTATGATCCCACCTTAGCCTCCTGGGTGCTGGGAATACAAGCACGTCCCAACACAACCAGCCACATGATTCCCATCTACAATTAATTTACAAACTCTTCTACCTACACCAAGTAGTTCAGGCTTTCCCCATATCATCCTCAACAGCCCCCTAAACTGACTTCCTGTACGTTCGCTTTAATCTCTCCCCTCAGCACATTTTAGTCGCTCTGCATTTCTGTTTAAGTTTCAAAGGATCACACCCAAGATCTAAGCATCCTGCCACCCCATTCCCACCCCCTCAACCTCTCTGGTCTCACCTGTTTTTGTCTCCCTGGTGATTCTATTGGGAGTGCTCCGTTTTCTCACATCTGGTGGTTCTCTCCCTGTCGCATCCAGAATCCCTGTGCTCCATCGAGGGTCCTTCTGAACATTGTGTGGTTTTCAATTCAGCAAATCATGGTTGCATGACTAACAGTTCACTTTATTTTCACTCACCTGTCCCAAAGATGATTTTAACCCATGCAACAACTTTTTCTTTTCTTTTCTTTTTTTTTTTTTTCTTTTTTTTCTTTTCACCTCTATCAGAGGGGAAGAGGTTGCAGTAGGAGCTGTTTTCTTCCAAAGCACATGAGGCAGCATTTCCACCACGATCCCTGACTCCTGAAGTCAGCCAGAGCCAGAGCGAGAGGCCAGACTTGCCCACATGTACTGCTGCTGTACTTCCTCTTGTTTCTTGGAGCCTACCATCCTGTCCTCCAAGAGATCAGGGGCCTCCACTGCAGGTACCCAAGGTGGCCTCCTTACCACATTAGTAGCCCCACACATCATGTCACCTCACCACTAAGCTGCCTAAGGATCAAGACTTTGCATGGAGGTTCAGAACAAAATGCAAGTGTCGCACACACTGGCCCCATCTCTAGCAGATTGCACAGAACTTCTACAGCCTCCTCACCACCTTTGTTTCAGCTGCCAACTCCCACCGGCTCCCCAGGAATCCACCCTCACCCCCGGCCCACACTGGCTGGAAAAGCAGGTGAGTGATCTTCAGACCTTCAATTTCCCTCCATTTTTCCAAGTCCAGTTCCCCAGTCTTGTCCCCAGCTGGGTAGCAAGCCACCTCTATGGCCTCCCTTTCTTCTGTCCTCGCCTACAGAAGATCACCCAGATTTCCTCCTAAGGACTTCCTCGCCACCCTACCCTTTTGTCTCAGCCGCCCGTCCCACCCATGCAGGCATTCCCTGGGAACTTGCCTGCTAGGGAAACGGGTAGGCCATCTTTAACTCTTCACTCTTCTGTCCCGTCCTGCCTCCAAATCCTACTCCCCACTCTCATCTTAGGCTCCTTCAGAGACTACCAGCTGTGGCCCCTCCTCTGCCCTGGTGGCACATCCTGCTTTCCTCCCTCTATGGATCCTCTCGCACACCCTCTTCTTAGCCAATTCAGCGCCCAATACCAAGAAACACCTCCTTTCTACCCAGAATGCCCAGTGGCCACATCTAGAAGGATCCCAGAAGCATTCCCTACCAGGCAATCCACAGCCACCAGCCATACTGTAAGAACAAGGGAGCGCGACAGAAGCAAGGAACAATATACCCACCCAGCAAAGACAAGACCATGTATCAGAACCTAGAATCATCCCAAGCCCAGATGCCTACATGCCTGCCCCAAAGCACAATCAGTAACGATCTGCCTCCACCAGAGTCCAGCAACCCTACAATAGTAGGCCCTAAGAAATGCAACATAACTAAAGCTCAAGACAGTGACTCCAAAACAGCCTTTATGAATATGCTAGAGGTCCTTAAAGAGGAAATAAATGGATCCTGTAAAGAAATTTTAATTCAGAATCTGGCTGCTTTGGAAAGAGATCACATCCAAAGACCTAGGTTTGCATGATCCAGCTGGGATACATACATGTTTTTAATCTCAGGAGACAGAGGCATGAAGTTCTACTTATTCAGTTTGGCTGCATCAATGAGTTGAGAGGCAGTGCAGAGGCAATTGAGTTTCTGGTTGTTCAGTTTGTGGAATTCAGAGGCAGTTTGTACTAGGAGAGAGAGAGAGAGAGAGAGAGAGAGAGAGAGAGAGAGAGAGGGAGAGAGAGATTGAAGAGAAAGCAAGCTAGACACAGGTGAAGACAGAATGAGCCAGAGAAAGATTAGAACAGACTGCTGGAGTTAGTTTGAGGCCAAGCAGAGCAGCAACTCAATGAGAAAGTGAGGGAAACCACACTAAATCAGTCAGCTTAGAGAAGACTCTGAGCCAGAACAGCTGAGTTAAACCAGCCATCCAGAGATCAGTAAGACAAGAAAGGATGAGCTTATTCAGCAGTAAGTCTCAGAGGCTGAAAACATTCTAGGCCTACGTTGGACTGTGCTGAGGCTAGAAGCTTCTAGGACTAGGCCTAGGTCAGCAGACAGGGGCAGTAGGCCTCCAAGACAATAATTAAATCAGGAAAATAAAAGTTACTTTTACAGGATCCACTAAAGAAATCTATGAAAACACAAACAGTGAAATAAAATTAAGATAACAGTTCAAGATGTGCAATGGAAACAGAAGCAACAAAGAAAACCAAAACTGAGGAAACTATGGAAATGAAGGCTTTAGGAATCTTAGAGGCAACAGAATACAATAGGTGAAAGAGAGAACCTCAGTCATCAAAGATAAGTTAGAAGAAATGGATACTCGGTCAAAGAAAATGTTCACTATAAAAAAAAATCCAGGTTCCAAACATCCAGGAAATCTGGAACAACTATGAAATGACCATATCTATAAATGATGGGAAGAGAAAGGAGAAGAAACCCGGGCCAAAGGCACAGAAAATATTAAAATAATATCAATAGAAAACAAAATCATGGAAGAAATTTCCCCAACCTGAAGAAGGTAGGTACAGAAGCATACAGAACACTAAAGAGACTGGACCAGAAAAGAAATTCCCTGTAGCACATAATAATTAAAGTGATAAGTGTACAAAACAAAGAAAGAATATTAAAAGCATCAAGGAAAAAGGCCAAATAACACATAAAGGAAGGCCTGTTAGAATAACACATGGCTTTTATTTCCTTTTTTAAAATTTTTTATAAAAGACATTTTTTGTTTGTTTTTAAAGATTTATTTATTTACTTCATGTATATGGGTATGTATACCTGCATGCCACAAGAGGGCACTAGCTCCCAATATAGATTGTTGTAAGCCACCATGTGGCTGCTGGGAATTTAACTCAGGACCCCCAGATGAGCACACAGTACTCTTAACCACTGAGCCATCTCTCTCCAGCCCCATGCACATGGCTTTTCAATGAATATTCTAAAATCCAGAATGGCTTGGATTGATGGTATTCACACTCTACGAGACAGATGGCAACCCAAACTAATATACCCAGCAAAACTTTCAGGCACAATAAATTGGGCAGAGGGGTCCCATGATTAAATTTAAGTGGTATCTATCTACAAAGTCAGCCCTATAGAAGGCAGTTGAAAGAAAATGTCAACCTGAAAATTAACCACACACAGAACTCACAAGAAATAAATAATATCACACTAGCAAATCAAAAGAAGGAGGGAAGGGCTCACACTACAAGAACAAACTAACTAGAATCAACACACATTGCACACTGATAACTCTAAACAGCAGTGGTCTCGATTCTCCAATAAAAAGACACAGACTAGCAGAATGGATTTGAAGACCGAACCCATCCTGCAGCATTCAAGAAACAACATCAAGGACAGACATCCCCTCAAGGTAAAAGGACAGAAGAAGATATTCCAGGCAAGCAGAACTAAGACATAAGCTACTGTAACCATTTAAACATCTGACAAAATAGATTTCAAAACAAAACTAATCAGAAGAGACAAAGTTACTACATATTCATCAAAGGAAAAAAAGTCTAACAAGAGGTTATTGCAATTCTTAACTTCTATGCACCAAACACAAGGGCACCCAGATTCATTACAGAGACACTATTCCATCTTAAATCACCTATGGCTCTCACAACACTGATAGTGGGAAACTTCAATAGGCTGCTGCCACTCAGGATGGTACAGATTCACCCAGATGAAAACTAAACAGAGAAATGCTGGAGCTAACTGATATTATAAACCAAACAAACTCAGCTATTATCCACAGAACATTTTACCCAAACACAAAATAATATACTTTCTTCTCAGCAGCTCATGGAACTTTCCCCCAAATTTACTACATACTTGGACACAAAACTAGTCTCAACAGATAAAAGACAATTGAAATAACAACCTATGTCCTGTCTGAGCACAGATTCAAGGTGGTTCTGAGGGGAAAGTTCATAGCACTAAGTACCTACATAAAGGAACTGGAAAAACCTCATATTAGTTACTTTATAGCACACTTGAAAGTTCTAGAACAAAAGGAAATAACACCCAAAAGGAGTAGGTGGCTTGAAATCACCAGGGCTGAAATCAATAAAATAGAAGCAAACAAACAATATAATACAAAGAATGAGTGAAACAAAGAGGTGGTTCTCTGAGAAAATCAATATGATTGACAAACCATTAGCCAAATTAACTAAAAGATGGAGAACACCCCAATTAACAAAATTAGAGATGAAAAGGAGGACATCACAAAAGACACTGAGGAAATTCAGAGAATTATAAGGACACACTTAAAAAGCCTCTACTCCACCAAACTGGACAATCTAAAATAAATGAATAATTTTCTCTACATATATACCACCTACCAAAGTTAAATCATTAAACAGACCTATAGCTCCCAGTGAAGCAGAAGCAGGGAATAAAAGTCTTTCAACCAAAGAACGCCTAGAGCTGAGATGGTTTTAGTACAGAATTCTACTAGATCTTGAAAGAAGAGTTAATGCCAATACTCCCCCAAATTATTTCATAAAATAGAAAGAAAAGTAACATTGCCCAGTTCTTTTTATGAGGACACAGTCCTCAGATACCTAAATGATACAAAAATGCAAGGAGAATTACAGACCAATTTTCCTTATGAACATAGATGCAAAAATTCTCAATAAAATACCTGCAAAGCAATTCAAAAACAAATTAAAAAGATCATCCAGATCAAGTAGGCTTCATCCTAGAAATGCAGGGATGGTTCAACATACTTACAATGATATATGTAATCCACCATATAAGCACACTGAAAGACAAAAAATACACAATCATCTCACTAGATGCAGAAAAGACCTTTGAAAAAAATCTTACACTCCTCCATTATAAAAATCCTATAGAATCTGGGCAGTGGCTGTGCATGCCTTCACCTTAGCACTTGGGAGGCCAGACTGTCTACAGAATGAGTTCTGTGACAGCCAAGGCTGTCAACAGTCAACATTAACTTAAATGGAGAGAAACTCAAAGCATTTCCACTAACAAGGAACAACTTTTTCAGGGGCAAGAAGAGGTTGTCTACTTTCTCCATATCTATTCAATATAGTACTTGAAGGCTTAGCTAGCACAATAAGACAACTGAAGGAGATCAAAGGGCTACAAACTGGAAGGGACAAAGTAAATGTATCTTTATTTGCAGATAATATGAAAGTATATATAAATGACCCTAATAATTCCACAGGAAACTCCCATAGCTGATAAATACTTTCAGGAAAGTAGCAGAACAAAATTAACACAGAAAAATCAATAGCCATCCTATATACAAATGACAAATGTACTGAGAAACAAATCAGTGAAACAACATCTTTCACAGTAGCCTCAAAAAATATAAAACATCCTGGGATAACTCTAATCAAGTAAGTGAAAGACTTGTATAGTAAAGCCTTCAAGTCTCTGAAGAATCAAATTGAAGACAGTATCAGAAGATGGAAAGCTCTTCCATGCTCATGGATCAGTAGGATTAACATAGTGAAAACAATCTACAGATTCAATACAATACCCATCAAAATTCCAACACAACTCTTCACAGAACTTGAAAGGACAATTTTCAGCTTTATATAGAACAACAAAAAACCCAGCATGGCTAAAACACTCCTGAACAATAAAAGGACTTCTGAAGGTATCACCCATCCCTGATCTCAAATTTTACTACAGAACTATAGTACCAAAAAATAACAAGGTATTGGCACAAAAACAAACACACTGATCAATGAAACAAAATTGAAGGCCAAGAAATAAATCTACACATCTATTGGCACCTGTCTTTTAACAAAGAAGCCAGAAATACACACTGGTAAAAAAAAAAAAAAAAAAAAACCAGCATCTTCAACAAATGGTGCTGGTGAAATTTGCTGTTTGCATGGACAAGAATGCAAATGGAATCCATACTTGTCACCCTGCATGATACTCAACTCTAAATTGATCTGAGACCTCAATATAAGGCCAGGCATACTGAATCTGTTAGGAAAGAAAGTGG
Source organism: Acomys percivali (assembly GCA_907169655.1). Classification (NCBI taxonomy): domain Eukaryota; kingdom Metazoa; phylum Chordata; class Mammalia; order Rodentia; family Muridae; genus Acomys; species Acomys percivali. Next base: position 144,701,815 of record OU015744.1, read on the forward strand.
GAAAGTCTTGAATATATTAGATCAAGAAAAGACCTCCTGAACAGAATACCAGTAGTGCAGCCACTAACAATTAATAAATGTGATTTCATGACATTGAAAAGCTTCTATATGGCAAAGGACTCTATCATTTGGACAAAGCAGCAGGTTATAGAACTGGACAAGTTTTTAGCAACTACATATCCAATAACATAAAAGAACTAAAAAACTGGACAACAAAGAAACAAATACTCTAATATAAAAAAAAATGGGGTAAAGAGAGCTCGCAAAAGATGGAACTCAAATGGCTGAAAAATGCCTAAAGGAATGGTCAATATCTTTAGACATCAGGAAACTGTAAATCAAAACTACTTTGAGATTTCATCTTACGCTAGTCAGAATGGCCAAGATCAATAAGACAAATGTTAGTGCCTGCTGGTGAGGGTGTAGAGTAAGAGGAATTCCAGTCCATTGCTGTTGGGAGTGCAAACTTGTAGAGTCACTATAGAAATCAGTATGGCGGTTCCTCAGAAATGTGGGAATCCACCTACCTCAAGATCCAGCTATACTATTCTTGGGCATATACCCCAAAAATGCTTCCTCCTACTACAGAGACACTTGCTCAACCATGCTCATTGCTGCTTTATTCATAAAAGCCAGAAACTGGAAACAATCTACATGTTTGTCAACAGATGAATGGATAAAGAGAATGTGGTACATTTATGCACTGGAATATTACATGGCTGTTAAAAAAATGGCATTGCAAAATTTGCAGGTAAATGGATGGGACTAGAAAAAGCCATCCTTTCAGACACAGAGAGGATAGTGTGGTATGTATTTGCTTACATGTGGATGTTATCTGTTAAGTCATTGACAAGCAAGCTACAATCCATGTAACCACAGAAGTTACGTAGTGAGTAAGAGACTAGAAAGAGGAATGAGTCTTCCTGGGTAGGAGAAATAGAATAGATGGTTATGAATGGAGGAGGGGTTCTGAAATGGGAGGATCAACAGAGAGAGAGAGAGAGAGAGAGAGAGAGAGAGAGAGAGAGAGAGAGAGAGAGAGAGAGAGAGAGAGAGAGAGAAGAGGGGGATGAAAGAGAGAATGCAGGGTGAAACAGAACAGCTAAAAACTAAGGGCCATTTGAGAGGTATGTGGAAGCCTAATAGAGTAGAAGCTTCCTGAAATATACACATATCTGAAGGGGATCTAAATTAAATTGCCATATAATGGGGAGACAGAGCCCCAAACTGGGCATCTCTCATCACCAAGTGAAACTTACAGTACCAGAAATTGGTTACATCTAATCTAACTGTTGGCCAAAAGGGTCCCCCAAACAACTCAGGTTATTGCCAAGGCTATTCTGGTTCTCCACAAACCTATGGTAAGACCTTATTGCTGAAGACAACTCCCATGTAACTCATTGAAGACAGCAGAGAAGTGGAGCTGGTTGCTTCTCTAGAGCCTTCAGCCCTACAGACTAGTATTTACGGTGCTGAAAGGTACTCTGCATGCTACCAATGGAGAAAGGTGAACACCAAGCCAGCCATAAACCCTTCAATCTGCAAGAGTGGCCTACCCGCAATATATGCTGGTACAGGTACAGTAGTAGCCTGTGGGAGTAACCAAACAATATTTGATTTGCGTTCAGGCCCACTCCATGAGATGGAACCCCAAAGGGTGTTTGGGTGGCCAAGAATCTGATCCCAGATAGGCCAGGTACCTAGGGGAAAGCCAAATACTACTGTTCTGCTAAAGAAACATAACAATAAACTGACTTCTAATGACACTGTTATGCTCATAGATCAGTGCTTTGCTTGTCCATCATCAGAGAACCTTCCCCCTGAAGCAGATGGGAACAAATATAGGGCCCCACAACTGGACAATGTGAGACCTCAGAACACTCAGTCCTAAATGGGATGTCTCCATGAGCTTGGGGATTTAGCTCAATGGTAGAGCGCTTGTGTAGCAAGCACAAGGCCCTGGATTCGGTCCTCAGATCTGAAAGAAAAGAAAAGAAAATGCCTCCATAAGATTAGGCTGTAAGTAAGCCAGTAAGTAGCAACCTCCTCCCCCGCAATGGCCTCTGCATCAACTCCTGCCTCTGGGTTCCTGGCCTGATTGAGTTCCTGTTCTGTTTTGTGGGTTCTGAAGCCATCTGGAACATCAACACCTCTACTGGTTTTCATTTCTCTGTTGGCAATCAGTAGAACTCTTCTCTGGTCATCTTAAACAAAGGGAAGATGTGTGTGGTGCATGAGTACTCAAGAGCCTAGAGGTGACTAACATTTAAAATGGCAGGAAAAGACAGCTCTGAAAAGGTAAGCCAGAAGATTCGATGGCAGTACTGCCAGGACCACTGACTCAGCCTAGTGATGTCTAGTGGAACCTTCCACACATCAGTGCCAGCTGCCCTTCACCAGGGCAAGTGTAGGTTGAGGCTGTGCCAGTTGCCAGGAGGAAAGGGATGACACCTCCCCTCCGGAATGAAAAGGGCACCAGGCTCTGAGCCACCACAGTGTAGCAGATGTCCACTACATTTTTCTGACAGAAAATTCAAGCTGACTTAAGCACAGCATTTGGTAAAGGTGGTAGCTAGGACCAGCCCCTTCATCTGGCACCCTCCAGCCTGAGGAGACAAAAGCTTTCTAAAACATGACTCAGGCAGTATTTGCCAATATGTGTGCAGGAATAAATGGCCCAAAGTGAAACCTTGCTTTACCCCGTTTTTGATTGTTTGTTTGGTTTTTGTTTTGTTTTGTTTTGAGGTGGGGTTTCTCTGTGTAGCCCTGGTTGTCCTGGAACTCACTCTGTAGACCAGGATGACTCCCAACTCAGAAATCCGCCTGTGCTCTGCCTCCCAGGGTGCTGGGATTAAATTTATGTGTCACCTCTTGCTGTGACTAATAGCACAGTGTGAGTTTTCATTGCTATACGGTGAAAAACGAATACACAGTTTTCACTGTTATAAAAAACAAACATAGAAAAGCGAAGTAAAGCAAAACAAAACAAAACACCCCCAAAACCCTAATCCTGGATAACTTTATAAAGAGATGCGTGCGGTTAATCCTTCTGGGGTTTAGTGGTGGCAGTAGTGCTAGCATGGCTGCTGAGAGGACCTCGTAGAAGATGGTGTCTCGGTGGTGGGAACAGGGATGAGAAGAGGAGGTAGGGATGTCTAAGGGAGAAGGCCAGAGGATCTGTGAGGCGCTCTCAAGTGTCCCATGCTGGCCTCAAGCTCACTTTGTCGTTCAGAGTGACCTTGAACCACAGACTTCCCTTCCGCCACTTTTGAATCACAGGCACGCACCTTCACACCCAACTTTATAACCTTCTTTTGAGAAATAACTCTAGGGTCTAATGAGGCCTATTCTAATTCCTTGAGAGGGTGTGCCCTGATGACCTATATCTGTCCTGTGGACCTCACCTCTTAACGGTCCCACATGACCTGACAACAGCACCACCTTCCACACATCAGCCCCTGGGAGAAAAGTCATGTTCCAACCATGATGACTGGTAACTATCTCAGTCTCATATCTAGATCTGAAAAGTTTCAGTTGATTCAAGTGGGACACTGAGGTATATGTCTACAACCCCAGCTACTCGGGAGGGCGTAGCAGGATCAAAAACTCAAGACAGGACCGGGGCTGTAAGGTGAGACTCTTCTCTGACCCACCCCCTCCAACAGTTTGAATTGATTCATGCTTTGAAAACAGCTTCACAGCTGGACTTTATGATCAAATATGCAATTAAGCTGTTACACAGATATGAATCACGTGACTACTCTGCATACTTGTCACATATAGACCAGACTGTAGCAGGAAACGGCCCCATAAACCCTGCGTCCTTCTCGCCTTTGTGACGTGTCAGGGCTGTGGAGCAGTGGTGAGCACTAAGCCAAAGAAGCTCAGAAAGTCTTTGCAGCTGGGGCTTGTCCTCTTTTGCTCCTGGGAACGCATCTGTTGTCACAAGAACGAGCTCAGGCAATCGTGCTGGCAGCACATGGTCCAGCCAGCAGCCAGCAGCCAGCACCTGCCAAGGATCGACAGCCCAGCCAGACTCTATGGCCTCCGCCTAATGCTTGTAGCTGCACAAACAAGCATTTGTGAGAGCCCAGGTTTCTGACCTGTGTAATCAGGAGTTAATTAAGCCTGAATGTGGTTTGAAGGCACTAAAACTCCAAAGTACTCTGCTACCCTGGGAAAGGGTAACTGAAGTAGTCCACACACATTCAGGATGTGTGAAAGAAACAGACTCCTGAGGATGAACACTTCTATAGAGCAGCCCAGGGTAGTGGCATAATCCACAGGAATCAGGACCTTGGCGGCTTGAGGACCTGGTCCCAGTGTACTGATTGCTGTGTAGCAGTGTTTTCCGTAAGCACCAGAGATCCAGCAGAGCCCAGGGAGAACTGATCACAGGAAAGAGCTGCAAAAACTATGGTCCTACCTGCTTGGCATAGAGGCAAGAAGCCTTCAGAATGGTCACTGCAGATGGAAGGTGCCTATCCAGATGGCCAGTACTTAAGGCTCTGTCCCGCTGCACAGAACGAGGCCACAGGAGCAACAAGCTAGTTATTATTTCTTTCTCATAAGAGATATTTCCTTTTCTTTCACTTTCTTCCTCCTCCTCCTCTTCCTTCTCCTCCTCCTTTGTTTTTGTTTTTTTGTTTTGTTTTGTTTTGTTTTTTGAGACAGGGTTTCTTTGTGTAGCTTTGGCTGTCCTGGACTAGCTTTGTAGACAAGGCTGGTCTTGAACTCATAGAGATCTTCCTGCCTCTGCCTCTTTGAGTGCTGGGATTACAGGTGTGTGCCACCAAGTCCGGCAAGAAATATTTTTCAAAGAGGTAAAGCTTCACTTTCTCTTGATGGCATTCCAGGTGCACAAAGTTTGTAACCTGCTGTATGAACTGGCAGCATGAAAGGAAATAAAGGCCAGGGGAAACACAGACATCACATTAGAAGGAAAAGACCAGGGACATGGGAAAGTAAACATTTCTTGGCTATGACAAAGTAGTTAGTACTATGACTTAGTATGTGTATATGTATATTTGTGTGTGTGTGTGTGTGTGTGCATGCTTAGAATTTAACCATTTCAAATAGACCTTAATTAAACCATGCTGTTGTATGTATTTTCAGTGTTTAGATATACTCAATTGTTTTTTCCAAAGAGGGACAACTGGTCTACCTACCTTACAGGTATAAAGAGGGGTAAGGATTCACCTTACCTCACATGCCTAAAAAGGGATGTTGCTCTATCCCACCTCACATGCTTTGTTAACAGGTTAACTTTGTCCTCCTGTAAACCAAGGAAGACCTTTGTGTCCTTGCCACTAATGTGATAGATTGGAAGTGACTGTGTGTGGCTTGTGAGCTGAAAGCATAAAATGCAAGCCCTTTTGCCTTGTTCTCTTGGGGAAATCACACTGACTGCCTAGTCCCTGAGTTAGGAAGCCAAGCTGCCACTCAGACATGCTACTGGGAAATATCTTAGTTTTTTTTTCCTCTCCCTTTACTATGATAAAATGCTCTAACAAGGGAGCTTAAGGGAGAAAGGGCTTATTTTGGCCAACAGATCTGGGTGACAGTTCCTCATGACAGAAAAAAGGACTTGAAACAGCTGGACATAGAGAGGTGCAGAGTCAGGAGCAGAGAACACTAAGTGCTTGCTGCTGCTTAGTTTTCCTTCTCCAGTATGTAGTCCAGGATCCCAGCCAGGGCATGGTGCTGCCCACAGTGGGCATGTCTTCCTACATCAACAAACACAATCAAGACGTTTCCCCAAACACATGCCCAGAAGTGACTCTAGAGTCTATCAAGTGGACAACACTAGTGTTCATGGTAGGTGTTCTGGCAAAGATTTCCAGCCAAGTGAGGTCCACACTGACCCCCAACATCAACCAGCAGACAGGAGTGACAGTTCAGGCAACTCCAACCTGAGCCTGTGCATCACCACCAGCTCCAAATGAAGTAAGTGTGGAGAAGAGATGAGTGAGCAGCCCAGGTCCACTGTCATTGAAACCACAACGTTTGTGGTGCTTTGCTACATAGCAGAAAGAATCAGAAAACCATAAGATATTGTTACATTAGTGACAATATTACACAGAGGGCTAGGCAGCAAGATCTATTGGATATAAATGAATAAAGTAGGTTTTTTGTTTTGTTTTTTTTTTTTGAGACAGGGTTTCTCTGTAGCCCTGGCTGTCCTGGACTTGCTTTGTAGACCAGGCTGGCCTTGAACTCACAGTGATCTGCCTGCCTCTGCTTCCCAAGTGCTGGGATTAAAGGCATGCACCACCATGCCCCCCTCAGACTTTCAATTTTCCTGCCTTATCTTCCAAAGCTGGAAATATAGGCACCTGTCACCATGGAACAATTTTAAAAAGCAAAAAGGAATGAATGATATTTATATGAAGCAAGACAATAGATTAAAAAACCACACTATGCAGTCAATAATTAAAGAATGATATACAGATGATAAACATTAAAATCCAACATATTTTTCAAATATTTATAAAATCTAATCAACAATATAAATAAATCAGAATGGTCATCAGATCTCTAACACCCCTGCAAAAAGTGAGAGCATAGGCACACATTCCTGTAACCCTGCATGGGGGGTAGCTCTTGACCATAGATGCGCTGTAGCCAGCTGTTTGAAGCTCTTGCCGTGGCTTCCCCACAGTGACTGGCTGTAACTGACACTGTAAGTTGAAATAAGCCCCTTCTTTCCTAAGATGCTTTTGGTGAGTATCTTATCACAGCAATAGAAAGGAAACTAGAACGGAGCCCAACTGCAAATTCACAAAATCCTTCTTTTGAAATCCCTCCAGCACAATTTGCTGTACACAGTGACACACACTACTGCTGTCCTTGCTTTGAGGATCGCACGCTTTCTGAGACTCTCCACCCATTTGCAGTCACCAGCTACCTTTTCCCAGGCATTCTCTCTGTCTCCCAGGACAGGAACTTGACCCATACCTGCTGGGATAAATCTTCCCTACCCTCCAGGAACGGTCTGCTTCACTCTGCAGCATAGCCTCTTTTCAACCAAGACACAATTTGTGAGAATGTAGACTAAGCAGTACACAGAATATTTCTGTACAGACTTTTTAAAATAAACTGAGAAACAGTTTCAAGGTTCTTAATGAACCTCCATTTCCTAGAACAAAAGAGAAAAACACTGTAACAATAGAAAACCATAGATCAGGTGACGTCCTATATGAATGGTGTAAAAAAACCCTGGACCAAATGTTAGTTGAATAAAACTATATGAAAGGTTGCCTCAGCATCCAGAACAGTGGTTTCTCTTACGCCATAGTCACCTCTTTCACAATGCCAATGTTGGTGTTGCTATTTTTAGCTTACTGAGTGACAGCTATGCCAGGCAGTGTTTGGTGTTTATACTGCATGGTTAAAGAGAGTCTCCATTAGGTGACAACCAAGCCAAAGCAAACAAGGGGAGGAAGAGTCATAAGTAGAAGAGCCCAGAACCGGGAGGCAAATAAGGGAAGGAGGAAGAAGGGCTTAGGGAAGGAAGTAGGAGGAGTATGTCTGTGTGTTACGGGGTCTTCAGGTCATGGTAAGGACCTCAGCTTTGGCACTGCATAAGGAGACACAGGGTCAGGTTCAGTGGAGGAATAACATGACTTGACATTGTTTGGTAGTTTGATCCATCAACTTTAGATAAGAATGAGCACTTTTTTCTTATATGAGACATTTACAAAACATGGAGGAGTTACTCAACCATGGCACTGTTAAATATTTATTACTAAGTGTAATTATAAAATATTAATAATATCTACTATTATGGCACAATTATGAAATGACATATTTGGCAAAATGATAAATGGGATGCAGTGATTATAAAACAATATATATAATTCCAAATATATATATATATATATATGCACAGAAAAGAATCTGCAAAAATATTTACTAAGAAATTAACAGAAAACAAATCTCTGGCTAGATGAGAAAGTGGGGAAACATAATGGATTTTTTTTCTTTGTGCCTTCCTTGCATTTTTCACAAGTCCCTATAATATCCATTATTTTTCAGGTACAAAAATTTATTTGGAAACAAAGGATGAATTATTAAAGCTGTTGTCCTGGTTGATTTTTCATCAACTTTACACAAGCTAGAGTCATCTGGGACGAGGTACCTCAACTGAGAAAATGACTCCATCAGATTGTCCTGTAGGCAAGTATGTGGGGAATTTTCTTGATTAATGATTAATGTGGGAGGGGCCAGCCTACTGGGCAGTCCTGAGTTATATTAGAAGTAGGCTGCTCAAGTTACAGGGAGCAATTCAGTAAGCAGCATCCCTCCATTCCTCTGCATCCATTTTTCCCTTGAATGCCCTCAACGATGATCTGGGATGTGGAAATATAAAATGAAACAATCCCTTTATTCCACAAATTGTTCATGGTATTTTATCACAGCAATAGGAACCCAGATTAAAACAGCTATATAACAAAATAACCCTTACCTTAAGCTTTACCTTAACGAGACTTATCTTGTCTTTCTTACCTTGTCTATCTTACGTTTACTTTCTATGGTAATTACCAAGCCAATTAACTGACATGTAAGTGACCCTGTTCCTAGAAGGAGCCACTGAGCCCCAGTAATGTTAAAATAAGTAGGTTTAACTGTTCTGAACTTCGGTTTCAACTAACATTCTCTCTCTGCCTCTCATTCTCCGTCTCTCATTGCCTTTCCTCCCTCCATCTCTAGCCTACCCTGTGTGTGTGTGTGTGTGTGTGTGTGTGTGTGTGAGAGAGAGAGAGAGAGAGAGAGAGAGAGAGAGAGAGAGAGAGAGAGAGGGACGGAGGGAGGGAGGGAGGGAGGGAGGGATCGAGATCTATTTGGGTACACATGAGTGTACGGAGGTCAGAGGTTAACCTTGGGGGACAGTCCTCAATAACAATCCACCTTGTTTTTAAGAGTCAGGGTCTTTCATTGGCCTGGCTTTCCTGTTGAGCTGGCCTGGCTGGCTGAGTGAGCTCCTGGGATCCACTTGTCTCTGCCTTCCTGGCTCTGGTATAACCTGGTTCACTCTAAGTTTAAACATTTCTCTTCGTTTTAATATTTAAAACATCTCAAGATGAGAAAACATCTTGTGTGGCTAAGAATATGGGATACAAGAAAATCTGTTGGTGGCCATGAGTGGAGAAGCAAGTGGCCAAATCTTGAGGTGGCCTAGGGCCATTTGGCAGGCGCTTTTACTCCTAGCACAGGTCTGCTCTAGTTTCTTTTGGTGTGTCCAACCATCCCATCCCTAGTGCGATACAAGAATGACAGTCAGTTCTGAGGTGGCCTGGACCCAGCAATGCTCCCTCCCTCAGGTCTTCCCATGTGGTTGGCTGTAGTATGATGGGGGAGGGGAAGGGGGAGGAGTCATACAGAGACTACAGCCTAAGGGCTGTTCCCTTTCAGTACTGCTTAGATGTGATGCTCCCCTCTCCCACAGGTTTATGTGTGTGGACATTGTTCTAGCTGATGATGCTGGTTTGTAAGATGGTGGAATCTTTGGGATTTGGAGCCTGACTGGTGAAAACAGACCAGCAGCTTGTGCCCAGTAGCTTCCCTCCTGCTCTGAAAAACCATGTTGTGATCCTACTAGCACCTTCCAAGTGGTTCTGCTTTGCCGCCTTCTGAAGTCATAAGCCGAAAGAAATCTAAGCTGCTTCTGTCTAGTATTTTGTCAGAGCGGTGAGGAAAGTCACTTTCCATCCCTTCACCGAGCCTAGAGGTTTCCACTTGACTTTTGCAAGTAGACAGTTCCTAAGGCCCTGGACATCTGCCCTTCCCTATCATGACCCCTGGGTGTCCCGTGTTCCATGGGGCATTATAAGTCTCACTGTTCACTGCTGTGTGGTTTGAGTAAAATGCCCCCCCCCTCCCGCCACTTGGTGCTGCTTGGGTAAGTTTAGGAGATGGCCACACACCATTCCCAGTTCACTCAGCTTCCAGCCTGTGGTTCTGACTGTAAGCTCCCAGCTCCCAGCTCCAGCCACCATGCCTACCTGTTGCCACCCTTCCCCTGTGTGATAGAACTCAAGTAAACTCTTCCTCTGTAAGTGGATTGGTCATGTGTTTTATCAGGGTGACATAAAAGTAACTCTTACAACTGCCATCAAGAGCAAAAGGAGGCAACACTTTTGGTGCTTGGCATTCCCTAGATTTACATCCTACCAACCTTTGCCTTTCACCTTCTTCGTCCCCCCACTGTAATCCCCTTTCTGGAGCCAGGAGTCCTGATGTGCCTTCGGTTGTGCCTTCCAGAAGCTTGAACTTAACTTTTCAGTTTCCTCATTCTAGTCTTGGGACTGAGAACATTAACTAACTGCTTAGCATGGCTGTCCACACACAGTGAGCTACCCCAGTGAGAAGCACTGTCTCATCACCACCAAACGCTTGCTTATACAAGAAAGCCAAAAGGCTGACTGCACGGCATCATTACTCCTTATTTTTGTCATTCTGTGGTCAACCTATGTGCCAGATATCAGACGACTGCTCAGTTTTACACTGAACTTTCTTCTACTGAAGTGGCCAGAGTGGTGGGACGTGTACGAGCCTGTATGTGTACAGGGACTTATGTGCAGGTGGATGGAGGCCGGAAGTTGATTTAGCCACTCTCCACCTAACTTCCAGAGATGTTGCTCACTGAACTTGGCGCTCATCAGTCCTTCCAGGTTGTCGGGGACAGCCATGAGCTCCCAGGAGCTGCTTGTCTCCACTGACTGGATGCAGAGGAAGCAGCAGAGCTAGTAATCTAGGGGTCTGGGGAAGGAGAGCAACTCAGAGGAAGGGACCGGTGTGCATATGACCCAGCAACTCCACTCTTGAGTTCCCACTACTGGCGACCATTGTCCACGCAAAGACGTGAGAGTAGATGGTCAAAGCAGTATTCTTCAAAACAGCCACTCTCAAAGGCAGAAACAATAAAAATTCCTACCAACGAGCGGACAGTTAAAATGTGGGGTAACCATGCATATAAAAATAGCATGCAGTAAATATGCACTGAACATGCATGAAGGTTAAGGTGCAAGATGTCAAATGCAAGAGTATACTGGAGTCCACTGAGACGGGCTAATCAGAAGGACAGATCTACAGGAAACATGGCGGCCAGAGGGCCCTCTACATGAGGAGTAGTAGACAGGGATATATATATATTACAGGTCTCAACCCTGGTGTGTAGTTGAGGCTAGCCCTGAACTCCCAATCTTCCTGCATCCACCTCTTAAATGTTGGATTGCAGAGTGAACTAATGAGGTATGGTGCTGGTGGGAAGTGAAACACGTCACGTTGCCACAACTTGGCAGCACCTTACAGCAATAAGTACCACAGAACTCAATAATTTTTACCACCAATATTTATTGAAGAGAAATGAAACATGTATTCACACACATTGTATATAAATGTTCATAGCCATTTTATTTGTAATATCCCAATATCCCAAACTAAAAACAGCTGAGGATAACCGCATCTTCATATAACAGAACACTACTCTCTGAAGAAAACTGACTCAAGTTAACACCATGGATGCTTCTCACACAACCATGCTGAGTGAATCACGCTCAAATAAAGCCATACTAACTGATTTAATCTAATGTACAGCAACATGAAGAGGACAGCAGAGCCTCAGGGCTGAGGGTGGTTGGATGGGAACCTACTCAAGGGACCTGAGATGACTTGGAGAGAAGACACTTGGATGCTACTTCTGTGCAATTCCTTAGGTGCTGTTTCCCATGGCTATTTCTTTAATATGTAAATTTTAACTCAGTAATGCTGCTCTGAAAAAGAAATAGCATGACCAGGACACACCATTGCTCTTGCTGAGGAAACAGGGCCAGCAAGCCTGCACCTGCATCGTTCCCACTAGCTCATCAGTTGCACCACTGTCCTGTGCAACAGTCCTTCCTCACACCATCCAAGACCCAAGGCCACACGCCTGCTCTAGAACAGTTTCAAATCTCTGTTGCCTGCTGAGACAGTCTTGCCATATCTTTAGCTGGCCTAGCATTTACTATGGAGCCCAGGCTAGCCTCAACCTCACATAACCATCCTGTCTTACATTGCTGAGTGTTGGAATTGCAGGCAAGTGCCACCATGCCCAGTTTATTCTTATGCTTGTTACACTGTATCTTTACTCCAATGTTTTTGTTATAGTATCAACTCCCTATCTGTCCCCTATCAACACAGTTTCACACACTCCTCCATAAGATGAGAGCTGAAGGTTATCTATGAATGAGGCAGACCAGGACAGCATTGCCATGTCCCTGGAATGAAACATTTTTCAGGGGGAAAAGGGTCTTGTGTAGCCCAAGCTGGCCTCTGGCTATGTAGAAGGATGACCTTAAACTACGGCTCTTCCTGCCTCTGCTCCGAAGTGCTGTATAGCTGTGTGCTACTAGGCCAGCTACGGATACTGGCTTTGACTACTCTGGTACTCATTCTTGGCAGCTGCTTTCTGCTCTGATTACTTTGGGGAATTGAATCACTGGAGTCTTGAGGGTCCAAACTGAATTTATTAAATGTGAAGATAAAAAAAAAAAAAAAAAAAGGCTCTGAGGAATCTGATAAACTTGGCTGTGCAAAATCAAGGTCAGAACCTCGGCGAGTCAGTTTATTCCTTAACCAAAGAGGGTAAGAACATTACCAAGTGCTCATCACTCAACAAGTCTGAGCAGACAGGAAACACAGCAGATGTGTCAAGAGACTGACTGCACAGGTCTGAGGCCCCTTGGACCTATTCCCGAGTATGGATGGACACCTAACAGAACCATACTGCAATGATTAGCACTTAGTCCATGGGGGTAGTGGAGGCCTTAACAGGTTTAAAGAGCTGCCTCTGCATTCCTTGTGCCTCTTGAGTTAATCTAATGCTTGGACAAGTTTTGAGAAATTACTGACTCACAGGAATCAAAAGGCACAAGAATTTACCATGCCTCTTCCCAGGGCACAGTTCAACTTGACACAACTCCATTCATCATGACAGTGGAGCCAAGTTCCCTCGACAACGGGGCAGCAGCTTCACGGACAGTTAGACTTCACCACCTCTAGACTGCTCCTCACACTAGACTGTGAGTCTATTTTGCATTTAAATGAGTGTTTTGTGGAAAAGCTTTAAGGATAAACAGTAGAAAGTCAACTACAATTTAGATGGTCAGGAAAATGCCCAGGTAGAACTTTAGATGGGTGATGTATCTAAAAGGGGGCTCACAAACAACTATGGTTGATCAGACCTCACAAACCTTCCAGCTCCTGTGCAGGAGACCAGCTAATCAAAGCTTACATACCACCACCAAAAGCTACACAGCCACTGTGAAGACTGGAGTTGTCCGTGGAGGCACACAAAGACCCAAATTTTGCACAGGTTTTCCCAGTTCCTTTGCCTGAAAAAGCTGATACTGTTTCCATCTAGTTCCACTACAGGGCAAGAGCTGTTCCTGTGCAGATGTTGAACCAAACTAAATCCAAATGAGTTCAGTCTTCATAAGCCTTCAGGCATTTCCAGGCATAAAAAGATCATATAGAAAAGATTCCCCAACTTAAGAGTTACTTGAACATGTGCTTTCCAGGGCATTAGCTACTGGTCACTTAACTGCTGAGCAGTGAAACAGGGCTGGCTTCAAATATTGGCGGGGGAGAGGTAGTAATAGATCAGTTGGAGACTTTTTGTCGAATTAACTAGATGGATCTGCATATCTAAACAGTCTAGGGTATAGGGTAGTCTGTGGCCTTTACTTGGGTGTTCTGACAACAGATGAATTAAACGCGTTTTGCCATCCTTGATGTATATGATCAGGGTGGTTGAATAGCCTTAGCATTAAGATTTGGCTGGCCTGAAACTGGCTATGTAGACTAGGCTTGTCTCAAACTCAAGAGATCTGCCTGACCCGAGTGCTGAGATTTAAGGTGTGTACCACTGCATTAATGAATGGCCAGAGACTCTTTTTTTTTAAGGCTTTATTTTTTTTTCCTTTTTTTTAAAATTAATTTATTCTTGTTACATCTCTATGGTTATCCCATCCCTTCTATCCTCCCATTCTCCCCTCCCTCCCATTTTCCCCTTATTCCCCTCCCCTATGACTGTTCCTCAGAGGGATTACCTCCCTCTGTATATGCTCATAGGGTATCAAGTCTCTTCTCGGTGACCTGCTGTCCTTCCTCTGAGTGCCACTAGGTCTCCCCCTCCAGGGGACATAGTCAAATGTGAGGCACCAGAGTACATGAGAAAGTCAAATCCCTCTCTCCACTCAAGTGTGGAGACTGTCCTGTCCATGGGCTAGATCAGGGTAGGGGTTTAAATTTTTCCGCCTGTATTGTCCTTGGCTAGTGCCTTAGTTTGAGTGGGACCCCTTGACCCAAATCTGCCTATCATAATGTTCTACTTGTAGGTTTCTAGGACCCACTGGATCCTTCTACATTGCTATTCTCACATGGTTCTCTCATCTAGAGTCCCAATAGGATGTCCTCCCCTCTGTCCCAGTTTCCTGGTAAGGGAAGGCTTTCGTGGGACATGCCCATTAGGCTAGTATGCAGATATAAGTGAGTATGTACCATTTGAGTCTTTCTGCTTCTGGGTTAACTCACTCATTATGATCATCTCTAGCTCAATCCATTTGTCCACAAATTTCGGGAATTCCTTGTTTTTAATAGCTTAGTAGTATTCCATAGTGTATATGTACCACAGTTTCTTTATCCATTCTTCTACTGAGGGACATTTAGGCTGTTTCCATGATCTGGCTATTATAAATAAGGCTGCTATGAACATGGTTGAGCAAATTTTCTTGTTGTGTGCTGATGCATCTTCTGAGTATATTCCAAGGAGTGGAATAGCTGGGTCTTGAGGAAGCCCTGTTCCCAGTTTTCTGAGATAGCACCAGATAGATTTCCAAAGATTTAAGGTGTGTACCACTGCATTAATGAATGGCCAGAGACTCTTGACTTGCAGTTCTTTTGTATTTTCCTAAAGTAGTTTTACACTATAGCCAACACCATGCAGCCATTGTTCAGTTAATGTCCTAGTCACTCAGCCCCTAAAGGACCAAGTAAACCAGAAATACTAAAAACTCAAATTTACCTTGTCGGGAAGACCTTTTGGCTGTCTTCTATTTGAATCCCACAGTGATTTCAAGAGCTCACAGACAATATTACTAGAAAAAGCACTATTTGACAGAGTTTTAAGTTTTATATTAGCATTAAGTACTGAAGAAATGTTTTAAGGCATTTAATGCCAATTATATCAACTTAAGGACTTTGTCCTCTTGAGATATATATCTCAGGGTTGTTTCTACTGTTTTCACAGGTCTCTGATGTGATGCTTCCTTCCTCTGAAGAGAACCCAAGTCATTTGGAGAAATGTTGCCATAGATACACCGTTAGTCTAGATCATCAACGGGCCTTCTCCTTGACCCATACAGCTACCCTGAGGTTGCTGCTCCTCTAAGAATGCTTTTACCTTTCTGTCCTTTGCTCAAGAGCAAAGAACAAGAAGCAACCCCTATAGCCTTCTGGTCCTACAGAACAGAGCACAACCTATCTTTAATAGCCATCATCATCAGGACAGCAGGCTCCTATGTATGTGTACAAGAACCCAAATCAAGTAGTACCTTTACTCTTTGCTTTGAAGTCAGGCACAATGGAAAGGGTATGGGAAACGAACCCAAGACAAACCCCCATAGAGTGTTTGAGGGTGCATGTTGGCACTTACTAAGCTAGGATAAAAACAACAAGAGCTAAGGCAATGGGGCTTCAAGAGAGGGCCAACTCAGTCAAGCTAGAGAGTTAAAGTAACTCAGAGCCCCTCGCTCTCCAACTAGCAGTTAGTGTTGACAATGCTTGCAGCCCTAAGGCACTGTAACCCTGAAGTAACTGCCCCTTATTCATCTCTGGTTTTGTTCTCAACACTATCATGTCCTGTCTGCCCCACTCCCACCTGTAGTCAATTCACTTTCAAACAAAGTTCTTTACTTCTGGTTCTTCAGGATGCTCCTAGCATAAGCAGACTATGCCAGGTAGAGTCAACCTTTCAAGATACATAAAAAGTATGAATTGTCCTGGTCCCTCTCTATCCCCTTCTATAAAGATGGCTGCTGAGATGAATTGACTTTCCTTCCTACATTTCCAGGTCCTCCTGCCCTCACCTTCTCTTGAGTTACCATAGATTTTTTTTTTAATTAATCACATCCCGATTGTTATCCCCTCTATCTTCCCGTCCTCATCCTCCCTCCATCTTAACAGGCCTTTCCTCCTCTTCTCACCCTCCCCAATCTGAAATGTAAACATGATTGTCTTTCCTGTTTAAAATCCTCTAACCACAGACATATACACACTGCATGATGTTGTTTGCTTGCCTCCCTAGACAGTGAAGGCTGACCTCCTGTCTACTGTACACATCCCTTTACTTTCTCTAGAGCTATGCATCATCTCTTCTTAAAGACCTACTTGCTCTCTCATCTCTCCCGAGTCTATACCACATAGATTGCTACAGCATATTGCTCTCGGTGTGCAATAGCTACTTGATTTGTTCACTAAAATTTAGGCTCCCAGGGGCCAGTTGTCTTTCATTACTGTGTTCCTGGTTCCAATACAGCATAGAATAAAATACTGCTTAATGTGAAGTTGCTCAAACAGCATTTTTCACTAAATGGTGAGGATGGAAGTCAGAGCCTATGATGCTGTCATTCCATGGCTTCTTTGAACACATTAGTCAATGTAAAAGTGTATTAATAAAAATTATATAAATGGGTACAAATTGTTTAACATCAACATTTATGTGTAACCCCCTGGCTTTGCATATGCCTACCCTATTACTTAATAAAAGACATAGCAGAGAATAAAACTCATGGCCAAAGATGCCTAAGACTAGAAAATCCAGCCCCAAAGCTTAGTTTCTTTTTCTTTCTTTCTTTCTTTCTTTCTTTCTTTCTTTCTTTCTTCCTTCCTTCCTTCCTTCCTTCCTTTTTTTCTTTTTCTGAGACAGGGTTTCTCTGTGTAGCCTTGGCTGTCCTGGACTCTCTTTGTAGACCAGGCTGGCCTCAAACTCAGAGATCTGCCTGCCTCTGCCTCCTAGGTGCTGGGATTAAAGGCATGCACCACCATGCCTGGCTTCAAAGCCTAGTTTCTTAATCACATCACTACAGAACCCAATTGTGTTTATATGCTGAAAATTGCTTCCAAAAAATAAGGAAGGTTATGAAACAAAGTCTACAAAGTGTGACTGCCTAACTGTAGAGCATCCTTTCTGATGTGTGTGTGTGTAGATCCGTCTGTCTCTGACTCAGTGCGAGATTGAAGGTGTGTGCCACCACACCTGGCTTAAAGCATCCTTTCTAACACTTACTGCTCCAGCTACATTTCAATGATAACACTAACAGGTTTCTTCAGGTATTTCAAAATACATCTTTACTTACAGTCAAGAAAATACAAAAACCCTTTTGTCCAATACCATACGCTAATAAGAAATTTTCACAATTTTAGATCCAGCTTTGTTATTATGGGTATAAAAAAATAAAGAGGCCATAACATCAATTGTAGCATGGCAACTTTTCATCATTCAAATATTTGTTTTATTGTAATACACTGTCAACTTAAAGACATAAGGTAGGATATATGACAACATCCCTTGAGACCATTCTTATTTTCTACTTCTAAGAACAGGAGAGTTTAATGAGATCATTTGGAAATTTTATTTATTAAAATATCAATGAACTGTTCTGTTTCTGTTTAGAACACACTAATACAGGCTGTTCCTAATACATTTTCTCTATTTCTTATGATCAATGCTTTCAGGGCTTTGTTTAAGAACAACAAAATACTCTCTAATAGAGGAAATTAAGAGGTATTGTAGAAGAGTTGTAGAAACCATGAATAAATCAAGAGGTAAATATTGTGATTTTCAAGCAAAGAAATCCATATAACAAGTCATATGCAAAGAAATGCAACAACTGTTAACCAGTGCCATCAAGTCCTAGACCAGAGTCTGTTAGCTTTTTACTATACACATCTCAACATCCTAACATGGCACTACAGTCAAACAGGGAAACAAGCTCTCACTTTGTAGTTCAGGCTTGTCTCAAGCTGGTTTCAAGCCCAGGATCCTTTGCCTCCACATTTTGGGTGCTAGGATACCAGATGGCCCCAGAGTTACTACTAACAAAACATAGGCAGTTGTTTAGTTTCCTGAATAAATGATTGCTACATGCCAACTCCAGCATAATAATCAGAAATCGCAGGCATGGACAGTCGGTGGTTAAGAGAACTGTGACTTCTGATGTCCAGTCTTGAGGTCCTCATGGCCCAAGGCAGAGCTAAGAAACACAGACGTTAATAAATGCTACAGCATCACATTTGTCATTTATTGTGGTGGGGAATCTTTGTTCATGCCAAACTGTTCTTTACTTCTCTTATAAACCAAAAGACCAAAGGAAAAAAATCTACCTTATTATCAGCCACTGGTCAAGAATTAAGAAGGGTCTGAACACCTGATAACAAACCTGTGAGGACAGTGATAGTGCATGTTCAACAGAAACTAAATAGTAACATTTCTGGTGTTCAAGGTTGGTTATTTCCCACAGAAAGTCAACAGACTTAGGAGATCAGGAATTTCCCATTTAAGGGAGAACACTGATTAAAAAGAAAACAACAAAAAATAAAAACACAACAGTCTTTTTCCTAGCTTAAGTAGAACATTTACAGAATATAGTAGAAAGTTATTAGTTGGGTACATTATCACCAAAAATGTCTTATGGATGATTTCAGGATGTGAATCACTACCAGCGTATACCAAGCAGCAGCCACTCATACATACGCAGCAGGAGATGTGAAATGGAGCAAGAGCCGAGAGTAAAACAGGTAGGGTAACTACAGTTATATTACACAACTAAGAAAATATTACGTTATATACTTTAGGAAAAACAGGAGAATGAACTCCAAAGGACTGACATGCTAAATTTTTTAAAGCAAAGTAAAGTTATCTGTATAGTGAGTAACAAGGGGCCTTTCACACTTTATTTTTCACTGTCAGTGAATGCAGCGTTTACCTCAAGGTAACCCAAACCCACATAAGAATGGCTGAATGCAGCAGAGCCCCCACAACCAGTGAATGGTGCTTGTGACAATAGCACATTTGCTTCTAAGTCATGTTGTAGGCTCCTGATGATCTGTGAAGAGCAAGGCTATCTGGATCACATGGTCAATACACAGTGAGGCTATCAGTCAGATGGCAAATGCAACTGTTCTTGAATTTTAAGAGCTTCACGTTTTGCTCACCTTTAGCTTCCTGTTTGGAAAACCCTTTTACTCCACTCAAGTCAATACAGAACAGCAGGTCCTATTTACACTGAATCCACAATCCTTTTCACTAAAAGGAATATGTTTTGTTTTGCGGTAACATATTAAAATGATTGCATTTATTTATTTATTTATTTATTTATTTATTTATTTATTTATTTATGAGACAGGCCAGCCTAGAACTCACTTTGTAGTCCAGGCCAGCCTGAACCCTGTGGCAATCCTCCTGCCTTAGTTTCCTGAGTGTTAGCATGAGGCACCCACCATGTCCAGTGGGAAGTGAGTACTCTGAAGCCTCACCATACCCAGACTTAGAAAAACAGTGTGAAATATGCTCTGGGAAGGATTCTGCCATTTCTGGTAACTCAGGTGGAAATCTTTGCTGCACATCCTGGAGATATGCTAAGGATGGTCCTTGGTTATTGTGGGCTGTATTCTAGTATCTAAGTGAAAACCATAACACTCATGTAACATTTGAGACTGCAGAAGACTTGCCCTAGAGAGCCCAAACCTATATACTCCAACAGTCAACAGGACTTTGTCACTGTCACATACACACAAATCAGGTAGAAACCACTGCTCATACCTTAACATATTCTTCTTAAAACAATCTTACAGTCTGATTTATAACTAGGCTCGAAAAGCATTATGTCTATTTCTCTAGAGCAGAGAGCCTAAGAAAGAGAATGATTTTATAAAGAAAAAAGTGCGTCTCTTAAATATCCTGGCAAAGAGGGAATAAGAAACCAGATTAAGTACAATGTAAATTGGCAATAAGTTCCCTATGGACAGAATGGCACTAGAGAAAGCCACGCATGTACCCCATTCTCTACACACGTGTGACCTGCAAGAGTACTTACAAAGATGCGAGAAAGCCATGACCAGCTGGAGAACAGAGGCTTTCAATTTTTATTCCACCTCCATAGTATTTACTGCCAGTAGTTTCAGCTGAATGTTCCATAATTTAACGACTGATGCTACTCAGTGTCTGCGTACAGGCTGATATTATAAACAGGGTTATACAAAGTATCATTTATAGAACACTCCTAGGCCAGTAACTGAACAGAAACTGGAACATTTGAGCACCTCTCTTTTCATCTATTTTTAATTATTCTTTTTAGGAAATCACTGCAGACAGAGCTTAAAAGTAAAAATACCAACTTTATAAAATTTGACAAATAAGAGCCGTTTGAATGGATTTCAGTAAATACTGTCCAGACAAGCACAGTCAGTGTCCGTGTCCTTGCGCGGCAGCACTGAGCTCTCTAACACCACAGAAGCCGTGAAGACCGCTGGAGAACAATGTGAGGGAAAGAACTTAGGCTGAGACTCCAACAAGTTGAGCTTGGCACAAAACACGTCACCTTGCAGGGGAGTCTAAACATTAATTACCACAGCTGTTCTCCAAGAGAAGACAGCAGAAGTCAGTCTTATCACGGCATTATACCAGTAGTAGACAGCAAAGTGATTATTCACATTCTAGAGTTCTTTGGGGGAAAACCAGGGGGAGAGGAAAGCTTACAAAAATGGACTCAGATTTCATATTAACAGAAAAAAAAAATTAAGGAAAGAATATTTCCCTTGAAGGAAGAGCAACTTGCTACAACTGGCAGAAAAAGTCCCTACAGAGCCGTACTGGCAGCTGTCACACAGGATGGTCTGACTACTGCAGGGAAGTACTAGCTAGCCTATAACCACAGGAAAGCAATGCAAGCTCTTTCCATGATCAGGACAGCCCCCCACCCATACCCCCACCATAGCAGCAGGTGCTCCTGCACTTGCCCTTTTGAAAAGGAGGAAGCAGAAGCAACAGGGCTGGGGCAAAAATGAGTGTAAGAGCAGCAGCATCAGAAGCATACACTTCAACACCTCGGGGCAGCTGGGCAGGAAAGCAGAGCTGTGCAGGCTGACTAGACCAGGGAAGCAATGTCCTCCCGAGGAAACCAAATGTGAAATCTACATATCGATATTTTGGTAAGTATTTAAGAAGACATTCACCGTTGGAGCCCTGATAGCTCTCTTCCAGTATTCTTAACCATTGGATATATTTTAGGGGCGTATTTATTCACATAATTTTGCTTAATACAGTTCTTTCTACAAAGACTGAATTTAAAAGTATCCACAACATTTTCAATTACAGTAACAACACATTAATAAATTATAAATTAACAAAATCTTTATATTTGCTTAAAAAATCATTTATCAAATGCTAACTTCCAGATTATCTGGAAAACTAAAGATGCAAGTTGCTAGAAATCTGGCATCCCAATTAAATTCTGATTTTTAAAAGTATATAAAATGTCCCTCAAATTACTCCAAGTCCCACTGCAGAAGTGTTTATTTCACCCTTTTCATAAGGTATTAGGTTTACAACTTGCTAAACATTTTACCCAAACATGGAAAAACTGCCTGGAAATGCAAAGCACAATGAAGTAATTACATGAAAGGAACAAAATACCTGTTAGGACAGAGTCACTGTGGCCCCAGCATGAGACCTGCAAATCTGGACTTTTCAAAGTTGCATAGCTGCAAGATGGTCACTGCCAACAAGCTATTGCACAGTTTTATTTCAGAAGAAACAATGTATTTCAGAAACTGCAGTTCAGTAGACAGTTCTACATTTAATTAACTAAAGTAATTATGTAACTTGATTTACTCTTTGGATGGCATTTTTATAATATTAAACCTGTAATTCAAACTACCAACATATTTTAACTCTCCTATCCAGAAACCTATTTTTCATACATGGGGGTGGGGCAGGGGATGGAAGAACTTGAGATTATACTTTCCATTCACAGAATATTACACTGCTTTGATTACATTTCTTGGTTTCACATTGAAGAGTTTGTAAGAACTAAATTGTGTGGTTTTCAAGTTAAGAATAGGTGAATGTAGAAACATTATGCTGGGGAAAATGAAAAGTCCCCAAACTTAAAACAAAAACAAAAACCCAAACACACTAAAACAGCAGCTCTACAGAACTTAATAAAAAGTAAATCAACTTTGCAATTAGTTAACTTTGGCGTCTGAATACAAAATGTTTATCAGTGTCATCTATGCAGTGACTAGTCCAGGATGTGCAGCATTTTCAAAATCCCTGTGTGTCCCTTATATGCAAGTTTGGTACACTGAGTTCTGTGCTTCTTGTCCCTCTCTGGACTACCAGGTGTCACAGAACTCAGATCCTGGCTGAATAAGCCTGCAGTTCTCATTTTTTCCAGAGTCCGATCTTCAAATCTTCTAGATTTCTCAAGCATCTTGAAAAGACAAGAAAACATGCATAAAAACAAATTATTCTAAGTCATGGTCAATAATAGTAACACAAATAAAAGTACAATACCCACTTTCTCACGAGCAATGCTGCTATAATTGTAGCCTTTCACACCTCCCTTTTTACCACTTGAGAAATTTATTACTTTGTAGAACAAATCAAGAGAAAGAATGATCAGTTAAAGCTCAACAGTCTTTAAAAAAAAAAGTGAAGTTATTCTTTTTCCATAATAAATGTTGAGAACTAAGTACACACATGTATGCAAACTTAAACGCATCTTCCCAAATTAACAGTAACTTCATAATTAATCAAGAACATGCATATTCATGTCTATTTTATAGAGTTGCTAATTAAATTCTTATGATGTAGATACATAATGTGGGGCTCTGGTATTTAAAAAAAAAATTCTTCAAGTTTTTGGAACCAGACTCCATTGGTTTGGATTTCTTCAGGCAGCTAAGTAGAAAGATAAGCCTATCCCATGTAAGTTAAGTTCATTTCAAAGCTTAGGTACTATGTGCAGAAAGATCCCTAAAAAGAAAGGACTAAGATGTTAAGAAAATAGAGCTGTTGTCTGAGGTTAACAGAGATATGCTGATGACTCTTGAGAGGGGATGTATTCCAAAATCCCATAGCTCACTGTGGCATCAATGAAAAAAGTTTAGTGATGAGACCATGAAAGAAAGCCCTAGGTTTGCTGGGGTCTTAGTGCTTGCTAATCTCTAACATAGCAGCATCAGAGACTTTCAGGGCTATTGGCAACTCTTCTGCCATCTTTGGATGTGTGAGGAGCAATCATCAGAGGTACTGTCTTCGGGCACCTTGACCTAGGATTTTCCAGTGTGCAGAACTGTGATTTTGCTCACCATAAGCCATTTATTTTGTTAGGTCACCCTGACTGATACTAGTTCATACTAAAAGGGGCATTATATATTTACAGATTAAAGACTTAGGGATATACTTTGGTACATTAAACAATTAAGTTAAAATACCTCCATTTTAATGTAGCTCAGGCTGACCTGGAACTTCTGCCACCATGCCCAGCAAATCCTTCATTTTATTAGCACTGGTTTTTAGTATTTCTCTTAAAATGCTTCCATAATTTTTCATAACTGTGTTGATTCAGACACAGGGCAACACTTAACCACATTCCAAAGCATCCTCCCACCCAGAAAACATTTTTCAGGCTGGGGATTCAGCTCAGTGACTTGAATCACCTGGCCAGCCCACATTAAACTTTAGATTCAAGCTTTGAAACAATGGCAGGGTTTATCAGGGCTGCAGATACATCCCAGTGTAACTGTTGACATGTACAAGATCTACAAGATCATAGTTTGACTTTCAACACCATGGAACAATAAAATCTCTACCTTTCTAACAGTGAAGTAAAAACACAGCTGTGCACCTGCCCCATACAACCTTATTACACCCTACTGCTCTGCACCAGAAATCTTACTACCCCATTTGCACTTAGGGTTCTACTAAGTTCCCACGTCTTTTAGTACCTCTGTTTTCACATATACCCAGCTGCAGTTCTTACTTCTGAATCTGTTAACCTTAAATTATCTGCATCAATGTTGCAACAAAGTTTCTTGGATACATCACCTCACAAAGCCTAGACTTCTAAGCCGAAAAGCAAGAGATAAATTACATCATTTATTTATTTACTGTCTGTAGTGGCAGGGCACATGTGTGAAGGTTGGAGAACATGTGGGAATCAGGTTATCAGGCTTGGTGACAAGCACCTTTACCCATTGTCATAGCTGGATTATCATTGCTGTGATGAAACACTGTGACCAAAAGCAATTTGGAGAAAAATAGTTTATTTGGCTTACACTTCCACAGCACTGTTCATCATCAAAGGAAGTTAGGGCAAGAACTCAAACATGACAGGAACGTGGAGGCAGGAGCTGACGCAGAGGCCACAGAGGGATGCAGCTTACTGGCTTGCTCAGCCTGCCTTCCTATAGAAACCAGGACTACCAGCACAGATGGCACCACCACGGTGAGCTAGACCCTCTTCACACCAATCACTATGAAGAAATGCCTTACAGGTCTGTATACGGCCTGATCTTCTGAAGACATCTTCTCAGCTAGGTTCCCTTCTCTCTGTTGACTGTACCTTGTATCAACTTAACAAAAAACTAGCCAGCACACCCAGGGCGCCCTGCTAGCCTGAAGAGCAAGAAATTACCAAAATAATAGCAAGTGTAAGGATGGCAGAAAGACAAGACCTCAGAACCATATTCCCAACCTCTAGTCACAGCTGCTCAGCAACTCTACTGTTGGCTACAGTGGTCTCACACTGAGGCTTCTGAAGCATTCCAAGGGTCAGCTAAATGCTCTATACTTAAAATAGCAGTTACGTTAACCTTATTTTTTTTCAAAGCTACAGGATATCTTCTTTAATTACCTTATGGGGTATGGGAAAAAAAGATACTCATGGGTTCATCTTTAATTCACTAGGCATTTTCAAATAAACTAGGTCAGCAAAAGAAAACTTTTGTCCGTTTGGTCTTATAATGTGATGTACTGGCCTATTAGAGATGCAAACCTTTCACCACATGTTAAAGTCGGGAAGGAGAATGCTTAATCACATAGGGCGCCTTTTTGAAGGAAATACATCTCAAAGTCGTTAAACTAGTCATCAGTGTCAGAACGCCTGGGTCCAAATCAGCAGCAACAGACTGTGTGTTCTCAACAAGTCAACTTTCCCAAGCAGTTCCTTAGCTGTGTAACAGAAGTAAGGGTACTCACAGTGTTACTTTAATATCAGGTGAGTAACAGACAGACAGTTATGCTTACAACACCAGCACATAGTACTTCTGATTGACAATTATGTTACTTAAAAAAACAAAACAAAACAAAACAAAAACCCACACCAGGTACAAAGCTCAAGTGTGTAGATTCAATTCTCTTTGCAACCTGGGACTTGCTTCATTTTACCTTTATGTGTGAGAGTATGTGCATGTGCTCATGTGTGGGAGCTAGAAGCTGACAACTCGAGTCTTCTTTGATAATCTCCATCTTTTTTTTCCCCAGTTTTTTTTCAAGACAGGGTTTCTCTGTGTAGCCTTGGCTGTCCTGGACTCACTTTGTAGACCAGGCTGGCCTCAAACTCACAGTGATCCACCTGCCTCTGGCTCTTGAGTGTTGGGATTAAAGGCGTGTGCCACCACGCCTGGCTTCCAGATTAATTTTGATACAAGATCTCTCACTAAATCTGGAGGCTGCCAACTAGGCTAGACTGTGGTGTCCGCCCACCTGCCTCCCCAGCATTAGGGTTTCAGTGTGGACCACCTGCCCAGGGCTTTTTACACGGGTTCTGAATTCAAGTCTTTATGCTTCCATGGAACCCTTCAGCTCTTTCCTTAAACCACTTGACTCAGATGTAATACAGAAGGTTGTGCAGATAGCACATAATTTGATGAGTGTGGTACAACTTGCTTTTTAATCATGGGACTTAACTACTCTGATCCTTAAAGAATTCTTCCTGGAAAGTATGGTCATAATGTGTACCTCACTATTTGTTTGTTTCTCCCAGTATTAAACTTTAATTAAGTAAACAAATGTGTTACAAATTACCAAGAGCATTCTAGTTACTCAATACCTAACTCTCCTCCAGAATCAAGAGCAGTTGCTTTTAATCACCGAGTAACACTCTTAGCCTCCTTAGTCTATCTTTAAATGTGAGTTTTTATATAGTAGTCTTACAAAATACCTAGAAAACACACATGCACATACATACACAGAAATGTAATTTTAAAAAGTTGAAAAAAAAAACAAGTTGAAAATAGCAATCCAAAATAACTTTTTACAAATCAATTTTTAAAAGGGTGGGGGGATAATTACCCATAACACAGGAATCTGATGCACTTAATCTGAAGGGTGCTCTGGACAAGATCTATTTACTTCAAACCATTCATCTATGCATCTAGAAAAGAACAAAATTAGAAAAGTGTAAATCTTATGCATAATTATATCCCAACAGTCATAATAAAAATACCTACTACTTGACTTTAATGTCTTTGGAGGAAAAAAAATCTGTATTTTTAATAATCACACCTGACAAATACAGTAAAAGAAAGATGTTAATTATACTTCAATTATCCTACATTTATACTAAGG
>OU015744.1:144728501-144744162 GCA_907169655.1 Acomys percivali
GAGAGAGAGAGAGAGAGAGAGAGAGAGAGAGAGAGAGAGAGAACAGTCAACAGTTGACAGCAGAAGGAGCAAAGAAGCCTCCGAGGATCAGATTGGCAAGTGCTTGGGATATATATATATAATGAGGTTTAGAGTAGTTTATTTTAGTTTACGAGTAGATTAGTATCAGTTTAGATTCTGCCCAGCGCTGTGCTTGCAGCTTTAAAGTATGTTTCAGTCTCTGTGTCAAGTTATCGGCTTCCTAGGCCTAACAGATAAATTTATTGTTAACAAACCTCCCTAGCACTGAGGTTTAAGTGCTTGTCATCACAACAGCTCTTTTTTGTGGGTTCTAAGGATTGAACTCAAGACCTCATTCTTGGAAGATAAGTACTTTACTGAGCTATCTTTGCAGCCCATAATTTTTCCAAATAGAGATCTGACTGCCCAAAGCAGTAGTTATGTAAATTCATTAGATTAATTAACAACAAAACTTAACAACAGTTTCTCAGACCCATTTTGGGTGCACTCAGTAGTGTTACGTGCAATGGCTGCTGCACTGTGCATAGATGTAACATACTCTCTTTACTGTACAATGTTCAAATGCACAGAGCTGTGGCAAATGATAAAAATCAGTGTCTTCAAAGGACAAGCAACAATCAGCAGCCTGTAAGTTACTAACGCAGCTTTCAAACTGCTCGGTATTCTCATCGGTGGCACACAGTAATTTCTGGATGCTCATAAAGCCAGGTGAGCTACTATGCTGAAGGGGTAAATGAAGACATACCTTTCTTATACCCCTTCAGGGTGGTTCTAGAGGTAAAAATATAGCAGGGAGCAGAGTACCCCAACCAATACTCATGCCTTCCAAATGACTAAGGCAACTCCTGATGCCACTGTAATATTTATTCTACCACACCCCAATGTGGTTATGCCATGTTTTCAGTCTGGTCTGTACCACTGAGCTCTAAAAAACCTCCCATCTACATCTTAAAACAAAATTCTCCAGCTGTGGTTACACTTACAGTGCAACTGAACAGCACTGCTGTGGTCTAAAATGGGTTCTTACTTTACAGCCATGCCATCTGGGCTCATCATGAGAAGGCAATAAATAAATTCAGATCCCATTGTATATAAACAGTTATCGCCCGCTGTCTGCTGTGAACTGCCTCACTGTTTAGATGCTCCTTTCTCCGAGCAGCTCCAGTATGAAATCAGTATTCTCAATTTAGCACCTTTTATTCTCAGGCATTTTCTTGATTGGTAACTCTAACTTAATGCTACCGTAAATATTATGCCTCACTTGCCTTCTTCATAAGTGCCTTTTAATTCACATTCCATTCTCTAAATATAGCACATGGACTTGAAGGCACACAATCCCAGCTGCCTGGAGGCAGGACTGTAGGCCTAAGGCCAGCCTAGAAGACTTGGGTGAGATCCTGTTTTCAAAATAAAAATGACCAAGAGTATATCACAATTTATTTATCTGTTCCTTTACTATAGACATTCTCAATTATCTATGAACAGTCTCTAAATGGTTACATCAAAATACAAATTAATCTCTTCACTAATGACAGCTTGAGCTGGTTTCTTAGAAAGTCACAGTAAGGCTTTCTCAGTGCTGGTTCACATCCTGGTTTAGACGTCTTTCCCCCCCAACTCTGGGCAGGAACACCACTCTCTCTAGACTTTTAATGTAGCACAGACTTAATAGTACAATAACTGACTTGCAACTATAAGCTGCATATCAATTACATCAGTCCTCTTTACTCAAATTATTTGCTAACAATTTTTTCATTTTGAAAAATATTTTATTATAACTTATTCATTTATTAGAGGGGGCAGCTTATATGTGCTTTGGTGACCATGTGGCAGACGATCCTACAGGAGCAAGTTCTCTCCTTCCACCTGAGGGTCTTGAGGCTCAAACTCAGGTTGTTAGGCTTGGGGGCAAATGCTTTTGCCCACTGAACCATCTCACTGGCCCCATTTTTTTGTTTTTGTCTTTTAATGTTCTATAGTCTTTTTCTTACAGATTTTCAAGAAGCTACTATTATTTAGGTATCTCAGTTACTCTCGCACTGCCCCTGACACACACACACACACACACACACACACACACACACACACACACTAGGGGTGGGGGGTCAGGGATTCTGTAACAAAGTTTTTCTATATACTCTATGCTGATCACAAATTGGGAGATCTTTCTGCTTTAGCCTCCTAAATACTGGGATTACGGATAGATACCACCATACCTGGCACCATTCATGTTTTTTAATAAACCTTTCCACAAAATCATAATTTCAAAGTAACAACATTTGATGGTAAATATCAGATTAAAGGCAGACCATACAACATAATTTTTTACCAGAACAAAGATATGCTCATTTCTAATAAATAGTGTATGCCTGGAATGTTAATGAGCTCAGTGTTATATATAACTAACGAAGAATCTGACTGATAGGCCATGAAGACAAAAGCCAATGCAAACAAAGCTGAGAGCTGTGAGAGCACACAGCCTGATGGGATTCTGAGCAGGGCCATAGGGAATGAGTGCCCATCAATACTATGTTACTGCATGGTTTGTTATACTCAAGTGTGTTCTCATCTGCAGCTGGTACACAGTAGCATTTACAGTGCTAGGAAAGCCTTTACACTACCATGCTCCTATGTACCAATGGCACAGTCTCTCCTCAGCAACTAACCAAAGGTCCATGTGTTATTTCAAACATAAACCTTGTGTTGTCATATTAAGGGCCATTTCCACTACAAAGACTAATTTCTACCTCAAATGTAAATAAGCTACAAATTTTAACAGTTAATTTTATCAACCTCCTGAGTTTATCTTTTAAATCTGTCTGAGTGTATGTATGTGGCCATGTGTGTATATGACCTTGTGGATGTCAGAAGAGGGTATCAGAGCCTCTGCAACTGGAGTTACAGGAGGCTGAGGCACTAAGTGAGTGCTGGAAACAGACTCCAGGTCCTCTCTGTAAGAGCAGAAAAGCACTTTAGCTGCTGAGCTGTCTCTGAGCATCCCTATGCTTACTTTGGAAGCATGGAGGGAAGTGGGATTTCTTACCAAAAGGTCAAAAGTAATTCCCTAGTTTTTTCCTACTTCCTTAGATGTTGAATTCACAGATACTGCACAGGCAACCTAGAATTTTCATTTCAAACTTAAAAAAAGGGATTCAACTGTCTTTCTGCATACTAACTAATAGATCACAGCACCATATTCCAACAGCTTACTCTTTATAACACCACCTCTGGTCAAACATTTTTTTCATTTATTTAACGTTTCTTATGCTACCATTTCTCAAATTTTAACACATTTAAATCCTCACAACTAAACTAATTAAGTTTGTACTATTGCCCTTAAACATTCAAAGACAAGGATATCAACACCTGTCTGAGATCACACATTAGTGGAAGGACTAAGAGTCCTAATTGTAGCCTCCATGTCCTTGGGTTTCACGCCGTGGTCTCCCCATGCAGGCTCACATGTTAATGGACTTAGTTTTGTCCTTGTTTCATTTTGCATCTCTTAGGACACATGCCAACAGGATTCTTCTTCAAGAGTATGGTCACTACTCTTTAGCCCTTCACTTGGTAGTCCATATATATATGTATATTATTGGAAACATTATGTCCAGTTACAAGAAAGTAAGATTTCACTGGGATAACATTAACTATATAGCTTAATTTGCATATAAATATTATTTTTATAATACTGAGTTTTTCTACACATAATATGCATAATATGCTGTGTTTCAATAGCCACTGGGTAAATATAGACATGTATGGACTCATCAGACTGAACCAGAGGGCTGAGGGTACAGCTCAGCAGTAAAGAACGCCGTAGCACGTGCAAGACCCTGAGTTCTATCTCCAGTACCGAGAAATGAAAACAAATGTGGATAAATGGAAGCCAAGCAGGTGGCACACACCCAGACTCACTTGTGCTCAGGAGGCTGAGGGAGGGCACAGGTGTGAGGGAAGCCTAACCTACAAAGGACACTTCAAAGCTATCCTGGGTAGTTAGATTCTATCTGTGAAAATAAAGTCAAAACTTGGCAAGCTGGAACTGCTCAATTTTTCTGTATCTTGACTCATTTATTATTTTGGTCAGGAAATTTTTAAATCATGAAGGTCGTTTATCTCAAGATAAATAGACTCAAAGAGAATTTCTTGTACTTACCATCACACAGTAACTCTAAGGAATGCTTCCTATGATGTTTACTGTGTGTGAAACTGGTGCACACTGTTAGCTTAGTTAATAGTTGCCTGGATACAGTTCTCTATGCTTTTAATTCCATATTTGTTTGTACCTGTAAAGCATCTTGCTTATCCATATCATATTCTATCATTTCACTTACTTCCAATGTCATCTTATAGACATAAGATTTTTGTGTCTTCACGTATTGTTTACTCTGCTTTCTCCAAAGCTGTTACTACAACTGCCATTAAAAATTCCATTTTATTCTTTTCCTTTGTTCAAATGCTATAACTTCCTATTCTTTTTTTTTTTTTTTTTTTTTTTTTTTCTTCCTGAGACAAGGTTTCTCTGTGTAGCCTGTCCTGTCCTGGACTTGCTTTGTAGACCAGGCT
Source organism: Acomys percivali (assembly GCA_907169655.1). Taxonomy (NCBI): domain Eukaryota; kingdom Metazoa; phylum Chordata; class Mammalia; order Rodentia; family Muridae; genus Acomys; species Acomys percivali. Next base: position 144,733,092 of record OU015744.1, read on the forward strand.
GGCCTCGAACTCACAGCAATCCATCTGCCTCTGCCTCCCGAGTGCTGGGATTAACAGGCATGCACCACCACGCCCAGCCTCCTATTCCTTTTTAAAATTTAAATATACTTTATTATTTCTTTTAATTATGTGTATATATGTAGGTATGCACATCTGAGTACCAGTGTCCTCTGAGGCCAGGCGTTGGGTCCCTCTGCCTATAGCCTACACCAAGACTGGAGTAGCAGGTGGCTGTTAGCTACTTGCTGTGGGTGCTGGGAATTAAACTGACCAGTATATGCTCTTAACCTCTGAGCCAACTGTCCAGTCCCTAATTTTCTATTCTTTTTGTGGTTACCTTAAATAGTGGTTGTTTTTGCAGGCCTTTACTAGGCCTGGAACTCACTATGTAGACCAGGCTAGCCTAGAATTCACAGAAACTAACAGTACCCTACCACACCTGGATTTGTTTTTTAAATTGAAAATGGTTCTTATTATTCTGAAAGCACAAATAATGTATAAAAAACAAAAAAACAACCAAGTGAGATTTGGGGTCAATCAGCTAGAATTCCCAACCTGCTTGCCATTTGCTAGAAATACAGGTCTGAGGACAGTCTTACTGTCTTATTGCCCAGGTGTAAAAGTGAGGTGGTTGCTAGACTAACACAGACACCTGCTGACCAAGCTGAAAACACCTGCACAGCACAACAGATGCACATCTAACTTTACCTGAGCAAGGGTGAGAAAGGGAGGTGGGGTGCTATTAAGATCCTAAGCTGAGCAGAAGAGCTCAAATGAAGAAGAACCCTTTAAGCCCTAACTACAATGTTAGAACCAAAAGAATAATCATTTTGCTTTAATATCAACATAAAGTAACACTAAACTTACCCTTTATGATATATACACAGGCAAGGCAGTCGTGCTATGGTATCTCCCTGCTGCAATTCTTCAAGGCATATTGCACATTCCCCAGCATCTTTACTCAGCACATCCTCTGTGAAGAAAAAAGAAACCAGTACAATACAACTAGCCATCACACTGAAAAACCAAAACCAGAACCCATCAATGAATGACTTAGTATACCTGTCCAACTACATAAAACTCAGCACATGGACTTGAAGTGCTATTCACAATGAACAAATTGTTCATCACATCGGCTTCTAGACAGGGTCTTGCACTGCCATCTCACTGAGGCATAAGAGAAAGCAGGACACACTACCATAATTGTCAACCTGCACAAGATTCTGATGCAAAAAATTCAACAACTCAGTTATTTGTAATTTCCATTCTTTCCCCTATGCATCAACATTAGTTTAGTGTCCAAGACAGCTCAAAAAAGTTTAGTAGTATCGCTGAAAAGACTAGAATAAACACCATTACAAGTTGTTTTTTTTTTTTAAATTAAAGGAAACAAAAAGAAATCACCCTGAGCAGGAAGCTGCTAAAAAGCTGCTTATCTCAAAAAAAGACGCAGAAGGATATCGATGCTTTTAAATCTCAAAGTGATTTTAGAAAGTTGAGTTTTGGAGACTACACACAGTAAGAACGTCTTCCTGACCTTTCCCACTGACAAGGCGATGCTGACCCGAGACTGTGACCTAAGGCTTCCAGACAGCGCTGGAAGTACGGTGAAAACTCTGTGATGTCTGAAAAGTAGGGGCTTCCTACTACAAAGCAGACATTTCTTTAAAATATTCTGAAATTGTAATTTAAATTGTTTTAATGTTATTTTTATGTATTTATTTTTAAGATAGGGTCTCATTATGCAGCCCTGGTGGGACCAGATTTACTATGTACACCAGGCTGGCCTGTAATTTACAGAGATCCTCATCTGCCTCTGCTTCTACCTCCTGAGTGCAGCGAATAAAGGATATGCACCACTACGCCCAGCCTAGTATTCTACATTAATGTTTAAAGGGAGCCTGCCTGAACTTGCCTGTTGTGCTCCTTTAAAAATGATGAAAAACTAAAGCATGCCATCTCTGCAGAGTATGAATAAAACACTTTCAGAGAATAGTGTGGCTCTCTCTCAAAGATTCATTCAGAGAGAACAGATTGAGGATAATAGCCTATTTTTGGTCCATAGACAAACCTGGTAATGAACACTATCCATGAATAAAAAAAAAGATGTCAGCACTTATAAGCCAATGTATCATGATCAGCACCTATCTAAGGCAGGCAGAGATGAGAGCACGCGTTACAGCACTTCCCTCAAGTTCCGTACTTTACTGTCTTTCTGTTGACCCTAGCGGGCCACTATCATCACAGTCACCAGACCCAAGCCTTGTTCTTCTTCTGTTTTCTCCCTACATTAGAGCTCTCTTCTGTCTCCCTCCTCCCCCTCTTACTTATCTCCACTGAAGTCTCAGTGTCTAGCCTATGATCTGAAGGACCCAGCTTACAGTTACAGCACTAAACAGACAGACAGCAGAGAGAGCAAACGATGGTGGGTTTCATCCCAGCACTGTAAAACAGAGAAAACATGCTTTGTAAATGTTTGTAATTCTGCACCCCCGTAACCTCAGCACTCTGGGAGACAGACACAGGTGAATCTCTGTGAGTTCGAGGCCAGCCTGGTCTACAGAGTGAGTTCCAGGACAGCCAAAGCCACACAGAGAAACCCTGTCTCGAACAACCAAAGAAAAAAATGTAATTCTAAAACATATAATATATTCCTACCATGTAGTAATTACCCACAAAAATAAATCACTATAAAACCTAATAAAGCTGTGAATGAGTCTTCAATAACTTCCAAGAACGAAGCACTACTCTTTATACAGCCCACACATGACTGTGCTAAAAAGACAAAAACAAAAAACCAAACACCTCCATAAATTATGATGCATAATCCCAGCACAGGGAACGTTTAAGGCAGGAGAACGTAGGCTCAAGGTTAGCCTGGGTCATACAGAGAAGCTTTGTCTCAAAAGAAGGAAAAACAACAATCTTAAAACTTATCGGTCTCTTCTAGCTGACTGACAAGGCTTTCAGGTGTCAGAAGACATTAACTCTCAAATCTCACTCATCGCAAAATAAGAAAGATGAATGAGATGAACATTTGAATTCAAATGCCATTACCATTCCCCCAGAAGTCCACATAACAGAGTCAATATGAACTAGAAATATGAGGAACTTTAACACACTCTGCATATATTGTTGAAAGGAAAATACCTGACTTCTAACACTACTGTATTAGCCTATAACTAGGTCTCATTTCTTTATTATAATACTTATTTTTAAAAAAGACTTTGCTGGACAATTTAAATATTTATTAAAACTAAAATATTTAATTAAATGTAGTATTTTTGAATTGTATCCTATCCATAAAATTTGTGCAACAAAGGCAAATCCAATCTGTAAAATTATATTGTAAGAATATAAGAATTAAGGATAAGAATTATATTTTAAGAATTCTATGTAATGCTATTTCTAACTTGACAAGGCATGTATGAACCTAAAATACTTTGGATTTAATTTTTAAAAATTAATTCAGAATGGTGTATTAAAGTAATTTTTTTATCTTTAATTCCTTTCAGTTCTAGTACTTTGATAACTATTTTCAGTATCAAGAGAAGCACACCCACACACAAACACCCCAAAACAGCAGCTTAAACCAAAGCTCAAGTTCTGCTGGAAATAGCTTCCTGTAGAACCCCATATCTGATCAGACAATTAAAAGTACCTAATGCTCAAATGCTATCTGGTAAGCAACTAAGTTAGAATGCAGTTCATTCTTAAAACTTCAAATACTCAAAAAATGCTCAGTTTTTCAAATTTTAAGTCTTCCCAATAAAATTCTACCTGAAAACATTTTTACAGTTTAATGTTCAATGTGAAACTGTGTTCATTGGTGACCTAATACATCTGGAGCAGCTGGAGTGAAATTGGAGGAAAGAGGAGGGTGCACTTTGGGGGTGCCATCTATCTCAATACAGAAACAGATACCCGAGCTTCTCGGTATCCTACCGGTCCACACACAGTTGCCTCAGAAAGGAGAGGGGTGTGTGTGTGTGTGTGTGTGTGTGTGTGTGTGTGTGTGTGTGTGTGTTGGCAGGGTGGTATCAGGAAGAACAGGAGCGAGTAGGAAGTGCATGTGATTTCAAGTTGAGCTGGGTATAGTAGCATAGTTCTATAACCACACCCACAAAAATATAAACATTTATGGGCTGGGCATGGTGGCACACACCTCTATTCTCAGTACTTGGGAGGTAGAGGTAGTAGTATCTCTTCATGAGTTCAAGGCCAACCTGCTCTACATAGTAAGGACAGCCTATCTTGTCTCTAAAATCAAACAAGCAAGAACCCCAAAATCTAAGTTAAAAGTTGAAAAACTGAAAACTTTACTAATACAGATTTCCATTTTGCTAGTAGTTTGACTAAGTTAGTCAACCTCTGAAAGATTCTATTACTTGTCTTTAATATTAACATAGGGAATGTACTCAAAATATTATAGCTAAGATTTTAAAGAATTACGTAAGATTTTTTAAGTTACAAAATTATTTTATTAGTAGGAAGTACTTTATGGATTTCTTAAAAAAACCAAAGCTAATTATCATCCTCTTTCCTTTTCACCTCGCCCTGATATTCCAGTTGTTCAAAGAAATCCATGTTGACTGGGAAGTTTTGAGACACTTCTGACCTATACACACCCCTGACTGTGGCCAGACCAGAACAATAACATGCAGATGATTGTGCCCAATACTGCAAACACTGTGGCTTCATTCACAAAGGCCCATACAAATAGTCATTTTATTACATTCTTTTGGACATACTTGTTGTTTTAGGTTAATCTTACACAATAACGACTGTCTACTTTACACATGAGTAAAAAGGCTTGAGAAAGTTAAGTAACTTATCAGAAGCACTAAGTTAGTTGTGTTTTGGGACCACAACTGGATTTAGCTTGGCTAATTAAGTAGCATTTTGCCTACTTCATGATCTTTGCTGTAAGAAATAATTTTACTCAAATTTTTAAAACTTTCTCATTAAAGCAGCATAAATATTGATACAAATGAGCAGTCTTAGACAACCTTAAGTGTGCAAAATTCTCAGTCTGTAGAGGACCACATATTTAGATAACGCATTCGTTCTCTTAGTTTAGTTCTTAAACTCGCATTCGTTCTCTTAGTTTAGTTCTTAAACTAAGTGTTGGACCCTCTGACCTGCCTGTACTCACAGGCAGTTGAAAGCTGCCTGATATGGGTGCTAGGAATTAACTGGGATCATCTGCAAGAGCAGCACACTCTTGACCACTGAACCAGCTCTTTCCAGCCCCTGAGAAAAGTCTTAAGTTTGGTCACACTTCATCATTAGGAGTTAATAATATGTCATAAAGCTGGGAGTACGAAGTAGCTCACACTTCATGGACTGCTTGACCAGCTTTAAGTAACCCTGGCCAACAGCATGTTCTGTCAGAAAAGAAAACAGTACCACCTGTGCTATCTACAGTGGTCACACATCAAGTGGAATCAACTCTTCAATTATCAACATTAGCTGAAGTAAAATATCAAACCTCAGAATACACAGTAGCTAACAAACATACAATTGTAAGCTAATATAAACTTCTGTAAATTGGTATTTCACTAAAAGCTTCTCAAGCTCTTTAAGTGTGCATTGTCCAAATAGATTACTTACAATTCAAGCAGCCAACTATGCAAATTAAAAGATTTAGCAGGTCCAAGCACATATCCATATAGTTATTGTAGATCAAGACAACATGAAGAAAAGCAGACAGCCAAAAATCTCCAAAAGCCAAAACAAAACAAAGGCCAAGTGTCAAAAGCAGCCAGGACTCCATGCACAAGTCTAAATCACCACAGTCACTTTCAGACAAGCATCCAAACAGTAGGTTGATCTTTCCAGCCAATACGATGCAGAGCACTATCACGGATCAGGCGTTTTACCTGAAGATTTACTTTTTCTTGAACCCTCAATGATAGCAGAAGAAAACAAAAGCAGCTGAAATGTGAAATAATCCCTAGAAAAATCAAGAATTAAAAAAAAAAATCACAATATTAGTAAAAAGCAATTACTCAAATAATGAAAAGTGGGGGCTCTCTTACTAGTATTTTCAGGTATTATCCCAATCAATTTAAAAGGACTTAATGCTACTATTTGACATTAAAGATCCATGAGCTGTTGTTTTATTCAAATACTATAACACAGCTTATAAATGATATTTAATAAAGTGAAGCTGACTTTTAAGTTAAATATATCAATATGAATATGATATCAATCTATATTAGTCAGCCTCAAGCTGATCCTTACCCCTTTCCGAGTCATGCTCTGACTCACCTTAGAGTTACGGCTTCTCTGCCTCGATGCGTTTGCTTTCTTTTGTGCAAACGTAACTAAGAATTGATTAATCATGCATCTACTCTTCAATTGTACTGTTACAAATAATACAAAGATATAGATCACCAACTCTAGCTCTGAGCGATGGCTCATGTTTAAAAGACTGAGCATGCAGGAGGATTGCAAGTTGGAGGCCAGCTTGGACTACACAGTAATGTAGCCCATATGTTTCAGAAGCAAACAAAAATATTATTTAAAAACAGTCAAATTTTAATAATTAAAAAATTATATGCCTAGAAATATTTTGGAAATTCACAGTTGTCATCTCCTTGACTCTACAATAGGAGAACTGGAACAGAGGGATGAAAAGGTGGCTTTCAACCCACATTTCATTTCCAAGGTGACCTAAAATCAAACTTGAAATCAGTACTAGGAAAACTAAGTTCCTGATAGGCAGCAAATAACCATTTAAGCCACCTAAGGAACTAGTATACCATAGAATCCTTCCTAATCTTCCAATCTATGGCCCCTTTCTCTCATACTCACAAAAAGAAAACAAACTAACAAAAATCACAATTATTTGTTATACCTAATCTAATATTGTCCTAAATGGCACTCTACCTCCCTACCCCACCCCCAAAAAACCCCATTAAACTGTTGAATACTTTTAAAAATATACCAAACTATGCTTTTAACTAAAATTCAGGCTCATTTGTTTTGGTCACTACAGAGAGGTAAAATCAGTTACTAAAAAACCCCCAAAAGTTCTTATTTCTACATAATTTTCAAGCTTAATTTACTACTAAGTACTTCTAAAATTAAAATAATTCATGAAGTTATAATGTAGGTAGGCTCATAACGACAATAAAATAGCTAAACAATTTGAATACAGAAACAAACAAAAAAATCCCAACCCCAACCCATAAAAAACAAGCAAACAAACTACTGCCTGTGTGTGTATAGCTCAGAGAGCTGCAGGTTTGATTGTAAGCCTGCAGTTTATTTAAGAACATTTCAGGGTGGCAGCTACCTCATAGAGCAGTGGAAAGACTATCTAGTAGGCAGCGGTACTGGGCAGGTCACGCCCAGATGATTAGTGCGCTAAGTAACAAAAGCAACAGTGGAAGAGAAGCCAAATCCAGAAAGGAGCTCTAATCCCTCTAAGACTACAATGTATGATTATCAGGAATGCAAAAAATATATACAACCTTGGCTGAACATGACCTCAGATATATGTCCCAAAGACATACTCAGCTGCTCAAAACACCAAGAACAACTTAAAAATCCATCAAAAAAACCCAAAAAAAAACAAAACTAGTTAATAAACTATGGTAAATCCCTCTACAAAATATAAAGCAATAATAAAAAAGAACAATGACTCATCTAGGATAACTGCCAGCAAACAAAGATATTTTTAAAAGCTCAAGGTTCAAATTATGTACAGAATGGTCATGTAAAGTATATGTAGAAAGAACACATGAATGTATGCTTGCAAAAACATGAACAGGGACATAAATTAGCAGTAGAGAATATTCATGAGACCCTCAGTTTTATGCTCAACACTGCAAAAACAAACACAACACACACACACACACACACACACACACACACACACACACACCCTTTCTCTACTGTTAACAGCACAAGAAATTCAAGCTACCTAAGGTGAGTGGGGACTTTTCACTGGGTATTTTCTGTCTCTGCAATGTAACCATGCAAACATGTTAAAAAGAAGAGTTAATTTTAAAAAGGAGTAAGAACAGAGGTGGCAGGCAAAAGCACTGAAACACATTTGGAAGGCCATTCGCCCCAGGTCATGGTGTTTCTGTGCCCCTGGGGCATCTTTTCAAGGATACCTGTCACTTTTTCAGAGCTATGGGAGGTGTGCCTCAAGCAAAAGCCATAGGTTCCGTGAGCACCTCCTTCATTGCAGCTGCTCATTGATGTGGGAACCAAGGCGTCAGGACCAACAAATGGCTTTTCTGGCTGTTGTCATTTCATGAATAATAAAATCCTTTGATTCAGACCCAAAATCAGATGATTTCATGTAATACCAGAGTTCACACAATTTCAGCAGGCTAACTGGTTATGGCAAGGTAAACAAAGCATTTACAGGTCAACAAATGAAAATCAAAATATTATCAATGACTAGAGTAGATAGAGTACTTGCTTGGTATGCATCAATAAACTGGGTTGTGATCCCCAGTACTCCAAAATCAGCATCACCATCAAATGATGATGCTAAACAGAAAATGGCTAAAGCCTTTTATGAGACACAGAAAAAACACAGCATCAGGGACTAGAGAGACAGCTCAGCAGCTGAGAGCACTTGTTCTTGCAGACAACTTGGATTCAGTTCCCAGTGCCCACATAGTGGCTCACAACCGTCAGCAATTCCAGTTCCAGAATATACGACGCCATCTTCCAACTTCCATGGGCACCAGACATGCATGTGGACCACATAAATATGCAGGTAAAACACACACACAAGAAACCAAAAATATAACATAAAAGATGCAAGCACAGTTGTGGATAAATAGCAATCTGAGCAGTTCAGGTAGTGGGTGTGGGGGGGGGAGTTTAAGTCCAGGTCTGGCTCACAGTGAATCCAAGTACAGCTTTGGCTACACCAGACCTGTCCTTAAAAAGTTCTAATCCAAAAAGTAATGCTCAAATAAGTTGCATAAATATTTGTGCAGGTAACACAGCTGGAAATATATAAAGCCAACAACTACAAGGTAGCTTGGTGAGTAAAGTACTTGGGAGTGCAAACATAAGGACATGAGTTTGGATCCCAACACCCATTTAAAAGCAGGGCCTGGCCGCATGCATCTGTCACTCCAGGCTTGGCGAGGTGGGGACAGGTAGATAGATCCCTAGAGCTCTCTGGTCAGCTAGACTAGTGGAATAGATGAGTGACAGGTTTAGTCACACCCTGTCTCAAAAACAAGATGGAGAGCGAGTAAAAGAAGAAGAAAATACCAATCTTTGGTCTCTATACACACACACACACATATACAAATACCTGCACATATAGAAACATGTACATACATGCCAGAAAATTTTCCGTAAGGCTAATGTCACCAACACAACTTGAGACTTTAAATCCGAGGAAAATTGGTAAAACCAGTTACAGTGGGGGGTTTTGTTAAAATGTCTAAATCTGCCAGACTTATGTAGACCATGTTTGTTTTGCTAAGACTCCCTCTTAGCAAGGACACTGAATATTTCCATAATTCAACCAACTCACTTTATGTATTAATAAGCAGCTGATGTAGCCAGGTGTGATGGCACTTCTCTTTAACCCCTGCTGAGACAGATACAGGCAGATCTGAGTCTGAGCCCCACATGGTCCACACAGGGAGCAGCAAGGTGGTTAGGGATATCCAGGGCTATGCAGAGAATCTTCTCAAACAAACAACAATAAAACAAAACAAGATTTTTTTTTTCACTCCATAGAAAACATATGTTCTAGTTTGCTTCTTTTGCTATGATAAGATTTTGACTAAGAGAAACTTGGGATCAAAGTGTTTATTTGGATTGTACTTACAGGTCACAAAACATCACTGAGGCATGTCAAGGAAGGAGCTCAAAAGAATTAAAGTACACACCATGGAGGATGCTTACAGGCTTGTTTACAGGCTCATGCTCAGCTACTTTTTTTAAGAAAAAAAAAAAAACCCACTGTTTTATGGATGAGTATTTTGTGTGTCTGTGGACCATGTGTGTGCCTGGTGCGCAGGGAGTCAGAAATGGGCACAGATCCCCTGGAACTGGAGTTACAGAGGGTTGTGAGCTGTCTGGTGGAGGTTGGGAAACAAAGCTGGGTTCTCTGCAAGAGCAGTTAAGTGCTCTTAATTGCTAAACTCTCTCCAGTCCCTCAGCTGCCTTTTGAATTCAGCCCAAGCCTTCTCGGGCTGCCTAGGGATAGCACTGCCACAGCGGGCTGGGCTCACTCTTATCAAACAGCAACTGAGAAAATGCTTCCAGAGACAAGGCTCCAGATCAGTCTGATCGAGGCACTTCTTCAGTTGGTTTGTGTCATGTTGACAGCTAAAACTATGATAGTCATCATGATTTACATAAAGGAATGAGGTATTTAACCACAAATATATCAATGAATTTCAAAAACAGAGTGTATGGACTGCACTCTAACATCAGAATCAAAATGACTTTCTACTGTATCTTCCTACCAAAGTTATCTTTGAAATTAGTAAAAGAAGTAAAACATATTAAGTTGGTAAAGGCTATTAAAGGTTTTTAAAAGATTTATTAATTTATTATTTATACATTATTCTGCCTACATGTGTGCCTGCACATCAGAAGAGAGCACCAGATCTCATTTTAGATGGTTATGAGCCACCACGTAGTTGCTGGGTACTGAACTCAGGACCTTTGGAAGTACAGATAGTGCCATTTATATAAAGAGTGAACAAAGTGAGTCTAGAACAACCAAGGCTACACAGCGAAATCCTATTTTGGGATGGGGGAGTGAAAAGAAATAAGTTATTATCTTCTTTGAAAATATCAACTAAATAGTTTAGCACAAGTACTACAACATATATTACAATGAAAAAAGGTCAAAGATATTTTAAAGATTAAAAAATGTGAGAAAATATCATGTGAAATGTTACACTGATGAGATATAAAATTTAGAGGAGGATATTATTACTCATGATTTGGGGTGCTGGGAAGAGGGTCTCATGAGCAAGGTTGGCCGGGACTCCTGCTTCCCCACTCCCGCTCCTGGGTGCTGTCATTACATAGCTGCGCCATCACACTCAGGTACAGAAAAGGA
>OU015744.1:144752890-144791545 GCA_907169655.1 Acomys percivali
CACACACACACACACACACACACACACACACACACACACACACACACAAGAGCTGGCTGCAAGAGGATTTAAAGAGCCCTTCACCACAAGTCCACATAGCCTCTTCAGTTTCCCAGGAAGTAGAACCAAAAGTCAAGCAAGGCATATAAAATAAAATCAGTTCAGGTACTCTATTATCCAATTAAACAGAAGCACAGAAGTAAGGAAAGAGGAAAGCCAACATTCTTTTCTAGGCTGTAGTTAATCAGTATAGAAAATGATAAAATAAAACAGATAGCCATGCCAAAGTATATTACTATGAAATAAAAAACCAATAGACTTTAAAAAACTAAAATTAAAAAGTTTAAGAAGAAAAAAGCAAAGTAAAATAGCTAAAACCAGGCCTTTTTATTTTTTTGTAGCTAGGCTTAAGTGCTTTTCAGAATCTGAATGGCATTTGTCTTTTCAATAAAGCTGGAAGCTAGAAGACAAGTCAAGCAATAACTTCTAAATCCTAGGCAGGCACTCACTTAAGGCATATCTAAAGTACTGCAACTTCCACTGCATTGAGAAATAGGTAAGGCACCAAAACCCTTTACCTCCTATGCCTATTTTCAAGAAGCTTCCAGAGCATGCACTCCTCTAAACCAAGGGACCAGAGCATGCCCATGAGAAGTGAAGGTGAAGTCTTTGGTGAAAAACCATGTTGCTTAGACTAGGAGGCTGGAAACGCTTAATGAAGGGAAGGCTGTCTAGAAATGATTCAGACTAATATAGTTATTGAGATACAGTGTGGGAATACTTTCAGAACTCTTAGAAGAAAAAAATGAGTATCAAAAAATATGTATCCGCAAATATTCAGAAACTCAGGACACAAAAATCTAGGCATGAACAAGCAAGTGAAGGATAAATACATATATGTAAGCACACTTCCAAATGTCTCTCTATAACTCTCTTCCAGATGGACCTATCTTCTACCATAAACAACTTTTGTTGTTGCTTGCTTTTCAAGGCAGGGTTTCTCTGTGTAACCTGGCTGTCCTTGAACTCAGAGATCTGCTTGCTTCTGCCTCCCAAGTGCTGGGATTAAAGACATGAGAAGGAAAAGGAAAAGACATGTCTGCTTCTAGGTATGGTGAAAGTTTACCGTAGAAGCAGACACATCTAGAAGAGTGCAGAGTGGTCAGGAGCCTGACCGTGTGAAGACAGACGGTAAGGGAGAGAGGAAAGAGGGGAACAAGGGGCAGCAGCCAGGAGGCCAAAGGTACCAAACGGGGTGGGTAAGCAAAATGTCTGCGCTATACAGGAAAGAAGAGCCTCTGAGGAAAAAGCAGCCCAGTCCCAGGACTGGAGAATTCAGGGTATAGTGTGCTGGTATGCCACCCATACCCTGTAACAGGTAGGGACTGAGGGATGCTGGGAGAACCTGGAGGCCAGGTCTGCTTTGAAACGTTAAATAGGCACCTCAGCTGTTTTTCCTGGTTTGAGACCTGACATCTGGGTATACATACTAACGTAGATAATGCTAGGTACACATTGGATCTTGATAAGAATTAAAGAGAATACAAATGAAGTGCAAGTATTCGTCAAACAGAGATTGTTCTTTTCAATATTCAAGCCATTCCATAAGTATAAAATCCACATGCCTGCCTGCTGGGCCTTAGTGGTGCAGGCCTTTAATCCCAGCATACGGGAAGCAGAGACAGGAGGATCTCTGTGAGTTTGAGGCCAGCCTGCTCTACAGAGTGAGTTCCAGGACAGCCAAAGCCACACAGAGAAACTCAAAACAAAAACTCAAAAAACAAAACAATCCACAGGACTATGAAGAATAAATGTAACATACCAGTTGTATCACTTATACTGTATAGAATAAAACTGTGAACATCAGTACAGGTAAATAGCTAATGCTTGTCTACGGTTGATGACTGAGACAAAAAGATTCCTTTTTCTCAATGGCCTAACGGCACTTTTACTCACTACACGTACACTGTATTCCTCTAGAAACCAACCAATCACAAGTAAAAGAGGACTGATCTCAACCGTAGCCTTGTAACACTGTATCAGCAGGGTGAGTAAGAGGGAGATTTTCCCTCCCCCAAAACAAGGGCAAAAATCACCTTTACCATCAGATAGAACCTAAGAGGGTAGGTGAATAACCAGGCCGTTCTTAATATTTGTGCTGTTAGAACCTCAGGGCCTCAGCAAAATGAGGCAAGATGTTAATAAGTAATGGAAAGTCCCATCTCTCTCTAGTCCTTACTGTGAGACTTACAGAGCAATACATTATTATTCTACAATGACAGAAGGTTATCTAGATGCAATTTTATTAACCATAGGAGGTCCTGCTTTCCATGACAATGGAGGAGAAGCTATCCTCCCTACACCAAAGTCCAGACAGCAGGGAAAGAAAGGCATCCCAGGTTAGGCTGGCTGTGATGATGGCACTGATGCAGGCTTGCAGGTTCTTGTATTTCTTCTTTCTTTCTTTCTTTCTTTCTTTTTTTTTTTTTTTTTGGTTTTTCAAGACAGGGTTTCTCTGTGTATCCTTGGCTGTCCTGGACTCACTTTGTAGACCAGGCTGGCCTCGAACTCACAGTGATCTGCCTGCCTCTGCCTCCTGGGTGCTGGGATTAAAGGCATGAGCCACCACGCCCAGCCAGGTTCTTGTATTTTAACCTTTATAATACTTTAATTGGCTAATAATTTCTAGATGGAAATGGTAGGTGGGCTTAAGCTTCTCTAAGTATATATGAACTGAATTTAAAAACAGTGGAACAAATTAATGATAATGTGTTTACAAGACATTTTACAAAGTAATCTCCATTTGCTATACAGGCAATACAGACCTCCAACTATGGTATCTGTCCTCTCACATCTTCAGGAATGGAACTAGAAAAGGTATAAGGATCCTAGAAACTCACCTGGTTCAATTGCTCACTTAAAGAGAATACAGGTCCAAACTGGAAAGAAATCCAAATGGCAGAACTCAGCTCTGCTTCTGGCTTACTGTACACTGACTCCTGTTGTGCAAGATCATTACAGCACACACACGCCCATCTGTCTCTGTACTCAACTTTGCATACCATTTCCCATTATCATCTTAATACAAATTTAGTGAAATCATTTAATTCTTTTCCTCTAAGAGAATAACTATGACACACCTCTGTGGTTTTGCTCAAGCAATTATGCCTTGATTTCTTGTTTTTGTTTAAAAACCTATTTCCATCTCTTCAAGTTTTATCATGTTATCTTAAGAGCTTAAGCCCCAAACACCCTCCATTGGCCTTTCTGTTCATTCTATGTGCCGTCACTGTTTCTATGTAGACCTTATCTCTGTCAGAAACTATCGTCACTGTTTCTATGTAGACCTTATCTCTGTCAGAAACTATCTGTGAGTCAAAAGCTAAACATCTTTATAGACTGCATGTGTACTCTATCCCTGCTTCCTCTCCCACCTAGACCTATCGACAACCCTGAATACCTAGATCAAGTTAGCTTGAACTCTACAAAGAGCAACCTAGTTAGAGAAAGATCAAAGAACTATAATTATTATTAATCATAATTGCAGGCAGTCAAGCCCTAACCAGCGAAGGATTTTCCAAATTTATTTAAAAGGAAAAATTGTTTCAAATATACCAATAAGAAGAAAAAGAATCAATTCCTATAACCAAACAAGTTATATGGTAAGTAATGCATGCTGCACAGCCAAAGTTCTGAAGTCTAACCTGAGAAGACAGCCATTTCAGCTGCCAGGGAGACCTATTCCCTGGTAGGCATAGGTAGGATTCGTTGCTAAGAAAAAATTCTCCCAGAAGTACAAGTCAGGACAAGACGCAGGTCAGCTATCTTCTTTCTAAACTACACGGTTTTCTAACAGGTATAACTTCCACTCAAAAGGACACAAGAGAAAACAAAACAGCAAATGAAATCTTCCAACACTGAAAAATGACAGCTACTTCTGTCAGGGAGCAAAGTATGTCCAACAAAATGAAAATAACAGAGCAGAGAAGAGCCAACTCCACAATGAGTTAAAATCCATTCCAAACTGATCTTGTGCAGCCAGTGCTTTACAGTCCAGAGATCAGCGTCTATAGTGAGACAGTGGTGGAGGAGCACACAGAACTCATGTCCACAGACAAGCTGCACACCAGAGATTCTTAGAAAAATTATTTCCTGTGGATCCAAGCTGTAAGCCCATTAAGGAGAGCTAGTGTTGTCTCCGGCCTGCCTGTACAATACAAGTCTTCGTTCTTTTTTCATGTAGTCTTTTTAAAACTATTATTTTTGAAGATAACAGAAACAAAATATGAATGAAGCAGTTTAGGTGACCTACGTTTCATAGTCCAAAAGTCATTAATACTTTTTGACACACAGTAAGCATTTAACTATCTGAGTTAAAGGTCATCCAAAGAACCCCTGGCTGTTTAGACTGGAGGATACTGAAAGGGTTCACCTAAGGGTTACAGTGGTTTTAAAATAAATCATCCAGTTTTCTGTACAGCTTAAAAGCAAAAAGCAAAACCAGAGATTTCTTCATGAGAACAAAGTAGTGTTGTCCAAAAGAAGCTACTGTTAGTCACTGCTACCTTTATGGCTCAAGGTTATGAGAATGGAAATGGATCATTTTCCTTTTATAAAACAGTGAGGTAAGAATTCTAACCAAGGGTTGTGAGGAGGGGGCATGGCACAGGCCTTTAATCCCAGGACTTTGGGAGGCAGAGGTAGGCAGATCTCTTTGGTCTACAAAGTGAGTTCCAGGACAGCCAGGGCTGTTACACAGAGAAATTCTGTCTCAAAAACAAAAAACAAAACAAAACAAAAAAACCAACCAAACAAACAAACTAAACCAAAAAAATTATAAGCAAAACTAGTGAACAGTAGAGCCAGAAACAGTGTGATAGTTTCATGTCACTTGATAAATGCTGAAATCATCTGAAAGGAAGGAACTGCAATTAAGAAAATGCCTCCATAAAATCTGGGTGTATGCAAACCTTTAGGGAATTTTCTTAATTAGTGATTGATGGGGGAGGACCAGGCCACTGTGGGTGGTGCCACCCCTGGGCTGGTGGTTCTGGGTTCTATGAGGAAGCAGGCTGAGCTAGCCAATCTTCATCAGCTCCTGCCTCCAGTTAGTTTCCTGCTCTGCTTGAGTTCCTGTCCTCACTGCTACTTTCTATAGAAGCATGTTTCCCTGCAGGGCCTGTTTTACAACTGTTTTCAAGAAGAGGCGATAGTCTTTGTAGAGTCACAAAACTCAAAAAGCAGCAAAATGAGCACATAGTAAGTACCTGCCACAAGTTAAAATAATCCATAATGGGATCATACTCTGGACATCTTAACAAACATACTTCATATATTTGAGAAACTATTCAGGAACTGAGTCAGGAACCAAGGAGGATTAAATAATTCAGAGTCAGTAATTCCTGCTACAAAATGAGAACATTTTACAGCTACTGTTTAAGGCATAAAGTACAAGCACATAGATGCTTCAATTCATACAGCTGATGCAGTTACAATCTTAGATAAGACTGAAAGACATCTGCCCTTTACTTATTTACAAGCAACTCTTTTCACTTTCCTCAACCTCACTTCCAAAAAAAAAAAATCACTGAACTGTTTCTCAGCCTATATTGTGGCTTTTTCTTTCTTTCCTTTTCTTTGATTGTGGCTTTTTCATTGTCAGATGTTCATATTTGTGCACTCTACCCTGGAGAGAGGGGGCGGGGAGAGGGAGAGAGAGAAATCTGGAAATTGGAGTGATTGTAAAACCTTTGCAGTGGGACAGATGCTCTTCCCTATCCTGTACTTTATGTAGAGAAAAACTGATGTTGAAACCCACAGCTGTTTAGAAACCAAAAGCTGTCTAGACCAACCAACACAGGCACTTGCCTAGAAAAATGAACAAAGAATGGGGTCTCTTTTTTAAGTCTGTGAGTGAATTAATCGATCTTACAGAAAAACATCCAGTAAAATACAATTGCTCTCATCAAACAGGTGAAACAAGGAACAGAAGAAAAGGGTGATGTGGAATGGTTGAAAAGTCAAAAATAGTTGGGGACAGGTCAGCTCCCATGGAAATCAGATCAAACCCCAGGTGGCAATACAAACATTCTTGAAAAACTACACAGTAAGGGAAAAATGACCTAAAGATCAGTGCTTTAACTATTAACACAAGTGGGTCTGGTTTCTGCCACCAGGGAATGGCCCTGCATAACTAATAATGAAGGGCAGTGAAACGGGGAAAGAAAGGCCATCAAGAAAAACAACAACTCAAGAAATGCATTCAGTGTTTCCACCTACTGCCAAGTTTTACCTTCTGGAAACTTGGTCCTGGGCTTGGTTGTGTTGGGAGGTGATGGAAGTTTTAAGGAGTGTGGCCTAAGTGTGTGTATAATTCTCAAAGGACAGCACCAGTTCCTGTAGGATGCAAATGTATTAATTAGTCTTTGACTCCCTCTGGGCTCCTGCTTTGCCTTGGAATATCTATACAGGCTCCTCTGACTGTGGTAACCCCACCATGAGCCCTTCACCAGGGGCCAAACAGATGGAGCTGCAGAGTCCTGGTTTTTTAGCTCTCCAAACTGTGGACTAAACAACACTTTCCCTTTCTTTATAATGTACCCAACCATGTGGGTGTTTTGTTTTTGTTTTTGTTTTTGTTTTTTGTTTTGCTTTGGTGTTGTCGTTGTTACAGGACTAAGGCAACAGGGATATGTGCAAAAGAGGCCGCATGCTAAACAGAAAGAACACATATGGGATTAATGTAATTACGACACAGAATACTAACCACTATCACCATTATTTATACTTTTTGACTTAAAACAACACTCCCCATCTGTACCAGCCATGGCTAAAGCTCTTCGTTTTTAAGCTCAATGTCCCAGAATAATTTGCTCCTAAATATAAATATTTCCAGGCTGGGTGTGGTGGTGCACGTCTTTAATCCCAGCACTTGGGGGTGGGGTTAGGGTTTGCTGTGAGTTTGAGGCCAGCCTGGTCCACAAAGCAAGTCTGGGACAGCCCTGTCTCAAGAAACCAACCAACCAACCAAACAAACAAAAACAATTCCTTTCAGTTTCAGAAATTATGTGACCAAAGCCTGACAGAAAGTCCAGACTCAAGTACTAACCCGAGGGCAGGCCACTGGCTAGAATTGTTTTTACCTGTTATTTTAGTTTCTGTCTGAAAAACTTCTCTAAGTATCATATCTCTATCAAATATTTGCTATCTTGCTATATTTTGGCTATTCCAAAAAAATATCTGCTGAAATTATCTCAAATCTTAATTCTCTTGAAATATAAACAAAAACTATTGCTTTTAGCATAGTATGGCCAGCTAATAAATTCAGTAGAGTTGAACTTTATCAAAAACCATAGGAGCAATTAGTCTTATTTAAACCAACCAATCAAATGTCTTTAAGACTTCAAATATAAAATAATAAATAATTTTAACAACAAAAACAGTTATTTTAAAGCATATCTTGTATTTCGCTGCAAAAATACCCATTTCCTTCATAAAGCTATGCCAAAGCAAGGGGCTCAGTATTACTGAATGAGCAAAAAGGCCCTTTCTCCAGAATAGCCTTCCATCTTGTCCAGACTGGAAGACAATGTACAGAATTTTTTTTAATGTAGTGCTCACGTTTTAACAAAAGCAGCTCTGAATAGCTGACACGTTAAATGCAGTGTTGGTCATGTATCTCCTCCCCCACTCTCAGGATGCAACGTGAGGGGAGCATGGTAGTGCAGCCCTTCAAACTCAGCACTCAGGCGCGGGGGGTGGGGGCATGGGGGGATTGCAACCTGAATCAAAAACAGCAAAAGATGTACAATTTACATTTCTAGATCCTGTCCAACTAGAGGAGGAAGGCAGACACTGCAGTTCTGCACAGGAAAATCCCAAGCCTTGTACTTTGTTAATGTAAATGCTAACTAGTTATTTGGAGGCCCGTAGCTGGTGGCTTCTCCTGAAGTGTACAGGTATGCCATGTATTAGACGACTTCACATTCCACTCACCTACAGGAACGTGAGGGCCTGAAAAAGCAACATAATGAAGCAAACAATCTTCTGGTAATTGTTTGTAGTATGACTCCTTCCCCAACTCAGCATAAAAACATAGCTGTTTTTATCAAAATGCGAACAACACAGGAAACCTTTGCAGTATATTCTCAGAAGGTTTACTCCACTATCAGAGACCCCACCTCTACTTCCTAACCTAAGTCTGACAAGTCCTGTTAGTCCTCTCTCCCATAGGGAGTGACCTCTGGAAGCTGCTACTAGTTAGTATGTGTTAATTGCCTTCCTAGAGTTTCTGCTCTTCTGGGAACTCACCCTGCTACATGCTGGCTGGTGCTTTCTTGTTTGTATAGGGTTTTGCCTCTTGGGTCTCTGAGCTCAAATAGAAGAATAAAATATTCCATTATAATAACTGTAAGGACACATGATCCTTAGGGATCAAGAGAACAAGCATCTCAGTGTCCTTACTCTATCTACCTCCAAGTTCCCTCTAAGGGAAATGGACTTGGGGTAACAACTTGTTTTGTACAGCCATTGCATCCAGAATAACCTTTATATTTTTAAATGGCTGAAAAAAGTGTAAAATGTATAAGATTAATGTGACACATTAAAACTATAGTACACTGGTATTTTGGTATACACTTGTGGTTTCACTCCTTGATTACTTATTTTCTATGGCTCACTTACACATAGAGACAGTCTCAAACATTTGCTATGTGCTACTCTCCTGAGAGTCTGTGTCCTCCTTGTAGAAATCAATAGCTGCTCAGAATTCCTGTTTCCAACAGAACTAGGAAAAATCTTTTCCAAAATAAAGTTTGCTTATGATAAGTTACTTGTGAATATGACCAAAACGGTCCCCGTTCTCAGGCAGAGCTGAGGACGAGGGTACAGCGAGGCCTGTGGCACAGTGTTTCCCATGGCCACTGTCTATGCTCACGCACCTCTCCACAATGGCAGATTTGACCTCCTAAGTATGCCAGATTTAACCATTTCTCTTGATAGACACCATCACTCTAATTTAGCCACAATTATCCAGCGTACTACCACACAGGTGTCCGCTACCCACTGGGTTACCACACAGGTGTCTGCTATCTGCTCTGATACCACTAGAGATATTTTCTACCCCCACTTGCTCTCCATAGCCACCAACTGTTCGTACGAATTTGCTCTCATCTCTCCCCTGGATGGCACACATACACTTTTATTCATTGCACAAAGATTTCCTTTACCCATTTCCTCCTTTCCAACTCTGCTCACTTCTCCTCCAACCCTAATTTACATTTATATTTTTAAATGATTCTACTTTTAATTTATGTACATTGGTGTTTTGCATGCCTGTATGTCTCTGTGAGGGTGTAAGTACCCCTTGGAACTGGAGGTACAGATAGTTGTGAGTTGCCATGTGGTTGCTGGGAATTGAATCCAGGTCCTTCACAGAGCAACCAGTGCTCTTAACTGCTGAGCCAAAGCCCAATGCATTTTAAACATACATTACATACTATGATACTCAACTTCCTAAGCGATAAGACTTAGTATTTAATTCAATTATTGTAATTTCAAGACAATTACAAATATCAATTTGAACTGCTTAATAAAAAATTCTTAATTTTTTACCTTCCTAAATACTGTAAAAGTCGTCATCATCATCATCATCATCATTAATACAGTGACCAGGATGGTGGACAAAAACAAACGCCTAACTACGCATTGCTTGGGTTCTCTAAACACTGACACAATGAACAATTCAAAAGCAAGCCAGCTGCAGGCTTGAGGGGCATCTGTCTGGGCTTTCCAGGAGCTGCTTCTCTGAGTACCATTTAGCTTTCTATTGTACTTGTTAACAAAAACAAAACAAAGAATCACATGTTAAGTTTTAGCAAATAAGTGATAAAGTACAGAAGATCTGAAACACTTTCTTATTCTTAAAAGGATCATGGGTGTGGGGACATGCCCCCAAATAAGAATATAATTCCTTTATATCAAGATGGCAAAGTTAATTGCATTATTTATGTAATTATTTAATTATTTCAAGAAACTTAAATTTCTCACTCTGTTGGGGAAACAGGCAATATTCAGTTTGATCCTGTGACTTACTGAAGTTATTAGAGTTAGATTTTAAAATTTTATTTAACTCAAAACCTCCATCTCTAAGTAGCCAAATAATAGCAACTGTGTCATCATTTTGAAAATTTTATACATGCTACCATATTCTTGTGCTAACTCAAGCTAAAAATGCCCCTTAGTATGTAACACACTATCATTATACCATGGAAATGGCTCATTATTTTATTATTTATTATTCATGTTTGAGTGTACAGGGCTAAAAATGACATCATACCAGAAAGTTGGCATTAAATAATTTTAAAAAAAGAAATGAAACAAATATAAGAAAATACAATGAATGCAGAATATGCACGGCATGAAACTTATTTGTTCAGTATATATAATGTATATATACCTTATACTTCCAGAGTATGTTTGAAAACTTTTCTAATCATATTTCTAGAAAATCCTCAATAAATTTAAGTCAGTTCTTTGAGTAAATCTGGAAAACCAAATTTCAACTGTATTTTAAACAAAATCAGAAACTATTCAAAGTTTAAAATCAGTTTCCATTACAGGATGTAGAGGTACAGATGCCCAATCACCCCTAGTGCTAAGTAAACTTTGATGTAACCTCTATGGAAAAGTCCAGTTTCCAATGTGCAACAACGGCAAGCTGCACATGCACACAGCTGTGCCTCAGAGAGCACAATCCTAGGCAGGCATGCCAGGGTGGCAGTTTCCCAAGTTTTACTGTGTGGAGGTTCATCTTGAGAACCTACTTCAGTTTCCTAGATCTATGCCCAGAGATTCTGACTGAAGGGGGTTGGGGAGAGGGCTGCAATGAATCTATAATGTTCAAGACACTTTGAGAACTACTGCCCTAAACAAGTTATGTGAATGAATCTACCACAATACATGCTAACAAAATAGTACCTCAGTAATGGATTTTTAAAATAGAAACAAAAGCCAATTATTAAATGATAAGATAATATCTGGTATTTTCATCATTCCATAACTGTCAGATTAATTCCAATGGACTGAAGTAGTTGTTTAAAAACAATGAAAAACATAGGGAAGAAACTGTAAATGTAAAAAAGCATCTCATGACAGGCATTCTTGCCTCATATTTTACTGGGCCATGTTTGTTTCCTTTGTATTCATTAATGGTTTTTTCCCCCCTAGAAAATAAGTGCTGGTGTATTTATAACAGTTATACGCAATACAAATAAATCTTATAAACAAATCTTATAAATGTAATATTGGAGGGAAAGGAGCAAAATCCAAAACAGGAGAACTGCATTTGCATCAGGTTTGCAAAATGTTATTTAAAATACACAATAATGAGAACAAAGGTAAATAAATAATTATCACGAAGCAAGGCTTACACTTACTCTAAGAAAACAGGGAGCTTTATAGTCAGACAGCACAGGGGCCATGTTTAGGTACTGATGTTCTCCTTCTGTACACAGTGACAGTTGGGTATTTGGTTTATAGCTGTATTCTTTTACTAATTTTGCTTAAGTATTATTTCACAAAAATTAGACACTTCATTTGATGACAGAATTCTATCAAAGTTCTTTCCCAAAGTTCAATACTGAAAGTTTAGTACTCTACTCCAGCCTGGTGCTCCTAATTTCTTTCAAGTTATACATCATAATTTAAATTTAAAGAATAAAAGATCTGACTAGGTTGTAAATGCAAGTCTCATTATAACAGAGCTCTGAGGTAACTGCATAACTAACTGCATACTACGGTATACAATAAACCCTAAAAACATATGTGTACCTTTTTGATATCTTGACATTTGAATGAGTTATAATGCAACATAGAATTTGATAGAGATTTTACCACAGTTATGAGTAAATGACTTAAAAAGTATCATTAGTCTCCAAGAGAGAAGGCGCACACGATTAATCCCAGCACTCAGGAGGCAGAGGCAAGCAGATCTTGAGTTTGAGGCCAGCCTGGTCTACAGACCGAGTTCCAGAAGAGCCAGGGCTACAGAGAAACCCTGTCTTCAAAGACAAAATCAAACAAGTGAAGTATCGTTAGTGGACTCAGATTGAATCTAAAGCTCAAAAACACTAGCTGTTGTGTTTTGTGTGTGCCCTACTCAACAGAGACCTAGATTCTCAGTACTGCAGCAAAAATAAAGTAGTGAGTGAGGATGCCAGTACAGCCTTTCTCTTTCCTCCCTGACTGAGCCCCCAAACAAACACAAAAAGAAAAGGGGAGAGGTAATGCAAGCTTCAAGAAAAACATACTATGAAACACAAATAATGGATGCCTTTTGAGACAGCATGCAGGACAGGGGTACCTCAAAACAGAAGTTTTATCAGCCTATACACAAACAAGGCAACAATGAAACCTGCAAAACCACAGAGACCAGCTGGAGCATACAAACTTTTCATCAAGATGGGTGAGGGTAAAAAAAGGAAAGTCCTCACTAGGTCAAAAACTTTGTAGGTCTTATTTAAATACTTACCATGACACTACTGGTTCCAGAAGGACTAGGGGTAGCAGAGTAGAAAACAAAAGAGGGAAAACCCAATCAATACTAAGGATAAAAAGTGGCAGCTTAGTAGCATCAAATTTAGGCACCCAGAATAACACAGCAAATAAACAGAGTAGGAAGCAGGTGCCCACTTTCTGTAAGACTGAGAAGCAGCAGTGCGCCATGTGCTTCTCAGTCCTACTTTACTTACTTGGAAATACAGCTTAGTTATCCTTGAGAATAGACGTGGGAGGTCAACAAAGGAGGGCCAACTGGTTGTACTGACACTGTGTGTACCACCGCAGTAATCAAAGGTGAGGAGCATCTTGCTGCCTCACCTCTACCTCCAGTATTTCCACAAAGTTAATGCTATCTACAATAGATCTACATGGCTGAAACGGCACTGAGCAAAATAAATGGCTTTATAATTTACTGGTGTGGCTGATAACTAGCCACTATCCTAACAAAGGTGAAAGGTCACAATACTTAATCCACTCATCTGTCTGTCTCTCATGCCACAGAAGATGGCTCCAGGAACTTGTATTACTTCGAGCCATGTCTCTCACTCATGCCACCTTTCACATACAGTATTTAAAGCAAACTGTTGGTAGAGAATTTATAAATTTGATAGTAAGGATGCTGGCTTTCATTTAAAAAGATTTCACTTTGAGTCAAAAAACATTTTGCTAAATGCTACTCTATTTCATCTAACTTCATTATTATCATTATTATTGCTGAGTTAGAGAGACAAGATCAAATGATTTAAAGCACACATACAATTTGTCCATTATTTTTAAAGAGTATATTCCTTCTTATTACAATGAATTCTAATTTATTTAAAAAGGGTAAATCGTGGATAGTTGTAAAGAAAGATTCCTCAAAGATCCCTTTAATTAACAAATGTTTTCAAGACCAAGAAGCTATAGCCAAGGTAGAACGCTTAGCTAGCATGTTTTTATTAATAAGCAATAAGTTCAATCCTCAGCAACACACACACACATCAGAGAGAGAGAGACAGACAGACAGACAGACAGACAGACAGACAGACAGACAGACACACACACACACACACACACACACACACAGACAGGCAGACAGACACAGAGAGAGACAGAGAGAAAGAGACAGAGAAGGGGGGAGGGAGGGAGAGAGGAGAGAGGAGAGAGAATGCATATGAAGTTGGGTACTGTAGTAGTACACACCCCTAATTCCAGCTTTTGAGAGAGAGTGGCAGACAGAAATATTTCAGTTTCAAAGTCAGCCTAGGCACAGATGAGCCACTGTCTCAAAAGACCAAGGGCTAGGGATACAGGGATACTTAGAGCTCATCTGCCAATGGTGTTCAAAGCACGAGGCTTCATTCACAGTACATATAATGAACAAGGAGCATCTCTACAATTTTAAAGTATCTTTTCAAACATTTGAGGAAAGTTTTATAAAGTTTCATATTATTGTGGAACTGTCTAAGCTCATTTGCTAAGATGGTAGATAAATGGTATCTAAAAGCAAGATGCTATACCAAACAGCATTCTGGTAGACAGATACTTACCAGCTGCTCATTCTAATGTCTGTGATTATGAGCTGCCAAACTGTCACTCTGTACAGTCTCAAAGAGACAGGTAGTACCACAATAGCAGTCTTACATGGCGTTCCCACCCCACATGCACAACAGTGACAATTACCCCCAAGAACAAATACAGACTGAGCACCCCTCCAAAATCCAAACTGTGTCAGGTGCAGTGTTGTATGCCTGTAATCCTAGCCCTCAGGAAGCAGAAGCAGGGGGAGTTCAAGGCTAGCCTCTGCTATATAGCAACTGGATTATAAAACCACACATTACAAAATAATACCCAAATCCTTAAGTTTTAAAGAGCTGGCATGACACAATTTTTAAAAAAAAGTCCATACCTGACTTCATATGACCGGCCAGTCAAAACATGACAAGCCTAAGACTGTACAAATTTACACTCAGGTTGTTTATATCTAATTATAAAATAACATTCAAGTTGTATATTTGTGTATTTATTTGTTTGAAATACAAATAGGGTAGTGTGCACAGCAGGAATCCCAGCACTTGGGAACATGTCCGCAGAAGGAGCAAAGGCTGAAGGCTGGGCTGGTTGCTGAGTGGATAAGGCATTTGAAGCACAAGGCCACACAAACATGAAACCAGGAGTCTGAATGCCCAGCACTCACATAAAAAGCTGAACAAGTGTGGTGGCGCACGTGTAATGCAGAGATCTGGAGACGTCTGTAGTGAATGCCCGCCTTTTGCTTACTTCCCTCATCTTCCTATCACTTTTTGAGTTTGAAAGAAAGGAAGTCACAGCCATGCAGCCAGCACTAGGGCAGGGGTGAGGTGTGGGGGGAGGGTGTCAGAAGCAGGAGGATCTCTGAGTTCAAGGCCAGCCAGGTGTTCAGGGCTGTTACAGAGAAGCCCCGGGGAAAGGGGGAAGAGTCATAATTATACCCAATCTCTTAAAAAAAGGAGTTCATCTAAGTTTATACGAATGTTCCTAACAGCACAACACAAAGGTTGATGATACTGTCATATTAGCACCTTAGTTTGCATTTTCCTAAACAGAAAGCTAGTAAAATTTACTCAATTTAAAGAAAAGGCTATCCCAGAAATATAGTAGAATAGGTACTTGGGTCTACCCTTCTGACAGAAACTAACTCAATAGCCAAAATTAAAAAAAAGAAAAATAATTGAGAACATCAAATGAGCTGCTGTGTTACACATCCCTAGGCCAGGAAACAAGATGAAAACTCACGCAGATACAGAGAACAGCAGCAGTCTTTCTCCTTTGCACTAGAATGATGCCCTTAAAGGGTTTTGCCTTCACTGTTACTATAACCTAGACAAGACTGCTTTCCATAACCTCCAGCATCATCCATTAAACTCATGATACGAGGTAGAAAGGGGGTAGAAACACATGGGAGCATGGAACTACAAACCAGTACCTGCAGTTCTTGCAGACTGGAGTCTTTATTTATTTTTTAAATATTTATTTAATTTTTTAATCTATGTGCATTGGTCTGAAAGTGTCAGATCTTGGAGTTACAGACAGTTGTGAGCTGCCATGTGGGTGCTGGGAATTGAACCCGGGTCCTTTGGAACAGAAGGCAGTGCTCTTAACCACTGAGCCATCTCTCCAGCCCCCCAGACTGGATTCTTAATTCTTTGGTGGTCTAACATCAGCCATTGGACTGACAATCCTATACCTAAGCGCGCATCAGAACCACATGAGGTTCTATTAAAACAGACTGCAACTGTCCTGCCCTACTATTGTTTTCAGTGTGGGGGGCAACAATCTGCATTGTGGCCGGATGATGCGGACACTGCCAATCTGTGGGAAACACTCTACTGCCAGGAACACTGACATCAAGTGCTTCAAGTACCCCAAGCTTCAGAAAAAAAAAAAAAAAAGACATGTATTGTATGAAAAGGATGCACTACAGGTGACTGATAAATGGTGCTAGGACAAATGGGTATAAAAAAAAAAAATGAACCCTACCTTGCATCTTATACAAAAATCAATCCCAGAAGCAGTGAAGTCTGAACATGAAAGGTGAAACTGCTATGCTTTCCTTTTAGTCATTAAGAGCCCCTTTCAGACTAAGGAGAAAGGAGACCTCTGAAGGGAGGGGAAGGACAACTAACATTAAATAAAGGACTATGTCCACATTGAACATGGTATGTCTAGGACTTGCTCAGGGGCGGTGGTGGGTGGAACAGACAACATATTCATGAATGTTGAGTGTTGTGTGATAAGGGCTTTTGTTGTGATAATCTTTTTCTCAACCTTTATGTGTATTTTTCCTTATAAAAGGAAAAAGCTAACATTAAACTCAGATTTTAGAACTTACATAACAAAAAGAACACAGAATACATTTAAAAACCCTGTGACTCACTAAGTAAAATATTAACAATCTAGCAGAAAAGCAAGTCCCACATGGGCCTTTGAAGAGAAGCAACATGGAATCATGAAAAAAGAAGTTATAATCAGTCACCCAGCCATGATGACATGCGTCTGCAAACCCAGGACTCAAGAAGCTGAACAGGAAGATCATAGGTTCAAAGCCAGTCTGGGCTATATAGTGATGTCATGTTGAAAGAGAAACAAAGAGGGGGAAAAAATAAAAGAACAAATATGAGCATGAAATAGCATATTCTCACCTCTCTTAGCTTTAAATGTCAATCTGCCACAGCCCAGCATTACCTGAGGGAGCCTCAATAGGGGAACTGCCTCTATCAGAATGGCTTGTTAGCATGTGTGTGGGTCACTCCTGATTGTGAACTCATGTAGGAGGGCAGGTGGTGCCACTCCCAGGCAGGTGGTACTGGATTGTCTAAGGTAGCAGGCTACCCATGAGGCAAGGAAAGCTAGCCAGGAAGCAGTGCTCCTCCATGGTTCTTCTCCAAGCTCCTACCTTGAGTTCCTGCCCTGACTTCCCTTCAAGGATGGCCTGTAACCTGGAACTATTACCCAATAAAGCCTGTTCTTCCCAAGTTGCTTTCATTTAGTATTTTATCACAGTAACAGAAAGCAAATTAGAATATCACTAAAGATTAGGAAATTTGATAAAAAACAAAAATATAATAGGGCATGGAATGACTGGGTAACTTACTCTACTCACTGCTAGTAGCACTGTAAATTGATAAAATGTTCCTATAAAAAGAAGGAGGGTATTACCGCTGAAGGGACCTAAAATCTTTTCAGGTTCTCAATTTAAAAACATACAATCTCATATTTGTCTTCTCCTTGCATGGAGTGTGGAAGAGCGTGGAAGTGATCCAGGTCTCACCCAGTTCTCATTTCACTTGCTCTTCTCCCACTTCATAAGAAAGCCAGATCTTTCATCCATTACAAATTCTGTTTTAATACACCAGGCAGAGTGTAACCAGAATAAAACAACACCAAAAACGCCTGGCACTAAAGAAGCACTGGACAATCTGACATTCCCTTTAATCAAATCACCTCCATCGCTCCATTCCCTAGCCTGTGTTAACAAACACATGCATAAGGCCTTCGATTCTATTCCCAGAACTGACAAAACAAAAGAAATGCAGTTATAATAAAATCCTATTTATGCTAATTAAGTAAGTATATATTAAATTTTGAACAATTTTAATTTTACGTTTAATTATCGGTGCATTATTTCTAAGATAGCAATTAATACTTACTGTGTGGAGCCTGGCAGCAATTAAAACCTTTAGCAAAACTTAAAATACATGAAATATATATATTTAGACACACTTAAATGGGAGATTTTAAGTAATATTTTTAATGATTTATTCATTCTTATTTTATATCCATTGGTGTTTTGCCTGCATATATGTCTGTGTGAGAGTGTCAGATCCTCTGTCTGGAGTTACAGACAGTTGTGAACTACCATGTGGGTGCTGGGAATTGAACCCGGGTCCTCTGGGAGAGCAGTCAGTACTCTCTTCTGCCTCTTATAGGGGTGTTTTGTTTTGTTTTGTTAAAGATTAGTATTTGTAATAGATCTGAAATTATATCTATTGAAATGCTCAATTATGCCAAAAAATGAAAGGTGAACACTGCAAAGCAGTCAGGTCTTGTTTGATTCAGGTCTGGGGACTGAGTGCAGGGCATCAGGCAGACTAAGCCAGCGCTCCATCACTGACCTACAAGTCTGACTTAAAAAGGCAGCATTAAAATTTACTTTCAGAATTTTAAAAGGTGTGAAGACCACTGCCAGAAAGCACACATATACCCAAAACCATGTCTCCAAATGTTCCCACAGAATGTTTTATACTGCTAGACCTGAAGGGTCAACCAGCAACCATGGCACATTCACTCAGTGCAACGTATCAACATGAAAACAACCAAGCTACTTACAGGTAACAGTGACATTGAATTTAAAACCAAAGCCTCCTGTAAGATGTCTGTGCTGGGATGTGCCAGTAAGCAGTAAAACAATAAACTTCGGGAAAACTACGCTTACCACAGGAGCACAGGAGCAATATTAGCAAAACCACAAATGCTCAGTTTCTTAGCAGTTAGTGGTACAAGAGGGGTCATTTCATTAAATAGATGACAGATAGACAGATAGATAATGCTATACTTTTTCCTATATATAAAATCCATTTTGTAATACAAGTAATTTTAAAAATCAATCCATCCAGAAGTCCTCTAGAGATGTGTCCAACATTCTTACCATGGAATATCACACAGTTTTTAAAAATGAACTTGAAGGGCTGAAGATCTGATGCCCTCTCTCACCTCTGAGGGCACTGCGTGTGGCACACATACAAACAAAGCAACACACACATATGCACATATAGAAAGTAAGCAAAAAGCTGTGAATGAACTTGCAAGTGTATAAAGGCAGACAAATAAAATGCTGATGAGGATATAGAACATATTCCCAGCTCTGTAAAACAATAACCACAAAATCTCTACATGTTTGCACATTATTAAATTCATGTGCACTGCAGAATGAATCAAGCAAGCATCTGGTCAGCGAGGCTGAGGGATAACAAAGGAAGCAAAGAAAAACATGAGGGGGGGGTGGGGAGGAAAGGGATAAACAAAAGAGTTGTCACAGTCCTAGCAGTTTCTTATTTCAGAGAATACACTTTTCAGGCTCTTTGTATGTATTATTTCAAGACTTAACAATAGCGCATACTGCTTTGTAGTTACGGAACACCAAGAAAGACAATGTCAAAATATTATGGGCTGTCAAGTAAACAGTACATATTCTAGTAGATAATATCAACATAGACATGGAAACTGGCCAGTTCATAAAATGGATCAAAGTAAGTTATATATGCACTAACCACAAGTTGCTCTTTCCTAGCATGTAACCTACATTGGTGCTTTTCACAAGGCAAAGTGCATATAAATCTATTGTACATTCTCAAAATGCAGATTTGCAGCAGTGAGTCTGGAGTGGAGCCTGATATTCCACATTTCTAGTAAGTTTCCAACTAAAAGAATGCCATATGACCCCTGACTCACCATCAGATTATTAAAGTTGTAACTGGAATGTGATGCACCCTTTACTGTAGTAAATACATCATTTAATCCTTACTACAACCTTTTCCAAATAGTTTTCATCACTTTTAAGGACAGAGGAACTAAACTGATGGTTACAGAACTAGCAAGACTTAGTCAAAAGGGAAATAATGCTACCTAGGGTAATTGTGTTAATTAAGACCACTTGCCCTAGGCCCTCTACATTAAATATATATATATATATATATTTATGAAGCAGAGTCTTAGAAGTCTTAGAATGTATGCAGTCCAGGTTGGCTTTGAACTTAACAATCATCCTGCCTCATCTTCTCAAGCTAGGTGTGAGGTACTGTTTTACTTACTTTTCTATTGCTATGTCAAAACACCATGACCAAGGCAAGTTAGAAAAAGCATTTAATAAGTTCCATAGGGTGAGAGTCCATGACCATCAAGATGGGGAACATGGCAGCAGGCAGGCATACTACTGGAACAGTAACTGACAGCTTAACATATTGAAACAACCAGGAAGCACGGGGGGGGGGGGGGGGGGGGCGCGAGTAAGCGTACCCTGAGAATGCTGGGGGATGGGCCTGTACAGTGAGTATTTAGAACCCTGACTTCTGTGCCCTGAGGGATGGTTGCAGTCTGAAAGGAGAGGAGATGAGAGGGTTAAGGGAGGAGGTCACCAGGAGCAATGAGGAGAAAGACGGAGCAGACTAAGCCAAGACTAAGATGGCAACCAACACAAAGCATGTGGCTGGAAAGTGGCTAGGCTAGTATAGACAGGTTACAATAGATCAATAGCTGCCGAGCTGTAGTGCTTTAAAGCTTATCAATAAATCTAATAGGTCTCTGTGTCATTATTTGGGAACTAGAAAAGGCATAGAAAAAAACTATATTTTTTACACGTGATAATAAGAGTCTTTTGAATCTTCAAAGCCCAACACCAGCGGCACATCTCCTTGAATAAGACCACGTCTCCTAATCCTTCTCAAACAGTTCCACCAACCGAGGATCAAGTGTTCAAACACATGAGCCTATGGGGGAACCATTCTTATTCACATCACCACAAGCACCATTTTCTGGCAGGGAAATAATAAGATGACGGTCTGTCACTGTTCTGGAAACCTATACCTCCAAGGAACATGAGGTAACAGCAAATTCGTCAGAAATACAAATTCCCAGTCCACCCAAAATCTACTCAAACAGAAACCGGGACTTGGGCCCAACCCTGATACTCCACCATCATGAAAATCTGAGTTACAGAACAAAAAAATAAAAATATAACTATAAAATTAATTTGGGAAATAGTGGCTCAAAATAGATTTCTCTTTACTGAAAATTTTAGGAACCAGTAGTCTCTACAAACTAATGGTGCCATCCCAATTGGATCTTGCTCAGGGCACACAGCTACAATCTGATAGTCAGAGCAGAGTTCCAGAAGCATTAGTAATGAATGAGTATTACCTTCTTGTCTTTCCACACACACTAATAAAGTTGTTGAAAAACAAACCACATTGCAACTTCTTTCCAAGGCTATTTAGCTAGTAAGCATGTATTTCCTAAGGACAACAACCTTTCTTCATCTTTATATTCCAAAGTAAAAAGCCTACCTAAGTTACTGAAGCCCTGAGTATTTTTTAATTGCTTTACACACAACAATAAAAATATGATATATGGAATAAGCATGGTAATTAGAACACATCAATGTTTTCTCCATGGTCAATTTTAAGTGAGCTAAAACACAACGCTTAGCTAAGCCCCGTGCTGTTTGACTGTAACAGTCTATTGCACCACATTCTTCGCTCCTTGCTACCCACAATCTTAAAAAAAGGAAGTCTAATGTACTCGGCATGTGGACACGGAGCTACAGCAAGAGAACAGAGGGGACAGTGGCTCTAACAGAGCTCAGCCTGTGGAGGACACCTGTCAGTTTTCTCAACTCCTCCGAGGAAGTGGTCCTCAATCTTCCTAATGCTGTGACCCTTTAATATAGGTTCCTTGTGTGGTGGTGACCCCTAGCCATAAAATTATTTTCATTGCTACATCATAACTTTTATTTTGCTACTGTTATGAATCTGTAATGATTCTGTAATGTATGAATATGTAAATGTCTGATCTGCAGGATATCTGACCTCAAAGGGTTGAGAGCCACAAGTTGAGAACTCTAGGGTTTCCATCTCTCAGCAAGGAAAACTGTTCCTCATACCCAGGGATGAAGGTGACACAACTACCTTTGCTCTCAAGGGAAAGCAGATGCAACTCCAATCCCCTCCTGACAAGTAGCAGGGCCCTCTCCACAAGGGCCCCGTGCTGCACTGCCTACAGGGACACTTTTCTAGCAAGCACACTGCGCGAATCCCACCACCTTTATAGAACAGCTCCAGTGGGATTTTTCCTGCTCTGGGTCCCTAAAACACCCAAAGCATGACCATGGACTTTTGATAGGATGTGGAAACCTCCAAAAATAAGAAGTGAAGTTCTAACTGACTTCAAAGAAGTCAGCCTTTTTATATTTAGAAGGTAATATATCAAATGTGAACAAAATTCTAGGACAGCTAAAGCTACAGAGAAACCCTGTCTCAAAAACAGAGGAGGAAAAAAAAAAAAAAGGAGGAGGAGGACAGAAGGAAGGAAGAAAGAAGTGAACACAAGCAGCCGTAGCATGAGGCAGCATATGTAGGACACAGAAGCAGGACTGCTCCAAGTCTGAGGCTGGCCTGCTCTACAAAGTGAGTTCTGGGCCAGGCAGAGCTACAACAGAGCAAGACTCTGTTTCAAAACAAAGCAAAGTACAAGCAAATGACCACATTCTAGTAAATTCCCTTTAGACAAGTCCTTTGCTGGCCTTCCCAGAGCATCTTCTCCACTCCCAGGCCCCTGCTCTGGCCCAGCCCCCAGGTTCCACCTTCACAGGCTCTGAGGACTGCCTTTTTCTGGTTCTTCTTATGTGAGGTGGAAATGTCCTTTAGTTCTGACTGTTGTTTCAAATCAGCTAACCTGAACACAAAGCATTATATTGGACTCATTTAGACTTCTCCATCTTCTATACAAACACACACACTAAGTAAAGACTACAAATCTATCATGGCCTACCTGATTTTTTAAAAAGATTCAGATCAAACTAAAACCATAAATGTCTAATATGCAAGTCTTTGTCCTCTCTATGTTGCTTCTATATCCCTTAAACAAGTAGAATTTCTCATACACGTCCAGTGATCCTAAACACGGAGCTCCTTCAACTTTACACTTGTGATGATTTACAATCTGAAATGAACCAATCATTTTATCCCACTGTTGCAGTGAATTATCTAAAAATGTAACGAAATCCTAAAATTTAACTAATAACTGAAGACTAAAGAATGGACTAGATGGGAACAAAATAGGTATGAATTTTTTAAACATGAATTTTTGATTGTGCTCTTATTGGAGATTCCACACACTTCAAGTCTATGTGCCTATCATCAGTCAAACATGCTGGGTATTCTCCTATGTGCTCACAAATCACAGGACAAGTCCAGTGCAGGGGGAAGGACTTCAATTCTAATTGTTCCTACTTCATATTTGCCCAAAGTCAGTGAGTACATGTGCTATGGCTTCATTCACTTCAACAACAATGCTAGTTATGGTGACAGGAACAGGAAGCATTTACAGTCTCTCAGAAGGGCAGGAAAAGCATATGTTCATGATAGAGTGCATGTACCAGTTAGTCTTCCAATCCTACACTTAAATCTGTGTAGACACAGAGCTCAGCACTCAATAAAATTATAAAATGCTCAGGAAGAAAGCATTTAAAAAATTTAAAATAATGTTTATTAGAAAAAATTGACAATCATCAAGTTCTATAAATACAGATTTTTTGCTATACCATCTAGCACTTAGAAAATAAATCTTCAAATATAAAAGAATCACACAAAACCATCAGAATATCCCTCCCCTACCCCAAAAATAAAGACTAGGGCTAGAGAGGTGGCTCAGTAGGCAGAGGGACAACCTGAGCTTAGCTCTCCAGAGCCCATGTCCCAGTG
The DNA here is from genome assembly GCA_907169655.1 of Acomys percivali. NCBI lineage: Eukaryota > Metazoa > Chordata > Mammalia > Rodentia > Muridae > Acomys > Acomys percivali. The sequence goes on from OU015744.1 coordinate 144,776,443, forward strand.
TTCCTGGAGCACACTGAGAGGCAGACAGGAGGCTCTTCTCAATTGCTCAGGCTAGCCAGCCTGCTCTATGTGGTGGCAAACAAGAGATGGGGAGGCAAACAAAGTGGAGGCAAGGACCAACACCCAACCCTGCCCTCTGAGCGCCACACACAAAGACACAAAAAGAATCTTAGATCATTGTTGTGAACCAAGCTGGGGTTATAGTTTTCCTTTTAAAATCTGATTTAAAGTACCTATTCTATAAAAAAAAAAAAAAAAAAAAAAAAAAATCAATGTAAAACACAAAGTATGGTATATCACATTTTCATGGACTACCTGCTATTTTACCAAGAAGTTCTAAGTGGTCACTGTATCCTAGGAAAACTTAAAAATAACCAGATACAAATTAAGCATTTTATTTAATATGAATAAAAATAAGACAGTTCTGTTTTGGATTGCTCAAGCTGAAAATCAGAATAAACATTTCCCTCAATGTTTCAAAATCCATCCGTCTATGCCATGTTTCAGGAAAAAAACTAAAAGATACTTATTTAGCTATCTTAGATTTTATACAAAGGGCTTTAAAATTTACTTAAATTACTTTTTAAAAAACCTTTAATCTCAAACCATGTTTCTTTCTCTTTGGTAGGTCAAAAGCATACTTACAAACTAAAGACATTCAAGAGTTATCAAACTGAAGTGGGCAGAACAGCCTCCTGACAATGTCTATACATCCCTGAGTCTTGGAAACAGGTTGTGTGGCAGAGAGGAATTAAGGCTGCATGTGTAGTTAGCTGGCTTAGCTCATCTTAAAAAGATTACCCTAGATTATCTGTGCATATCCAATGTAATTACAAAGGACCTTAAAATGCAGAAGAGTCTAAAACAGAGAAATGGCAGTGTGAAAAACAACTGGCCTGATGTTGGTAGCTGTGAATTATGGGAGCAGGGCCATAAGCAAAGCAATGCAAGCAGCCTGCAGAAGCTAGATCACCCTGGAGGTCCAGCAGCCATCTACCAAGCCATGACTGGAGCCCACTGAGAGACTTTACTGCAGACTTCTGCCCACTAGCACTGTAAGATCATAAATTTGTATGGTTTAAAGCTACCATATTTGTGGAGATTTGTTACTGCATCGATAGGAAACTAGCACTCAGTGAAATGGAAAAAACAACATCATTGGATTGATTCAGTCAATCAAAATCTGATTATTGCAGAGCCTTAGTTTCTGATTTATAAAATGGAGGATTACATCATCTTCCTCTTGCAAAGTGTTTACTTGGAGACATAAGTATAAGTACATCCATTGCTTTGATACCTGCAGTGTCTAGAGATGTAAAACAATACTCATACAGACATATTAAAACTGTTACACGGGGGCAGGGGTGATGGCTCAGTGGTTAAGAACACTGGCTGCTCTTCCAAAGGTCCTGAGTTTGATTCTCAGCACCCACATGGTGGCTCACAGCCATCTGTAATGGGACCTGCGGCCCTCTTCTGGTGGCCATGAAGACAGAGCATTCACGTAGATTAAATACATAAATGAGCAAATCTTCTTTTAAAAATGTTATATGAAGCTAAGAGCTTTAAAAATAAAATTATGCTAGTATTTTTTGAAGCTCTTTCTAATATATATTTCTTAGTTTTATGCCAAAAATATTTCAGTCTTTTAATTTTAGGAAATCCATTAGGAATTGATATTTTATATTTTAATACTTTCATTAACTATGTGTGGGTGTATGTGCAGGTGAGCACAGGTGCCTGTGGAGGCGAGAGGTATCAAAGCCCTTGGAGCTGGAGCTATAGGCAGATTAACCCACCTGACGGAGGTACTGGGATCTGTACATAGGTCCTCTGCAGAAAGAGTGCCTACTCTTAACCTCTAAGCCATCTCTCTAACCCGAGTATCAATTTTATTAGTGAGAATTAACTCTTCCTATATATTTCTATACTGTATGTGTATAACACTATACACAGCTATTTATAGAAATACTACCTAGATTATGGCAGTAATTTTGATTTCTCATATACTACCACAAATAGTCTCTTCTTGCTTTTCAACTCTTAAACACAAATATTCAAAAATGTGAGACATACATACCTCCAATAATTTAAGCCTCTGTGAGATTCAACATTATATATTCTAAGTTGCAGTAAAAAAAAAAAAAATTAAAAACCAAAACCAAAAACTGCCATACAGGCAAACCTCTATGACTTCAAGGCCAGCCTGGTCTACATATCAAGTTCCAGGCTAGTCAAGGCAGCTTGCTACTTAGTGGGACCCTGGTCTGAGGGAAAAGAAGAAAAACAAAACAACAACAACAAAAAAGAAACAAAAAAACCCTCTTCCAAAATATATTTCTATACAAAGATAAAAATAGTGTCCACAGATTATGGTAGTAGCTTTGACTTCTCATATATTGAACGAAAGGAAAAGAAGGAAAGATCTTTTCTTCTTCAGTTATAGGAACAGATTTACAAATACCATTTTTATATAAATTCATAACCCTGTATCATTAAAAATCAATGCAGTGAGCCTTGTTCATAAAACCTTATTTTATAAGCTAGAGTCATGATATTTGAAATGTTTATACACAAAAAAACCACTAAGTGTCTATAGTATATAATGGACCAGAACACAATATAAAATAAACGTTATCAGCTTAAAAATAGGCAAAGCTAATGAACAAGTAATTCAATCATGCGCGCGCACGCGCACACACACACACAGCTTATAATAAACAAATGGGAATGATTATTTTCACTAGAACTCAAGTGAAAAGGTCTTATCAGCAAAAACAGAGGAAAAATAGTTTCTAAAAAAGAAGATATCTAACAGAAAAGTTAGCAGAAACTGTAGTAGTGGCACGAATAAATTAGTATGTCTTTAGGGAGGGTCAATGTCTACTGAAAACTAAAACGTGCATTCTATTCAACTAGAAATTTTTATTTCTTAGTAATTGTTGTAAAAATAGAAACTTGTTATTTTTTCTCCCAAGATTCTGGCAGAGCTTCTAAATTTTTGTTTTGTTTTTCAAGACAGGGTTTCTCTGTGCAGCCTTAGCTGTCCTGGACTCACTCTGTAGACCAGGCTGGCCTCTAACTCATAGAGTGCTGAGACTACAGACACTCGAACTTTGCCCAGCTTTTTCCTCCCCAAATGACTGGATCACACCTCACTTTCTGCTGAAGACACACTGAAAATGGGAGCTAGAATCCTTGTGGTTGGATAATGGGGCTCTGAGTCATCCCCAAGCTACAGGGAGACTGGATAGACCTTAGAGTCAGTAAATTGGCAAATTTCCAACTAATCGTGTCAACAATATGAAATCCAAATACGTGGTGTGGCTGGCCAGACTTGGAGGAGCTCTCTGGTGTAGGAACACAGAGCATGTGCCATGGGAGCCCCAGCCCGATCCCACGATGGCAGGGTGGGGGCAGGGGGGTGATGCTGACTGCTTTCTAGCTTCTACAGATCCTGCCCCATGGTGGACTCCATTTTACTGGCCCTGCTCTGACCTTCATAATAAAGCTGCAGTAATAACTGCAGTGTCCTCCTGAGCTCTGTAAGTCACAGTTGTGAATTAGCAAACCTGCAGTAGCACGGCCTGTTATCCTAGCTGCTTTGGAAGGTACAACTGGAGGATCACAGGTTTGAGACCTGCCTAGCAACTTACTGAGATCCTATCACAAACAGTGATGTGGCAGAGCACTTGCCTAGCACACAGGAAGCCTTGGACTTCATGCCAGCACTTGCTGTCATGGCCCTCTCCTGCACATCTGTAGTCAGATGGTCATGTAGATGGCCTGGGAAGCCCTCAAGCATGGCTTGCATATGCATGCAGCATTCTTGAGATGGAACCCTTACACATGAGTCTAACAATAATCTTTGGTGATTATACCTATATTATACCTCCTGTCAATACTGCTGTCAAAACAGTATCCACACAAGAAAAGTGTGTGCATGTATAAAGACATATTCAGTGATACTTATTACAACACTGGAAAGAGCTGGGAGCTCAGCAGTAGAGCACTTGACTAGCATATGCAAAACTAGAACCTTCCTAAACGCCCAGTGAAAGGTTTAAGGAACTGCAGTGCATATGTATCATAGACATATAAACAAACAGTTGCTAAAAACAAAGAGTCGGACTTATATGGTCTCTCACAGAAAACTCCCCTGAACACATTAAACAGAAAAGCAGGTTTCAAAACCGTATGATGATACTCTTGCCAATTAAGCACTGTCTTGTTGTGAAGGGACATCATGAGCAAGCGATTCTTATAGAAGGAAGCAATTAAGACTTCATTACAGTTGGGGGTGGGGCACAGAGCCAGCTCTGACACTTCTCTCCTTCCACTTTGTGGGTTCTGGGGACCAAACTCAGGCTGTCAGGCTTGACAGCAACTGTTCTTACCAGTGGCTCCATCTCACCAGCCCCCAAATTAAAATATATAAATATAATTATAAGCTAATCAAATGACACAATGAAAAAAATAGTACTCAGTCTTTGGAAAGCATATGAATGAGTGACAGTGATAATTTTCATGTAAAATTAGGAAAGCAGGTTTACAGTAGACTTGGCCTTGGGGCGTGAAGGGCAGCATTCCAACCAGGTGTGGCAAGAAGCTGTTAGGTACCCAGCTGTACTCCCCAACTTTCAATGATAGGAAACCATCAGAGGCTTGTGTTTGGAGGTACCTTTCAGAATCATGAGACAACAGAACAGTCAGGGGCAGAGAGGCCTTAGTTGATCCTGAATCTGAGCAAAAGTAACACATTTTTTTTAAAACTCCCAATCTTTCTCACTCTGCTCCTGTAGAGGGGGATAAAAAGTTATGTCTTGGGGCTGGAGACAGCTTAATAGTCAAGAGTACTTACTGCTCTTGCACAGAATCTGGGGTTCAGTTCCTGGCATCCAAAAGGCAATCCAAAACCCCCCACAACTCGTTCCAAGGAATCCGACACCCTCTTCCGGCCTCAGCAGGCACCAGGCATCCATGCAGTGCGCTTTCACATATGCAGGCAAACCATTCATACACATAGAGTTAAAAGTGAGTATGAGAAACAAAAGAGCCACGCCTACCAGACCTGGAGAGATAGCGTTGTGGTTATGAGCACCTACTCAGACCCTGAGGACTACCACTTGGATCCCAAGACCCATGTAAGAAGCAGGCATCACAGTTCCCAGGGGTGGAGCACCCTCCTGCACACATCTCCACACCCACCACCCACTTGCACGTATAGTCACCCAGACACAGATAAACATATGCATAAATCCTTTGAAAAGAGTATCTTCAAAGACAGGCATGGCAGTACACACTTGTAAATTCCAGCACTCAGGAGCCCCAGACAGAGTATTAATTACAAGTCTGAGGCCACCTTGGACGCTGTCTTTACAAGGGGGGTAAGGGGAGATGTTGCCAATGACTTCTTACATGTAAGAAAAGCCATTTCCGGAAAACATGACCAAGCCCAAGAGAAAAACAATTGAACATTCATAAGGGATCAGACAGGTGAATGCATATGCAGAAAACTTCCAGTCAAGTGCTCCAATTTAGTGTTCAAATGACTGGTCAAAACCATCCAACATTTAAGAAAAACACCCCCCAAAAAGACAAAGACAAAAAAAAAATAATAAAAAATAAAAAAAGCTAAACAGAGAAAAGGCAACTAGTAACTGAATAATAAGGGAGAAGGCACACACACCTTCATCATACATGTATGTATACACAAAACACAATGTAAGTACATTATCAGGAGTCTCAAAAAAAAGAGACTATATCTCACAATAAAAATCTAAAATAAAAAATAACAAATAAAAAACAAGCTAGAATAACAGTATATTTTACTTTCCTTCTAAAGCAACTCTATGTATAGAACTCAAATAAAATCTACTTTCTTTGTTCAGTAAGTCAAGGTAACATTTTACACAAACAGTATACTGCTTTTCTTAAAGCAACACTTTTTTGTGTGATTTAAATATGACAATAGGTTTGGTGACCAGTAATCTTGTTTTAAATATAATAATGTATAGTCTTCAAGTACATTTTAGGAAGCAATCAATATTTACAAAGTTTTTACCACAAGCCTGGCACAGTAAGTGTGCTATGAAGCATAACTCAATAGTCTGAAGAGAATTTTGGAGAAATTAAGAAAACATAAAAAGTAGGGACTAGAGAGATAGGTCAGTCAACACAGTAGTGAAAACCTGAGTCTGGATCCTCAGCATTCTTGGAGCCTACTAGCAGCTAGTCTAGCTGACTGGTGAGCTCCAGGTCCAGTAAGAAGCTATCTCAAAAAGTAAGGTGGAGAGCTGGGAAGATGGCTCAGTGGGTAGCGCTTGCTGCTGAATTCCGATCTCTAGCACACAGAACAGTCACATACAACCTGCTCCCCAAGTGCTGACAGGAAGGAGGAGTCAGGCAGATTCTGCAATGCTGCTCAGTTAAGCTAGCAGAAACAGAAAGCTCCATGTTCAAATAAACATAGACAGTGGCAGTAAAAGATACCCAGTGTCAACCTCTGGCTTCCACACGTATGCATACTCAGATACATGCACATTACCCACGCACGCTGCCATGCAGGCATACCCCACACACAATATGGTGAAAAAGCAATGGAGGAAAGTCACCTAACATCGAACTCTGACCTGCTCACGCTGCATGCACATGCCCATGCCCTTTCCCCCATACACATACAAAATGAAAAAGCAAAATTGCTGAGGTAGTTAGATAAGATGGTAGACTGGGATGCACCCTAAACAACAGATTTACTTTCTATAGTTATTTTGAGCTATGTGTCTATCATCCACAGATATTTGTATGTTTATATAGGGTTTGTTTTTATTTTTCGAAACAGGGTTTCTCTGTGTAACCACCCTGGCTATCCTGGAACTTGCTTTGTATACCAGGCTAACCTTGAACACACAGAGATCCATCTGCGTACTGGGACCACCACCCAGCAAGATTTTTTTTAAAAGATTTATACATTTCTTTTATATGTATGTGCACTACTACAAAAACATGCCTGGTGCCCATGGTGACCAAAGGAGGGCATCAATCAGATCCTCTGGAACTGGACTAGATTACAGGCAGTTTTGAGCTGCCATGTGCGTGCTGGGATCCAACCCCAGGACCTCAGCAAAAACACCAAGTGCTATTTCTCCAGCCCCTTTAACAGACGCTTAAGATTTCCTGACTACAATGCATCCCACTTCTAGTTTATACAATTACTTCTATTAACAAAAAGGTATCAAAACAACAATAAATTTGCTACAAATGTTAAAGCCACCCTGTAAAAGAAGTAGCAAAGTGTCAAGCTATGTAGCTAACAAATTATTTCTCAAAAGTTGTTTTAAAAAGGTGAGTGTGTGACAATGAAATGATGAAGCATCCAGAAGGTATGGAAAAGGATTAGATGTACTGAGAGGTGATTAAAGGCTAATTGTCTTTTCAACATTAAAAAAAAGAAAGAAAGAAAAGAAAAAGAAAGCAGCTACAAAAACTACTTAACTCAAAAACAAGAAAGCAAGTAATAAAGATAAGAATAAAGCTAGTGAAACAAAAATCAATAAAAACAGAATGTATATTTAGGAATAAATCACATGCAATAGCCCAGTATGTACATGCATGTTATATACACATATAATTGTTATTATACTTCACTCCGTTTACATGTATGAAAATAGGATAAATTAATGAACTGCTCAGACTAATCATAAGTATCCAAGTTGCATTTAGGATCAATTACAGTTGGAACTTGAATTATTATACTTGGTTTCACATATATTTCATAGCTTTATTGTTTTGAAAAACATGAATTCAAGTTATGTTTACTACTCTGCACTTAAATAAATATCATTCCAATGATATTTCATGAAGAGAAAAAAAATTCACATATTCCTTAAAAAAAACCTTGAGTCCAGGACAGCCAAGGCTACACAGAGAAACCCTATCTCAGGGAAAAAACAAACAAACAAACAAACAAACAAAAACAACAACAACAAAACCACCAAACTGTACCCTGCACCCTTGGAACAAAGATCACACACCTTGATAAATGCAGGCCTTGGGTTCTAATAATTCCATGTCTCTAATAAATTTCCAAGAACAGGAGAAATATGGAATCTGATTTAGCAGGATGTTAATGATGATGATGATGATGATGATGATGATGATGAGTGCTGTAGAATAGCACAAGGTACAAACAAGTACTCAACTGTGAAAAACAAAATAAAACCCCAAACTCAAAACCGTAGACTCTCAATCTCTCCATCACCTTGGCTCTACCTTTAAAAGCATACATATCAGAATCTTGCCACCTCTTACTACCTCTGATTCTACACCTAGTTTATGGTCATCTTTGACAACGATCACACAGACACCATGTCATCCTTTAAAACCCATCAAGGTTACATCAATTCTCTGCTCAAAAAGCTTCTGGGCCTCTGCATCACTCTTTAGAGCAAAGCCAAGAATCTCTGACCATGTCACAAGGTATTTCCACCTTTATGCTCACATAGGCCACATCTTTTCTCTCATCTTCTATAGCCTTCTAGACTCCAACTACATAGGTTACAAAAACACGTGGAACAGCCACACCTCAGGGCCTTTCTAATTTCCAATCCTGGACTTGGGTGTGTTGAGTCCCAGCCTCCTCGGGATTTGCTCTTCTCGGTCTCTGAAAACCCTGTTTAAAAGAGAAGCCATAGACAAGTCTTTACCCCACAATCTCTACTCTTCAGCACTTCAACAACCTCTTCTAGCTTACTATGCTCATCATTCACTCCTCCAACTGGACAATCCAGACACACTCCACCAAATGCCAAGCTCCTGTAGCCTTTTACATAGTCTATAGAGTACTTCCTACCAAAAATTCTAAATCCTTCAAAATTAGCTCAAATACTACTTCCTTTGTGAAGCATCTTCCCCACTCCGCATGCACCAGCAATATACACTCAAGCACTTTCCTGAAAGTCCTACTATGGAACTCATTTCATAGTACCTCAATAATGCCTAGTGAGTCTTCTCAGCTGCGAGGGAGAACTAAGCAAGAACAGCCTCCTGTTTGTACTCTTGACACACAGAAGCACAGCCTCTTAAAGGGACTAAGAGTCGAGGTCACTAATATTCCACTTGCTACATAAACAACTACAACTTTTAGAAAGTAAATAGAAAGTGAGGTTTATTTAAATTAAGTTATATGTTAACCTGATCAACCTAAGTCTATACTCAATGTGGTAAACCGGTTTTAGGGTGACCACTTTTGATTTCCACTATCTAGTGTTTGATTTCCACTTTTCCCTCCCTTTGAGTGTGGATCAGGCCTATCTGCACCTAACCAGAGAAAAGTGGCAAAAGTGATGGGGCCTGCCGAAGATGGACGATATGGTGTCCTCTGCTGGGACTTATGGTAACAAGCCATTATGGAAATCAGTAGAAAAGCTCCTCAGAAAACTAAAAACAGAAGAACTACCATATGAACCAGCAACATTACTCTTGGAAATATACCCAAACAAATCTAAGGCAGTTTATTATATCTGCACATCTATGTTCACATTGATGCTGTTCAAAACTGCTGTTAACAGAACTAGCCTAGGGCTCCTTCGATAAATGAATAAAATATGTATATGCACTGACAGTGGGGTCCTACTCAGCCATGAAGAATGGAATTAAGGGGCTAGATGCATGGTTCAGTGGTTAAGAGCACTTGCTCTTCTTGCAGAGGAGGTTCTGTTCCCAACCATGCACATGACAGCTCAAAGCATGTGGCTCTCAACTTTTGAGTTTCAGGGGATCTGCCATCCTCTTTTGAGTTCCTTATGCAGCAGGCACACTCATGGTACATTCACATATATGCAAATCAAAGCACACATAAGTAAAATATTTTAAAGTGACATATGTCATTTGCAGGAAAATGGACAGAAATAGAGAGCATTATTAAGTGAAATAAGCCAGACTCAAACACAAACACTTCATGTTTTTTGAATCTAGGTTTCAAAAGAGGATGAAACTAAAAGGGGAACTATCTCAGAAGGGGAAGGAGATGGGAACAAAAGAGGTTAGTGGAAAAGTGAGTGTGATCAAAGTAAACAATATGAATGTATGAAAACGTCACAAGCCAGGTGGTAGCGGCACAAACCTTTAATCCCAGCACTCTGGAGGCAGACAGACAGATCTCTGTGAATTTGAAGCCAGCCTCGACTACAATTTCGGGACAGCCAGGGCTGTTACACAGAAAAACACTGTCTCAAAATATAAAAAAAAAGAGGGAGGGGGAAGAGGAGGAGAAAGGAAAGGAGGAAGAGAGGGGGAAGGGATGACAACAAAACCAATTCTCCAGTATAATGACACTATGACTCTGCACTAAGAATTAGGAGACCCGGAGAGGAGTAAGGTAGTGTAAAGCTAACAACCACAAGGAAATGAATTATGCCAGTCCACCTGAGAGAGTTTAGAGCATATCCTCCTCAGATGAGGGCAGGCAGCAGCCACAGTGTCCATCCGCACTGACGGCACCCTGGCCCACTAAGCTGTGCCCAGGCTCTTGCCCCACAGACACTAAAGAATGTGTACTGCTTCAAATAGCTGGATTTGTAATCCTCTACTAACGAGCAGCGCAGAAAGCAAATACTCTTACAACCAAGACTTTCTTTTCTGAACCTTCTGTTCACAAAGTACCCCGGTTTCTCTCATTTCTAAACATGTTAATGTCAAACAGTTCAGAACCTATAACATTTAAACAAACTGCATTTTAAAATGCTTAGGAAATTTTACGGAAGAAAGTAAATCTTCCAAAGCACTTTGCTCCATGAAGCAGTTCCTGTGCTTTTCTCTTAGCCCATTTGCCAATAACCTGGATCATATGAACGGCCAGTGAATCTGATAAGTAGAACATTAAGGTAATTCTCCATAAAATGATGCACAAAAAGAGTAAGCCATAGGTAGTCTGCCAGCAATAAGAACCTACTTACTGGTCACCAGGCAAAGCAACCAAGCAGGAGAGTCAGGCAGGCTTGCTAAGCACAGGACAGACAGAGCGCTTCCGCCAGCCAAGGTGTGCAGCAGCTTTCAAAGGGCCAGACTGTGCAACTCATCCCACTCCTCCTCCACTCAGGGTTACTTCCAAACTGTTCCCAAAGCAGGACGTCCAGGACAGAAGCCACACTCCAGCAAGCAACATAAGGGATGGCCTGTGTTCTTCACAGATAGATGAGGTTACAGCGAGTGACAAGTATTGCCTATCCAAGACCCTTGGCAAGGACAACCGGAGTGACAGTTAGCAGCAGGGCTTCCCTACAGGGCAGCAAACATCACTTCTGCCCTTCCCCCAAGAAAACTATCAGCAGTATAAAAGAAAACCCAAGGATGAGAGCAGATTACCTACAGTTTTCCAAATTCAAATATTTTGGCACCCATTAAAAGTAGTGACTGAGAACATCTCCATAAAACTTCATATCTGTGCTAAAAATTAATTGAGATAAATCTTCCTAGGAATACAAAGCTTAATTAACACATTCAACTTTAAATGATGGCTCAGCCTTTTTCAATATAAGTAACAGGAGACACCTGAATTACAGGCTGCTGAGCTACTCCCAGGCAAGCCACACCCAAATAAGCTCAAGACAATTAAGCAGCCAAAAGCAGCAAAGAACTGCTGGTTCAGTGTCTCAAAAGTAATTCACTTTACAATCTCACTACCAGACAAACAGATACATTACTGAAGTCCATGATTTCTCTAGAAATAATCTTCACTCGCTGGGGCATTTTAACAGTTTAATTCACCTCTTCACAGCTACATCAGGAAAGGCTATGTTTCCACTCCTATTAACAGCTTTTATGAACATCAGCATCATAGTGGGGAAATGCAGGCATAAAATAAAGCCAAACAAATCCTCCTGAAGATATCAAAGCTTTCAAATATTAACGATGCCCTTAGAGACCAGTTTTAAAACAAATGAGACCAGCATGTTATCAGTAAAGAGACTGCTTCTAGTCACTGTATATACACAGTCCTCGCCTCACCAGGTTAGAAGAAAAGCAGCCTCTACTCCCTCTAAAAACTCCCTCTAGATTCTAACTATACCCTGACCTCCATGAGAACTTAATGCCTACAAGCTGAAATATCTTGGTTAGTTACTGCCCTTTTAGTTATTTAACTCTCTAGAGAGAAAAAAGATGTGCAGCCAAAATGTACATCCCAAAGAGAGCAAAACTCAAAAGTCACCACAGAAAACCTCACTCAATTTGGCAACATACTGCAATAGAGCAGCTTACAAATCTACTGGCTACATTCTTAAAGACAGCAATTTAAAGAGTGACAGTTTAGGTTTCTCTTTCAGTACTGAAAGTGTACAAAGAAGGATTATCTGAATATTTTTAGAAGCGTTATTTTCTGGTTAGGAAACAATGTAAATATCGGTGCTTTTTATAGTCACAAGAAGTACTTTCCATTAATTTAGAAATACTCTTTTTCTCAATGTTCAGAAGGAGTCTATTGTGTACGCCCTAACAATTCATAACTCAATAAACACTGCATATGCCCAACTTCAACAACTGTAACTAAATAAGCACACTGGTATAAAACATAATAAAAATGAAGTCGATGTAAAGAATGAAGTCTAATTACTTAACACTCCACATTTAGGTCTCTTCATGTCAGAATGATTAGAAACCTGCTTCTATTTTTTTATCACGCCCTCACCTGCTGGTGTACAGTCTCATCAGGTAAAGCCACCAACACTGGCCTTCACAGTTTCCATCTCAACAAGGATTTTAAGGTCACTGCACTTTTCATCCCTTCTCAAGTAAGAGCAGGTCATTTCTGATCCCCTTTAGGCCTTTGTCAACCGAAGTTTCTCATATGAAATCAGGAAACACACAAAAAAACAGTGACTTTTTCTCAACTGTCCCAAGAATGATACCTATCCATAATAGTTCTTAATGGATTGGAGGAAAAAGCTGAAACCACCCCACACAACGGATGACCCAGGACTTACATTCACCCTCAACCAGAGAACTAGCCGAGCAAAGCTGCTCAGGTTTCCTAGTGCCCACGTCTTGCTCCCAAACCTGTCCCCCTAACTCAACAAGACTTCTAAAGAACTACACACTAGATGCACAAATCTAGGAACCAAGTTAGGGGGGGAAAAAAAGCTTGCGTTCCAAAGCTTAGCAAACAGGTCTTGCCAATTTTTTAGGAATTAAAAGCAGGAAGGCCAGCTATCTGCCTGAGCCAAATAGTTACTTTAACAAAATAAAGACACACAAACTGACTTTGTCAAAGAGAATCATCAGCCTTCAGAAAAACTGAATCAAAGTAGTAATCAGTATATGAAATATTAAGACTTTTGCTATTCTCTTTTCTTGTTCCTACTTGTGATGATCATAACTGCTCAATGAAAACTTCATTTTAAAAAGATGCATATTTTTAGCCGGGGGTAGGGGTAGGGCATGGGGTGGAGGGTGCCTTTAATTTCAGCACTCTGGAGGTGGAGGAGGAGGTAGAGGCAGGTGATTCTCTGTGAGTTCAAGGACAGCCTCGTCTACAAAGGGAGTCTAGGACAGCCAGGGCTGTTACACAGAAAAACTCTGTCTTGAAACACCTTTTAAAAAAGAAAAAAGGAAAGAAAGAAGATACATAGTTTTAAAATGTAGCACTCTCCAATTCTCCAAAAACTACAGTGCCTAAAATCACAGTAAGGATATAATTAGTTTTTTTCCTCAAAAACAAGATTTAAAAAAAAAAAAAGCCTCAATTTTAGAAAACACTGCTATAATTATTGACAGTGTAAAATTTAACAATAAGCAAGTTATTTAAGTGGCAGGCTAGGAGTTTAGTTCAGTGGTAAAGAGCCTGCCTAACGCACTCTAAGTTAGGTGAGAGTCCCAGAACCTCACAAACAAACAAAAAACATTTTTAAAAATAATAAGGGTAGCTAAAAGCTAGTGCTTTCATACCAAGCTTGCAAAATATCATTAAAATGGTAGAAACCTAAACATGACATTCTCACAAACTAACACTAGACTCTGATTGCTTTAGAACACAAATCTGTTTACCAAATGTTTTAACATTTATAAGCACACGAATAAAAAGGTCTTAAAAACAGAAGGAATGGGGCTTACATCATTCTGTGCTCAAATATGAATGTATACCACGAGACACATAACGCAAGGAGGTGGGTATGTGCGGTCAAGTTCACATTTTCACAATCAAGTGCATCCTTTCTCCTGTTTCAAACAACGCAGAAGGACATCACTGACCTCTTTTTTTTTTCCCCCTTAACTCTAGTCAACACAGCTCTTCGAAAGGCTATGTCCAATTACTGCCTCTGTGGGCAGAGTTGTGATCACTGTCAAGATTATATCTTTAAATAACTGTTGTTGAACATTTCTACAATCAGCTTCAAACTAAGCAGTAGTGACATTAGCCACACATAAAAGTGGCAGTTTCCTGGGGGTATAACAGCACTTCGAATTAACACGTACACCCAGGTAACATGTACCCAGTAAGTAGGAAGGGCTATTTACTGAGACTTTTGTTTTTGTAGCTTTGTTAGGAGTTGATCCAAAGGAGACATAACTTCCTTTTTTCAAACACTCAAAAGTCCACGTGAGTCCCTTCTGGCTTTGGGCCTTTAAAATTACTCGCCCTTCAGCTCTGGGGCAGAACTACACTCCGCCACTTATCTCCCCTGACTTCCTGGTATTAAAAACTACAACCACGAGGCTGTTTCGTCAGTTTGTTTTAAAACAATACTTGTTCCATTCACCTCGTTGCAGGGGGGAGGGGGACGCTTCCCCAGCTGGGGAGTCGCTGTTAGGGCAGGGGGCCGTACCTCCAAACAAGTGCGGGGAGAGGTGGGCCGGGAGCGAGCCGATCACTAGGCGCGGGCCGCCAGGCCCCCCACCCGCCGGCCGGTCCCGGTCCCTAGCGCCTCCGCCGTCCTCCGGGCTGCTGTGCACCGAGTCCTGCGAGCCGTACGGGCCACCACTGCCGCTGCCGCCGCCGCCGCCGCCGCTGGGGATGCTGAAGGCCGACTGCGCCGCGCGGCCGCTCGCCGTGCTGCCCACCGCCCCGCCGAGCGAGCGGCTGCGAGGCGCTGCCGGGGCCGGGGCCGAG
>OU015744.1:144791945-144803128 GCA_907169655.1 Acomys percivali
CCGCCGCAGCCGCAGCCGCGCCGGCCGAGGCGCTAGGCTGCTGCGCGCCGGGCACCGGGGCCGCGAACCGGGCCGCCCGAGCGCCATCTGCCCCGCCGCCGCCGCCGCTCCCGGAGGGCAGGTCCGAGCCCGAGTAGGCGCGGGTGCGGCCGTTGGCGGCGGGGCCGCTCTGCTTGGCGCCCATGTCCGCGCCGCCCCGGGCCGCGAGCGAGCGAGCGAGCGAGCGAGCGAGGCGGGCGGGACGCAGCTCGCGGCTACTAGTGCTCAGGTGGCCGTGCGGACGCGGTCGCTGCCGGGCCGCCGCGACGGGCCGCTACCGCTCGCTGCCGCGCTCCGCGGCCTCCGCACCGCCTCCTCCCGGGCGACAGCCGCCACCGCCGCCATCCTCCGGCTCCCCGGCGGCTCGGAGAGTGGGAGGCGCCCGGCCAGACTAGGGGCCGCCTCCCTGCGCGCTGGTCGCTCGCAACGGGAAAGAGGAACGGGCGGCGCGCGCCCCGGCAACCGTCGCCGGGCGGCCCGCACTGGAGGAGCCGCGGCCGGGCTGAGGCGAAGCGCAGAGATTGGGTCCCGCTGGCCTAGCTCTGCCCTACAACCAGGCCGGCCCGCCCTGGCCCCGCCCAGCATGCGGTGATGGACGGACCTGTGGCTCCGCCCTCCAGGCCAGGCCTCGGGCACCAATCAGAAAGCTGCCCCTCCTCCGCACGTGGCCTGTGGACGGCGGAGCAGTCCTGGCGGTACCCTGTGTCCGGAGCTTTTGGATGGGTAGATGTGACCTTCGTTGGTGTTGTATACACTGATTAAACAAACAAAGAAACAAACAAAAAGTCTCAGGAATGAAGACAATTTAAAGCAGACAAAAGCACAGTACTGAGGCGGAGGACAGAGCAAAACAACGGGAAGGCTGAAGCCAACTTGATCTGAATTATCCTGGGGGATAGGAGAAGCACAAAACTGGAAGAACAAATAGTAATCCAGCCTGACCTTCAAGGGCAGAGCAAAAACGGAGGCGCAGAGACTATCTCCTCCTTGAGACCCAGCCTTCAAGCCCAGCACCGAGCCAAATTATGCAGATTGTAAATTATGTTACCTTTTTGGACTTTAGCTTCCTTGCCCAGAATGTTTGAATTAAATCTCCAGGGCAAAAGCTTTAGAATCTTGTGGTTTCTCTAAATGGAATTTAACAGAATCCTAAATATCTTCCTATGTACAGTGCCTGGGCCCTCAGGTTCTGAGTTTCCCATTTGGAGGATGCCTGCCACATTGTCTACATGGGGGGAAAATTGCAAATGTGTTTGTATAAACTGCAGAAACGAATCCGTTGCCACGGTTTTTTTTTCCCCCTTTTGTATTTGTAGTGGGTCATTTAGTGATTTTAGTCATTCTTTCCAAAGATATGGGAATTGAGGTTGTTGTTTTTTAATGTGTGTGTGTGTGTGTGTGTGTGTGTGTGTGTGTGTGTGTGTGCGCGCGCGTAAATGTTTTGCCTACACGCAAGCTTGCCAATGTGTACCTGATAGCCATCATGTAGGTCAGAAGAGGCCACCAAATCCCTTAGAAATGGAGTTACTGTTAGTTAGCAGCCACGTGGGTTGCTGGGAATCAAACCCAGTTCCTCTGCAAGAACAGCCAGTGTTGTTCTTAATCGCTTCAGCCACAAATTAGGATTTCTTAAAAAGAGAAAGAAGGCCTTATGAGCGGGCTTACCTATAGTTCCCAGCTTCTGGAGAGACTGTATCCAGAGGCTCACTGGAACCTGTTAGGGTCTGGAACATGCTGAAGAAAAGACCCCCCAGACTCAAATAGTATGCAAATAACAAAGAGCGTTTGTTTATTCCACAGGATCCAACATGTCGGGGTGACCATTTAGACATGATGGTCATCCCCCCCATCCCCCCTATCCCAGTGAGCTTGTAGGCTCTTTTTACAAACATTTAAATTTAAAAAGGGGGTTAAGTAATCATTTAAACTAGAAAGCCTGAGCAAACTGAATAAATGCATGAGCTACTCTGGCCAGGTCATGAGTTCATCATGAGGCAGAATATTTCCAGACCAGCAGCATATCTTTCTTAACCAATTATACCATCAGTAAAGACCATCTTTAAATTTATCTTTTTCTGGTCAGGTCATGGCTGTCTCTGGTTGGCTGCCCACTCTTTGTATCATTTGCAGTGAGTGCTGAACCCACTCTGAACTAACAGAAACTGAAGACCGTTGCTAGACTTATTTAACTAGGCCTCTCAAACCTTAGAATTCAAGGTCAGCCTGAGAAATAGCAAAAGCCAGTCTCAGTAAGGACGAGAAGGGAGAAGAGGGAAGAAGGAGGAGAAGGAGAAAGAGAATGAGGAGAAGGAGGAGAAAGAAGAAGAAGAAGAAGAAATGGAGATAGATAGATAGATAGATAGATAGATGCATTGCATATAACATATATCTACTCTGTGCTTTTATATAAGATACCCTGTGTTGCATTATTTGGTTAAACGTCTTTTCCCTGCACGTTGCCAGTCACCCCATTCCCAGGACTGAAGACAAGCGCTGTGTAATAATGCCTTCATAGCTCTCATCCTGGTATTCATTAGACACTCAGTCAACAGCAGTACAGTAACTTTCCGGTGAATGAGTGCACTCATGTTTTTCAGTCATGCTAAAATTATCCTTTAAATTTTTTTCTACATTTGTTTGTGTATATGTATGTATGTGGGCACACTGATTCTATGACATTTATGCGATGTCACAGAAAAACTGACAGGAATTTTTTCTTTCTTTCTGCCATGTGGGTTCTGGGGGGTTAATGTCCTTACTTGCTTGAGCCACCATGCTGGCCCTATGGTGATTCTTGAAAGTCACTCATACATTTACATTATTATGTTTTGACAGCAGTAGTGTAGAGGGACTCTTCTGCCCTTTCCTTGGTCGGGTCGCCCCTCGTGAAGACTGTTTTATTGCCAAGCAGCTGTGACTTAACTTAAAATCTGCAGCTTCATCACACCCTACCAGTCCCTCACATGTCCTTAAGGAACATGTTCTTCCTTCTGTGTACCTCCATCGGTTCTTCAATGATGGACAGGAGCCAATCAGAACAGGATTATAAGCACACACCACAGCCGGGCGGTGATGGCACATGCCTTTCATCACAGCACTGTGAGTTCAAGGCCAGCCTGGTCTACAAAGTGAGTCCAGGACAGCCAAGGCTACACAGAGAAACCCTGTCTGGGGCGGGATGGGGAAGCACACACCACAGAGTAGTCAATTCAAGCTGGGGTTTGGCTTTGGGATTAGGGGCAAGCCAAGCCACTTGCCTTTGCTAAACCTGTTTCTTGTGAAATGTGTGCATAAGATCATGGTACCAGTCTCAGAGTAGCTGAGAGCCTCAAAAGACTCAATGTCTATTTGAAAGTCCTTTGAAATTTGATGTCCTACCTGTGATGGAATAACAATATGCATATTGTCCATAGCAGACTATGGACAGTTAGAATATGCAAAAACCCAGTGGACTTGATTTCACTATTTTGAAGCTCATTGTTACCACTTAGAGTATTATTAATAACTGTTTAGTAGTCATTACCAGTACATACATCACCATAATGGCTTGACCGGATAAACACATATGAAAAACCAGAGGTTATTTGAAATCTTTGTAGTTAAAGTTTTTTTTTTCTTTTAATGAACTTTTCTTTATTTCTTAGGGTAGCTAACACTTTAACAGTCGTTGGTGTCCTAAATAAGCTTTGGTGTGTCACAAAATGCTTCATGTTAATCAGCTGGTCGGCAGAGCCCTGTGTTATATTTAACATGATTTTGAAACATTGTCTTTTCTAAAAACAGCTGAGAGACAGAATGTCAGCACCTGCTAATAAAAATAGACTCTTGCTTATCAAACTAGTATAAAGTTATTAACAAGAGATTAAATGTGTGTATTATATTTCACTCAATTAACTATGGCTTGCAAATAATATTTTAATTTTTTAAAAACCCAACAATATCTTGGGCCTGAGAAGATAGCTTAGTCTATAAAGTGTTTGTCACACGAACATGCCAGCCAGAGTACAGTCTCCAGCAGTACGTAAAAAGATAGGCATGGCAGAATGGCTTGTAATCCTAGAGCCAAGGAGATGGACATGGGGAGGGGGGTGTTTCCCGGGGCTCATCCATCTACCCTAATTAGTGAGGCCCAGAACTCAGGGGATAAACTCCGGCTCAAAATGAATAAGTAAATAAATAAATGAATGACTAAAGTGAGCCAGGTGGTGGTGGCTCAGACCTTTAATCTCAGCAGAGGCAGAGGCAGACAGATCTCTGAGTACCAGGCCAGCCTGGTTTACAGAACAAGGTCCAGGATAGCCAGGGCTACACAGAGAGGCCCTGTCTCAAAAATAGTAGTAGTAGTATTAACAACAAGAATGTGGAGCATTCCTAATGAAAGACAGCCAAGATTGATCTGTCTCCACAAGCCTGCCCAGGCATGTGCACACACACACACACACAAACATACATGCATATATACCCACACCCCGACATAAAAGCCTTTATTTCGAAATCCTTAACACAAAGCAAACATAACCCATGATGTTTTTCCTACATTCTAAAGGAACCTCTTACATTCCATAGTGTTGTAAAGGACTTTACTGGGGCCATACTGTTGTAAAGATGTAAAACATAGTGAAAAGACTGTCATGAGCTCAGAACCAAGAGGAGTTCCCAGCCTATCGAAGTGAAAACGAGCTTAGAGCGAAAAATAGCTCTCTGCTACATAATGCATGTGTTCTCTCCTCCAGTGCACACGCACCATCCTCCCAGTCTCCTGCCACTTTCACAAATCCCTGAGGTAATACATGAATGATTCAAGAGTAGCAGAAGACATTTTCCTATACCACGTCTTCCTTCGAGGGTAGCCAAAAGCCCCAGTGGAGGCAAACTCTGTATTTTTAGGCCTAGACTGCAGAAACCTCCCAAGCACAGGGCTCTAGCCTCCAATAGTGTTAACTCCACAGCGACAGCGTCTCCAGAGCTCTGAGACAGTCTTCAGGCAGGAGGCTTCCAGGGCCTGCTGTGGATCACAATGGCAGGTGGCAGTAATTAATGCACGCCCTGGATCATCACTGACTTAGCTAACTGCGCTTACCATGCCTGGTCGGTTGCCCTCTGTGTTTTCATGCCAAAACAGTCTATACTCCCTCGGACTGGTATCTGAATGATCTTTGCCCCAAGTTAGGGCAGGTGGGAAAGCATAAGGTCAGAAATGCAGGATTACCTCTTGCCAGGAATGACAAAGCAAACTGGGTGGTAAGAGCTCCTGGTTAACGTTACCACACCTTCTCTTTCCCAGAAGTTAGATGGTCTTTGGCTGAACTCTAGAGATCCAAGTCTGAACCAATAGGTTTTGGAAGAAAGCCCAGAGCAGGGTCATCCCTGGTACACAGAAATATTAGGATATATCTGCACCCCAGTGGAAGCTATCTCCATTCATAAGCAAATGTTGGCTCCACATATGTAAAGTCTCCTCCCCAGATAAACAAAGTTAACCAAGGATCCAGACCTCAAAACACTATAGCCTGTACCCACCATGCCTAGACAAAAAGAGATGCTTCCAGTATTGAGTAACTGCGCACAGAAACCAAGGGATGGAAGTTGGGTGAAGAATGAAAATGCAACTCCACAAGTGATACCCAAGTCTTGAGACAGCCTTACACATCTGTAGATATCCTAGGCTGCAGGAACCTGAATGCAAGGGAGAGCCGTAAGCATCCAAAGAACTACAAGCATTTCACTAGCTGGAATGGAAAGGAGGAAACAAGGAAGTCTGAGAACCAGCTGCAAGAGTGGGCTGGGACGGAGTCCAGCTGGCTTGGCCCGCTGGGCAAGGATCCAAAAGAAAAAAAAGAGAGAGAGAGAGAACTGCTCTCCTAGGCAGCCTTAGCATTTTGCATTTCGAGTTTGAAAGGATAGCTTACCTAGGGTAGAGTTTTGGAGAATGGAGTGATGGGAGAGAGGAAAGACCGCCCTTAGGAGCTGAGGTAGGCAATGCAGGCAAGAGGAGAAAGTGGAGCGGAGGGCTCTGGAGGCTGGTGACAGGCTGTCTGAGAGAAGGAAGAGGCAAAGATGGTGAATGGACTTTCTGGACAGTGCTTTCAGTGCTGGGTGTGACTGGCCGGAAAGACAGCTTGGGAAGAGGAACCGAGAACTCTATGCTACACACACGGGCAAAAGGAAACCCACCCTTTGTTTGCAGCAAGGCCTGGGATCAAATTGGGTGTTTATGGTTTGGTTTTTGTCTGCTGCGCTGAGGGGCTGAAACCAGAGCATTCTAAACAAGCACTCTCCCACTGAGTTACATCCAGCCCGTTGGCTGGATTTGGGTGCAATGTTTACTTAGCCTCTCTCCCCAGTACCAGCTTTCATTTTTCTCAGTGCTGCACATGCATGTACTCCTGAAAGTCATCCTTTAAGTAGGGGTCCCTGGGGGCACTGGAGTTAGTGCAGTCAGGCTGGGGGAGTGACTGAATATTAATAGAGGGTTATAACAAACCTTCTTATCATCGTTGAGATTCCTCTAGCTAAGCCTGCTCAGGCCTTACAAATTTTCTGACACAGTCTGCTATATAAAAAGCACCTGTTAATGGCACTAAGAGTGGCAGCATATGCTTTTGGGTTGTTGTTGTTGTTGTTGTTGTTGTTGTTGTTGTTGTTGTTGTTTTGGTTTTTTGAGACAGGGTTTCTCTGTGTATTTCTGGCTGCCCTCGAACTTACTCTGTAGACCAGGATGGCCTTGAACTCACAGAGATTCACCTGCATCTGTCTCCTGAGTTCTGGGCTTAAAGGTGTGCACCACCACCACCCAGCTACATGTTGTTTTTAAATTAAATACTGTGGTAGAGATATGTGCCCTCCCCCCCACCCCATGATATCCCTATATTCATTCCTGAAATCTGTCGCTATGTTACCTTATATAATAGCAAGATGGCCTTTGCAAGTAGAAGGGTCTTGAGCTAGGAAGATTGTCCTGAGTGACCTGGGTTGGCCCAGATTCTTCATAAGCAAAGACAGCAGACAGGAGACACAGGGCTGAATGATGCCAAGAAAGACTAGATAGGCCCAACTTTGGTAGCCCAGATCTGTAACCCTAGCTGCTACAGAGGCTGAAACAGGAGGATCACAAGGTCAGGGCCGGCCTGGGCCAGTCAGTGAGCTGGTGCTTCAAAATAAAAAAGTGTTGTTGTTGGTGGTGGTGGCGGTGGTGGTGGAGGTAATGGTAGTGGAGGAGGAGGTGGTGATGGTGTTTGGGGTGGGGGCTGGAAATGTAGCTTAGAAGTAAGAATTCTTGCTTACTTAGGTTCTACTGCCTCCCCAGGGGCCATGGGAGGCTGGATTGAGCATTGTTGGCTTTGGAGACAGAGGGATTAGGGTGAGGGGCAAGCCAAAAATGTTAGAGATGAGTCTTCCAGAGCCTCCAGAAAGAAACAGCTCTCTGCCTGCGCCTGAGCTCAGTGACCTTCAGAAGCTGAGTTTGTGCTGAGCTAAGCTATTCGGTTCTAGAGAGCTCCTGTGTCAGTGATAGTCAAGTAGTTCAGTGACATTTCCTCAGGCAGCAGAAATCTCCTGATTGCTATCTCTAAAAACAAACAAAGCAAGCAAAACAAAAACAAAAACAAAACAAACCCCCTCTCCAGATAGCTAAAACCCAAAACTAGTTAACAAGCGCACTATATCTCATGTTTCATGTGATCATAAACACTTGGCCACAGCTTCCTGCCCCCTCTTTTGAGAACAGTGGTGGCACTGTAGGATGGTGCGGCTTCCTGAGGCTGGGCCTATAGGTTTCTGTCTTACAGTGCTACTTTTAAGACCCCAGTGGAACTTTCCATTGCCAGCCTCCTTGGGACATCCCTGCAGGCTGCCTTCCTAATGTTGTAAGCTTTAAGATTAGAAAGTCATGGTATTTTAAAAAGCAACCTTTAACTCAGACTGTCTGTTTGCATTTTAAAGGATGCTGAAAAATGGAAATGCTAAAAGAGACAAAATACTTGGTGAAATGTTGGTTCTGAAGACAGCGCTGTGTTGAAGAAAGGCCCTACATTGCTGTCTTCTACATACAAAGGTGAAAACATAATGGCTGGAAAAGTCCACACTGACATCTAGTGATACAGAGCAGCACTGCCCATGGGAGAAGTTGTTGGCATCCATGCACTCTTTCTTCCTGGTACCTCCTGTGGGACCAGGGATAGCACTGTGGATGTGGACTCCTTCTGCTTTGGCTGGGGCACCGCTCACTTTCCTGTCTTGGTGTGCTTCTGTGCAATGATTGGCCATAATAAAAGTTTCAATTTCTTGCCAACTCTTCCACGCCTGCCACTTCCCTCCCAAACTTTGTGTATGTGTGCTCAAGTGTGTGTGTGTGTGTGTGTGTGTGTGTGTGTGTGTGTGTGTATGTGTGTGTGTGTGTGTGTGTGTGTGTGTGTGTATGTTTAGCCTACTGAACACACTTAGAGCTGTCAGTATCCTGTAGTGAGAATTTTGTTTTCTTTAGCTATGGTTGCCTCATGCTCTAGGAGGGGCGTGAGTTTTGCTGGTCCCTGCTGCTGCAGGTTTCTGTTGCTGCATTTGCTATTGCTGGTTTGCTGATTTGCTGGATTGCTGGAGATATTCCAACAATGAAGATTCTACTTGCCTTTAGGAACCTGATTTCCCTGATTAGCAGGAAGTACTTCAAAGAGATTTACACCCCCTTTCCCCTCTAACCTTCGTTCTTGCCTGCCTAGTGTTGGGGGGATGGAAGGGATAGGGTGAAGGAGGGTGGTAGAACCCAATAAAATAGCTATTAAAAAAAAAAAAAGCACACCTACAGTATTGCATGGGGGTAGGACCATCCACTGGAACCTATGTAGGAATCATTTCTTTTACACATCTTAAAGCTAAAGATTTTACTTCTAAAATGTTTGTGTGTTGTCCTTCGGGTGGCTAGGCCTCTAATGGCAATACAACTTTTAAGAGCTTTTACATTGTCTGTATATTCTAGAGCAATTGTTTGGGCTATGGTGTTCTGAGCAGAAGCAATAAATGCAAAGAAGGGTCCAGTAGAGTTTTACTTGTGCTTCTTTCCCCAGACACCTTTGCCTGGCTTTGCTATTAAAAACGCCCAAAGGCCAGAGCACCGAAGAGCTGACGAAGAACACACCTTCGCTCTTCCTTCTGGCAACAGTCAGAAGAAACCAGCAAAGATCTGTTTCCTTCCTTACTGGGACAGACCGGAAGCCAAAGGAGATTCCTGTCCTGTTTTATTTTGATTTGGATGTTGGGGGTCAAGCCAGACACTTTGTGAGTGTGAAGATGTACCACCAAACTGTACCCCTAGCTCTCAAACTGTGTTTTAAAGATTGCTATAGTGACCTAGGTATTAAAAAACAAATGCTGAGGGGTTTCATGGTAAGGTAAATATATTTAAGTCCTCTGAACTGCATGCTTAAAACGGTTAGAGTGATAAAGATCATGTATATTTCATTAAAAAAAAATTTAAAACAGGATGAAGGGCTGAACAGCAGTAGAATTGGGAGACTATCCAGGATTGGCCAGACGCTGACACATTTTCATATCATCCTTGAAGGAAAATGTGCAGACCGAGTGCAAGTGAACAGATTTTAAATTCTTTAGAACGCTCATGCTAAACACTCCTATGGCTTCCCCCTCAAAACAAGCAGACCTCAATACTATGAAATAATTTCATCAGATTTTACAAGGAAGTGTCATTTTCTCCATATATTTAAAGCATTTTATAGCACATAAATATAAGAAGCTTTGAGCAAATCAAACAGAAGAAAAAATAAAATGGGACACTAAAACATACAGATTTACCACAGTAAACCAAAACCAAAAGGATGCTATGAAGCAGTTTCATTGTTGTTTTTTCTTTTCTTTTTCTTTTGTTTTTTGTTTTTTGTTTTGTTTTGTTTTTGGAGACAGGGTTTCTCTGTGTAGCCCTGGCTGCCTGGAACTCACTCTGTAGTCCAGGCTGCCCTTGAACTCAGAGATGTGCCTGCCTCTGCCTCCCAAGTGCTGGGGTTAAAAGCATGCACCACCATGCTCAGCTGTTTTTCATTCTCTCTCTCTTTCTCTCTCTCTCTCTCTCTCTCTCTCTCTCTCTCTCTCTGTCTCTCTCTCTCTCTCTCTCTCTGTGTGTGTGTGTGTGTGTGTGTGTGTGTGTGTGTGTGTGTGTGAGAACACTTATGTGGGTACGTGTAAGTCCATGTACATGTGGAGACCCAAAGCTGATGTCAGGAATCCCCCTTACATCTTTCTCCACCTTATTCAATGAGGTCAAATACAGAGCTCACTAATACAGCTGCTCTCACTTGGCACCTTCCTGTGGTGCTCTTAGGAGACCCTGTCTCAGCCTTCAAGGCTGGAATTAGAGACAGCTACTGGGCTCACCCAGCATTTACAGGAAGTGCTGATCCTCACACTTGCTGAGGCAAAGGCTTAACCAGTAAGGCCAGTCTGAATCAGAAATGCAGGAGGGGAGAGTTACAAACATTTCCAGAACATAGTTGCTTCTGTAAAGCTAGCGAAAAGGACAAACCTGAATGCCTTTTAGAAAGCAGCATCAGACTTGACCTGTGCACACCAGAGATGAGAACTTTTCAAAATGATGGTTTGGGTTTTTTATAGTTGGCAATACATTGTAATGGTGAGGCACTGAAATTCCGGGAGGCTTTAGGTGACATCTGGGGTCTTCTTGTTGAAAAGTTTCAACAAAAATGTTTGGATGTGCTTCTACCTGGTTTCTTAAATATACTGTAACAGATACAGCTTCCTGTTTCTTTAAGCCTCCCACCCCCTCAAATAACAATGACTGATAAGGCCAGCAGTGGCTATGCAAGTGACAGCTACAATTAGGATTCCATTTCATGCTATGTTAAATGCCAGTGTTTTGTTTTGTTTCTGATGATACTAACTTGTGCATTTCGGTGGCAAGAGTGTCTTTTGGGGCTCACAAAGAAACTTAGGATAGGGGCCTTGCAGAATAAAACATAAGCTGCAAGTGGTAAAATTTGCACCTGTGATCCTCGATGACCAACAGGGTTAAGACAAAAGGGTTGCTTGGTTGCAGGAGTTCAAGATCAGGGTTACTAAAAAATACATAATAATAATAATAATAATAATAATAATAATAATAATAATAATAATAATAATAA
>OU015744.1:144807540-144829127 GCA_907169655.1 Acomys percivali
AGAGAGAGAGAGAGAGAGAGAGAGAGAGAGAGAGAGAGAGAGAGAGAATGCTAACTGGGATCAAATATACAAACCTGTGGGGCTGTTCTCATTCAAACCACCACAGATAGTTAATAATAAGTCAGTATCTCCAGGCTGAGGGTCATATGAAGGCTTGGAAAGAACAGAGGAGAAATGGCTCTTGTGGGGCATGTTTGGTTAGAGAAACTGCTAAACAGCCATGCTGGGGAGAGTAGGCCATTATAACTAAAAGCATGACACTCAGAATTGGGAGGTCAGAGCTACAGACGTGCAGCTCACAAGTGGAGGTTAGAGGCACAGCTTAGGTCAGAATGCTGCCCTAGATGGGGCAGAAATCACCCCTGGGAAAGAGTGGGCTAAGGGAGCATCCAGGAGCCAAGGAGGATTTCCAAAAGTGGCCAAGCAGCTGGTGGGAGGAGTCGGGGAAGGAGTAGATGCAGTCAGATCACAGAAGGAGAATGAAGAGCGAGTACGTCCTAGGAGGCGGTCTTAGGAATGAAGATCAGTTCATTCATTCAACACTGTCAAAAGTAGCCAAAGGGTACAGTGAACCCTGGCACACACAAGGAGGCGGAGGAGACCATCTGTCATTCTTGGCCCGAGTGGAAGAGGTGAGACAGCCTGCAGCATGGGAATGAGTGAGTGATGGCAACCAAGGCCATCTCTTCAGCAGGTTCCAGGATTCCCCACCTCATTTTGCTCATGCTGTTTACCTCTGTCTTGTGTGAGTACGTGTAATCAGAAAAATTAAAGAAAAGGCAGCAGGGTCTGCCCCAGGTCCCCTGGGTCTCACCGCCACAGTTTTGAGAGCCGAACTTGAAGCACTTTTCACAGTGGTGGCTACCCAGCCAATGCAAAGCGTTTATACTGAGTGTTTTCAAGCCCTAACTCTGGATGGCTTTCCCTGACAGTGGTCCATTTAGGGCACTTGAATATTGTATTAGTTACTTTTCTGTTGCTGTGATAAAACACCATTAAGGCATCTTATAGAAGGAAGGGCTTATTTGAGGCTCTCAGTTCCAGAGGGACAGGAGTCCATCATCATCATGGTGGGGGAGTGTGGCGGCATCCACAGAGGCATGCAGGTACACAGGCAGGCACACAGACACGCAGGCACATAGGCACACAGACACGCAGGCACATAGGCACACAGACACACAGGCATTCAGGCACACAGACACACAGGCACTCAGGCACACAGGCACACAGACATGGTGCTGGCATGCAGGCACACAGGCGCACAGGCACACAGACACACAGGCATGGTGCTGGTATGCAGGTACACAGGCAGGTAGACACACAGGCACACAGGCACACAGGCACACAGGCACACAGGCACACAGGCACACAGGCATGGTGCTGGCACACAGGCACACAGGCATGGTGCTGGCACACAGGCACACAGACAGCCAGAGGCAGACACACAGGCACATAGGCACACAGGCACACAGGCATGGTGCTGAGCAGCCACTGAGAGCAGCTTGATCCACAAACAGGAAATGAGTCTCTTAAAAGCCTCAAAGCAAGCTAGCCAACAGTAACATACCTCTTGCAACAGGGTCGTTTCTCCTAATTCTTTCTAAACAGTCCTACCAGCTGGGGACCAAGTATCCAAAAATATGAGCCTATGGGGACCAGTCTCATTCAAACCACCACAAATACATAATGCTTTTTGCATATTAATGTTGTCATCTGTGTCTCTTATGATGATAGCCATTATAAATTCTAAAAAGTCAACAAAAAGAATTTTACACAGCCAGGCATAGTGGCACATGCCTTTAATCTCAGCACACAGGAGGCAGAGGCAGGTGGATCTCTCACGGGCCCCTGCCCATCTCCTTTGTATCATCTGGTGGCAATAACCAGAAGCGCTTTTTACCAGGGAATCCCAATGGTTAGCCTAGGCTGGGACTCAGACAGGCAGTCTTCACTATCCTTCCTGTCCTCGGTTACAACATCTCCCTCTCCCCTGCTCACAGGACCTTTCCTCCCACCCTGGCTCCATTTGCTTGAGACTCCATGCGCCACCACACCCTGGTGACCAAATAGTATTGCAAGTAGCCTTATTAGAATAACACCTGGATTATCAGTGGAGATCCTGAAAGCCAGAATGGCCTGGATGGGCCAGTGTTCTACAGAAGCTAAAAGATCACAGATGCCAGCTCATACTACCATACCCAGCACAACTATCAATCATGGTTTCCAGAGAAAGAAAAACATACCATGAGGGCACTATAAGGAAAACTTCAGTCAGAAGAGGCCAACTACACCCCAAAAGACATAGGAAACAAATAATCCCAGAATAATAAATTAAAAGTGGGGCAAAATGCACCCCATAACAACAAAATAACAAGAATCAATGAACATTTCTCCTGCTTGTTGATAACTCTTAATAAAAAGACACAAACTAACAGATTGGATTAGAAAACAGGACCCATCTTTCTGCTATATCCACGACATACATTTCATCCTCAAGCTAGGAAGGGTATAAAGGGATAGAAAAAGATATTCAAGCAAATGGACCTAAGTAGCAAGCAAGTGTAGCAATTTTAATATCTGAGGAAATAGACTTCAAACTAAAAGACAACAAGAGGGCGTATAGAATGAAAGTACATATTCTCCAAAGGAAAACTTCGCCAAAAGGAAGTTACAATTGTAATTATGTACGTACCAAACACAGGGTCAACAAAGTTCATAAAAGAAATACTATAGCTAAAATCACATATTCACCCTTACACCATGATAGTGGGTCTGGTTGTCACTTTTGGTTGTCAACTTAATTTCATCTGGAATTAATTAAAACTTAAGTGGCTAAGTATACATGTGAAGAATATTTTTTCTTGAATAATCATTTGAAGTGGGAATGTTTAGGGTGCTAATTGCAGATCTTTTGAAGCAAGAAGAGCCACCTTAAGTTTAGTTCTCTCATGGGATGTTTTTCTTTCTATGGCAATTGTGATGAATAGTTTTGCTGAGTATAGTAGTTTGGGCTGGCATCTGTTATTGCTTAGAGTTTGTAGAACATCCATCCAGGCCATTCAGGCTTTCAGGGTCTCCATCAAGAATTCAGGTGTTAATGTAATGAGTCTACTTTTATATGCTGCTTGATTCTTAAACTCTGGGTCACATTTTATGGTGGCAGACTATATAAAGGACAAGGAAGAAGGAAGTGCTTCCTTTTTGCCTTCCTGACATCATTTTCACTGAGAAGTTCATTTCTTCTCTGGTACTAGAGACTACTTCAACATTCTGGCATATACTGAAGACCAGAGGAAAATCTAGCCTACTGGGTTCTAGAACGCCTCATCATCAGGAGACAGTCATAGTCAGGCCATAACCTGTAAGCCATCTTTATAAATCTCATATATATGTGGGAATTTCTCTAGAGAACCCTGAGTCATATAGTGGGTGGCTTCAGTACACCAGTCTCACCAATAGACCAATAGACAGGTCCTACAAACAAAAATAAATGCTAGGGGATAGAGAAATGGTAAAGTTAAATGACATCATGAATCAAGTGGACCTACGAGTTATCTGAATGTCTCATCTAAACATGAAAGAATATATTTTCTTCTCAGCAGCTCATGGAACTGAAATGACTCACTGCATCTTAATTGACTACCATAGATTAAAGCTGGCCGTCAGCAACCACAGAAACAACAGAAAGCTTACAAACTTATGGAAACTGAACAACTCACTATGGAATGAAAAATGAGTTAAGGCAGAAATAAAGAAAGAAATTTGAGTGGCTGGGAGGATGGTCCTGCACTGCCAGGCCTGGCTAGTAATTTTTAAGTGTATATCAGCCTGACTGAGCAATAGAATGGTTATCTTTTTAATTACATGTTATTTATTTACTATTGGTGCATATGAAGAACACCCTGAGTTCTTAACTTTGCAGTTCTTTTTCATTAACTGTCATCTCCCCTGTCATAGTTCTCTCTCTCTCTTCTTCTTCTTCTTCTTCTTCTTCTTCTTCTTCTTCTTCTTCCCTCACTCCCTTCCTCCCTCTCTATTCTCTATGTGAATGCATTTGTGGAGGCCAGTAACATCCATCAAGTGTCTTTCTCAATTGTTCTTCATCTTATGTTTTGAGACAGAGACACTCCCTGAGCCTGCAGCTCGCTGACTGGCTAGGCTGGCTAGTGAACGCTGCTCTGTACCATCCCAACTCCAGAACTACATACACACTGTTATAGTTTTGGGGTTTGTTTTATTGTTCTGTGGGTCTGAGGATTCAAACAAACTAAGGTCCTCTTGCTTGTAAGGTAAGCATTTTATGGGCTGAGCCGTTTCCCCAACCCTATTATTTTCTTCTAATGCTTTATGGTTTTTGGCTAAAGCCTGGCCATCTAAAATTATATCAAGTTGTCCCTTGGGGAGTTGGCTTTGGGACTGCCTTTAGATTTCAAGGTCTATGTGTAGTTGGCTTTATTTTAAATTATTGTTGGGACACTTTTGAACTGTCCTTTGCCATCAGCCATCAGTCTTCCCTAACCCACTGTGGTGTGGAAAGGCCCTCTACTAGGTTTTAGTGAACCAGCTGCAGGAGGTCAAAATCCATTCCAGTGGTGATCCCACTGAACAAGAAAAGACACACTCCCACAATGAAAGCTTACCCTTCTCTAGTCTTTTAAATTTTTAATCATAATATCTCATTTTTCTCCTATAAAATCCTTTTGTGCCCAGACTCCCCTAAGTAGCCCTTCTATATTCTTCAGGGCCACTTTTGAATAAAACCTGATTCCTTCAACCAATGCATGTCTCCCCAATTTGTGGTTACTTTAAGGACACTGCAGTAACAAACTGCATAGTATGCAGATATGGCCCACACTGCCTGTTCATATTTATTTCATTCTATGTGTGTACTGCTAGACATTGAACCCAAATCCTTATCCATGCAGAGAAGGTGCTCCACCACTGAGGTACAACTCAAATCTCATCTGTTGTTTACATCATCCCTAGATTATTCATGATTCCTTATATACTGCAAATGCTATGCAAATCCTTGCTAATATGGATTGTTTAGGGAACAGTGACCAAAAAAAATCTGTGCATGTGCAACATAGATCACATTAAAAGACAAACAAACAACAACAACAAATAACCACCGAAAACAAAAACAAACACAAAACACACCAGATGCTCATCACCAAGCCTGAGGGTCCAAGTTTCATTCCTGAGATCCACATAGTGAGAGAACCAACTCCAGCAAACTGGACTCTGATCTCCACTGATTTACTGCTCTTTCTCTCTCCCTCTTTTCTATCTGCATGTACACCTGCAGGCCAGAGGAGAGCATCAGATCACATTATAGATGGTTGTGAGCCACCATGTGGTTACTGGGAATTGAACTCAGGACCTCTGGAAGAGCAGGCAGCGCTCTGAATCACTGAGCCATCTCTTCAGCCCTCTCCCTCCCTCTTTTCAATAAAAAAATATATATAATTAAAATTTTTAATGTAATTTGTAAAAATTTTAAATTTCTTTCTACATCTGGTTGACACATGTATGCAAAATCTATGGATACAGCAAGCTGACAACAATGTGGTAACTATGGAAATTAAATGATCACCCTTCCCTAGGGTTGTTTTTATTTCTATTTGTTGCTTATTAATTACTCCCCTTTAAAAATATTTTGTAAAACATTTATTCTTGTTCATGTTTGGCCACTAAAGTCTCTGGGCTTAGTAGCCAGGTAACTATTAGATATACCAGGATCCAGTGTCTTCTAGTCTTTACAAAGAGGCCCTTTCTAACACTCGGCCATGCAGTTGAAAGTCTTCAGTGTCTGCCTGTACAGGGTTTGGAATGAACTAGGTGGCTGGATGATGGAGCAAGAAGAGACTTGAGATAATGCTACCTTTTATTTTTGAATTTTGTACCATTTGAGAGCACTGCATAAATGTATGAAAGTAATTATAGGCCTTTGGTTCTTTTATGGGGGCAATCTCTCTGTGTAGCCCCAGGCTGGCCTCAAATGTGCCTACATTGAGGTCTAGGGCCCCTGGATATACCACATGTCCTGTAGCACTGTACTTTCAATGCAGCACAACTGTATACTTCAAATCAATGACATTCAAAGGAGCTCAGACATGGGGAGATCCTAGTCAATTACTGGAACCACCACTTGCTTCTATCCAAGGTCTTAACAGCATAGCCCAACATATCAGCTCTGCAGGTATGCACTGCTCTGTACATGGTCAACTCCTGGCCCTGATGGTGATTTGTTTTGTATTTCTGGACAAGTTACTTAACCTTTGTGTGACTCTGTTTCCTCAACTATGACTTAGCACTGATGCTACAGTAGGTTGATGGCACCTACCCCACAGGTGGTGGTAGGTGAACCCATGCCAAGGGCTTGTTGGTATCATAAAGTGCTGGCTACTGTGAAGCCATTGCTGCAATTGTTAACCAAAGTCAGCAAACGAGGGAAGGATTCTGTTTCTTAGCCCTTGTCATGGGCTATTATAGCACATACCATGACATAGATGTATTCCCGAATTACTTTACATGCATTCTTATGGGACCCCTTGCTCAGTGAGTATCATAAAGAAGGCATAATTATCATTCATCTTTAGAAGTAACAGATCTGAGTCGTAGAGAGATCAAATAACTAGCCCAAGGTCACAGTGCTCCTACATGGGAGAATCATGAACTGAAATCCACATGTGTCCCGAGAGCCCACATGGTATTAACAACTCAACAAGCAGAATTGTCCATTTTTGCTTGTCAGGAAACAACCTAAATGGTCCATCCCCACCCCGACCCCATTGCTGGGTCCTGTGCTCACCCACACAGGTCACAGAGGCATTTCTTTGCCATTAGTAATAGTAGCTCAGCCACCCACTGCTCTCTTCAAAAACGGAAAGGAGGAGCATTGTCTTTCTAAATCTTAAGAATCTTTTAAGAAGGTCTCACTATGTAGCCCAGGCTGGCCTTAAACCTTAGGTCCCCCTGCCTCTGCCTCCCAACTACTGGATTACCAGTATGTGTCTCCATGTCTGTTCTAAATCTCAAGGTTTTAAAGCCTCTGTTCTCCCAGTACCACAAGGAGCCCCCTCCAAGAACAATCTTAGATGAAAAGGCACATTAAGCTCTTTAGTGTTAGGAAGTTAGGCTGTAAGCATGATGGTTCAGGCCTACAGTCACAGATCTTGGGTCACTGAGACAGGAGGATCTCGAGTTAGAGTCTAGCTTGAGGTACGTGGCAAGACTATGTCTTAAAAAGCACACCAGACAGAGAGGAGGATGCTATGGAATGTGTATACTGATGCTGTAACTCCCGTTGGGAGGCTATTTGGAGGTGGGCCTCTGGGAAAGAGGTCAATTTAGATGAGATCAAGAGGGCAGGGTTCTTGACGGGACTAGTGTGTTTGTTAAGGAAAGGAAGGAGCAGTAACTCCTTTACCCAGAGGCCACAGCAGGGTGACTATCTTCAAACCAGGAAGCTGGCCTTTGCCAGAACACCCCAGCAGGTACTTTGAGCTTGGCTTTACCTTCCAGAACTGTGGGAAGAAAATACCTGTTGTTGGAGTAATGCCCTCAAAGCAGCCCAAGCTCACAAAAAGGGAAAGTCTCTGAACACAAGCCTTTTTCATATTTAAGAAAAATGCTTTTTTTATGAAAATGACAAGGAGCCAGGTAGTGGAAAAATAAAGGAGTAGGTGTGGCCTATCTGTACCGTGTTCACACAGTAGGGAGTAGCTGGGAACACTGGTACCATTGGGGTGCAAGTGTTTCTACACACTCCATTGTGGCTACAGTCACAAGCATCCCCACCTACTGTGCCTTCTGTGAGAAGCCAAGTGGCAGATGTCACAGATTCTGCCCCGGCCATGATCCACTCTGGGGAATCTGAGAGTAGCAGTTGGTTCTGAGGCGTGGGAGAGCCTGAAGTGTTGAACATCTGTTGCACAGGGGAAAAAGAAAGCCAATTTGTGGGGATTTCCATTTATAAGTTTTAGAGACATATGTTAAGTGGACTTAGTGCCCATTAGCCCAGACACCCTGGAAGGATGTTGCCTCGACTATAAGTCTCTTACCTGAGCAGCATGCACATATGTGTGTGTTCCCAGGAAGAGGGCAAAGGCTGATTGTATTTTCCAAAGGAAAGATAGCTTCATGACAACAAGAGCAGACCTGACACATACGCCACACACACCCATCCCCAAACAGTTGGCAGACATCAGTAATCGACCACTGGATGATCACTGCTGAGATCATGCCACCGGTCCAGCTCAGGTCTCAGGGGCCACAAACCACCCTTCAGAAGTGATTCCCCTACAGACACTTATTTGACCAGCCTCAGTTGGCTTTCCCCTAATCTACTGGAGATACCACAGTAACTGTTTTTACTCATAGCCTGTTCTTCTTCAGCTCCAGCTTTCCATTCCAAAAGCATCCTTATACCTTTTGCTCTTTACGGTTTTCCCATGGCAAGCTCACCCAAGCAGTGCTGGTCATGTCAGAAATGATGGCCAGTGTATTTAGCAAAGGGTGGTCAGGCAGAATCTCTCCCTACCCTTAGGCAGCCATAGCCAGCTCTGCCCGTGCAGGGTGTGGCTTCCCTTTAGAAAAGCATGGCTGCTAGCCAGAATAGAGCCATTTTCAGGTAGCCATTTGAAAGATCTGCTGATTTGTGGAGTCAATAAAAATAGAACCATCTGGAACTACTGCATCCAGATGCATGACTTGCACGCTGACAAAGTGCAGCTTATTCCTTTCTCTTAGAGAGCATTTACAAGGGCAGGAGGCCTTGAGAGGTCTTTAATTATCACCCTTCCCTTGGCTCTGTCTAGAACCCTCCACAGCTGAGGATTTTTCTTTCTGGCCATATTATAGTAAAGCATCCATGAGGAAGAATAGCTATTTGGAGGCCATGCAGTTATCTCTTAGCATACAGGGTCAAAAAGCTCCCTTACCTCTGTCATCTGGAAAGAAAAATAGTAAGTGGGAAGCCTCTGCCTAGCTAGGGGTTGTGTGTGATAAATGACACCAAGAAAACTGGGGGTGTGGCGTGACTTGCAGCTTGGTCCCTAGCATCCCTTCGACTCTACACACTCAGCAGATGGCCCTGGGGGTCTAAGCCCCACTCAGCCTAGGACTCTACTAAAGCAAATGCTATGCTCTGAAGTCTTCCAAGACTTCTTGTCTAGTATCAGGAGTAGCCAGCTGCCATTGGGCATGGTGACACACACTTGTAACCCTAGCCCTCAGGAGATTGAGACAAGAGGACCACAAACTCAAAGCAAATCTAAACCACAGTGCAAGGCCCTATCTTAAAAAAGACAGATAGTAAAATGCCATCTCCAAATGGCTTTCTGCCGACAGCAGAAAGTGTACCTTACATTGAAATCCATGCCTTGCAGTTTGTTTTGAGACCCAGTCTAATATAATTAAAAGACCATGAGCTCTGAGCTTAGTTCAAATCCAGACTTGGCTGGCTGACCACTAGGGATCCTGATCCCGAGATGTGTGTTCTCCGAGTGTCTGACTTCTGCTACTTTAAATAACCATGGTGTCGCCACTACCATACAGCTCTCAGGACTTAATGAGCCATGGATATGGAAGCCTTGTGCATTTGCCCACGCACACAACATGTAAGCCCTCAATCAAGGCTGGAGTCCTACTGCCAAAAGCCAGGTAAATTTCCAAAGCTTTGTGTTATCTCTGCTAACCAAAGTCAGTTAATCATTGACTGACAAAAGCAGGTCACAGAAGACCTGGAAACTACAGGGCTGTCCTTCAGCTCACTGTTTCCAAGCACAATTTTATACACAAGCACATTGTACAGATGTTAAAATATTAAACCCAAAAATAATATGAGAAAGGACAACTGACAGTCACACAGAGATGCGCTTGACAGATGCATCTTGACTCCTCTCATTGGCTTCAGAATAGGGCAGTATTATAGACTTGGTCCTTTGGAAGCCTCTGCTTTGGAAGCAACTAGCCACAGAACGCGAGCTAGTGCCTTGCTCTATACACCTTCCTGGGGCCCCTACAAGAGAGGTGTCGCAAACTTCTGGTGAGCAGAGGTCAGGTAGGGTGTGAACTTGTGTGATGACAGTCACAAGTTTCCACATCCTTTGCCAAATTCCTCAAGACACATAGAGCCTGGTACAGTTTCCATATCATAACAGATAAAGCTAAGACATGGTAGTGCTTTGTCTAATAAAATAATAAACACTACAAGACCCAAGATATTATGGCTCCATTAACTAATTGCCTGACACATAGTTTTATACTTTTCTTTTTTCTTTCTTTGTTTTTTGTTTTTTGTTTTTGTTTTTTGTATGTGAAGGACTTGGGTGTTACTAATGTCAAAAATGTTAATTATGGTGTCTAATAAGAAGTAAAGTAGACAAAGATAACACATCTATCTACAGAAAGAGAAACTGAGGCTGAGGGCAGCACAGTGGCATGTCTAGCAACTGTGGTTTAGACATGGTTTGACAATTGGTAACAATGTTGGAAGGTACAGTCTTTAGGAAATGATGGAATTATGAGGTCTCTGCCTTTGTGAGTGGATGAATTCATTCAAGGATTCTTACAGAAAAGTCTCAAGGGTACTTTTGTTATAAGGGGGAGCTCTCTAGCAGCTGGATCTGACTCACCAGTGATACCATCCATCTTGTTACAGTGCAGCACAAGGCCCTCATCACATACCAACCAGAGGCTGGCACCATGTTCTTGGACTTCCCAACTTTAGGGCAGTGAGATAAACAGACTATTATTCATAACCAAATAACCAAGCCTTTAGTGTTTTTATTATGGTATCGGAAATGCACCATAACCCTGGCCAAAACAAAAAAAAAAAATGACTCAGGCTTTTGTTCTGCGAAAGATGAAACAAAAAATTCTCCCATTCTCCATAAGCTAGGAGTGAGTATAAATTATACTATCTCAACCTAAAGTTTATGCCATTGGGCTTCATATTTTAAGGGCTACTGTCACCAGTGTGCAAAGTAAAATGACTTAAATTCATGTAAAGATTCATAGTGAGCCAAAGCCCTACTGCTAGCAAACAATTGTAGGCCAAGTTAGTCATTTGGGAATGCCAGTGTTTGCTGCTGGTGGTTCTGTCCTTCAAAAGTCACATGAAACTAAAACTGAACTGCTATGTGACTCAGCTATACTCTTCCTTGGTATGCACCCAAAGCACCCTAAGTCAACACACAGTAGAGATACTTGCATATCCATGTGTATTGCTGCATTGTTCACAAAAGCCAGGAAATAGAGACAAATTTACACGTCCTTCTACAGAATCATGGATAAAGAAAGTGAAAGTGTGGCACATATACACAATGGAAGTCTTCTCCCTTAAGGGGATGGAATTATGCATTTTGGGGGAAAATTGATGGATCTGAAGATCATAATGCTAAGTGAAATAAGATTCAGAAAGACAAATATCCCATTTTCTTCATAATGTGCACTCCGTGTGTGTCTGTGTGTGCATGTGTGTGTGTGTGTGTGTGTTGTGTCTATGTATCAATATGTGTATGTGTTGAAATGAAAAGACCATGACAGATGTAGGTGTAAAATTATTGGGTAATTCAAATGCTGATTTCTGTACCCCCCCCCATATCTGATTGCAATCCTTGTTCTGAGAACTCCTGTCTCAATGTTATGTAAACATTGCTCTCCAATTGTCCCCTGATATGTCAACAAAGTAGCTTACAGCCAATCACTGAGCCGGAGGGAGAATAGAGCTGAGCTTCTTGCCATCTGGGGAGGAGGAGTTAGAAGAAGAAGCAGGGGATTCAGCCATGGGCAGAAGCCCAGGAGACATCAGGGGCAAAAGCTGGAGCAAGGAAGCTACAAAGTGCAACTATCTCTAGGATGTATGCTGGGAGGAAGCCAGATTAGCTTAGAGGGCTGAGAATAGAGTAACAACTGCTTAGTTATTGTGTTGTGATGCTTATTATTAAACAAATATGATAGTGTCTCAATGATTTGTGTAATAGCTGGGTTAAGAGAGAAACTGAGAAATGGACAGTTTTATAAAAATAACCTTAACAACAGGGGAGGAATGATCGTAGGGGGCTGGAGGAGGGAAGAGAGGGAAATGGAATACATATAGCATAAGAGCAGGAGGGAGAAAAATGGAGAGTGAGAGTCGGGATGACAGGATGGGCAGGGGAGTGAGAGAAGGAAATGAGGGAGGGAATGAGCGAGAGCAAAGTATAATGATATGTATGTATGAAAACCTCAAAAAACAAACCCATCTATTTTAATGCCCTCTTTAAAAACAAAATTTAGAGTCACATGAGCATTGAAAATAGCCTGGAAAGAGGATTTGCTTGTTAAAAAAACTATCTTCCTAGATGGACAAGGTGATGCATACCTGTAATCGCAGTACCTTTGAAGCTGAGGCAGGAGGACAGCCTTGAATATAAGGCCAGCCTGAGCTGCAAAGGAGTAGCAGTCTCAAAAAGCAAAAGATAATACAATAAAATAAAGCCTAGCATCAGAGAGTGGGGGGTGCGGCTCTCACTCTTGGGTTTGGCTTTGGACAGTGTTTTCTTTCTTTCTTTTTTTCCCATTTTTTAAATTGAAAAATAAAATAATTCATATTACATCTCATTTGCTATCCCATCCCATGCATCCTCCCATTCCTCCCTCCCTCCCATTTTCCCCTTACTCCCCTTCCTGTGACTGTGACTGAGGGGGACCTCCTCCCCCTGAATATGATGCTAGGGTATCAGGACTCTTCTTGGTAGTCTGCTATCCTTCCTCCGAGTGCCATCAGGCTTCCCCATCAAGGGGACGTGGCCAAATATAGGGCACCAGAGTTCGTGTGAAAGTCATGGACAGTGTTTTCATTCGTTAGTTTAGTAGTAATTGCCTGAACTCCTGCTGCATGCTGGGCATTGGGGTATGTTGTCCTTGTGGGACTTGTGTTCTTTCTGTTGGGGGAGACAGACAGCAGACAATCTCAAGATGTTTATGCTTTCTGGTAACTTCTGAATGACAGCAAATATCAGAGGGCTGG
The DNA here is from genome assembly GCA_907169655.1 of Acomys percivali. Classification (NCBI taxonomy): domain Eukaryota; kingdom Metazoa; phylum Chordata; class Mammalia; order Rodentia; family Muridae; genus Acomys; species Acomys percivali. Next base: position 144,820,559 of record OU015744.1, read on the forward strand.
GGGAAGGGCTGGGGGAAGGGCTGGGGGAAGGAGAAGATCTGCCTGGCACAGCAGCTGTCAGCCTGCCCTGGGCTGGTGAGGAACTGCCCTTGAGACAGAAACAAAGCACAAGGAGGGCAATGGTAGGAAACGGCTAGACTGGTTGTAATGTAACTTGATAATTTAAGCATGTTACCTTGAAAGCTGAGTGTGGTGGTATATACCTACTAGTGGGGAAGCTGAGGCAAGAAAGTCAGAAGTTCAAGGCCAGCCTAGGCTAATTAGTGAATTGTCTTGAGTCTGGCAGATGTAACCCCAAGGAAATTCTGCATCAATGAACATGTCAAGTTGACTGGTCTTGGCCTAAGAGTGACAAAGGACAAATGTAAAGAAGGCAGACATGGGCATGGTATGGACCTGGAGTGCCAAGGCATTTGGTAGAACATGGTGACTCAGGGATGAGGGCTCTGCCATGGTGCCAAACCACACCCGGTGATGTGGCTGAGTCACTTCCTGGATGGTGGTACTTAGCTAAGGCTACCCAGTACCACAGCCCACTTCCACTGAACCTGGTGACAAGACAGGACTACAGTCATCTTAGAACTGAAGGAAGACCATCTGGTCCCAGTCGCTCACATTCATAAGTCATCCAGATGATTTCACACCTAGGACAACCAGGCAGAGGAAAAGTCCCCAGTCAGTAACTTCTAAAGTTAAAACAAAAAGAGAGATTATAGGTTACAGTTGTATGATAGGAACTAGCAAATTGCTTTATTTTGAATACCTAATTTTTAGAAGTATAAAGAACCACCAGAAGGAGAAAGCATAAAAAACACATGCTTGGTGCTATATTTGCATGCTATGTGTATGTGCTCACACCTGACACATGAGCACAGTGCTGTTTCCAAGGCAATTTAAACAATCTTCTTACATCAAGACACACTTCTAAAGATCCATGTACTTACTGAAAGCTGTGAGAGAGATATTTTGAATTCAAAGGAAAAACTATCGTAATCTTGGGGATGAAGCCAAGCAGTCACCCACCTCTTCCCGCCACGCTCCCACGTTGGACTTTCAGCTACCTCAGATGCTTTGGGCACATTTTTCTCCACATAGCATCAATTGCTTCAAACCCAGCCTCCTACTACCCCAATTATCTATGTCCCCAGCGGCTTCTCAAAGCTTTGAGGGCCATCATTATCATAGCTCCTCCAAAGGAGATCTTACTGAAATGTTATCACGACTGTGTGTAGCTGCAGTAGTAGCAGGACTGCAGAGGCGATAAGGAAGCCACAGGGAGTCTGGGAAGGAGGCTCAGGGGGTAAAGTGGCTGCTGTGCAACATGACCACAAGTTTGATTCTCAGCACCGGAGTGAAAATGCCATGTGAGCTATGAGTGTCTGTAATCCTGGCACTACAAAAATGGGGTCGGGAAGATTCCCGGGAGATCCTGCTAGCTAGTCTAGCAAAATCGACAAGGTTTGCACTCAGGGAGACTCTGTCTCAAAAAATAAGGTGAGGAAGACGCTTGATATTGACCTCTGACCTATACACACATTAGTGCACAAACATGTACACACACATACACACACACATACACACACACACACACCACCACCACCACCACCACCACACAGAGTGAGATGTTGGAGATACGATCAAAGTATACCATACACTTGTGTGAAAATGGCCTCATGTGATCCTGTGTAATTGTTTTAAGTGAGAGAAATTTGACCTGATACCCAAGGATTTTGTAGCTGTGTGTCTTTGATTTCAATCACCTGACTTCTTTGTGGATGGCAGAAGGATAAGGAAGCTTAAGTTTTAGGTCTCTGTTTTTAATCTTGGACACCCAAACCTCCCCCTTTCTTCTGATCTCACTGTGGGGCATGACCACAGTGCCGTATTATAATAAATGCCTTTTCTTTGGCTGTTAGTGAGCAAGTTGGCTCCCAAGGTTCTGCTTGCTGAGGATGACAGAAAATAATTTCTAGCTGTGGCTCCTTATCAACTTTTATAGTTTCTAATAATACTGTAAAGCTAATATAATAATTATTATTGGGGGGATTGGTCTTTGTGAGCCCCACTGTGTACTTCAGGCTGACCATGGGCTCCCAGGAATTCTACACTTGACTTTAATTCTTGCAAATAATTATAATTCTGTATATTTCTTATTCTTTTTTCCTGTGGCGGTTTTTTTTTTTTTTTTTGATTTTTAGTGGCTAGAATGTCCAGAAATAGGGATCCTGTTTAATTAGCATGGCTATGCTGTCTATGCATATTTTGAAGGAAATACAGTTGTTTATGGTAGTCTTCTTGCAGGAAGCTTCTGTCGTCTGCTTCCTTAACTGGAAGTCCAACTGGCTGTACAGTTTAAAACCAGACAATCAAGAGGATATAAATCTAAGTAAGCCCACACTGCTTGTGGCATAATTCAGTATCAGGCCCAAGCATGGTGGCACACACTACAATTCCAACATTCCACAGGTGAAGGCACGATGATTGAAAGGTCAGTGTTAGCCTGGGCTACATAGTGTGACCAATGTTAAAAAACAAACAAACAAAAACAATCAGCTTTTTATAGAACACAATCCAGTAACAGCATCCACTTTGAATAATCAGCCTGAATGAGCCGGGCACGCTTTTACTGTGAGACCTCTAGGCTGCCACTGAGCAGAGCAAGGTCATCTTTCAATCCTGAGCACGAACAATGGTGTCACCTTTGTAAAGAACAGCATCAGGTTTAATTAAAAGGCTAATACAGACAAAAGTGAAAGAAGCAAACAGCAGAGAGCTGGCACATAGAAGGCAGCCGGGTAAACATGGCTGATGCTTATCTCTGGCCTGCATGCCCGAGACATCAAATGAGGAGCCAATCAATTTGAGCAAAACACCTCCGGGCTACACACAGACAGCCCGAGCCACCAAGCTCTCTTCATGCTGGACCCCTCATCTTTCCTTCACGAGAGAAGAATGAGAATCCGAGTCACTTGGCCACTTTGTTTCTTGAATTAGCATCTAGAGATGCAATCTGTATTCGTCAGGCTTCTCTAGAGGAACCAACTGAGACAATGAAAAGCTACTAAGAGGATTTATCAGATCAGCTTACACGATATGGTCTAAGGCATCCACCAATGACTCTCTCACAACAGAGAGGCCCAGAATCCCATGGTTGTTCAGCCCACAGGGCTTCATGTCTCAGCAGTCCCAGTGTGGAGCTGACGGCCTGGAAGTTTCTTCAAAAGCCGCTGGTCTTCCATTAGAGGCTCAAAACTAGGTTGTAACGTCGGACAACAGAATGTACCAATAGCAACAACACAGTTGATGAGGCCGTCAGGGAGAGGGAAGGCTAGAAGACAAAAGATAGGCTAAAAACCCTTTCTTCTTCCACTTCCTTCATCAGCTGCCACTGAAAGGTGCAGCCCACTATAGGGTGGGTCTTCCCCTTACAGATAGTCTAGTCAAGAAAAGTCCTTACAGGATTGCCCAGGGCTTGCCTTTTAGTGGTTTCTAGATACAGACAAACTGACAAGAAAAAGTAGTCACGACACTGGCTATGAGAAGAGCCTGGCACGGTAGATTCTCCTAATCTCAGTGTTTCAGGCTTGGGGACCAGCAGCAGATGAAGCCTCAAGCTTTGTTTTGCTTCTTTTTCTCTTTGGGTTAAGATGGAGGTCAGCGATGGTCCTCCAGTACTGTCACTCTGACTGTGAGCTCTACTTGTCATGTAGTCTCAAGGACCGTGCCACTCCTGTGGCTTTGCTGGTAGACTTGCTTTGTGTTAATGAATCCATTGGATTTAATGAGATAAAGAATTTAAATAAAAATAATATAACAAATGCTGAAGAGGGTGTTGAGGAAAGAAGAGCAGCCAGTCACTGCTGGTGGGAGTTTAAACTGGTGCAGCCACTATGGATATCAGCTAGAAATAGATCTACATATGATACAGTTATAGCACTCCTGGGCATCTACCCAACGGATTCTATATCCTACTCCAGAGGTCCTTGCTCATCATTGCCGTGTTCACAATAGCCAGGAAAAGGAAGCAGCCTAGTTGTCCATCAATAGATGAACGGATAATAGTACATGTGTGCAATGGTTCTATCCAGCTGCAAAGAGGAATAAAATTATACAATTTACAGGAAAGTGGATGGAACAGGGAAACATTATCCTAAGGGAGGCAACAGAGGCCAAGCCAGCAAACACTGATAGTTCTCTCTTGTATGGACTCTTGGCTTCTGCGTTTTTATATGTGTGCGTCTATGTGAAAGTGAAAGAGGGAAGAGGCCAGAATACCAGAAAGGGGCCCATGAGAGGGGACAATTACTTCCTACATAACATCACCCTATGATTAAATCCTAATAACTGGTATCTATGCTTTACTTAAAACTTAAGTTAAAAAAAAAAAAGCCCACAAAAACAAAAATAAAATAAACAAAACAAACAAACAAAAAACTTTAAAAGTCATGTTTGATTTGGCATCTGATAACTTATAAGAAATTTTAATTTCTTGACTATGTTTTGTTAGAATCCCTAGTCAAATTTACTTCCAGACACATTTTTCTTCTCTTTAGGAATGCTCCTGAAATTATGTGATAATCTGTTTCTGTACATTTCTACACACTTAACTATTTACATTGAGTTTCTCTTTTATTTTTATTTTAGTGCTTTTCGTCTTTCCTTAGTTCCCATTATGTTAATTTAAATCTTCTAATAAAATTCTGGAAAAAAAAAATGGTGCGCAGACACAATGTTAAATAAAACAAAACAAAAGCCCCAAACTAAGAAATGCATTGTTTTGGGTCTAAAGGTGGATCTTCGCAAGCTTTCAGTGCTTGTCAGTATCTTACATCACTGGTCATGGATTCCTAGGCTCCATTCCTGTGTGAAGAAAATAGCTGCTCCCACCAGGCTCTGGTTGGTTTAACAACCACGTCAATGTGCATTGTAACTCAGTAACCAAACTACACGCAGAGCCTGACCGGTTCTCCTCACACTGCCACACCCAGCCAAGCAGCACTGGCTTCTGCAGGATCCTTTCTTACCTCCCCGCCATCCTTCCTCCTTTAAAAATAACATATGCTATATACTTATTATATATGTGCCATATAAACATATAAGTATATATGTGTGTGTGTGTGCACATGCATGTGGGGGAGGGGTGCATGGACAGCTTTGTGCAGTTTGTTCTCTTTTTCTGCTTTTACAAGGACACTTAGGCTTTGAACCTTTAGAGTAGTCTAGGAAGCCACCAGGACTTGCCACTATCTGCTTCTTCTGTCTCCTCTCACTTGCATGACCTTGACACCTTCTTGCTTTCCCCCTTTCAGTCTGTCCTCTCTCCTTCCTTCCCTTCCTTCTTTGCTTGTTTACATTCTTTCTCTTTGTTTTCCAAGACAGGCCCTACCTACATAGCCCAGGCTAACCTTGAACTCAAGAGCCTGCTTCAGCTCTAATGTGTGCCGTCATGCCCAGCTTCTTGCCAGTTCTTTGGACATACTTGTTTCTTCTACGTGCAACACCCCTCCTTGTATGTCGCCACCACCACTCCCTTCCCTTCCTTCCTCTTTAGTATTTAGTGCCATGTCCTCAGTGAGACCCCTTCCGACCACCCTAACTTAAAAGTGCATACTGCAAGAAGAGACTTGATACCCTATGAGCATATACAGGGGGAGGAGGTCCCCCTCAGTCACAGTCATAGGGGAGGGGAGTAAGGGGAAAATGGGAGGGAGGGAGGAATGGGAGGATATAAGGGAGGGGATAACAATTGAGATGTAATATGAATAAATTAATTTTAAAAAGTGCATACTGGAGACTGGCTCTGTATCCTAGTACTAGAGCACTTGCTGGCATATGGGAAGTCCTGGGTTTGAGCCCTGGCACTGCAAGGTGACCTAGCTACACGGCATCTCCTGGCTGTGCTGATCCCCTGTGGTATAACTGTTTCCTCAGAGACAGAAACACTCTAACCAGCAGGAAGCTAGCTCGTTAAGGAGGAAGGTAAGCAACTCAAAATAGCTTAAGGAAGTCCCCGAAACAGACCAGATTCACTAGACCCCACCCCACAAGACTAAGCAATAAAAGCTTGGAATTCTCTCTCAGAGCAGAGGCCAAGCTGCGAAGAAGACTCTCAGACCAGACCAACTGCCTAGAAAAAGCAGAACCCAGCTGTGATGCCTGGAAGAGGTTTGGACTAATTGAGGTATCTGACAAGGTCACTCTCCAACCTGCCAAGCTGCTTGCAGGCTGTGCCGTGTGGTTTCCAGATCTGTGAGTTGTCGCCTGAACTTGGATGGCCTTGGTGATGCAGCTATCAGAATCATTTCTGCTCCTGTAAGTCACTCCTCACCATAAAACTCATCAACTGGCTCACCAAGTTGGACTTCAGTGGTATGTGCACTTAGGGTCTGTCTTGGGTTCCCTATCTGGACTGAGCATTTGCTGTGTCTCCCCAGGAAGAGTTTTGTCACACAACATGCTCTTCACCATTCTCTGAGGTTTCTTTTCTTCCTTGAATTTGTCACTTTATATCAGATCATGCTATCTATATCCTAATCCCTAAGCACACTTGCCTGCTTCAGTGGGCACAGGCTCCAGAAGGCAGGGAATTTTAGTGCCTATAGGTTTATCCCCAGGCACAGAGCAGTACTCTGCAAATGGGACACCCAGAGATTACTGGCATGCTCACTGGGTCAACCAATGCATTCGCTGGGTCTAGAGCTCTCCCTGGCATAGGCTCTTAATGCTTGCCAGTGTCTCTCTGGGGTGTCAATAGGAGGAAGATGAGGGCCTAAGCAGAGAGGACAGCTACAGGCTGCTTCTATGGTATCAGCTGCTTTGGAGCTTATGTTCTATCATGCTTTCCTGGTGTGAACTAGGCCACAGACTCAGCCTCTCTGAGCCTGTTTCACATCTGCAAGTGGGAGACTCTGAGTACCTGTCAGATAGGTGATTCTGAAAATAAACATCGGTGTGTGAGTAGTAAGTCTGGTAAATGCAGTGACTTTGAGAGGTTATTGTTAGTTTCTTTTGAGAAGGTTTGCTTTATTTTCTTTTTGAGATGTCATACTAATTAGAGTTACTATGGTGTGATGAAACATCATGGTCAAAGCAACTCGGGGAGGAAAGGGTGTGTTTGGCTTACACTTCCATATCACTGTTCATCACTGAAGGAAATCAGAACAGGAACTCAAACAGGGTAGGGACCTGGAGGCAGGAGCTGATGCAGAGGCCATAGAAGAATGCTGCTTGTTGACTTGCTCCCCATGACATGCTTTCTTAAAATACTCCAGGACCACCAGTCCTGGGATGACACCACCTGCAAAGGATTGAGCCCTCCCCCATCAATCACTAATTAAGAAAATAAGCCACAGCCAGGCAGTGGCAGGGCACACCTTTAATCCCAGCACTCAGGAGGTAGAGGAAAGGGAATCTCTAAGTTTGAGGCCAGCCTGGTATATAGAGCAAGTCCCAGGACAGCCATGGCTACACAGAGAAATCCTGTCTCAGAAAAACCAGAACCAAAACAGAAAAACAAAAACAAAAACAAAAAAGAAAGAAAGAAAAGAACCCACAACCCAGACCTTATGCAGGCATTTTCTCAGTTGAAGTTTCCTCCTTTCAAATGACTCTAGCTTATGTCAAGATTACAGAAAAGTAGACAGGACCGATGATGTCTTATTGTATAGTCCACACAGGCTTTGAACTCCTTATATAAAGCAAGCTGGCCTTGAACTCCTGATCCTTTTGCCTGAGCCTCCAGGGCTCTGGGATTACAGCTGTGTGCCACCACACCTCACCTGAGTAGTTGTTATTATTATGAAATTTTATTTTTCTCAAACAACTAATTTTCACTTTTAAAAAAATTGTGATTTTGGGGGGGGGGCAAAATTTTATGGTACCATAGGCAAATGAAGCGCTTTGTACAGTGCACCCCATTCTCCAGGGGTTAGGACTGGGAGTGTGAGTCCTGTAATACCCACCACCATGTGAACAGGACTTAATGTTACGCTGGGAAGTCTTACCTCCAGGAAAGGGAATTATGTTAATTCTGGTGAGTAGCTTGGTCCCCTCCAAGCCATGGTCCTTCCCCCATGACATCCTAGAGTCTGGACAACGGGCTGTGATCTATGGCTCTACTCCAAAGCCCTCCTCCATTTCACCTGAAACAGAGGAAACACACGCATGTGGCTGTGGGTGGAGGTGACTTCTGCTCAGGGGCAATTGCCATTCTGAAATCGTTAAACTGTCCACCAGTGACTTATTTCCAGAGTCCCTGCCTTCGCCCAGCTGCTGATAGGCAGAAGTTAAACCTTGTAGCCTTAATGCATGCTTTCTCTCCTTCCCCACAGACTCTCTCTGTTTGCTGACAGCGTCTGCCCATACTGATGCTTGCCTCACCTGGCACTGTCCTCTCCAGTCCCTAGAAGCAACAGCATTCGCCCACGTGCTAGGGACAAAATAAGATTGCTACTCAAAGCCAGCAGTCTTTCTCTGAAGCAGTGTCATCTACAGGCAGAAAACCAAGTGTGCTCTTTCTTCTCGAAGAAAGAGAAGCCGTCCTCCAGACAGCCTTTTGACACAGGGAGGA
>OU015744.1:144829137-144862351 GCA_907169655.1 Acomys percivali
GAAATTACTAATTTGTTCACTAAATCATTGCTGGGGAAGCCACTGAGCTTGTCATAGGAGGGGATGGGTGTTGCCATCAACCAGGTCTTGCCAAAGGAACCTAGTGACATAAGAGGTCTATGTCTTCAGCTCCCTGGTGGGCTAAAAAATAAATCTCTTATCCTAAACGAGTCTCAAACTTCATGAGAAATAGGACGGAAGATCCAACAGATAGTGCCAGAATATCTTTTATTAGTGATTAAGATCAAGGTGATACAGGAGGATGTCACCTAGTGGGAGGGTGGAGTGGCGCTGCTGAGAGGAACCACTCACACCAGGCAGGTGGCATGGCCTTGGCCAGCCTCCCTCTAAGACCAAGGGCGGTGGGAGCATTGAAGGTCTGCTTCCTGTCTGAGAAGGTGAGGCCTTGACTGGACAGAGACATCAATGCTTCTTTCCTTTGGCTACTGGGACAGCTCGCACCAGGAGTAGGGAAAATGGCCAGCAGGATCCATATTGTCATGAAGGGAAACTCTCCTCATGAGGAATAGGGAGCAAAGTGTTCCTGCCACAAGACTAAACCTGCTTCCTTTCTGGGCTCCAACTCAGAACCTCAAGGTGGAGTGATGTGTGCGCTCTGTGGATGCTAGCTGCAGTCTCTCTTGCAGGGCTCAGGACTTGTAGGCACCTACTGTGAGATATGCCTCTGCCTGTTTTCCCTCTAGGGACTTGGAAGGCAGAAAATAGTTTTCTAGCAAGGCCCAGCACAACCCGGAGCAGGGCAGCACACCCTCGCTGCTTGCTGCTTGTTGAATGTCCTAACAAATTAAGCCAACTCACATTACAGGAAGCCAGTACTAGAGCCCCACAGCTCTGGCTTCTGGCCCAGTAATATATGTGTCCTGTTTTAGTCAATGCTCTATTGCTGTGAAGAGAAGCCATGACCACAGATGCGTAGATAGATAGATAGATAGATAGATAGATAGATAGATAGATAGATACATAGATACATAGATACATAGATACATAGATACATAGATACATAGATATAGATATATCTGATAAAAGAAAGCATTTAATTGGGATTTGGTTACGTTCAGAGGTTTAGTCCATTATCAGCATGGTGGGATGCATGGCCACACACAGGCAGACATGGTGCTGGAGGGGTAGCTGAGAGTTCTATGCCTGGATACACAGGCAGGAGAGAGAGAGAAAGAGAGAGAGAGACAGAGACAGAGACAGAGAGACAGAGACAGAGAGAGACAGAGACACAGAGACACAGAGAGAAACAGAAAGACAGAGACAGAGACACAGAAAGACTGAGCCTGGGCCTAGTTTGAGCATTTGAAACTTCAAAGCCCACACTCTCCAACAAACTGCATCTCCTACTAGTGCCACTCCCCATGACTAAGCACTCAAATATGCGAGCCAATGGGGGGCATTCTTATTCAAACCGCCACATATCCTGAGCTGCTTTCTGGTGGCTGTTTCACGATGGCCTGATTTCCCTCAGCCAACACCCTACACACTGCCACCGAGCTCACACACTACAACTGAAGCAGAAGGGGAAGGAGACCTTGATAATAGCTAAGCTCTGTGCCAGCTTCCCTGCTGTGGCCACTTCACTGACCTCCCCTCTGAGCTGCTGTCTTTGTGTTTGCTCATTTCATGGACGGGGGAAGTGTGAACTAAAAAACCTTAGGCACTTGCCGGAGGCACACACCTGACACCAACTCTGAGTCTCACTTGTGCTCTTAACCTCACAGAATACGTTCAGAAGCTAACCAAGACAGCCAGGTGTGATGGCTGGTGTACTTGGAGACAGGAAGATTGTGGTGAGTTCACGAGCGGCTTAGGCTATGAGGTGAGACTATCTCAAAAAGCAAAAAGGAGTTTAACAAAACAACTCAAAGTCTCTGATGTGCTGTGTAATGTGTCAGCGTTACAGCTTCTCACTGCTGTGAAAAAAAAAAAAAATCCCTGAGGCACTCTACTCACAGGGAGGAAGGCTTTTCTCTGGTTCATGTTTTCAGTTTTGGTCTTTGGTCATTTGGTTCCTTCGCTTTCTGTCCTGACTGGGAGAATATGATAAAGCAGAACTGCTCACTTCACTATGGTTGCAAGGGATCAGTTCTCAATATTTCCCTCAACAAGAAACACACACACACACACACACCCCAAAAATACAAAAACACAAAAATGGAAACTGAAACATGCAAGCAAAAGATGAATAAAACAATGCTCAAACTAAGCAATATGAGACACAAAGTATACAAAAAATATCAGTTAACTTGTGTTAGCCAACTACTCTTGAGCACGAGACCTACTCTGAAGTATGATTCACATACCCAGTGACACTCCATTGAGGACAACAAACTTTTCTTCTGCAAGCTGGTGTCGATTGCAGATAACTTATCTGTTGAGGGTGGGAACCGTGTCTACTTCCTGCTCTTGATGCTAGGATTGTTTCTGGCTTGAACTCCTGCAGGCCCTGTGCATGCTGCCCCAGTCACTGGGAATTCATGTGTGCACCAGTCCTGTTGTATCCGGAAAACACTGTTTCCATAAAGTGACCCATCACCTCCGCCTCTTATACTGTTTGCCTCCTTTTTCACATACTTCCCTGGGCCCCAAGGAGCAGCTCAATGGAGACATCCTGTCTAGGGCTGAGTATTCCAAAGTCTCTTGTTCTATGCGTATTGTCCAGTTGTGAGTCTCGTGTTATTTCTCATCTACTGCTGTGGGTATATCAGAATGTCATTGGGGGTCATTTTATTGCTATATCCCTTTACAGAACAATAGCATTTCTTTCCCCCACCCAGGCTCATGGCCTATTGAGTCTCAGGTTCTTGGCAACCTGAGGATTGTCAGGTATGGGTTCCATCTCATGGAGTAAACCTTAAATCCAATCAGAGGGTGGTTGGTTACTACTACAAGGTTTGTGCCACTATTACACCAGCTTATCCCGCAGGCAGGTCACCCTTGTGGATTGTAGGGTTTGTAGCTAGGTTGATAACTCCCTTTCTCCTCTGGTAGCATGCAGGGCACCTTCTAGTAACATGAATGTTTGTCAGCAGGGATAAAGCCTCTAGGTAGGCACCAACTCAATTTCTATGTGTCTGATGAGATATGTAAGTGTTGCCTTCAGCAAAGAGTCTTACCATCATTTTTGTGGAGAGCAACCAATACTTTGGCAATAGCCTGGGATGTTTGGGGTGGGGGTGGGTGGGTGGGTGGAGGGGGGGCAATGACGCAACAAGAAGATCATTCTTGGCACTGGATGTTTCACGTGGTGCTATAAGATATCTAGTTGGAACAATGTCTATCTCATTATTTGGTGACTTTATTTAGATTACTCTTGTATATGTATGTATTTTAGGAAGTTTCTACAGTAGCAAGTTTCCTTCAAATGGCCCTTAGTGTTGTTAGCTGTCATTTCCCACAGTCCCTCCCTTCTCCCTCTCTTCCTTCCCTCTTCCCATTTAGTCCTCCCATTCCAATCCAACCCAGCATCCTCTATAATGATATATTCTACTTCCCCTTCCTTGGGAGATCATCTTCTCCCAGCCAGTCCCTTACTTCTGCCACTATAGAGACTGTAGCACTCATATGGAAGGATTACAAACTAACTCCGTAAGTAAGAGATAAACATACATTTGTCTTTTGAGGTCTGTATTACCTCATTCAGGATGATTGTTTTTAAGCTCTATTTATTTACCTGCAAATTTTATTTGCTTTTCTTAACAGTTGAATGATTCTCAATTGTATAAATGTAGCACATTTTCATTATCCATTCATCAGTTGATGGACATCTAGGCTGTTCCCAATTTCTGGCTATTATGAATAAAGCAACAATGAACATGAATGAGCAAGTGTCCCTAGTAGGTCTATGGGCCTACAATATCTATAGTTCTTAATATTTGTCCTTTTAAATAGAAACAAGTGACTTAAAAAGCCCCCAGAACACGACATAAGGTAAGGACCTCAGCCACCACTGGCCTTTCAATATCTATCATTCACCTCTCAGTCTTGGAATTGCCATTCTCAGATGCAGCATTAGAAGAGAGACACGCACTTAAATTTTATGCTTTGTCAAATCCATAAGCATCATTCCAAAAATGTTCGGCAGGCTCAAGCCAATGTGAAATATTAGGGTGCTAGTTAGTTTTTGTCAACTTGACACAAATCTAGACACATCTCGGTAAGAGAGACCCTCAATGGAGAAATTGCCTCCAACAGATTGGCCTGTAGCCAAGTCTGTGGGGGCATTTTCTTGATTAATGATTGATGTGGAAGGGCCCAGGATACTGTGAGTGATGCTACTCCTCCTGGGCAGGTGGTGCTGTGTGGTACAAGAAGGCAGGCTGAGCAATCAGTGACTTCTGATTTTGCTCCTGCCTCCAGGTTTCTTCCTCGAGTTCCTTAGCTTCCTTTAGTGATGGGTTATGATGTGAAAGTATAAGTGAAATAAACATTTTTCTCTCCAAGTTACTTTTGGTCATGGTCCTTATCGCATCAATAGAAAGGAAACTAGGACGGCTGTTTTCTGAAATTGGTGGGCATTTTTAACATCTAATTTGGCTTTGTACTTATTGCGGTCTGTAACCTTCTCTCCTTGACAGAAACACTTCAGTCCCATTTTGTTGCAGCCATGAGAAAAGTCGCTAATACAACTGCAGGCTCCCAGGTAGTATATTGTTAGCATAAAAACAGCCATCACTTAGAATTTTTAAAAAAGCAAATTTTTTGGAGAGGTCCTAGTTTGTCACAGACATAGTTCAGAAAGCAGACCAACTTTCTCTCTTCAAACAAGGGTTTGTTTTAAGCATTCTCTTAAAACAAACGGGCGGATGGTGAGCACTCCCATCTGAATCCAGGGCAGGCACTCAGCGGGTGCTTCTGCATCCGGCGTATACAGTCTGTGCATCCTATAGGACTGAAGATGGCTTTGCTTTGAAGAGTTTCAACGGCAACACACTGACTCTTTCAGTTCTGGCTGCTGGGCAAAAAAAAAAAAGAGCAATCGATATCAATAACGGCTGGCCCCTGCAACGAGTGTGCTCTGTGCCAGATGCACATGGCTTGTGAGCATCATCATAATAGTCCCCATGAGGTATTCACTGTTATTACTTCCAGTCAACAGATAGAGAGCTGGAGATGGAGAGATCCCAAAGCTTCTAAGTAGGAGAGAAGGCATCTGAATCCAGTCATCTGATTAGAGCCTGTGCTGTTGGCCTTCAAGCTCTACTGTCTTCAACCCTGTGTGTATCCACCATTAGCACATCCTGCAGAGCCCAGCACATCACAGAAAATAGGGACTCTTTGGGGATGTGCCATCAAGGCTTATAAATATAGCATTGTGTTTAGCCCTCACAATATCCTCCCCCTCCCCCAATGCAGGCACTGAGTACCCCATTTCCCTCCACATGACAATGCTGTCAGTTGCTTTAGAGTTGGCAAGTGGTGGAGCTCACATTCAAACTTAAGCTTTTTCCTTTGCTAATTCTGTTATCTTGCATTTCCTCCCCTACATAGTACATCAAGCCCCATAGAATAGGAAAACACCTCTAGGCAGAAAAAAAGATGCTGTCGATCCAGTTGGAACACTATATATTCAATCTCCTAGCCTGCCTGGCCACTAAGATGGCACCGCCTAGACTAATAAAATATTGATAGGAAATATGTTGGAAGATGTGAATGGATTCTTGGAAAATCTCCGACCTTCTATCCCTACCCAAGTCTTCCTTCCTTGAATGTGGTTGTCAATGGCAGATCCCCAGTAGCAACCTTCTAACCACAAGGCCACAGGCCAAAGGAATCTAAGAGGTGGTTTCCCTAACATCAGAGTATTAATCAATGCAGAGACTCACCTAACTCTGTGCCTCAAATGCCATGATCCTGCCTCCCGCTTCAGCTTCCTGAGTGCTGGGATCACAGACATGTGCAATATCTGTTTTCCCCTGTTCTTCTTATGAAAAATCCATTTGATTTAAGCTTTTCCTAATTAGCATTCTGTTACTTGCTGCCCCAATCAGCTCTCATTTATAGAAGACTAAGACCCGTTTCTAGTAGCTTTACTTTCCATATGTCTGAGAGTTAAACTTTTATTTACTATATCTATTTAATTGATATTTTCCTGCCTTCCTAGTGAAAGTACCCTGAATATTTTATAACTTTAAGATATCCTAATGTCATAAGACATGACAATCTGAGAAGCTGTTCCTTAGAATAAGCGTGAGTCATTCCTTACTGTAGGTTCCCATGCTTTGTATCACATGACAGAGTCTGGCAAAAGTCAAGTTTACTAAGACACTCAGCACTTGACCCCATTCCCAGGGCACTTAGCAGCCCTAAAACCCACATCAAGCAAGGGTACTAGGTACATAGATGTTGACTGGCCTGCCCAAGAGACAGAGTTGACTGGTACCAAAACAGAAGCTTTGGAAAATATGTTCATATGTGAAGAGGATCTAAGTGAAATTACCAAGTAACAGAGGAGGCAGAGCTCCAACTGGACATCTCATGTCATAAAATGAAGCTTCCAGTGCTGGGATTGAGTTATGTCTAATTGAATTGTTGGCCAAAGAGGTCCCATGGGAACCTCCAAACAACCCAGGCTGTTGCAAAGACAATAGGATGCTCTCCACAAGCTGACAGCAAGGTCCCATCCCTAAAGACTACACCTACCTAATTCACTAATCATGGGGAAATTCACACACACACAATATATATTATTATATATATATATTTCTTTGCCTCCCAGTGGATTTCACTGTCTTCACATGACAGATCAGGAAGCAGAAAGTATGGCCTGTGGAGGTGAGGTCTATTCCCTGCTAAAGAGCTGCTTTCAGCCTCTGAGAACACAGGGACCACACCCCTGTGCTCATCATGCAGATGGGTTTATTTATTTATGTATTTTTGGGATCAAGTCCTGGGTCTCAGTTTTCTAAGCAAGCAGTCTATCACTGAACTACATCTCAACCCTATCCTCACCCCAACAACTTGAAATACAGAATCCACAAATGACACCACATTGCAAGGCTCCGGTAGAAGCAAGTGTTCTGAGGCTGCGTGCTCTGGAAGGAGGGAGTTTTGGAGCCAGGTGGTCCAAGCCCCTATGTGAGGGGGGGGCTCCCCTAGCAGTCAGTCTCTGGGGCAATGCAACTTTGATTTTCATAACACAACCATTTATTTATGTTTCAAACACATTGTGGAATTTAGAGCCTAGAACAACAACTGCCTGTAGGAGATATATATATATATATATTTTTTTTTAATTAATTTATTTTTTTTATTGAGTCAGAGTCTTGATATGTAACCCATTCAGGCTTATAAACCTATGGGGACCATTCTTACTTAAACCACCACCACACAGGCATTGAACTCACCATGTTCCTGCCTCCACTACCAAGTACTAAGATTAGAGGCATGTATTGCCATACTCAGATTTTTTTTGAATAATTTTGAATGCTATCATATAGCCCAAACTACAACCCGCCCTAGAGTCACATGGTCTAGAAACATCTGGATTTTTTTCTATTCCCAAGTCTTCTGGAGACCTTAAGTAGGTCCACATAGCATGTAACATAGTTGAGTGACTGTTCAGTACCAACACTTTATGTGAGCAGAAAGACATTGGAGTCTGTGCTGCCTAGATTTTATGTAAACTTGACACAAATTAATGTCATCTGAGAAGAGGGACTTCTTTGGGCTATGGGCCAACTTATAGAGAATTTTCTTAATTAGTGATTGACATGACAGGGCCCAGCCCATTGTGAGTGGTGCCATCCCTGGGCTGTTTGGTCCTGAGTTCTATAAGAAAGTAGTCTGAGCAAGCCATGTTAGCAAGCCAACTGGTAAGCAGCAGTCCACCATGGCCTCTGCATCAGCTCTCGCCTCCAGGTTCCTGTCTTATTTTGGGTTCCTGTCCTGACTTCCTTCAGTGTTGAATATTGATGTAGAAGTGTAAGGCGAATGAACCCTTTCCTCCCCAAGTTCTTTTCTGGTCATGGTGCTTTGTTTCAGCAACCAAAACCCTGACTAAGACAGCATCCCAAGCCTGGGTGGTGTCACATGCTTTTAATCCCAGCACTCAGGAGGCAGAGACAGGTGGATCTCTGAGTTTGAGGCCAGCCTGGTCTACAGAGCAAGTCCCAGGACAGCCAGGGCTACACAGAGAAACTCTGTCTTGGAAACAAAACAAAACCGTGTCAGCTTAGCTTCTATCAGCTACCTGATACTGGGAAAGTTAAATAACTTTTCTAAGCCTCTGTTTTATTGTCAATAAAATGGGATCATTCTATCAGCATAAAACAGATTACTCCTGAAATAGAGTGGCTTAAAAACAATGGACATGTAGTATCTCATAGATCAGGGTATCAGGAACTTAGGGGAGACTTAGCTGGGTCTGGATGAGGCTGCTAAAAAGCTCACAGAGTTCAGCCAGGGAAGTGGCTGGAAGACTAGCTCGGGCTGTGGGGCCTGGGTCTGAGGAATTCAGGCCCATGATCAGCCCTCTCAATTGCTGGCAATCACAGGACGGGTTGCGACTACAACTGAACTAAGTGACAGCTGTTGATAGAACCCATTCCTCTCCTCCTCCTCCTCCTCCTCCTCTTCCTCCTCCTCCTCCTCTTCCTCTTCTTCTTCTTCTTCTTCTTCTTCTTCTTCTTCTTCTTCTTCTTCTTCTTCTTTTTCTTCTTCTTCTTCTCCTCCTCCTCCTCCTCCTCCTTCTTCTTCTTCTTCCCCTTCCTCCTCCCCCTCCTCCTCCTTCTCTGAGACAGGGTTTCTCTGTGTAGCCCTGGCTGTCCTAGACTCACTCTGTAGGCCAGGCTGGCCTTGAACTCACAGAGATCCACCTACCTCTGCCTCCCGAGTGCTGGGATTAAAGGCATGTGCTACCATGCCTGACCACTCCATGATTTTTGTCACTTTGTTAAGAGGACCTCTCCTGATGCTTTGTTCTAATGTTGCCAGTCTCAGATCCACTCTCAGATGTCTCAGCATACCCATCCATGGTGATGTTATAAAACCAGCAGCAACCAGTGGCCTCCCAGATGACTGGAACAGTTTAAATTGTCACCTATGTTGTTCCTTTTCCTTTTCTGATTGCCTGGGGACCATGAGGAGCCCTCATTCAGTTCCAGTGATTTGCATGCTGCGGTCAGCAGGGGCTAGAGGACATCAAGTCACTGTCACAAGAAAGTTGCTGATCTGTGGTTTGTGGCCTGCTTCTGCCAGACAGTGTTGTGGCCAAGCCTATTCCAGCAGCAGCAGTGGGGACTGTGCTGGAAATGGAAACAACTCCCCAGGATAACTGAAGTGTCTCTTTTTGTTGGGCAGGCCTGTTAGCATCAATGCCTTCCTGGTGGCTGCGACTATGACCTTAGTTCCTTGCAGGCCACCAGTTTGATCTCTGTGGAAGCTTCTGGGTCTCCCTTCAGCTCTCCCGTCTTCCTTCTACACAAACAGAACCCCTATTCATTAGCTGGAACAAGGTAACCAAGAGCAAAATCTACACTGGCCCGGCTTTCACAGCAAGCTGCCAACAGGATAAGTAGAGGCAGTGTGTGCAGCTCCTGGAGGTGGAGTGTGCCTTTCTTCACCTCTTCTTCCTCCCTGATGATGGGAAGGGTGATATCATCAGCGCTCCAGGGGCCAATTGGGGTCATAAGTGACTTGGGCAACAGAGACCACTTAGGGCAGAGTAGAAATTCAAAAGAAACCCAAGGAGGATTCATTTCCAATCCTGGGCTGGCTGCCTGCCTCTAGACCCCTTGATCATTAGGGAGTTATAGGTGTAATTCTCTCTCTCTTTCTCTCTCTCTCTCTCTCTCTCTCTCTCTCTCTCTCTCTCTCTCTCTCTCTCTCTCTCATGCAGAGAGAGAGAGGGAGGTGGACATCAGATGTCTTTCCTCTATCTTTTTCTACCTTATTCAAGACAGTGTTTCTCAGTGAACCCAGAGTTTGACAATTTGGCCGGACAGGCTGGTCATCAAGCCCCTGGGATCTGCCTCGGCCACCCCTTACAGTACTGGGGTTATGCAGTGCATTACTCCACCTGGGTTTTATTGGATGCTGGGGACCCAAACTCAGGTCCTCATGCCTACACTGTGAGCACCTGACCCATGAAGCCACCTCCCCACAACCTAACTTTCTAAAGCCACTTCTGTTTTCTATTGGAAACAAACATCACTCTAACTACATTGCAGTGGCAATAATCAATACTCCCTATACAGAATACTATTAGGGCTTTCTTTTAGCAGTAGTGGAAAACTCCATTAAAATGGTTCCAGGAAAAGGGTGGGGGGAGACTCATCATTCATACTCTCATGTGACACATATTGAGCTCCTCTAATGATAGGATTCAGATGAACTATGGGCTTAGATGTAAAGAAGTCTTAGTCATCTCAGGGAAGTTAACTGCCAAACTTCCTAGAAGAGGACCAGAGTCAAAGGGGATGCTTAGCACTGGTAGGCCGTTAGAAAGGTTGTAGTCTCTTATGTCCAGAGAGAATCTTCCAGGACAGCACAGGGTAGGGCAGTCAGTGGGCCTCCCTCCTGTTTCTGTTCCTTCCTTCCCTGGGAGAGACAAGTCACTTTCTAAAAGCCCCCACCCTCTGGCTGCCAAAATCTTACACACACACACATACACACACACACACACACACATATACACATGTCTCTTGTGCCATAGCCAGGAAGCCCTGCACATTTTCTGTTACAAAGGGTGGTATTAACTCATTTAAAAACAAAAAAATTTCAGAAACTTAGTTGTACACTATATGGTTCATTCAAAGCCTTGTGTGGATGATTTTTAACCTGTATGGTATATTTGTACATAGGCACACACTTTTTTAGTTATGTGGGAGGTGATATGTGTCTAATAGAAATATACATAAGCAAATGTGTCTATGTATGTGTAATATACAGAGGACCAAAAGTTTAGATAAAAAAGATATAATGTATTCTTTACAAGGCCCAGTTTGACATTTTTTCCTAAAGAAAGTAAATATACCTTTCATTTTACAATCCATTAGAAATAGCAAATATTTCCTTGATTTTCACTGAGATTCCTTTCAAAAACTCACAATGCTTGTCATTACTGCCGTTGTTGCTACAGTGGCTCCCATGATGAATGGGAGAAGGGAAAGACTGGTCCTAGTCAAGATGCTCTTCATCTGCCCCAAAGCACAATGGTACTTGTCTCCTTGAATTTAACCCTAGGGGATGTGGTCTGGGAAGATGTGAAGACCAGAAGATGAGACCCACACAAGCAAACACTGCAGAGGTTAAACATTCGCGTTATCTGGACATCCTCTTCTTGTCTTTCTTCAGCTCCTTGTATAACCAAGTGAACCAAATGCCTCTGGTGGAGATCTCCTTGGAGAGATGAACGACCTGCACCCCACCCGGCCCTGCCCTTTCGGCTCTTGAGGATTTCTCTACTACCGTTTTCTCCTCCTCCTCTTCCTCCTCCTCCTCCTTCTCAGAAAGGAAGAGGGGAGAGAGTTTGTTTTATGTTTAGTAGAAAAGAATGCCAACAACTTATTTTGCATGCAAGTCTAAAGAGAATGTGGCAAAAACTAAGATTCAGGATAAGGTGAAAGGGGACATCTAGACAAGAAATATGTACGCCCTGCCAGTCGTATTGGTACCTCCAGTATCTGGGCAAACTGTTCCACCTACTGTTGGGGACAAGCCTCAAGACAGCAGAGAACCACCAACAGTGAGTGCTTCAAGCCAGTTAGCGATAGGACTCCAGCTCCTGGTACTGGCCCATCGAGGGGAGGGTCCAGCAGTGTTTTCTAGAATCCTTTCTTGTAAGATATCCAGCATTATGATGTCATTAAGCAAATAGGGGCCAGAAAAATCTGCCACCACCTTCAGAATCTTATTCAGAAAGAAATAAAAATGTTTTGTTCTTCTTTTTTGCAGCTTCCTGCCCTCTTACCCTCTCCAGCAACATAGGAAGCCGTTAGTCTGGACTAAGTTCCTAGTTCAGTTCCATCACTCAAGGAGAAACATCAAAATGGAGTCCCTTAGCCGAGCGCAGTGGCACACACCTTTAATCCCAACAACTCAGGAGGCAGAAGCAAGAGAATCTTTGTGAGTTCGAGGCCAGCCTGACCTATAGAGTCCAGGACAGTTAAGGCTGTTGCACAGAGAAAGCCTGTAAAAGTAATTTTATTCTTCTGGATCAACTGTTATCTGGGAGGCTAACTACCTCCTTCTGCTAACCAAGCCTAGTCCTGGAAGCTTCTCGCCTCTGTACAATCTAACCTAGACCTAAAATGTCTTAGCCTCTGAGACTTACTGCTTAATAAGCTCAATCTTACCTGTTATTTCTGAGTTCTGGGCTGGCTGGTTCAACTCAGCTGTTCTGGCTCAAACTCTTCTCCCAGCTGACTTATTTAATCTGGCTTTTCTCTTGGCCTGGAATTGCTCTGCTTGGCCTCAAACTAATTCAGCAATCTGCTCTAATCTTCTGGCTTCTTCTCATTTTCTGGCTCATTCCGTGTTCACCTGAGCTCTTTCTCTGCAACCCTTCTATTACTGTCCTGGTGAAAAACTGCCTCCTCTCTGAAAAACTACTTTTAAGTAGCCTCCCTTTCCACTTTCTTCTTGTAAGAGTTGGGTGTATCCTAGTCTGTCAAATCTCATATTCATCATCTTTTCTGCCACATTACTTTCAAACATAGGTGCTTCCTTCTACAGACTAACTTAACCTTTGTTGGGATTAAAGGCATGTATCATCATGCCTGGATCTAAGCTTATCTTTACCTGACACTTGCTCTATACCAGGCTGGCTTTGAATTCAGATTTGTTTGCCTCTGATTTGAACTCAGATTTGTTTGTATTTCAGCCACATCACACAGACCTAGAAGGTCTTTGGACGTGATCTCTAGCCAAAACAGCCATGCTCTGAATTAACATTCTTCTACAGAGTCCCTTGTGCTGAAGTTCACATCACCCCGTGAAACTAAGCTGTTTATCTGACCTTGAAACAGACAATGTTAGCAAGAGGACAGTCATAATGTCCAAACAAGCCAGTTGTAACTGGCCTAATATGGAAACTCAGCCTCTTAATCCTTAAACAAAAGAAGCAGTTTGCAATGAGCCTACATCAATTCCTATCTGGTTCCTTCTGGCTCCACTCGCCCCTCACTTAAAGGGCTTAGGATGTGACTGGATGGTAAGAGTGTGAATTGATGGTAGGGCACTGGCCTAGCCTGGGTAAGGCCCTAAGGCCCACTGTCACAAAAACAAACTTCACAAGTCATCAGTCCAATTTTTCATTTTGTATTGCTTTCTGGAGTCCCTCCTCTGCCTTTAAAACCCAACACCTCAGCTCTTATCATGGTAACGATGTCTAGTAGAGTGGAATGTTGCCCCATTCCAGGATTCACAGGGAAGCCAAATAAGATCTTAACACTAAGTTGTAGTGATCTTGTCTTTTGGCAATTCTTAGCTAAAGCTGGGGGTTTGCAGTGGTACTAATGGATTTAAGTAAAGCCCAGCACTGTGAGTCAGCTCTCCAGAGGGATGATTCTTTTTTTTTTTTTCCTTCTAATCAGTACAAATGGACCACTTCCTCTAAGGCGGGGCATTTTGCTGAGCACCAAGTGGTTAGTTGGAAGGCCAGAGGGGAAATGAGGCCCCTTACTGCCTGTGCTACTCACAGCCAAAGCAAAGCTGTTGCTTCTGCATATCTCAAAACCTCCAGCCCTGTGGCTGAGGCAGTAGTGCATCTCCCCACTGTGGAGGAGTACAGGTCTCCAAGCTCTGCGTGGCCTGCATCTTCAGCTCTGTCGGCCCTGCGGCATCAGGGCTTTGGTGTCAGGCCCTAGTGCTGGGTCAATGTCTATCAGAAGAGGAGGCTGGGGCAGGTGTACCACAGCAAGCATCCTACTCTGCTTCTCCGCCTCTTCTCTTACCCCCAACTAAACCTTGTCCTGAATTATTGCTAGGATGGATGCTTACCTTTGTTGTTCTTTCCATGTGCTTTCTTTACATATACATTTTTTCACTCTCCCTTCCTTCCTTCTTCCTTCTTTCCTTCCTAGGGCCCCAGTGTACAGTAGGCAAGCAGTCTACCTCTGAGCCGTGACCCAGACTACAGCTGAACGTCCTGACAAGGGCTTACACTTGTCCTTCCTCTTTCATCTTGGGCCCACTCTTAGAATTGAATCTCTTGTCTAGTTTCTCCTTTGGACGCACAAGCACTAGAGTCACGAGGTAATGGCTGCTTAACCAAGAAGAAGGGTTTTAAGTCCCTATCTCGTATGCCACATCAGTAGCATATCCTTCTGTGAATCGCTTCCTTCTCAACTGTCCTTTTCCTACATGAGTTGGGGGAGGGATGACATCAGTGTAGCCATATTTTAGAACCTAAAAGACACAGTAGCATAAGAATATCCT
The DNA here is from genome assembly GCA_907169655.1 of Acomys percivali. NCBI lineage: Eukaryota > Metazoa > Chordata > Mammalia > Rodentia > Muridae > Acomys > Acomys percivali. Next base: position 144,843,541 of record OU015744.1, read on the forward strand.
ACAGTGACACAAGCAGCACAATTGGGGTGTTGGCTCAGTTTTGTGACATTGTCACTGATGCAATTCCTTTCTGTCTTGTTGCTCCAACAACATCCCTATGTGTTCCATTTCTCTATATCGCTCCAGAAGGCTCTTCCTATTACCTCATTCCACTACTGGAAAGGGGAAATGCATATGGAGGGCCTACCTCTTGCTAGTCAGACCTGTAGGTGCATCCCTTGTGTTCACACTCTTTAGCAGGACCACAGTCTCACAGACACACTAACAGCAGCAGAGTTGGGAAATGGAACGTTTAGCTCAGATGGCCATGAATCCAGCAAAAAGCAATACCCCCATGGAAGAAAGGAAGAATGGGTTTGGAGCAACTAGCCAGCTCTGCTAGGCTGACAGAGCCACGTGAAGACATCTTCCATTCTCAGGTGTAAGCTGCTTTTGATCTTTCTTGTATTTCAATTCTGAAGTCCCAGACCTTACCCCTTCTACCTACGTGTGTACTCCTGTGGCCACCCTGCCAGGCATCCCCTTCTTTACCTACACTGTTCAATCTCTTTGGTATGTTTCTAAGAAAAACCAGGCTTGCTCATTAGCCATTCTTCATCTATAGATGTAAGGTGTGTGTATGGAGAGAGGAGTCCAGACTTAAAAGAAGCAAGTTAAAATATTTCTTTTTTGCTTTAGGCTGTAGATCATGTAACAAGAATTAGACCTTGGCAGAGTACAAGAAGAAAGCCACAAGGTGTGAATTCCATAGGCATGGTTAATAACAGAAATCCTATACCACCCAGCACTTTGTTTTTTCGAGACAGGGTTTCTCTGTGTAGCCTTGGCTGTCCTGGAGTCACTTTGTAGACCAGGCTGGCCTTGAACTCACAGTGATCCTGTGAGCCTCTGGCTCCCAAGTGCTGGGATTAAAGGTGTGTGCCACCGCATCTGGCCACCCAGCACTTCTTAAATAGTCCCTTCATCTCACTGAAGCTAAATAGAAAATCTATAAGGAAGTTATCTACTGTGTTTTAGTGCTGAGAAAGCTGGTACTCAGCCCAGGGGACCACTTGCCCAACTCAATCATCTTGCAGAGGTGATGTCAGAACCTGGATGTGCCTGCTGTTTGAGCCTGCCCTGTATTTTCTGCATTCTTCAGGATGTGGTTGGCAGTGCTTCCCCGAGGAGCACCTGGGTTACACAAATCATGGAAGAGCTCTGGTCACCTCAGAAGGAAGTGTGTATAGGGTTCAATTGCAGATCTTCCATGACGCCTACAGCGAGCCCACAACCATGTCCTTTAAATTGTTGTGTGTGTGCTTAGGAGAAATTTATTCTTTGAGATGTCGTCGCAGTTCTTTCTTCTCTTCTACCCCATTCTTGGTCTGCTGAGTGTGCCTCAAAGCTTCTGAAGTTTCAGTCAATGCACTTTTCCTTGTCCATGTTTGAACCTATCACTTCTCCACCCTGTCCTCCCTCCTGACATTCCCTCTTCTGCTTAGTCTTGTCTGCTCATCATGGCTCTGCTGTGTTGCTTGTGCGACCGACTGATTCTTTCATTTCAAGAGCTTCTGTTCAGTTCTTTTTCAGCACTTCAATTTCCTTGGCTCAATTTTGTTTTCTCCTTTACAGTTTTGAATGTATAGTCCCTGTCACAGGTGGTTTCATCCATACTGGTAATGTTCTCTTCTGGGTCCTGAGTTAAATCCTTTTCTCTATTCATCCAACCTGAATCACCAATATGGCTAGTTCTCTTGAAAGACAGGATTCTGAATCTTCCTGACATTTCAGAATCTCGGCATCTTTGGTTTCCTTAGTTGAACTGTGAGCCTGTACAGCTGTCACAGAGCAGGTGTCAATTTTCTTGCTCATTTTTTCTTTTACTGTTTTGAATTTATTCTCTGAGTTACCAATGACTTCATCTACATTGGTAACCTGGTTTTGGGTTTCTTTGTTGTGTTTACTGCATCTATTGGGATGGCTGAAAGTTTTACTTATTTATTTATTTTTGGCTTTTCAAGACAGGGTTTCTCTGTGTAGCCTTGACTATCCTCGACTTGCTTTGTAGACCTGGCTGGCCACAAACTCACCGCCATCCACCTGCCTTTGCCTCCCAAGTGCTGGGATTAAAAGGCATGCGCCACCACGGCCTGGTGATGGCTGAAAGTTTTATCTTTCCCCTTCCTAACTCTATTTGTTTCACCTGATGAGTCCTTCTGGGGAGCACTTGGGATTATACTGCTGTCTGTGGGGAGGGAAAGTGGTGACACAGTGATTTACCGGTGGCCCTGGTGGTGATGGCAGCAGGAGACACTTGTGGACGTCACTTGTGTCCCTGATAAGATTCTGCAGCATTGGCACCCAGATACTTGATGAGTAAAACGTAGTTTACAGTTTCTTTAGCGATAAAGGTATCAGGAGCTCAGTAGTCAAGTGTGGACAGACAGGGAAATAGGGGATAAAGGTACGAATGAGAGGGAAAGGTCAGAGGTGTGAGGGGCGGGAAAGGTCAGAGGTGTGAGGGGCAACCCAGACAGAAAGAGAGGGACAGAGACGGAGGAATAGAGTGGAGGAGCAAGAGAGAAGCAAGAGGAGAGAGAGGGAGAGAGAGAGAGGGAGAGAGAGAGAGAGAGAGAGAGAGAGAGAGAGAGAGAGAGAGAGAGAGAGAGAGAAGAGGAGGGAGGGAGATATGGGTTTGTCTCTAGGGTGCCCCTCCCCCTCCCCCGCTCTCCCTTGCTTCTACAAATAAACTTCTCTAAATCGTATCTGTTGCCTGGCATCTTATTTTTCCTATACGATTCATTGGCATATGTGTACAATCGATTTTTATCTTGAGTTCCTTAAATCTTTTTCACCCTACTCCACCCCAACCCCTTCTAACACCCCCAACACCAGGTAGGGGAGAAAGAAGGTTAGTGGGGAGAGGGAACGTAGTTTTCCTTAGCTACTTCCTGCTATTTAGGGTCATCGGGTTCCTTGGGGGAAAGTTCAATCCTCGGTTCAGGATGTCTCCAGCTTCTCTCAAACTGCATCAACAACAACCAGGAGCAGGAAGGGAACCACCAGCAGCCTTCTTCTTTCTCTAAGCCACCGCCCCCGCACCCCCCTCCCCCCCCTTCCCGCATTTATTCCAACTGGCAAAGACCACACCCCTGCATGAGGCAGTTCCCAGCTGACAAAGATCAGGCACCCTCTCAGGAGGCAGTTATCAGCTGTGGACAAACTGGAGCAGCCCCTATATCCCACACCTGGGATTAAAACAAGAACATGTTTACATATAACCCAAAACTTCCACAAGAGTTTCTCTGTGTGGTAGCCCTGGCAGTCCTGGACTCACTCTGTGGACCAGGCTGTCCTCCCAACTCACAGTGATTCACCTGCCTCTGCCTCTGCTGGCATTAAAGGCTCCTGCTGTGTGTGTGTGTGTGTGTGTGTGTGTGTGTGTGTGTGTGTTTAACTGCGCATTATATGTAATGCCATTCTCTTTTCTTCTTCTTTCTTTTCTTTTCAACTTTTTTGTTGTTTGTTTGTTTGTTTGGTTTTTTGAGACAGGGTTTCTCTGTTTTAGACCTGGTTGTGCTAGAATTTACTCTGTAGACCAGGCTGTCCTTGAACTCACAGAGATCTGCCTTCCTCTTCCTCCCGTGTGCTGAGATTAAAGGTGTGTGCCACCACTGCCCAGCTACCGTTCTCTTTTCTTAGTATATCAATTCTAATTTTAAAAAGCTTTTTGGTGGTTCTGGAGCTTGTAAGGCATTTTCTTTACTTTTGTTTTTTTCTGAAACAGAGTCTTACTGTGCAGCCCCTGGCTGTTTGGAAACTCAGAACCAGGCTGCCCTAGAACTCTCACAGATCTGCCTGCCTCAGTATCCCAAGTGTGGCATTAAAGGAACGCACCAACATGCTCCAATTGTGTAGTGCATTTTCACTGGCTTCAGGCCCCTTCCAATAACAGTATGCTACAGAAAGTGGCTGCAGGAACTGGGTTGGAGGCAGCCAAGAGGTACTGCCTAATAGGTAGAGTTTCTGTTTGAGATGATGAAAGATTTTCTGGAACTAAATGTTGATAGTTGCACACAATGTAACTATGCCTAATGGCCCTGAATGATACCTTTAAAAATGGTTTAAAATGGTGAATGTCACTTAGTATTTTTATCTTCGTTATGTAAATAAGTAAGGAACGAGGAAAGAAAGGAGACCAGTCAAGAGACAGTGAGAGGAGAGGGAAGCGGAAGGCCTTCCATCTGGGCTGCTTCTGCTTTCTGCCTCAGGAGAAAAACTGTGTTACAAGAACCTGCAGAAAACAAAGCCGTTTCTCAGCTTCAGCTCTGAGAAGTTAAAGCTGAATAAAGGAAGTGTTTCATCTGTTTAATTAGCATACTTAATGCAATGCAGAGCTAGGAAGTGATGGGGGGTGGGGAGGGGATGCCACCAGTGGCAAAGCAGCTAACACAAAAAAGTCCCTACAAAGGGCACAAAGACGACAGACAAGGAGACAGAAGGGCTGATAAAAGGCAGAGTCAGTCCAGAGGACAGACAGCAATGTGACAGCAGGCAGGACACGCACCAGCAAGCTAAGTGGGTGTAGTGTCGAGACGCGTCTTTGTTTAAAGTTCATTGGAGATTGGTGTCAGTGGAGCAGCAGTGACAGGAAGGCAGACCGCTGACTCAGTCACTCCTTACAAGGTGCCTGACAGGCCTGGAGTAAACACAGGCTTTACATGCCCCTGAGGATCCTGCTGCAAATTAAAACACAACCGTAAATACGCACCCAGCACCAACTCTTTGTTTCTGCAGACATTTTGAAGTTTGCAGTGCTATGCAGGTGTCTCTCTCTCTCTTCTTCTTCTTCTTTTTTTCCTCCTTAAAAGCAAAGCCAGTTTTGTTTATAACTGGGCAAACAAGAGCAAAGATTTTTGCTAGTTACTCATGACGCTGTTTTCCCATGCACTTACCATATTTTCCTGGGTCATTTTGACCTTCCCCTCGCCTAGCAACTGTCTCCCACACATGGCAGATACTTCTTCTTTCTCTTGCCATATAATTCTCCTAATGGGTCATTCTGTCTGGTACCCACTGCACACTTAGAGAAGTCGTAACTCTGGGGGGCTTTGGGGAGTGGAAGTGTGCTCTGGAAGAAGCTAAAAGACAGAGGCAGAAGTCTCAGGCATCGGGGTCAGCCTGAAACACAGGAGTTGAGAAGTTCCCCAAGCCTGGCCCTGTGGGAAGAAAACCACAATCTACTAGTGAGGCCAGGCAGCACCGGAACCAGCTCTCGGTCAGCGCTGTCACCACTTCTTACCTTCCAGCCATAGTCACAAATAATTCATTCTTGTCTAGGGTCTAGCTTCATCCAAAAAGAGTGTTGTGTCTGAAGGCTGTTGTAAGAAGTTGGCATACGCAGAGTGGCTTAAAGCTGCCAAAACCTATTCCCTCGAGGTCCTGGAGGCTGGAAATTTGGAGGGGGGCAGTCTAGCTCTTGATGAAAACTCTCTGGATGGGTGGTGGGGGCATTTTGCACCGTGTCTGTCCCCTTGCCTCTGATGTGTCCAGTAGGTTCAAGTACCTTTAGGCTTGCAGCCAGCATCTCTTTTCTCTTCCCATCTTTTTTTTTCTTCTTTAAATAAGAATGCTAGTTGTGCTGTATTAGAGGCTCGCCCTATTTACAAACAACTTCATCATCGCCAGTTCTATCTGCAATGGCTGCTTGCAAGTGAAGTTAAGACTTCTGTAAGTCTTTGTAAAAGACACACAGCTCAGTCCACAGAAGAGACTAGAGCTACATTCTTGGTCAAGATAAAGGCAGTAGGGTGCAGGAGGGGAATTGCTTTGGAGTCTGATTTTTGTTGTTGTTGTTGTTGTTGTTGTTGTTCTTGTGAAGAAATCCAGGAGGCTGGGGAAATGCTTGGTTTATCTGAGGATCTACGTTCTGGGTTATGAGAATGGAGGACGACAGCCTTCTCTCCACACTCTTAGGCTCTGGAATCCAGCCTAGCACAGCTTGAAGATCCCTCTGGTTCCTGTTTCCATGGGCACCATGACAGAAGTGTGCCACAGAGAATCCCAGTTTGGCTCTCAGTCCTTAACGAGAGAAAACACAAAAGAAACAAGTACCTGCTACAAACACAGGCAGACCCTGTTCTAAGTTTAAGCTCATAGCTACTGTGGTTTTGAATGGGTGTACTTCCCCACAAGTCTTTGGTTGGGAAAACTCACGAAAGTTATAGGTGGGCATCTTGAGGTTGACTCACAAGGATGGAACACTCGTGAAGGACTGGAGGCTGCCCCTCTGTCATCAGGGCCACTGTGTGGACTAGGTATTTCCGGGTTCTTGATATCTTCTTTAAAATACTGAAGAGGTGCACCCAAATAGCAAAGCAGCAAGATGTTTTATTCAAAGACAAACCACGAGTAGACAACAGATGTACTGCAGGGAACAGCCTGCTGCGGGGGTATCGTGCAAGGAACAGCCTACTGTGGGGTAGCGTTTAGAGCAGAGGATTATTGTTTGGGGAGTCCCTTTTCAGGGACTAGGAGGAAGAGGAGCTGGTTTCTGGGCGTGGGGTGTGCCTGGTTTTCTGTTTTTATTAACGAGTTTGGGTTACATAAACCTTTATTCATTGTACACGTCCTTTCCCATAATGCATCTGACTTAATCATATGCACAGCCAACTGTGCACATGCCTAAGATGGTAAATAGAGAATTTCCCCCGAAAGTTTATCCATAGAAATTTTGTATTGCTGCACACATATGAAAAAAAAACCCAGTTCAGGGTGGATCCTTTCATTTTCCTTAGTTTCAGGATGTGTTTGGCCACAAGAGGGGAGTTAACAAGAAACTGTTATGGAAGAGCAATCCCATGCATTGTTTGAGCAAGTGAACATGCAGCTCAGTGCAGGTAGAGGATCTCAGGTTGACAAATGCTGGGTTTTTTTTGGGAAATGTTGTGTTGGGAAAGTGGTATGTGTCTACCTCAAACCATGTGGGGCTGTGCTCTATAGCTGTGCTACCCCTGCACCTGCCTGCCTCAGCTTAGTGTTTGAACAATGGGGTCCTGGGTCTGATTCTCACGGGGCAAAATATAAATAAATAAATACATACATACATTCATAAATGGAATTGATGACCTTTACAGACATTGGAGGTCCATTAACCAACCCCGTTCTGCCCCCAAAGTAAATTTGTCACTATTCAGGATATATTCTTTTTAAAAATTTATTTATTTTTATTTTATGTGCATGGCCTGTATGTGTCTGTGTGAGGGAGTCAGATCTCCTGGAATTGGAATTACAGACAGTTGTGAACTGCCATGTGGGTGCTGGGAATCGAACCCAGGTCCTCTGGAAGAGCAGCCAGTGCTCTTAACCCCTGAGCCATCTTTCCAGCTCTGGATATAGTCCTTTTTTAATTTAATTTTATTTTGTGTGTACGGGTGTTTTGCCTGCATGTATGTCTGTGTACCACATGTGTTTATGTTGCCCACGGAGGTCAGAGGAGGGTGTCAGATTCTCTGGAATGGGAGCTAGAGATATTTGTGAGCTGCCATGTGGGTGCTGGGAAAAGAACCATGGTCCTGTTCAAGAGTACGCTCAACGACTGCACTGCATGTCCCACTCCTCTAATCTCTTTTAATTGGGAAATGTGCATATATCTATGGGAATGTAAAATGATGCTTTAGAATATCTGTACAGTGTAGAATGGCTAGATCAAGCTGATTGACTTGCATTATCTTACATATTTACCAGTTATTTGTGGTCTAATAATAAAACTGTGAATTGATAGTGGGCATCTGTAAGATTTGGTAGTTGAATTGAAGAAATGGCAGCCTGTCTCCTCAATTCTTCACAAACCCTTAGGAATTTCACTTTGAGACAGAGTTTCTCTGTGTAATAGCTCTGGCTATTCTGGACTCACTTTGTAGGCCAGGCTAGCCTTGAACTCACAGAGATCACCTGCCTCTGCCGCCTGAGTGCTGGGATTAAAGGCGTGCTCCACTACACTTGGCAATAGGAATTTCATTTCTATTTCATTTAATAATAAGAAAATTGAGAGTCAAAGGCAGTGGTAGCTCACTTAAACACATGCAGCTAACAAAAGGCAGACCTGAGATTTGAACCTAGGCTAAGGTCAGCTCCCAGGTATGATCTCAGCTGGCTCCATAGTCACAGCATTAAGGGAATGCTGTGCCTTTACTGCCTGAGTTCCTTGCAACTGACTTTTCAAGCTCTTAGAATTTAGAGGAACCCAAGAAAAGGGGAAGGAATCTCAAAAAAAAAAAAAAAAAAAAAAAAAAAGGAAGGGATCTCAAAAAGAACTGGATTGAAGGGCTGACTAGCAGTCTGAGGAACTCTGGTGGGCGAGCTCTCACTTGCATTGTCAGTCAGCACTGTTTTTGTGAGTAGCCTTAGGATAGATACATCATTATAATCCTGTTTCTACAGATAAATATCAGGCAAGCGCCCAAAGCTTTTGGATCCAGCTCAGTTTGCCACCAGACTACCCGTGTGGGTGTTAGGGCGACTGGCTTGACACTTGCTAAACAAACTGTAGCTTGTGTTAACAGGCAGCCTGGCGTTCTCTTTTGGACATACGACACAGTGCACCCCTAAATCATCCTGCTACTGTAAAGCTAGGTGTCAGAGGATACGATGGCTTCATACGGGTTTCCCAGAGCACAGGAGCTTGGTCCTGAATCCTTGAGCTATTTGGCAAAGACAGAGTGATACTGTCTGGGCCACACTGGAAGGAAATGCAGACATGTTAGCTGTGATTGTGGTTGATACCATTGCCAGGGACTGTACTTTTTTTTATGCTTTTCTTGAATAGAAAATACAGACACTGTATTTGATACAAACATCTGTTTGGGATGAAAGGAAAAGGAACACTTATCTTACACTGCCAGTGAGGAGAGGGTACTAATGTCACCTGCCACCTGCCACCTGCCACCCCCTCTTAAGTATCTCACACCGAGAGAAGGCAACAGAAGGCACAGATTGCACATGAAGTAAAATCTGTACAAACCCAAGAGCTGGAAAGTGTCCCGAGTATTTATTAAACGTGCCTGATTCTCATTAGGTAGACCAAGCTGGTTTCAAACTTCTGATAATCCTCCTTTGTCAGGCTCCAGGGTGCTTGGGATTACAACACGCACCACCACGCCTGGTTTAAAGCCAAATTTCACTTGGCGATACCAAGGCTTACATTAAGAGTCAGTTTTTCTAGAGGGCTATGACTTTACATGTATAGGTTTTATATTGAAGCAAATAGTCCTCTTCCATTTAGAAGGCTAAGAGGAAATCCGAACTCAAAGGAAACCAACTGGGTCACAGTTCAGTGCACGGGGTGTGAGTGTAGTCTAAATTGTTTTTCTAGTCGCCCAGAGAGGAAACTTTTGGGAAGACTGTAGGCACCTTTGGCTTCACTCTCTGCATAATGACTCTTTGGCTTCTGCTCTGCGTTAGCTGATGCCCTAACCACTGGGAAAGCAAGGTCTAGCCTCTAATGCGTTAGTGTTATCCCCCTCATATCGAGCCCAGTCTGGGCAGTCACTCAATGACCCAAGCTCTTTCCATCTTGTGGCTTCTGAGTCTTCTTTGTCTGGCTAGCTAATGAAGAAGTAAGATAATGCAGGGCTGGGAGATGGCTCAGTTGGCAAGATGTCTGCTTCACAAGCGTGAGGCCCTGAGTTTACTCTCTAGACCCCAAGTGTCAAAAATGAGGGCGGTGGTGGTGATAGAATGGGAGATGGAGGCCAGAGATAGGAGAATCCCTAGGCTTGCCTGCTGACTGAGCAGCCTCACCTAATTGGCGAGCCTCAGTTTTCAGTGAGATATCCTGTCTCAAAAAAAAAAAAAAAAAAAAAAAAAGAAGAAAAAAAGAAAAAGAAAAAAGGTCACAGCTTCTGAGGAATGGAGACCTCCAGTCTCCAGATTTTAGAAGCTGGATTAGGCTTGGAAGCAGGCAAGGCAACACTTGAACTGGCTAAAACTAGTCTAATCGTCTGACAGTCTCACCTATGTGCTCAGTGGTTGGGAAATGTTGGCTAGCAAAAGGCGCAGAGCACAGGGATGTGGGAGTGGGGAGCACGGAACTTTCAAGAAGTCTTAAACTCATCACTTAGTTCATTCACCCTAAGTGGGGTATATTACGGTGCACTTGTGACTCTCTACCAGGCTCCTGGCCAGGTGAAGTTCGCTGCATCTCATGTACCTTCTGTTCTCCAAACTGCCAGGCATCCTGAGGTTCAGCAGTAGGAAAAGTGGTCCCTCTAGTTTTGCAATGTAACTCCTATGGGGGGACCAGACAGACTACACTGCATTATCTGGGCATCTCAAATCTAACCTCCACCCTACAATCACACCACAGAACAACAGCTTGCTTCATGAAAACAAGACCAGTCTGGTGTCTTAGAACGGCTCAAGCACTGTCTGTGGAAACAGAGAAAGGCACATCATAGTCCAATCTCCATCTAACCCTTCCCCCCCAGATTCTGGGCATTTTCTTTCCTTAAATTGAGGGAAATGTTACAGGCCCATCAAAGAAACCAAACGTCTGCCTCAGCAGACCCCGATGTAAACCAGGACAAGTCTGAAATTCATTTACGTTTCAGCGAGAGTCATCAACTACTTGTAAGGTCTTTTAACGACATACAGCCACAGATGGAGAAAAATAAGAATGGGCGCATGTGCATGGCAAAATCTAATCCTGTGGGTCATAACACAGCTTAGTGCGTGAAGCTGCCTGGCAGGGGGATTGTGGCTGATATATAACAGTGGACACAGCATTTGAAGCTGAGGACGAGACAGGCTCTGGCTGAAGAGCCAAGGGAAAAAAAAAACCTCAGATACCCCCCCTTATGTTAAGACGCTGACCCTGCTGACTCAGACAGGCCAGGCTGACCCCTCGGCAGAGTCTCATCTACTGGACCTGAAGCTCCGTGAGCTCTCTTGCTTGAAAGCACTGGTGTTGATCCAAGTTGGTCACCTCCACTGACCCGCGCTTCCTCTTCTCCTGTTTGCTTCTTGTTGCTCACACAGGTTGGGAAGGACTTATTTGCTTGCCACTCCACACAGAAGCAACACAAACATCTTTAAGCACAGTGAGGTCACTTCCTAGCATCAATAGGCCCTTTGTTCATTTTTTGAGTAGGAGGAAACTCCTCCTCCCCCTCCCCCCCAGTTTTTCACATAGATCTTAATTAGGTTTGAATAAAAAAAATCATGTTTATTCTTTCCTTTCAATTTTAATTTTAATAAACATCATATAACAGTTCTCCAGGGACCCAGATGACCTAGCTCAACAGAAGTGGGAAGAATTTCTACCCAATTGTCTAATTTTTAAAAAAATCTTTGGTCTCTTACTGTCCTCTTATACATTCACCCCCAAGAGAAAGATGCCTGGAGCCGGTCCAACATGACTGTGGCATCTTTCCTAAACAACTTCTCAGAGTTGCTCTCTTGCTACATGGCAAGTATATCACTCAGCGGCTGGTCCCTCTTCCTTACCTGTGCAATGAAGTTTGTGGTTTGTTATAAACTTGGTGCAAGCCCTAATTTCGATTCATAAAAAGTCCTGTCATCATTGTATGAAGAAACACACTTTTAAGGGCCAATATTATAATGAAACACTGGCCTGACAGGTCCCAGCAGTGGGAACTGACATGTACAAGCCATACTGTCTGCAGTGGTGGGCAAGGTGGTTCAAGTCTTTCAGGATTATTACTTCTCTGCGGTAGTGGGCAAGGTGGTTCAAGTCTTTCAGCATTATTGTCTCTGAGCAGGTCACCTCCTTTCATTTTCTCTTCTAATGTTTTCGTGCCTGGATCTGTACACATCTATTAAGCAGCTTGTCTCCCTTTCTTTCTTCCTTTCTTTTGGTCCTCTTTTTGTGTGCACATGTTCATCTGTAGAGCAGTGGAGATATACGTGAGAGTTCATGAATACACGTGAAAGGATAACCAACCTCAGTGTCATTCTTTGGGTGTTGTATTAGTTAACTTTTTCTTTGCTGTGAACAAATACCTGACAAGAAGTAACTCAAGGATGGAGGGGTTTTTAGTCTGGCTCACAGTTTGGAGGGTACAGTCAGTGGGAAAGGCATGCGGCAGGAGCATGACGCATCCAATCACATTTATTCATCAGTCAGGAAACAACAGAGTGATGGGGGCTTGTGCTCAATTAGCTTTCTCCTTTTTATTAAGTTTCAGACCCCAGCCTACTACTGGACGAAACCACTCGTGGCAAGGACGGGTCTTCTTAACTTCATTAGCTCAACCTAGAAACTCCTTCACAGACGCAGCCAGAAATCTGTCTCCTAGGTGATCTTACATCCAATCAAGTTGCAAAAAAGATTAACCATCACAGGTACCTTCTGGATTCTATTTGAGACACGGTCTCTTGCCACCTGGGAACCTTGACACCTAGGCCAGGCCGACAGCCAAGCAAGCTCTCAGGGATCCACCTGTCTCCGCTTCGTCTTGGCATGGCTGGGATGAAGAGCATGTGCCACCACGTCTGACTTTTTGTACATGAGTTCTGGGAACCCAGAGCCAGGTCCTCGTGCTTATGATGTGAGTTCTTTACTGATAGCCATCTCCTAGCTGGGACAGTTTGTCTTGAGACCAGTTCAAGGTTCTCATTCCCCATGTTTCAAAATGGTGCCTGTTCCAAGAAATTCAGCAAAATTAAGCAGCAGTGATACAGGGATAGTCTTTCTCTGCCCCCATTACCTGGGGACCTTTCCTCATCCGACAGCTCCAAACTAGGAGCATTACACAGACTTCGTCCATCTCCACTTGGCCTCTTTACCCATAACTGTGTGGATGTGATGTTTTCTGGAGCATAAATAGTTAACAGCATCGGATAAGATCAGCACAGTAGTCATGAAAGGGACTTTCAACCTCACATGTTCTGTAGGGACCATATGAAGCAGGAGGTAAATAAATTGACTTAATAAAGAGTCGAGTTTCTCATGGGAGAAGACAAGGTGATTCATATCTTCTAGAATATTGATTTTTTATATATATATATATATATTCCAGAAAGAAAAGCAAAAGCAATGGAAACAGCTTGGGCTTTAGACCAATAGAAACACAGCCAGGAAAGTCCCACTCTGAAATGACTAGTGGCAATAGCCCAGCCATTGATTTCCCAGTATCGGGAGATTTACAGGAACGATGAGTCGCTGTCTCAGCCGTGATTCTAAATTGCTGCTTCTCAGTCATTTAGCTTCGCCAAGCTCAGATCGTCTCTAACCCCAAATCATAGTGGTTAGAACCACAAAACGCTATGCTGTAACAGGAGAGGTGTGTGCCGCCATCATAGCGCTTCTCAAAATGTGTTCCGCCTGGCAACAGCCCCATGTACACTGCTGGAGCATCAGGTGGCCATGAGAATTTGCTTACAGCATATACTGTGGCACAAACTACAATCATGATCATCTATGATGCATAATTGTACACTGAAGACTGAGACAGCTGGGCTCAGTGGCTCACACCTCTAATCCCAGTACTCTGGCAGCAAAGACAGGTAGATCTCTATGAGTTTGCAGCCAGCCAGGTTTGCATAATGAGCTCCAAACCAGCCAAAGCTACACACAAGAGACCCTGTCTCAAAAAAAAAAAAAGACTTTAAGACACTAGGGACTGGGATGACTCAGCTGTTAAAATGTCTACCTTATAAGCACAAAGAATTGAGTTTGAATCCTAGAACCTATGTAAAAACTAAATAAGATAAACATTGGAGGAGGTAGAAGTAGGCAGATCCTGGAGTTCACTAGCTAGCCAGCCTAAAACAGCTGGCAAGCTCCAGGCCAGTGAGGGATTAGGGCAGAAAAAGTAAAATAAAAAGATGGAAGGCACCTTATGAATGACACCGTACATTTACCTCTGACCTCCACACGCGTGTGCACATGTGTACACTTCTGTGCTTGTGAAACAGGGATTGCTAACAGCAGTGTATCTGCCTGAACTGTGTGAACACCCCTTGTCACCAGTAAATCTTTCCTGGTCCGCAGAGATGCCATTGACTATCTTCCTTAAGAGTTGAGAGTCAAGTGAGGTTTGGCAGACAGACCAGAAACACCCAGAAGTGAGAGCCTTGGTTGGTACAGTCTTACACAGGCTGGCAGCCCTGGAATGGCGCCACCACACCTGCTGTGGGCTAACTGTGGACACATTCCTAGAGGCACAGGGATTCTGTTTGCCAGGACACCCACAGGAGGACGATAACCCTGGAAGACCAACGGACACATCAGTGGCCAATCAGAGACTGGCACTTTTCCTGCAAACACTGGGTTTGAGGGATATTTACTCCCTATTAGTTTTCGACTCATTTTATACTATTTTATTTTGAGTGCTTGTGGATGTATATATGATATGTGTGCGTATCTTTGATGTGTGTGTGTGTGTGTGTGTGTGTGTGTGTGTGTGTGTGTGTTACTGTGTGTGAGTGCTCTTGCCCCAGTGCATGGGTGAATGCAGAGGAGCTTTGGGTGTCATCCTTATCTTCCATCTTGTTTTGAGACGGGACACCTTTACCGAATATAGCAGGCTAGCTGGCCCACAGCATCCAGAGACTGTCGTGTCTCCACTCCCCATCTCACGAAGGCGCACTGGCACTACAGATACACACCACTGTGCCTGGCTCTCTTCTCGGGACTGAGTAAGGTCCTTGAGTTTGTACAGCAATAGTCCTTTCTCCAGTCCCCCCACCTCCCCCGATTGCTTTAAAAGTGTCACCGGCTGTGTACAGAGTTTCTACAAAACTGAATAATTTTAGAGGTTACAAATATTTCTAGGGCAAAAATATGCACCAGGCACAGGTGTGTGAAGCGAGTTCCCAAACCCTGTCGCAGCCAATGTGTGGCTGTCCTTGTGTGGTCAGGTGCTGATGACATGCAATGCTTGGGGAGGTCCCCCCCCCCCACCTCCATCCTTTCACACTGTCCTTTTCTATCAGCCAGGCTGACAGAGTATCCTCACCACAGGGGTGAGGAGACACTGCAGAGAGCTGAGAAAGAAAAGTTGTAAATGTGTTTCCGAGCCTCAGGAGCTCAAGCCTCAGACCAAAAGAAACACCCAGGGCAGGGACAATAGATGCAGAGCACACCTAAAGGGACATCCTCTACTTGAATCAGCTCCTTGCTCAAACTGAAAATTTCCCAGCTGGAGCAAGAGTGGGGACATACTCAGAGGTCACAGGCAGGGATAAATACTCTGCTTATGACCCCAGCCTAGGGTTCCGAGAGAGCCAAGGTGACAGAACCTAGAAGGCTGAGACTGGTCCAGCACCTCACACTTAGATATATACACAATACAGAAACCCACCACACACATGCACACAACACAGTCACACACACACATATGCACAGACATACACACAACACAGTCACACACACACACACACACACACACACACACACACACACACACCCCACACCACATTGGAACAATTTAATTCTTGGATTCCTTACCTTTCTTTCATTCAGCATTGTAGAAGACACACTTGGCCTCCTTCGGACACACATGCAAAATCTCCCAAAACATTCTCCCCCAAAAGTAACTTGTCTCCAGAGAAGGTATTATCAGATTCTTTGGGAGGGACCTAATCTTCTGTAATTTTTAGTTCCAGAAGGGAAGTGAGTTGTTTCCAAGTGGAGTCTCTGTCCCTCAGTTAGATATGGCCGGCCCTCTCCTTTACATCTTCCCTAGTCTCAGGAGCATTGCTAGAAGACAGAAGACAAACTTCGAGGTCCTTAGCGCAGCGCCCTTAAAAGAATGGAGTGTGTTTTCTTCTGTCCCACCTTTGAGCTCTGCAGCTGCAGCAGCTGGAACACCAGAAGTCCATCAGGTTGGATGATGACTTCC
This sequence comes from Acomys percivali, assembly GCA_907169655.1. Taxonomy (NCBI): domain Eukaryota; kingdom Metazoa; phylum Chordata; class Mammalia; order Rodentia; family Muridae; genus Acomys; species Acomys percivali. The sequence goes on from OU015744.1 coordinate 144,859,389, forward strand.
AGCTAGCCCCTTGTCAGGCCTGTGTGCAGAACAGGGCCATTCGATTCACTTAGGTGCTGTCCTAGTTTGGCTCCTGTTTTCTATGACAAAACATGGACCAATGTCAACCTGGGGAAGAAAGGGTCTATTTAGCATATGCCACTCCTATCACAGTCCATCACTGGGTGATGTCACAGTGGGCACATGTGTTGGAAACTGAAGCAGAGCCCATGGAGGAGCACAGCTTACTAGCTTGCCCCCTATGGCTGGTTCAGCTTCTCCCAACATCCCAGGGGTGGCACCACCCCTTAGTAGGCCGGGACCCTCCTACACCAATCATTAATCAAGAAAATGCCCCCACAGATTGCCATGGGGCCAATCTGATGGAGTCATATTTTTTTCAACTGAGATTCCTTCTTTCCAGATGGCCTTAGTTGGAAGACAAAAACAAAAACAAAAACAAAAACAAAGCCATCCCAACTCTCAGCTGTTCATATTGGACCCTTCTACTGCACAAGACCACTGATTGCGGGATATCAAATTTACCAAGATCTTGGACATGAGAAACACTCTTAGCACTCCAAGATATTTCCTCTTAGGGTGTTTTCCAATTGGAGTAAATTCAAACAGCCAGCAGCATCACTTTGCCCCATTATGCCCTCAAAATAGCCTACCAATAACTCTATTCATTTCAGTGTCTACAGGCATGGGAAAATGGGAAGAAGCTCCCATGGATAGGTGTTTATGACTCTTTATTAAGAGCCAGAGGACTCCTGCAGAATCCTTAGAGCCTCCATCTGTACATACCTCTCCATCAGAACAGACAGACGTTCCCAACATCCCACTGTACCAGCCCCTCCTCACCCAAAGCTAGACTCGGTTCACCTTACCTCTCTGCTTCTCTGATGCTCTTCCCTTTAGTCCACTGCCCATAGGAGTGGCCTCCTTGCCTTTTATATGGGACTCTGTGCTGGGGAAAAGTTTGAATCAAGCACTGAAATAATTGCAATCAAAGAAGGTGCCTGGGTGGGGGTGGGGCAGAAGCAGAAGACATGTCTGCTTTTATATACTAGACTTCACACACACATACACACACACACACACACACACACACACACACACACACACTGACAAATCCTGACAAATCTTGGGATGGATCTGTAAAACTCAATGTGACTTTTTCTTCACCTGGCCCATTTCTCCACCATTAAAAAAATAAATAAAAGCAAGAAAAATTGCTAAGGCAAGGGAAGTGGCTCACTGATACACAGGGAACCATTTTGATCACAATGCATACACAACGTGGCATGCGGTCGTACAGAGCAGGGATCTCCCATAGCTTCAGTGTCGTGACCATAGGGAATGAGAAAAGCACCTCACTAGCCTCAGGAAGCTGTGAGAAATTCAGTTAAGCCAGGAAGTCATGGTGTGGCCCAGAAGATTCCTTGTGGAATGGATGGAAACCCAGCTATATTTCTAAACAGCCTAATGGAAGCTTTCAGAAAATATTCAAATGCAGATACTACATTAGTGGAAGGAAGGTTGCGGTAACTATGGATTTCATTCCCATGTCAGTACAGACGCCAGGAGAAAAAAAATTGCAAAAACTGGAATAAGGTTACCTGACTCACATGGTCTCTTTGATCAGTGCAGCCTTTAAAGTATTCAACAGTACAGACTGGATGGAGGAAGCTTTCCTGAACCAACGATTGGCTGTGAAGACCCAGCTTCTGGCTGTCTTGGTCCAGTCGACTTGAGGGAACCCTAGGAGAGGGCACTCATATACATTTTGGTGGCCAATGAGGCAGCTATTGGGGCCCAATCAGTGTGTTTTCTGTTCCAGGGAGGCTCTTGGACAGTAAGAATACTTTAAGCTTCCCCACCCAAGACAATAGAGTGGCAACCCAAGACAAGGGCCCATCTTAGTCCACTGGATGATGGCTATGCCCTTGAGCTCAAAAGCCAATGTGACCCAGAGACTGGGACTGGTATCATTTCACAGTTGCCCTAGGTTACCCTGATGCCACAGGTAAGAAAACAAAATTCTTTGTTGATGCTGAGTCAAAACTCTACTCCAGCTCACCCTGTAGGCCTTAAACCAAGAGTTCTTGCTAGCGGAGTAGATGATAGGCCCACGGTAAAATGCTTCCACTGGACTCTTGCTTGTGAAGTCACCTCCAAGTTATCTCCCATTTCTTTATATGCCATAATGTTCCATTTCTCTGTTAGGAAAGAACCTTATGACCAGATTAGGACTAAGAGTCTTGTTAGCTGGGAATTTAGGTCGAAGTGCCCCCAGAATAGAGTGTTCATTTATTTGTTCTTTTAGCTAAGAGCTATGTCCACCTTCTAATATACTTCAAGAAATATTTAACTTAGGAAAACAGAGTTTTGGAAATTGCAAGCCTAGGATGTGCTTGTTAAGGCCAGGCCAATTCATATAAAACTCAAACCCAGGGTCAAATGCTTTTGGAAAAGACAAGCAACCCTTTGAAGATTAGAAGTCCTTTAAGAAATACAGCCTTGTGAGTCTTGCTGCCATGACTTTCTCCCACCGTAATGGACTCTATCGCTTCAAACTGTAAACCAAAATAAATTCTTCCTTCCTTAAAAAAAAAAGAAAGAAGAAAGAAAGAAAGAAAGAAAGAAAGAAAGAAAGAAAGAAAGAAAGAAAGACAGCCTTAGTACAAAACTTCTCAGCTGTTCTCTTCCCCAAGCGATGCCAACCACAGTGGAATACCTTGACACACCTGTGTCTTAGCTACTGTTCTATTTCTGTGAAGAGACACCAAGACCAGGGCATATTATATTTGGGGATTGCTTACAGTGTCAGAGGGTGAGTCCATGACCATCATGGTGGGAAGCATGGGAGAAGACAGGCAGGCATGGTGTTGGAGCAGTAGCTGAGAACTTACATCTCATCTACAAGTTGGAGGCAGAGAGAGAGAGAGAGAGAGAGAGAGAGAGAGAGAGAGAGAGAGAGA
>OU015744.1:144862361-144883753 GCA_907169655.1 Acomys percivali
AGAGAGAGAGAGAGAGAGAGAGAGAGAGAGAGAGAGAGAGAGAGAGAAGAAGAAGAAGGAGGAGGAGGAGGAGGAGGAGGAGGAGAAGATTGGGCCTGGTGTAGGCTTTTGAAGCCTCAAAGCCCACTCCCAGTTGCATGTCTCCTCCAACAAAGTCATGCTTTCTAATTCTTCCCCCCAAAGTCACACCAATTAGGGACCAACCATTCGATTATATGAACCTATGGGAGCCATTCAGACCCATATAACCTATAATGTAATGAAATTGTCTGGAGGCTGTCATGTCATGTAGGACCTCATGGCAAAAACTTGTCTTACAGTTGCAGCAACAAAGAGGCAATAGTCAGCTTTATGTCGGGGTGAAGACAAATTCCAAGGGTTGAACCCTGGGAAAAAAGAGCTCCCCTTCTGTTGCTGAGCTCTAAACCACATACTCAGCAGGAAATAAAAGAGCGACCCCAAAGCCTTGTATTCTTGTTTCTACACAAGAAGACCCTGAGGTGAGGGTTTGGTTTGGGGAGTAATCCTAGGGATCCAGGTGAGGAGTCTGGGAGTAAGGGCTTAGAAGGAACCAAGGATAAGGGCATTTGTGGCCATCTGAGCAACCAGGGGCCTCTTGAAAAGCTGAGGAAAGCAAACCTCAAGTTTGTTCCAGGAAGGAGTGGGGAGTGGGGTGGGGAGGAAGGGGAGTGGTGAGTGGGAGGGAGTGCTGGAACTCTGAGGGGGCAGTTTCTTTCTTGGAGGTTGGTGATCAGTCTAGTCTTACTAAGTTCTTCTTCTTCTTCTTCTTCTTCTTCTTCTTCTTCTTCTTCTTCTTCTTCTTCTTCTTCTTCTTCTTCTTCTTCTTCTTCTTCCTCCTCTTATTTTTAATTTAATTTGTTTTTTTGGACACAGGGTTTCTGTGTGTAGCCTTGGCTCTTCAGGACTTGCTTTATAGACCAGGTTGGCCTTGAACTCACCAAGATCCATCTATCTCTGCCTCCCTGAGTGCTGGGATTACAGGCATGCATCAATTCTTATCAACTTCTTTATTTACTATCTCAGCAGTCTGCCCTCCTCTTTAGTTCCTCCAGAAGTCCCAAGGGAAGATTTTAATGGCCCAAATCCATTTCCGAACCAATCACCATGCCCATGTCTGCTCATGTGCCCATCCTTAGAGCCAGGGTGCCATCACCAAAGTGACACCAACTGTTAGAAGGTTGTCCTCGTAAAGAGCTAACAAAGAGCAAGAAGCATGTATCCACTGTTTCTATTCACTGAATAATGGCATTCTCCTTCAGGGCAAGGCAGCTTATGTCTATAGTACTCAGTCTTTAGCTCTGACCTTCTCTATGGGGACTGGTGAAGGGGTGGGCGGGTGACACTGAAAGTTCCAAGGTCTTTTTAGTCACCAGACCCCATCATGAGTATATCTAGGGAATCTCACCCCAAGTCACTTCATTAGCATAAACCTGATTGAGATGCAAATGAGCTTATGATGAATAACGAACATTTCTACCATGATATCCCAAGGAAGTCATGAAGAACTCAGAACAAAGAACAAATGGGGAGCATTGGTCACTGTCGCAGCTGTGTCCCCCATACCTAGCACAAATCTTGGCACACAGTAGACATGCAGTCTATATTTTGACACATGAATGAGTGAGCTAACAGATGACCTCATCAATCATTTCCTTCAGGCATGGGAGGTATTTCCTACCAGCTGAGCTGTGGTGCCCACATGGGCAACTGCAAAGGCTTTGCACCAGTTTCCATCGGTGTCTTGGATGGGTATGTGTCTTCAGTGCCTGTGATGGCTGTGCTAATGGAACCCAAAGGAGGCCTTTAGTCTGTGGGACATAGGTGACAAAGTTTGCCTTGGTTCCAGGCCAGCATAACAGATTTTCCTCCTCTTCCTGGGCAAAGAACCATAGATGGGGCTTCCAGGAACTGCACTGGCAACCTGAGGGCCGTCTCAGGAGATGCGGCCTCCTTGGTAATGCAGCTGTTAGAAGAGACCTGGTTCTACTTGGAAGGCAGCCCTAAATAGGGTTGGGCAGTCCTGAAAAGGAGGAAGACCCACCCCACCCCTGCCCACTTCTTTCTTCTTCTAAGAAACAGATTTCAAAAGTGGAATAATATAATTTCCATTAATGAATCCTTGTCTGCAGTTCACCAGTTAGGGAATGGTAGGGGAAGGACTGTGGCCATAGTAACTGTTCTGTTAATGATTCTATTCAGTCCTTTCCCATCTGATGCCTACATTTAAAAAAATATATTTCTGTGATTATTAAAAACTCCCCCTCCACAAATCCTTACCCTCACAAATGAGTAAACAGTAATTGTTTCACCAACAGTAATACTCAAAGACTTATAAAAATTGATAGATTACTATCCAGTGTCTATACACTTTGAATATATTTTCATCCAACTATAAAAATTAAAATAAATGTTTAAAAAGACAAAAGTTAAAATCGTTCATATTTTCACATGTATAATTTTCATCTATGAATTCAAAATTTCTCTCTAAAAATCAAGAAGCAAAACATACATTGTAATCCATGCTTGTGGAATGTTCAAGTGAAAATTATCTAAATGAAATTATTTTAGAAAAAATAAACTATTTTAATGTTCAGTGGCCACCTAGTTGTCAAGCCAACATTTGGCATTGCTATGCTAAGAGTTACAGAAAAACACTTTGAGTTAACATTGCAGAAGTTTCCCAGTTGTCATTTGTATCTATGTAAATACCGTGTCACTCTGTGACCACCGCAGACCCAGCACCAGGAACTGAAACCCGAAGGAGAAGCAAAGAGACCTCTGCCATGGAGGACCGATACTCTGTTGTTTGAGGATCTGCATCTCTGCCGTTTAAGAAAGATTGGACAAAGCCGGTCACTTCTGTTTTCTGAGCCCCTTTTCTGTTCAAATCTTCCTTCCACCTCTAAAACCATGCTGCCCAAGTGAGCAGTGGTAGGAGTCCTAGGTCCTCCTGGTGTTCACAGTCAGTCTTTTTATCTGTAAATGTGACATGACTTGCCCTGGGCAGATTCCCAGAATCCCCTATTCTCTGCAGAGATGATACCAACAAACCAAAGAGACAATTCTATCCGAGTCCAGCCAGATGAGCCAGTGGGTTTGCTGTGGTAACTTACAGATAGCTCAGGAGCTGGACAGAAAGCCCTACCTGAGCATGGGAACCAGTTCAATAGATCTGCATTACAGAAGTCCCACGCTCAGTTAGCCTTTTATCTCCTACATAACTTAACACCCCACCCACCGAGGTCCTTTGCGTCTGGGACAGGCTCCTGTGCAGCTGGAGGCTGGAAAGCGGGAGCGGTTACAATCTCAGCTGAGGGTCTGATGATGCCTGCTTCTCCGAGGAAATGTTATTGGAGCCACGCTTATAAGGGTTTTATGAGAGTGACAACAGCCATGCCAGTCCAGAGGACAGCGGTCTATCACACTAGGACATACATCATATGTAGAAATCTAGGGCCCAGAGGCTTAGGGCTGCTGGTCACAATAGCAGCTGCCTAGAATTTCGGTCCACACCTGTCTAATAGCCAGATCCTGAGAGATGGAAGGACCATGTTCTTTAACGTAGGTGGCAGAAGGCTTTGCACATCACATGATCCCTATCTCAATGGCTCAGCTCTGCTGTTGTGCAGCAGCCAAAGGCACTCCCCCAAGCCAGCGAGTGTGCTGTGATGAAATAAAACTGCATCTACCAGTGCAGCTGGATCTGGTCCAATTGTCCTTTGATTGTTCTAACTAACAATGGCCCTGGATAGAGCCTCTCCTTGCCATGTAGAAGATACTGTATGCTGCTCTTTTTACAGTCTTGCCATTTTAGACCTTTCTAGAGCAAGGCATCTGAAGAAAGAATGACACTATTGAGTTCACTGGGGCATCCAGAGTTCTGTGCCTGCTGATGGTTGCTGCTCTTCGCGGCAAGTCACTTAACCCTTCCAGCCTTGATCTCCCCATCTGTAGTCTGGCCAGCCTGTTCTGCCATGCCCCCTTAAATGATTGTTGGATGGTGACAACCAATGTCCTTAGCAGATTGCTTCAGTTTTCCCGTTCAGCTCTTATAAGAAGCTGTGAGGTGGGCATTATGGCTCCATTTATAAATGCCGGAATGGGGAGCACAGAGGATGTACGCAGCTTGCTGAAGGTCTCCCAGATAGTAGCTGGCAGAATCGAGTCTCTGGATTCCAGTGAAGGGCCACTTTAACTTCTGCCATGGTCAAGCATTGTAAAAATTTGTGCTTTCCCATGTTGAACACCTGCCCACCTGTGTCAACATTTTGTATCTCTTAAACATACCACAGGCAGAAGACATTCTCTCCTAGTGCGCAGGACACATTTACATGATTAACAAACAAGCACCATTTGTTCTACTGTCTCGGGTTGTGCCAACAGGAACAAAACACATGACGTCTTTATCAGTTTCTCCTCATGTGAACTTTTTCATCAGTCTGTCGACAGGGAGCTCACTGTGTCGGCATGGCTTCCTCTCTCATTATCCCCTGAAATGCTCTCAGCTGCACAGGTTCAGTATCCTCACACCCCCCCACCCCCCCACCCCCCGGCAAGGAGAACATTCCAGAAGCTCTTCTGCACACGTTGAGGTTCAGGGACTGTGTTTGATGCTGGGTAGTTGTTCATTATATCTGTTTGCCAAAGGGCACTATCTTTGCAAATTTCAAATCAAAGTTCAATGTTTTTTATTTCAGTAGAATTTACAGTTAATCAAACAGCTCTTGAAAACAGATGGTTTGGCTTCTAAGGTTAGAGTTGTTCCATACTTTGCTTACTCATGTCTAACGGATGTAAGAAGGATAGTGTCCATTATGCATTAAAAATTTGGTTCTTTCTGATTTAGTCAACCCTATAAACTCTAGGCATTCCTATGTCCCTGTTAATGATTCTATCACAATGACGGTCCCTTTCACACAGATTTAGCTGTTTTAATATCATAAACCTGTGCTGTCTAACATGTTAGCTACACACCATATATGGATGGTTATTTAAAATTAAATTAATTAAATTGGAATGTCACTTCCTATAGCCAAACTGGAAGTGCTCAATAGTTACATGCAGTAACTGGCTGTGGTATGGAAGGCAGCACTACTGATGCTCAGGGCTCCATTGGATAGCACCGCATAATGCATTGGGAAGCCAAGACTCTCCAAGTACAATGTAGATTTGAAATTTAAAAGCAAGCCTTTCTGGCCCAGGATCCAAAGCCCTCAAACATTCAGGCACCCCGGTTCCCTCTTCTCCACCACCTCTCATTCTAACGTGGGCCAGACCAGGCAACTCGGGGGCAAGGCCAAAGCCAAGTGCCATAGTGTAGGGGATCACTGCCAAGAGGCCGGGCAGAGCTGGGCCTGTGGGCAGCATGGGCTAGGTTGGTGGGGTAATTGAACCCACAGTCTAATTTGTGTCTTTCCTAACAAACTGCCAAGGCTTCACAAACGGCATCCTTTTCCATGGGGAATACCAAAGGAGTAATTGCTGCTGGTTGTGTGAAGTTGGTGAGTAAAACTTGACATTTAGCAAAAGAACCGAATGTGTGGGCTTATTGTTGTAGTATATGCTTTTCTTTCTTTCTTTCTTTCTTTTGAAAGCACTCTTTCATTCCACATATCTGATGTGCCAGCAATCATGACAGTCTGCGTTTCAAAAATGTTCTCTGAGCCAACTCTACAGGGAAGAGTGGCTGTTGCCACTTGCTCAAAGCAAACAGCCCATGTGTCTGCCCAAATGCTGAGCTTTAGAAACTTCTAGTTAGTTTGGACTTCAATGTAAATGGACCTGCAGAAGCAAAGCAGAAGTCAACATCCAGCTTTTCCTTTATGCAAACTGCATGTTTTTCAACAGTCACAAGTTTGTTGCTGGGGTCTCTTGGCTTTTCTTCGCCTTTTCCCTTCTCCTTTCCTCCATGTGAGTCATAGCTCCTCGAAATAGCTTGCCTCTAGCTTGAAACAAGTTCGAATGAGAGTTTGGAGCTTGGTTGTAGCTCAGCCGTCCAGTGCCTGCCTGCTATGCACAAGGCTATCCATTCAAGGCCCCAGCACCACAGGAACAGAGCCAAACCAAACCAGAAATCAGAGAGTGAAAGGTTTCCCCAAAACTAGTTTTCACAATAAGCACACTAAGCTCAAGAGCTAGGGTAAAATGTTTCTTAAAATCAGGACCTGCCATACCACAGCCAGTTACTGCATGTAACTATTGAGTACTTCCAGTTTGGCTATAGGAAGTGACATTCAAATTGTCAGGACCTGATTCTGTTTCCTCAAACCTCTAAAAGTCAAAGTGCTACACAGCTGAATAGAGAACTCATGACCTGCCCACCTCCCAGGACAGGTTTTCTTTCTTTCTTTCTTTTCTTTCTTTCTTTCTTTCTTTCTTTCTTTCTTTCTTTCTTTCTTCCTTCCTTGCTTCCTTCCTTCCTTAAAATATTTTTTATTAATTATAATTTATTCACATTACATATCAATTGTTATCCCTTCACTCTTATCTTCCCATTCCCACCCTCCCTCCTTCTTCTGCCCTATTCCCCTCCCCTAGACCTCTGACAGGGGGTGCCCTCCTCTCCCACCGGCTGACCTCAGCTTATCAGGTCTCATCAAGATGGCCTGCATCCCCTTCCTCTGTGTGCCCACAAGGCCACCCAGCCAAGGAGCAGTGATCAAATCACAGGCACCGGAGCTCATGTCAGAGGCATTCCCCGCTCTCCTCCCCCATGCGAATGCGGAGAGGGAGCTGTTCACGCGCTACAACTGATCAGGGGAGCTAGGTTTTCTGTTTGTAATGTCCTTGGTTGGTGCATCAGTTTGTGCAGGCCCTGATGGGTTCAGATCCACTGGGCTTGATGGTCTCCTTGTGGGGCTCCTGACCCCTCAGGGGCCTTCCATCCCCCAACTCTTCCATGCAACTCTTTGCACTTTGCCCAGAGTCCAGCTGCAAGTCCCAGTATCTCAGGACAGGTTTTCTTAAGTCTGAATGTGATTCAGCCTAGGCATTATGTCACCCATTAGGCATTCACCTGGCCTACGAGGCACACTGGGTAATTAACAGTAATGAGTAAGAATGCTGAAACAGGCCAATTGAAAAACCTCCGTCAGTTTAGTCACATGTGCAAGTTACCAATGATCAACTCCAAAATCCTGACCAGAGTCAATGAAAAACAAACAAAACAAAACAAAGAACCCCACCAAACGCCACCTATTGACAGGCTTTTGATGATGTCATGGGGTCAGAATGCGGTTGTACTAGATAAGTCAGAATGGAAATCCATCAGGTCAACAGACTGAGTGAATAACACAAGATAGCAAGGCTCAGGCTTGGGAGCCGGAAGTGTTGGCACAGAAAACAGTCCTGGTTGGAGCTGGAGCTCCAGATTGTGACTTTGGCAAGTTATTACTTGCTGTACGAGTGTTTAGCTCGCTGTGTGCTTTGAGCAGCATAGCATAGACAATGTCTGCGTTTATTCCAGTTACATCTCCAACATCAACCAGCAGCCTAACTTATAGTAGACATTCGGTGATTAGTTTGCAAAGTAATAAGTAAATGGATGAGGTGAGATTTGTCTTCTTGAACTTTTCTGCCCCTTTCCCAGGCCTGATTCTCTAGGTGAACTAACCTCGGGGCGACCTGAGCCGTCATGAAGACTGTGTGTTGTTTGGGTATTCCTGATTTGGCTTTCTGCTCTCTATCAATCCTCAGCTACTTAGAACATTTATACTCAGAGCCAGTTCATTTTGTAAACTTATTCATATTATCTCGGTGATCGAAAAACAAGTACCTGCCTTGTTTGCTTTCCTCTTATTATTTTGACATCATGATTAAGAATGAGGGCATTGGAGTATATACATATATAAAAGGCACTGAAACGGGGGAAGACGGCACTCTAGCTAGACATCATATGCTACCACATAAAATCCCCACTACCAGAAACATCTCGTTAGTTATTGGTATCACAGCTCCTCCCAAACATTGCTCATTATTGCCAATGCTATTGGTTATGCTTCAGAACCTGATGCTAAGACCCTATTGCTGAAGATACCATAGTATAGTATACTTATGCTATACTACATGGAGAAATCAAGATGTATTTAACTGGAAGTTTAACTCCTACTTATTAGCATTCATTGTGCTGCCAGAGGAGAAAAGTAATTATCAATTTAGCCAACTACAAACCCTGAAAGCTACAATAGGGCCTGCCTGTAAAATACATCCACTGGTGAAATAATGGTACAAATGTTATGAGAGTAACCAGTCACTTTTCAATTGGATTTATGGCTCACTTTGTGAGACAGAACCTATATCTGTTAATGAGGCCAAAACCCTGAGACTAGATAGGTCATGGGCCCTAAGGGAAGACACACACACACACACACACACATACACACACACACACACACACACACACACACACACACAGTTTTTCAAGACAGGGTTTCTTTGTTACACAGAGCCCTGATTGTCCTGGACTCTCTTTGTAGACCAGGCTGGCCTCAAAGTCACAGAGATCTACCTGCCTCTGCCTCCCAAGTGCTGGGATTAAAGGTGTGCACCACCATGCCTGGCAACCTATTACTATCATTCTGCTAACGGAGCATAGCAATAAAATGACTCCTAGTGACATCTTGATATAACCATAGATTAGTGCATCACCCAACCCTTTCATGGAGAAGCTTCTTCAGATAAGAGAGTAATTAACATAGAGACCCACAACTGGGTAATGTGGAGAAAGTGAGAGACTTTGAAGCACTCCACATTCTTTGTAAAATGTGCTGGGTGCATAAAAGCTACCTTTTATCATACAGATGTGATCATTAAGTCCTCACAAGGTATTGGTTTCCTAGTTTTTGATGAAAATGTAAATAAGTTGAATGTCTTGTCCAAGGTCACATAGCTATGGGGCTGAAATTGAGATTTGTTCTCATGCCCTGGGAATGGCTGTTGGCCGTGCTGATACACAGAGGAAGTCATCCCTGGAATTCTTGACAAACTCTGCAAGGATGTCTGATCATAATATGAAACCAACAAGTATCAGGCAGCACCAAAATGGTCTGTGGTCATGAGAAATTAACAATTCCTCCCAAAGGATTATAGAAACCAGAGGGGTTGAGGACACCTTGAGAACATAACCCACAGAATCAACTAACCGGGGCTCATAGAGGCTCACAGAGACTGAAGCAACACATATGGACCCTGTCTGGGTGTGAGCCTCGGAGTAGAGCTTATGATTGTGTAGCTTGGTGTTCTTGTGGGACTTTCAACAATAGGAGTGGGGGGGGAGTGTCTTTGACTCTTTTGCCTGTGCTTGGGTCATTTTTCCTCCTACTGGGTTGCCTAGTCTAGCCTGAATATGAGGGTTTGTGCCAAGTCTTACTGTACCTTGTTAGGACATGTCTGGTGGGTATACCTGGGAGGCCTGCTCTTTCTTTGATGGGAAATGGAGAAGTGGATGGTCTGGGGGAGACTGAAAGAGAGAAGAGGAACTGGGAGGAGTGGAGGGAGGAAAAACTGTGGTTGGGATCTAATGCATGAGAGAAGACTAAAAGTTTAAACAAACAAACAAACAAACAAATTAATTAATAAAAGCCCTCCCCACCCCAAATCCAGAATCCACAAGAATTTTTCCTTGCTTGCTAAATCAGTTAAGATGAGGCAGTCTCACTAAGCTGAGTGTGTAGGAGTAGTGAGCTGAGAGTCCAAGAATTTGAGCATCACCTCTGTAACCATGCCAACCCTGTAACCAGCTTTAGTCTATGGTCTCAGGCAAATCAAATGTAACCCTTCTGGATGCAGCCAAACGCCCAGCTAAATGGTCAGACTCGTTATTTATCAGCACAAGACAAGGTGGACTTTGCAACTGAATTAGGTAGCACTGAGAGATCTTGGCGCTCCTGGGAAAGCCCCCCCAGATAACAATTTCGGTCATTAGTCACGGGAGTTGTGAGTCACTTAGTAACCCAGTTGACAAATGCTTAGTAAGTACTTCTTGCCTGCTGGACCTTGTATGAGGGACTGAGGATGTGAAGGCGAGCAAGACAGACACAGCCAGCCTTCCATAGACTGGGCATGGCCAAGTGTTAGGTATTTACTGTGGGCATGGTGCTAAGTGCTCCCCTGGAGTTAAATCACTTAATCCGTGCAACTGTCTTGCAAAGTAGAGAAACCATCTCCATACTATAGAAGGGGAAAGAGTTCAGAAAGTTGAAGCATCATACCAAAGTAAAGGGCACTGCCAAAGTGGATGTCTCTGACTTTGGACTGCGCTCTTAGCTCTTGTGTCCTTGGCATCTATGCGGATGTGTGTCTATGTGGATTCCCGTCCGCGCTTGGAGGGGAATCTGCTCTCTAATGAGTGGTCCATAAATAAATTATTAACTCTTGAGTCAAGCTAAGGGCAGAAGGTACCAGATAAAGAGATGACTAGGGTTGGAGAAATAGAAGTGAGGAGTGAGATGGTGGACAACTTGGGATGCAGGCATTAGCACCTGAGACTTTTCTGCAAACTGGTTAGGAGCCACCTGGCAGGTAACCATCCCTGTCAGAAGCAGTCAGGAGTCGAGGAATAGTGGCCATGCACGGCTGACAGAAGATTAGTATTTTCTGGCTGTCACCAGAGGGGAACTTCCCTGAGTCTGGGCTCGGTCTGTGTCCACCTAAGTGGCTAGGAAGGTGACTCACAGAATGTTGGTGCAGTGGATGCTGGTTGGCTCCTGCTCCTCAGATCCACATCCTTCCCCAGAGAGGCTGTTTGCCGTACTGTGCCTGGTGTCTGAGTTAGAGGGCTGGATTGAAAGGTGCCTCCAGCTGCCTTTATAAGCAGAGTGTCACCAGGTTCTGCTGTCATCCATCCTGCTACTGGGTTTTAGATAGCTCTGTTTTGGAAAGCATGCTGAGTTTTTCTTTTTTCTTTTTTCTTTTCTTTTTTTGTTGAGAGGTATAGGAATAGGTAAAATTTATTACTGACACGTCAAAGGTCCCAATTGTTGATGTGTCAGGGTCCCTTAGCACTCGGGAGGTGAAGGACCGAGTTTTTCTTGGTACCTTTTTTTTTTTTTTTTTTTTTTTGGCCTTCCCCCCACCCAAAGTAGATTAGTCAGCATCCCTGAAAAAAATTTTTTTTTACTAAATGGAGGAGGAAAAAAAACATTGTTATCATTTGGATAGCCAAAGCAGGACACAGCTAGTAAGGGTCCAGGCACTAAGTGTGGCTTCCTGAGGTGGGCTAACTCCAATACCCTGGGGTCCCTCTTCCTGGTGTTCAAGCCCAGTGCAGAGCTTTCCCTTGAATGTGGTGGGTGTGGTGTCTTGCTTCCATCCCACCAGCGTAGTAAAGGTGATGGAGTCACTCTGGGGTTTGTTACAAGACCTTCTTGCCTCTGTTTCACTGGTAAGTTCTCAGATGCCAGCTCAGTCCACAGGCACTGGTGAAGCTGGAGGAAAACACACAGCTGAGCGCGTAATGGAACATCAGCCCAAGGGGGCATAAGTGACCAAGTTCTATCAACAACCACTGATCCTTGCCCAGTTGAACCTCACATAAGACCCTACCCTGGCTGATCCCCTGACCGAGGGAGGCTTTGGGAAAGACCTGATGTGGAGGACTGAGATAAGACACGCCCAGGTTACTGATTCTCAGGAGTTGTGTGGTCCTAAGTGTGTGCTGTAGGTTGTCCAAGCCATGGTGATTTGTCACACTACATAGAATACCAGGTGCGACTCATCTGATGCCCACTGCTCTTGTATCTCTCAAGAGATGATAATAAGAGCAAAGCATCCACAACAACATATCTGCCTTTTGGCATTAAGTGAAAAAGCATTCATAAAGTTATATAGACGTTGAAATCTCCTTACAGAGTAAAGGGTCTGGGCTCTGCCTGTGCAGGAGTAAGAGGACAGAAGTGAGGAGTCATAATTGCGCAAGCGGTAGGGCTTCTCGCAGCATGAAACCTGAACCTACAGGGATCTGAAGTCAGGACGCCAGAGGAAGGGATGTCAGGAGCTCCAAAGACCATTATAAGAATTCAGACTTCTGGGGTCAGATGATGGATTAGAGGCTGTCTCCATATGACATGGATGTGAGGAACCTAGACAGCAGTGAACAGGCTGTTCCCAAGGAAGAAAGAGTGGAAGACATTGGAAGTCACAAAGAGGCGTGACAGCTGAAAAGTGTGGGGAAATGGGATAATGACTCAGCAGAAATGAACAAGAAGCAAAGACTCCATTTGCAGAACTCACCAGCTTGCAGAAGCAGAGATCGCACACCACAGGTAATCCAAGAGGTTCTGGTGAAAAAACATCAGTGGTCCCACTCACAGGACAAGCACAACACGTTTGCATTGCTGCGGAGAGACAGGGACTCATCCTGCACGGGTTATCCCTGGAAAAGAGATCCAGGGCCAGATCCACTACGTCTTAGAGCCACCATTATTTAAGACTGAGCTACTCTGGGGCCTAATGACAAGCAATCACAGGTCAGCTGCCTTCCACAGTCTTGGAATGAAAGGTGGGAGTCATAAATGGGTGATGGGCTTGGCAGGGACACATCATGAAAGTCAGGTAGGAGGAGGCTTGAGCTGTGCATGGCCGCTGGTCCCCTGAACACTTTGGCAAGGAGTGGGACAATGGTGGAGCATGAAAGCTCTAACCCAGAGGGCAACAGGCAGCTCAAACTCCACATCTTTCTCTGCTCTGCGCTTTTCCACTTGGAGAACAGACAAGTCTACATTGAGGACCAGGGCAACACCCTGCAGTCTCTTCCCTCCCTCAAGGCATTTATAACCCAGTAGGATCAGAAAGCCCTGAGTCAAAGCCTCCTGTAACACATCCGAGTGCTCCGTCTCCCCACACCCAACACAGTTGGGTGACACCCAGTAGTCTGGACTTTAGCCGACCTGCGGTGGGATACAAGCTGGAGAGTGAGGGAGAATGTGTTCAGCCTTTAGACTAAGATCAAGCTGTCAGAGTAGCTTCTGGTACATAAAGAACACTAGTCCCTATAGTGATCGCACCAGTGTTGGTCAGCTAGCCCCTGACCACACTGAGCCCAGCCCTAGTTTGAATATAGCAAACAGAAGTCCCACTCCATCCCAACTTCAACTGATCAGACCTTCTACCTGGCAGACTCCAACACCACAGAACTCAGAAGAGAGTTGCTCCAGCACACTGCTTTTCTTACTTCTTTTCCTTTTGCCGTTTATATGTTCTGTTCAATGACTGCCTCCCTGGAATCTTTTGCTCTGTTTTCTATTGGGTTATTGCTGTGTAACAGTTTTCTCTTAGATTGAAACATTCCATCCATCCTTCAGAGAAGCTCCTTAAACAGGAAGGTTAACAACTCAAAAGATGGCTTCAGGAAGTCCCTGAAGCTGACCAGATTCACTACAACCCTTCCTGCCAGAGCAGACAATAAAAGCTCAGAGTCCGCCTCAGATGGAAGGAAGCCGAGCTGTGAAGGAGACTCTCAGACAAACGGAGCTGCAAAGACTAGAAGAGCAGCTGCTTGGAAGCAGCAGAAACTAGCTGCGCTGCCTAGAAGAGGTTTAGGTCAACTGAGGCACCCAGAAAGGACACTCTCCAACCTGTTGAGCTGCCTGCAGGCTGTGCTCCAAGTTCCCCGCTTTGTGAGATGTTACCTGTGCTGGGGTGGACTATGGTGATGGGGCTGGCTTGGAGTCATTTCTGCTCTTGTAAGTAACCCCTCACCATAATCCTGAAAGAAACCCCAATAAAACCCATTGGTTCATCAAGTTGGACTTTGGTGGGATCCGTACTTTGGTCTGTTGTGGGTTTCCTATCTGTGATGAATAGATGTATTTGTATTTCTCCAGGAAAAGTTTTGTCACATAACAGTTAGTTATAGCAAATGGCTAGTCAAAAATCTGCAGCCTGGGGATATTGACTGGTTTGGTACCCCACAACTGTTGTAGGACTGAGCAGAGGCGAATGCTTTGCTCTGTGAGTCTTCAAAGTGCACACCCACAGGTTCTGCCTTCTTAGCTCTGGTCAGCATTGACTAGTGGGCAGGAACCAACAGCCTGTGGATGGAACCAGGCTCCCTGCCCTGACAGAGGTACAGCCCTTATTGTTTTATCTGAACCACCCAGCTGTGTGACGTAGTTCCCTGGAATAATTCATTTCAGGTGCACCTGGCCAGAGCCTAGCCGTCTAGGGTTGGCTAGATGTGTGGGTAAGAAGGGCCAGCCCATTCAGTCACATGACAATCAATCTGGCCATAATTGGAGCCATTGGCTGCCCAACCCCCAACCCCCATTCTACCACCTTTAGCAATTACATTGGCCCAAAATATACCAGCCTCCAGAGCTGTATCCTAGCTGTGACCATTTCCCATAAAGACAACCACCGCCTATTGCACTTCTCTTTCCCTAACTCAAATGCAAAACACCAGACTGCTCCCTGGATTTGGCAGCACCCAAAAGGAGACGGGACATACAGGCATCTGCTGCTCTCAACTCATTTGACACTATGCCAAAGCCACCTCCGTTGTTTGTGACAGACAGTGCCCTTCTTTGGCAGAGACGGCTACCCATTGGCATCTGCTAGGAACTCAGCCGAGTGATTTCTCAAGGGAGAGCTGTACGTGCCTAAGGATGCCTTCCCCCGTAAATAGGTATTGCTGGCAGGTTCACCCTCTGAAAAGCCCATCACCTAGCTATACAGTCTGCACAAGACTAGCTTTTAGTTGAAGGTAAGACAGTCCCGGGAGGAGGCTGTACTGCTGCAAGGTAACTGTTTAAGTCTAGGGGCATGTAGCCATCACAGACCAGTACCCACGGCTGCACTTACTGACAGGTCGGAGATTTTGTTGACTGACAAGAAAAATTTGATTCTCTTTATCACTCTGGGCTCAAGACTTATCTTGGGCCAGACATGGTGGTGCATGCTTTTAATCCCAGCAGAGACAGAGCTAGGCAGATCGCTGTGAGTTCGAGGCCAGCCTGGTCTACAAAGCGAGTCCAGGACAGCCAAGGCTACACAGAGAATCCTTGTCTTGAAAAACCAATAAATAAATAAATAAATAAATAAATAAATAAATAAATAATAAAAAAGACTCCTCTTGGACACTAGTTCCAGGTGTGTCTTTACAGCACACAGCGCCAAATCAAGGTTCCTGAAGGCACCATGATGTCTAGAAACAGAACTAGGTTCTGGTTAGAACCTGCTCCTGTACCCAATAAGGAAGATGTTCCGTGTTCTGTGTCTGTCTTCTCAAATCTGAATTCCATTCTTTTTTTGAAAATAGCTTGAAAAGGCCATCCCCTCCTCTGTGGGGTCTGAGTTGTCAAATGTAAGGCTGGAGGTGGCCGCGCATGGGAAGCTAGGCCTGCTGAGCAGCCAGTCACCAGGAAAGAGCAAGCCTGTTAGTTAGCAAGGGGACAGTGCTGCAAAGGGTCAGAGGAAACCAGACGTTGGAAAGAGAGCCCTGTGAGCTCTTGAGGAATCCAGAACACCCCTCGACAATCATGAAATTGTGGGGCCCGATGGCTGGCGGTGATGCTCTCTCCCTCGAGGACTCTGGGGAAGAAGGAGCCTTTAGAAAGAGGCCTGGGGGTCTCACATGGTTCCTGTGAAACTGTGGGCAGGTGACTGCGAGGCTGGATATGACCACAGTAACAAGCAACTTCATTTAAGCGGAAGCACCCCTCTGCCCTTTACTGCTGCCTGGAAGGCTCAAGGAGCATTTCCCAGAACCCCGGCCACAGTGGATGCATCTGAGCCTTCTCTGAGTATGTGTGAGTTGGCAGCCTGGCAGCTGTTGCCAACAGCTCTAGCCAGCAGATGCTTTGGTTCCCGGTTGGCTTCTCCTCTAAAGGAGAAAGCAGAAGGAGCCCCTCAGCAGGTGCTCTTGCTGGCCAGACAGGATGAGCGGAAGGCTACTCAGCTTCTGGACGCTCCTGTCTGCTGATGTCCTGTCCTGGATGATCGCACGCGAGGCCTGAGGTGGAGCACCCTCATCTGCACTACTGACTCCTGGTCCCTGATGTTCTTGAGAATCTGCGAGGCTGAACTACTCCTGAAGACATGGAGTGGACAGCAGAGGGGTGAGGAGTTGGTGGCTGGCATGATCGGACTTCTAACACTTGCTTCTTATAAATGAATATGAACAGAGCAGGTTCCACATATCCCCAGGGAGAGAGAAAGCACCAAAATTCATTCATTCATTCATTCATTCATTCATTCATTCATTCATTCTACAAAGGTTTCTTTCTTTCTTTTTTTTTCTTTTTCTTTTGGCTTCATATTACCATACTTATTTTTCAAAAAAAAAATACTGTTTAGGAAAAGTGCACATAGGATTTCTTAAGATTGTTTCTATCATTGGCACAAAACTTCACAGCAAGCGAGTGCTCCTGGGATGCTGATTAAAGGAGCTTTGCTACACAATGCTACTGTGGTGTAGCAATTATATTAAAATATTATTTCAGAAACAAAACTCTGTATGACTCAGAAAGTACTAAGAAAGAATCATTAAGACTCAGGGAATAAATAACTCATAAGTCTCAGGAAGTCCCTAAAACCTATCCAATTCATTCACCTCCTACTCCTCAAAGTTAATAACCAGCAAAGCCTGCTGAGGCAGGAGTTGCCCAGGCCTGCCTAGATGCCTGATTCTGTGAGCAGTCAACCATGCTGCCTAGGGCTTCATTTGATTGAGCTGTCTTTGATTTCTTCCTCTATACTCCCTTCCCTGTCTCCTCAGAGAAGGGGAGACCTCCCTTGGGTATCAACCTGCCTTGGCATATCAAGTTGTAGTAGAGCTGGGCATATCTTCTATTGTTGCTTTTAGTCCCTGAGCCAAGGCTATTCTCCACTTTTTCTTCTATTATATTTAGTGTATCTGGTTTTGATCCACTTGGACTTGAGTTATGTGTAGGGTGACAGATATAGATTCTTCTAGACCAGCACTATTTGGTGAAGATGTTTTCTTTGTTCCATTGTATAGTTTTGGCTTCTTTGTCAAAAATCAAGTGTCCATAGTTGTGTGGGTTTACTTCTATTTCTTCAGTTCTATTCCATTGATCAACCTGTCTGTTTTTATGCCAATAGTATGTATTTTTATTACTATTGCTCTGTAATAGTTTGAGAACAGGAATGGTTATACCTCCAGATGTTCTTTTGTTGTATATCACTTTTAACTTTCCTGGGTTTTTGCTTTTCCATATGAGGTTAAGAATTGTTTTTCCAAGGTCTAAAGAATTCTGTTGATATTTTGATGGGAATTGCACTGAATCTGTAGATTACTTTTGGCAATTTGGCATATATATATATATATATGATTTTTATTATAATTTATTCACATTACATCCCTATTGTTGTCCCCTCGATCATATCTTCCCACTCCCACCTTCCCTCCCTTCCTCCACCCTATTCCCCTCCTCTAGACCTCTGACAAAGGGACCTTCCTCCCCCACAGTCTTGACTACAGCTTATCCGGTCTCATCAGGGTAACCTACATCCTCTTCCTTTGTGTGCCCACAGGGCCTCCTCACCAAGGGGAAGTGATCAACTCAGTGGGCACTAGAGTTCATGTCAGAGGCAATCTGTTCTCCCCACCCCAACCTGGAAGAATGAGCTGCCCATTGGCTATATCTGAAAAGAGCATCTATGTTCGCTGCATGCATTGTCCTTGGTTGGTGCATCAGTCTGTACAAGCCCCACTGGGTCCAGATCTGCCAGCCTTGACGGTCTCCCTGTGGGACTCCTGAACTCTCCCAAATCCTTCCATCCCATGATTCTTCAGTTACAACTCTCAGTTTTCCTCCCAGAGTCCTGCTGCGAGTCCCAGCATCTGTCCCAATCCCACACTGGGTAGAGTCTCCTAAAGGGCATTTATATTGGGCTAATATCCATTTATGAGTGAGTATATACCATGGGTCTGGGTTACCTCACTCAAGATGATCTTTTCTAGTTCCATCCATTTGCCTTCAAATTTCAAGATTTCCTTCACAAAGGTTTTTTAAAAGCTAGCACAATGCTAAGCCCTGGTGATAACAGAATAGGATAGAATATTTGCTTCACACAGCGCATGCTCCATCAGGGCAGATATACAATACACAAGTGAAACACTGGGTATCTCACGACTCACCTGGATGATGCCATCTGCTTTTGGATGCTCTTTAAGTTGGTTGTAAAGTCATCCCACCGACAGTGTGTGAAGCTGAGGGAGTCCTCTGATCTAATCATAGGTTCTTGGTCCCTTGTGATACTTTTGCTTCCTGTTGCCAAAGAAATATGGTCTTATCATTCCCCGTATCTCACAAAAGCAGCATCCTGTGCCCAGA
The DNA here is from genome assembly GCA_907169655.1 of Acomys percivali. NCBI lineage: Eukaryota > Metazoa > Chordata > Mammalia > Rodentia > Muridae > Acomys > Acomys percivali. The sequence continues at coordinate 144,880,676 of OU015744.1, forward strand.
GCCAGGCTTTGGAGTGAGACCGACCTGGCTTCCCTCACTTCTACCACCGTGTGGATGAGCTTAAAGGGGTGGGTGGGGTGGTTTCAGTGAAGACAACTAGGGTATCTTTATAAAGATTTTCACTTTGTGGTTAAGAAATGTTAGAGTCAAGAGGCCATTTTGCCCAGCCCTGCACCTAGTAGCCTCTTGTTGAACTTGGCTCCCGGCTGAAGTAATGAGTAGCATCGTGAATCTGGAGATGGACCTGGTTTCTTGAAGTGTTGTCTATAGACCATAAGCATGGTGGTCACTTAGGGTATGTGGAAATGTTCAGGGCCCTGAGTGACTGATTTCCCAAAACCTAAATGACTTCAATATTTTCCAAGTGGGTCTGAAGAACCTTAGTGCTTGTGACTTGCTTGTGGTCCATAATACTAATTAGTGGCCTGAGCTTTTCTTAGAGTTAAATCATCTTGTAATGTCCAAGTCTGTTGGAAGAGTCACTGACCCTCACCATGTGCACTAAAAATTTTCCTGTATGGAGGACCACACTGTGTCACCTGGGACCCTAGCCTGCCTCTGTCCCAGCTAGGGCTTCCACTCATGTAGGAACCAGGCCTGACTGGGCTGTCTGTCTGTCTTGCTGTTTCATGTCCTGTTTCTAGCAGCTTCCACGTCTGTGTTTATCTTGGTTAGCTAGTTGTGTCTACTGCTCTGAGAACGCGCCCCTCCCTTCCTCGAGACTTTTCCTCCTGTGTGTGATTACCTCTTGAGGGATTTCACGTGGGAGGAGGATTCCTGTTTTGCTGCCTATAAGAAGGCTCTTTGAAACTCTGGGAGAAGCATAAACTGCTGCCGTGGCTGCTGCTGCGGCTGCTGCTCTCTTAGCACGAAGGACCTGTTGTGTTATTGTGTGTGTGTGTGTGAGTGTGTGTGTGCATGAGTTAAATCCGCAGTCCCTCGCCCTCAACTCGGTACTGTTGTGGCGCGGGCACCACACACTCAGAACTTTGAGGCCTGGGCTAGTTGATTTTTGTCAACTTGACACAAATTTAGACATAACTGGGTAGAGGGAATCTTAATTGAGAAAATGCTTTAATAAGATTGGCCTGTAGGCAAATCTATGGGGTATTGCTTTGATTAATGAGAGATGTAGGAGGGGCTAGCTCACTGTAGATGATGCCACCCCTGCACAGGTGGTCCTATATGCTATAAGAAATCAGGTTGATGCTGGGCACAGTGGCGCACACCTCTAATCCCAGCACTCAGGAGGCAGAGGCAGGCAGATCACTGTGAGTCCGAGGCCTGCCAGGTCTACAAAGTGAATCTAGGACAGCCAAGGCTACACAGAGAAACCCTGTCTTCAGAAACAGAGAGATAGGAGGGAGGGAGAGAGAGAAGAGAGAGGGGGGAGGGGAGAGAAAGAGAGAGAAAAGAGATGAGAAGAGAAGAGAGAAGAAGAGAGAAATGTGGTGCTGGGGGATGGGGAGGTGGAGAAGCAAGCAAACAAGCAAGCTAAGCAAGCTACTAAGCAGCACTCCTTGAACTCTGCATCATCTTCTGTGTCTAGGATCCTGCCCCAAGTTCCTTGGATGATGAACTATAAGCTATAAGATAAAATGAACTCTTTCCCCCCTGAGTCGCGTTTGGCCATGGTGTTTTATACCATCAATAGAAACACTAACTAAACCAGGGTCCAAACGCATAGCCATCCACGTTTCAGGCAGACTGCAGCCTCCATGTATCCCATTTCCGGGAATAGAGTGTGAGGCATTTTATTTTTGTAGTGCTTGGAATTAAACCTATAGCCTTTGTGCATTCCAGGAAGGTGGGACAGGAAGTAGACTGGCCAGGGGCTTGTTCACAGAAGGGGCTGAGCAGGCACACTGGGCTTACACACTGTGTTCATGGCCCCAGTGGCCATGGCTGGATAAGAAGGTGAGTCTGCATATCACATAGCAATGCCTGGCTAACTCATATCCCTTTCTGAGAGGCTGAAAGAGAGATTAACTGAAAGACCTGTCACTGAGATGTCACATTCCCTGATATTGACACTCCGGTCACTACCAAGAGCATCCTGGACCATATGTCAAGGTCCACTGCCTCACACTGCCTGCCTCAGGAAAGGACACTGTGCTATTCTGTGGACACTAGTGACCCCAGATGTCATCTGGGGTCCTGCACCACTAGTAGAGATGTAAGGGGTAGGTGCCCCAAAATAAGAGCCTGTGAAACACGTACAAATTGGTGCCTGGGGACCACCCCCCCCCCCAGAATATTTGGTAAGCATTTGAACAAAGAATCTCCAAGCCAAGAGCCAGAGAGATGTGATCCTGTGCCTGGCTCTGGTTCACTCTCCCTACCAGGCTGGGCCTAGGATTGGGTTTGTAAGGGAGTGGCATCCATCATTGCACAGATATTGGAAGACAGAATGAGCCATTGGCCTCAGAGAATGGTTTCCTAGTTCCTAGCTCCTTCTTATGTCACTGCTCTAAATTATCATGCCCAGTAAGAAGCTCTATCACAGGAATGCTGTTACTGTGAAAATGGATCCTAGAGCAGGGCAACGGTTTGTCCAACACATTAGCCACAGTCTTCCCCAGCAATGTCAGGAAGGCATGCTGCATTGCTTTTGTCAAAAATTCCTCCTTAGCCAGGCAGTGGTGGCGCATGCCTTTAATCACAGCACTCAGGAGGCAGAGTCAGGTGGATCTCTGAGTTTAAGGTGTCAACAAAGCTAGTTCCAGGGCAGCTAGGGCTATACAGAGACCCTGTTTCAGAAAGAAAAATCCTTTTAATATTTCTTTGTTTTATATGTCTGAATGTTTTGCCCTCCTGAGTGCCTGTGCACCCCCATGCATGCATGGTGCCTACAGAGGCCAAAGAGGAAGTTGAATCTCTAGGAATTGGAGTTATGGATGGTTGTGAGCCAGCAAGCTGATGCTGGGAACTGAACCTGGGTCTTCTGCAAGAAGAACAAATGCTCTAAACCACTGAGCCACCTCCAGGCCCCAAATTCTTTTTTTTTTTCTAATTAAAAATTTTTATTAGAGTGTGTGTGTGTGTGTGTGTGTGTGTGTGTGTGTGTGTGTGTGTGTG
>OU015744.1:144883763-144903835 GCA_907169655.1 Acomys percivali
TGTGTGTGTGTGTGTGTGTGTGTGTGTGTGTGTGTGTGTGTGTGTGTAAGTATTCCTCGGGCCTGGGAGCAATTGCCTTGATTCTCTGAGCATTTCCAGCTGCTTCTGTCAAAATTTCATGTGCAGTTGCCAACACCAGCTTCTAGATGGGGCTCTCAAGAACACGTGACCACTTTGTTTTGCTCTTCCAGAGTTTCAGCTCATAGAGTTAGGGCAAGATTTCAAACGTACCCTGAGGAATATTCTTTCCTGTGCTAAGCAAAGGGTTGCCAAAGTTCTGAAGACTCCAACTCTGCAGAGGTTGGCTTAGATGGATTCTTTGGCAGCTAGTGAGGTGGTGTTTTGGCTTGCTTTTAGACAACAGATTTTTTTTTTAAGTCTCTGGGGTGAAAGGAGACAGACAGACCTCCCTACGTACTAGAGAAAAGGGCACTAGTTTGGTTTCCAGAATTGACTCACTTATTTTCTCTTTTAGTCCTTATAATCAATTGCAGGAACTATTTAAGAGGTCAGCAATGGCATCTTTGAAGAAGAGGGGGTTAAGAAATCAGCTCTGCCACCGAGAGACCCACGCCTCCACACAGAACAGTTTTAAACTGGGGGTGAAGGATAGCTGGGAGTCGAGGTAGGGGTAGTTGGAAAGAGGTCACCGTGTAGGGGAAAGAAAGCAAATCTGATTGCAGCTGTCAGGAGGGCTATGGTGAACTCTGTTTACAAACGCCCAGAAGTCAGAGCTGCAAAGGACAGCAGGAGCCTTCCACTGTCCCCACCTCAAATATCTGGTCCCAGAAGCTCCATGACATCCCACCCCCACCCTGCCAAGTTAGATTGCTTGGCACACTATTCTGGTGCTAAAAGTCCACACACCAACAAAGACACAATGTATTTGATAGGACTTCATTCATTGTTTCCCCCTCTTACACATTCCCATTGTGGAGTACAGGAAAAAGCTGATAATATGTGTGCCCTGGGTGCCGTGTGCAAGCCAGCTGACAGACAGCATGGGTGAGGAATCTTCCTCTTTTCCCCTCTCTCCTCCTCCTCCTCCTCTCCTTTCCCCTACCTCACTCTCACTATACAGTCCAGGTTGGTTTTACATTCTTTTTGTTTTTTGTTTTTTCAAGCTAGCATCAAACAACAGCTTCATTTTAGCATCTCATGATTAGATGCTACCATATTTTGCTCTTATCTGTACTCTGCCTCTTATGGTTGATCCTCTTTCTCCCTCCAAATAGTTTTCCCTCTTGCACATCTTCCTCCCTTAAGATGTCTTCTTTTCCATAAGTTCCCTGTTTACCTCTCTCTCTCCCTCTCTCCCCTACATCTCCCTGTCTCTGTCTCTCTCTGTCTGTCTCTGTCTCTCTGTCTCTCTCCCTCCCTTTCTCTCCCCCCACCCCTCATACACACACACACTCCTATATCCTGCATATAAAAGGAAACATGGTTTTGTTTTGAGTGTGGCTTATTCTGTTTAATAATCTCCACCTGTCTTACCCATCCATCTGTTGATGGGTATCTAGGCTGGCTCATTTCTTAGCTACTGTCAATGCTGCAGCAATAAATATGGATGTGCAAGTACCTTTGCGGGCTGTTGACTTAGAGTCCCAAGAACAATATAGCTGAAGCATGTATGTGGCCTTCTATCTTCTCGTACTTTAGGAGCCTCCACACTGACTTCCACAGTGACAGCATTGCTTTGTATTCCTACCATCAGTGAATACATTTGCACATTCCACCTTGGTTTTAGTAACAGTCACTGTGACTGGGGTAAGATTTGCATTTCCCTACTTGCTGAAGATGGTGAACATTTTCTTCATATATTTATTAGTCACTAGGGTTTCTCCTTTTGAGATCTGTCTTATTTAGATTTTGGCATTTAATTTTTAAAAATTATTTATTGTAATTTTAGGAGATTATAATAATATAATTATATAATTTCCTTCCTTTTTCTCCCTCCAAACCCTCCTACACACCTTCCTTGCTCTCTTTCAAATTTATGGCTTTTTTTGTTTTGTTTTGTTTTTCTAGACAAGGTTTCTCTGTGTAGCCTTGGCTGTCCTGGAGCTCTCTTTGTAAATCAGGGTGGCCTTGAACTCACAGAGATCTGCCTGCCTCTGCCTCCTGAGTGCTGGATTAAAGGCATGTGCCACCATGCTTGTCTGGGTTTTTTTCTTTTCACTAATTGCTGTTACATACATGTGCATATTTATGTATATGTATATACATATATGTATATGTGTTTCTTGTTACATGCATATACCTGTACACATCTACACATACATTTTCTTAATATACATAAACACACTGTGCTCTGTCTGTATAATGTTACTTGCATGTGTTCTTCAGGGCTGACCATTTGATATTGGATAACCAGTTACTGCGCTCTTCCCTAGTGAGGACTGCTTCTCCTCCTCCCAGCATTCCTTAGCTGCTTGTAGCTCTTTGTGTAGAGTTGAGGGATATTGAACTTTTTTATAGGTCTTTATACTCTAACTGTGACTCCTGTGTCTGATGTATCATTTTCTGTCTCTTCATTTTTCTTATTTCTTGAGAGTTTACTATACAAGAACTTTTTAACTTCATGAGCACTATTTGTCAATTTGGGGGATTATTTCCTGTGTTATTTGTGTCCCTTTTAGAAAACCCTTGCCTGAGCCTATACCTCGAAATGTTTTCTCCTTCCAGTTTCAAACATTTCAAGTCTTACACTAATGTCTGGGGTCACCCTGAGCTAACCTTGTGCTGGATGCAAACTAGGCATTCTTCTCGCTGTTTTCCCAGCACAATGTGGAAGAGGCTGCCCTTCCTCCAGTGTGTGCTTTGGACATCTTGATAGAACATTAGGTGTTTGATTTATTGGATGTATTATGATCTATTTCTGAGTCATCTATTCTGCCCACCAGTCTGTTTTTTTTTTTTTTTGTTTTTTTGTTTTTTTGTTTTTTTGTTTTTTTGTTTTTTCGAGACAGGGTCTCTCTGTGTTAGCCTTGGCTGTCCTGGACTCATTTTGTAGACCAGGCTGGCCTCGAACTCACAGCGATCCACCCACCTCTGCCTCCCGAGTGCTGGGATTAAAGGCGTGCGCCACTACTGCCCGGCTAGTCTGTGTTCTTGTGGCAAGTTTAGATCTATTCTCTGCACTGTGGTTAATGTCTGACTCCTCCATTTTGTTCTATTCTATTTCTCTCTACCAGGCATGCTACTTCTGTTCTGTAGTATAGTTTGAGGCCAAGCATTGACTGTTTTCAGCAGTGCTTCTTCTGCATAGGACTGTTTCAGCTACTTGGGGTCTTTGTGCTATCATACTAATATGGATTGCATTTTTTACTTTTGTGAAGAATGCATCTGGAATTTTGATGGGCATTGTGTTAAAATGTAGATTTCTTTTAGTAATATAATCATTTTTATAGTAATCCCACCAATCCAAGTGTATGAAAGATCTTTACATCATCTAGTATCTTCAGTTATTTCTTCAGTGTCTTAAAGTTTTCATTGTAAAGGTCTTGTACGTTGTCAGTTAGTTAGACTTATTCCCAGGTATTTTATCTCTAAGCCACTATGAATGAGATTTCCCCAACTCTGATTACTTGCTTTCATTATTGGTATATTGGAAGGGTACTTAAAACTACATCATTTATTTATTTGTTTGTTTATTTATTCGTGTGTGCATAAATGTGCATAACACAGAATGTGTGGAGGTCACGAGACCATTAATAAGAATTGTCTCTCTCCTTCCACCATATGGAGCCCACGGGTTGAACATAGATTGTCAGTCTTAGTGGCCAAAATTTTAACCCATGGAGCCATTTTTCTATCCCACTGCTGGCTTTTGTATGTTGTTTGAGTGTTGCGTTACTCTCTCCAAAGTGTGTGTTCGGTATAAGAGTTTTCTGGTGAGTCTTCTTAAGTATAGGCTTGTGTCATCTGCATGTGGGGATGCACTGGTTTTTCACTTTCCTGTTTGTAACCCTTTTATTTCTTCCTCTGCTCTTCTCGCTGTAGTTAAAGCTTTGGGAAACACATTGAATATGAGCACTGAGAGTGGTTGCGCATGTCTACTTTTAGAGGAAATCTTCCTAGCTTTTCCCATTTGGTGTGATATCAGCTAAAGGTTTGTCAGAGAGCTTTTATTAAGATCCCTTCCCTGTAATCTTAGTTCCTGATCATGATTATGCTCAACTTTGTCAAGGGCCTTTTATGCATGTATTGCGTTGATAATGTGACTATGTCCTTAAGTCTATTTATTGATGTGGCACCCTCACATTTTTTGGGTGAAACCACGCTGCTGAGAAGACTGTGTATTCTGTACCAGCCAAATGGAATACTTGATATCTGTTGAATGCATTTGATCTATGATTTAGACTTTCCAGTTTATCTGACATATCTAAAGATAGGAGTAGGTATGGAAGTTATTATTATACCAGAAGCTATCTAACCCCTTTGCCTGTTAGTATTTGTTTTGTAAAATTGACAGCTCCAACATTCAGTGTGTATACATTTATAATTTTTACCTGTAAAAATATGTAGTGCCTTTATCTCTTCTGAATAATCTTTATTTGAAGTCAAATCTTTAAGATATGGGAATAGGTACTATAGTTTGTTTCAACTTCCATTTTCTTGCTAGACTGCCATACTTCATGGGCATCTTTGCCAGTGAAATGTGTTTCTTGGCGACAACACAGTTAAATCTAGGTTTTAACCAAGTCAGCCATTCTGTGCTTCTCAGTAGTGAGTTTTGGCAATTTACAGCCAAGACGATTATTGAGAAACATTTACTAATTCTTACCATCTTGTTTTTCTAGTTGATTGGATCATTGTTTATTAACTTCTTTCTTCCCTAGTAACAGTGATTTTCTGGTTTCTTCCTGTCTTAGTTAGGCTTACTATCACTGTGATGAAAAGGTTTATTTCACTCATAGTTCCATGTAACAACTAATTATTAAAAGTAGTGAGGGCAGGAACTGACACCGAAGCCATGGAGGAATTATGCTTACAGGCTTACTCCTCATGGCTTGCTCAGTTTGCTTTCTTATAGAACCCAGGACCCAACAAACCCAGGGATGGCCCCACCCACAATGGACTGTCTTCTCCAATTAATCACTAATTAAGAAAATGCCATACAGGCTTGTCTACAATCTGATCTTAAGGAGATATTTTCTTAATTGAGGTTCCCTCTTCTCAGATGAGTTTAGCTTGTGCCAGATTGAAAAATAATGTCCAGCACACTTCCGACGTAGCTTTGTTCATCTTTCCTCTTACAGTTTTAATGGCTGATACTCATTTTCCTTTTTTTCTATGTGTTGTAGTATTTATTTAAGTTTCATCTGCATTACTGGGTTAGTGGTCATGAACTACCTTAGTGTGTACTTGTCTTCAAATGTCCTTATGTCTCCATCAATTTTAAAAGGTAACTTTGCTAGATAATAAGTCTTGGTTGAGAGTTACTTTTCATGCTTTGAAATAGACCTTGCTTTCCTGTCTTTTAGGGTTGTTGATAAGAAATCCGGTGCTTTCTTGGAATGCTTGCCTTGGTAGGCATGTTAGCATTTCCCTTTTATCCTTTAATAGTGTTTCTTTGCTTTACAATTTTGTATATCCTGAAAATAATGTGTTGTTGAGAGGTTCTGCTCTCATCATGTCTAATTGGAACTATGAATGCCTCTTCGGTCTTTGATGCCCATTTCTTTTCCTATATGTGGGAGATTTTTCTGTTATTTTCTTTTATGGATGTCTATAATTTTTAATCTCTTTCTTCCGTTCTGTAGGTTTTTTAGGTTGTGTTTTAGAGTTCTTGGAACTCTTGTGGTCATGCTTGTCAGTTTTACTGTACAGATGTTTGAGTGTAGTGTTTCACTGACTGTGCATATCATCGTTGGGATCCTCCCTGACCCCACCCCCTTTTCTGCTTTGTTGAGTCTATTGTTGACACTCTCCGCTATGTTTTTTATTTGTGTTGAATTTATTTATTTATTTATTTATTTATTTATTTATTTATTTATTTCCACCCCCCTTCACTCACCCCCCCAGACAGGGTTTCTCTGTGTAGCCTTGGCTGTCCTGGACTCGCTCTGGAGACCAGGCTGGCCTTGAACTCACAGGATCCGCCTGCCTCTGCCTCCCAAGTGCTGGGATTAGAGGCATGTGCCACCATGCCCGGCAATAGGTTGAATTTCTTATTTCCAATATTTGCATTTGTTTTGTTTTGAAATCTGTTTCCTTGCTCAGGTTTTCTTTTGTGCTGCTCTTTCATCCATTTTACTGGCTTCTCATATATTTTGCTGACATTTTCCTTCATTTTGCTGTCTGTCCTCTTTGTGTCCTGGATTTGATTTGCTTGTGTGCAATCTCCATGGAGCCATTGGTCCTTTTTTCTAGTAAACTTTCAAAATCATCACCTTCCATTTTACCCATCTCTGTATCTTTGAAATTTACAGTCAAGACATTTAGACAGCTGTGGTACCTTGCTTTTTAAGTTCTTGTATTCCTGTATTGTTTATCTATTAGAGTGGATAATCTTCCAGTTTTATTTGTGGAATTTTTACTGAGAAGGCTGCTCTTGAGGACTCAATTCCCAGTGCCACTCAGAGAAAAGAAATCATGCTCCCATGAAGAAATATGCTTGCAGTGAGGTGGCTCAGCTGGTAAAAATGCTTTCTGAGCATGCCTGATGACCTGTGTAGGATCACAAATCCCACAGAAACCTGTGTGCAGTGCTTGCATTTGTAATCTCAGAACTCCTACATAGATATGGTAGGTGGAAACAGTATCTAGTGGTTTCAATAAATATGGCCTCTATAGATCCATACGGAGTGGCACTATAAGAAGGTATGGCCTTTTTGGAGGAAGTACATCACTAGGGGGTGGACTTTGAGGCTCAGAGGGAGGGTCTCTGTCACTTCCTGCTGCCTGCGGATCGAGGTGTAGGACCCTCAGCTACCTCTCCAGCACCATGTCCATTTGCACACCGCCATGCTTCCTGCCATGAAGTTGTGGACTAAACCTCTGAACTGTAAGCCAGCCCCAAGTAAATGTTTTCCTTGTGAATAGTTTCCTTGGCCATGGTGTCTCTTCACAGCAACAGAAACCCTAACTAAGACATAAGAGAATCATCTAGAAGCCTGGGGGCAGCTAGTCTAGAGTATGCAACGTACCAGAAATAAGAAAGACCCTGTCTTAGCAAGGTGGAAAGACAATTCCTGAAAGTGGTCCTCTGGTCTCCACACATATGGACCTGCACCCACCAACACTCTTAATTGTAAATAAAGCCAAAATAAAAATTAGATCACATATGAATGGGCCAAACATAAAAATCTTTAAAAATATTAAGTAAAAATACTGCTAGACACGTAGCTAGAAGAAAAAGGGGAAGTTAAGGGACAAGGAGGAAGGCTATGGTCGGGGGATGGGTTGTCTACAAGGAACAGTGGGAGGAGGCGGAAGTCCTACAAGCAGCTTCTCTCTCCATCCTCAGAACTAGGAGAGGGTCAGCGATGTGCATGTGGGGTGTGAACTTGTGGTTTGTGCTGGTGTTGAGACAGGCTTGGACAAGTGCCTGATGTCCACTGGAGCCATTGTTACTTGAATAGCTTTTCCTTCTTTGCATTCCCCCTGCCAGCTACACTCAGCTTTGCAGTCGGTGGACTGGGCACATTTTTTTCTCACTCTGAGTGCGGTAAGCAACCACAACACTGAGATCTATCAGTACAGGCAGAGGACGTGTCGTCACGATTTCCTGATCTCTTAAATAAAAATAGTCATGCTGCTGGGGGATTAATTCCTGTCTCTACAGCCATGAAAGGCAGACAGGCTCAGCCAGTTATCACCTACTGACAGAAGCTCAGTGCTCGAAGACTCCAAGGCCACCACTGGAACCAGGGCTACACACATACACACACACACACACACACACACACACACACACACACACATGACTCTCTGAGGCAAGCCCCCTGCTGCCTGCACATTTCAGCTTCCTGCCCTTCTCCAGACTGTTGCCAGAGCTGTCTTACTCTGGGGCTGAGGCAGGATGAATGCAAGCATGCTGCTTTGGGGCTATTCCCCATGTTCATGCTCAGCTTTAAACAACGGGTGCCCTCTCAAGTTGGTACCCTGGCACCCACTCCACTTCATATGGTGGGACAGATCTGGATTCCTCCCCGCTGCTGGCTGGCTGTGGAGGAGTCAGATTCACTTACATCTGCAACTGGATTTGAGACCTCGACGGTGCGGATTTGTCCTGAGGATGAAACTGCTTGGGTTACTTTCTGATTGGGCAGCTGTCACCTGCCCCATCCTGTGTGCCAGGGAGCAGTGTGGCTGGAGCTGTGTTCTGTTTGGCACCATGTCCACTGTCTTTTCACTGGACGTGGTGGCGAACACCTTTAATCCCAGCACTCAGGAGGCAGAGGCAGGCAAATCTCTGAGTCCAAGGCCAGCCTGGTCTACAGAGCAAGTTCCAAGACAGCCAGGGCTACACAGAGAAACCTGTAATGGAGGTTTTGGTTTCTTCACAAACTCACTTGTGTTATGTAAATATGTTTTTGTTCTAATCCCAGGTGTGGGATTTTACTTTGAGCTTTAGCTTGTCCACACCTATTAGTTATCTTGTTGGGGGGCGTGGTTTTGGCAGCTGTCAACTGCCTGCCTAGTGCAGCAAGGAGAGGGGCGTGGTCTAGGGCTCTGAGGCTATAAGACGCAGTGAGTGTGGGTGGGTGGTGTACGGTGCTGGCCTGTGGCATGTAGCAGTTTGATGAGACCAGAGACAGATGGTGTTACAGAGAGATGGAGAGTAACACTCCAAGGAGCAGCAGGTTAGAGGAGACTGCTCGCTGCATCTGCTGTTGACAGAGACGGGGTAGAGCCCCAAAGAACCCAAATGACCCAAAGCAGCTGGGAGAAGTAAAGGGGTCCCCTCTCCCCACTAACTTTTCTCCTACATAGGGTTGGGAAGCTGGAAGGGAGGTTGAGGCTTAAACACCTCAAATAAAGTAGAGTTTTAAAAGAGTGCTATAGAAACCTTGTCTCAAACAAAACAAAACAAAGGGTTTTACATATAGGTTTTTTTTTTTTTTTTTTTTTTTTTTTTTTTTTTTTTTTTGTCCAAGTACAATGTAAGAACTAAGGGCACTTAGAGATAAGAAAGGCGTGTTTTGGTAAGCATTGGCCCGAGTTAAAAACAATGGACTTTGAACTATAGTTGTCCCTTGGGACTTGGGGTACTGTGTCCAGAATCCCTGGCAAAGAACAAATCTCCAGATGTCTGTTTGCATATAATCTGTGAGCCTGCTCCCGTACATCTTAAGACACCTCTACTTATAATGCCTTCTACAAAGCAAATATTATAATATATTCGACATAGTGTACCCGTCAGGGAATCATGACAAGAAACAGTCTCGTCTTATATTCAGCTTAGATGCCAGGGTATTTCTCCCTGACTATTTGCCTGGTAAGACAGCTGTAGAGCCCACAGGCATGGGGCCCGCTGTCTGAAGTCTCTGTCTGGCAAGGTGATGAGAAGGGAATGGAGGGAAGATGATTCTGGTGTGAAAGCTAGACCCAAGGCTAACGTTCCTTGGGATGTACCAGATCAAGTTATCACTGTCCATGTGTTGCTGCAGAGTCAAGACTTGAAGGTCGCATTGAGTGACAGGTCATTTCCACTGCTGATCCCAGCAAGCACTCAATTCACCCATTTTAAAATGCTAAAGTTGATTCTTGATGTTTTTTTTTTTTTCTTTAAAAAAAAAAAACTATTCAGTCCTAGGTACAGAATTTATAGCCTCCTGTGTGCTAGGCAACAGTTCTACCACTGAGCTACATACACACAGCCCTTACATATATATACATTTATATATATATACATTATATATATTACATATATATATTTGAGTTAGGGTTTCACTAAGTTGTTCAAGTTGGTTCTGAATTCATATGGAAACCAGTGTGGCCTTGAACTTATACAAGCTCCTCCTGCTACAGTCTAAGTAGCCAAGCTTTATAAGCATGTCCACCATGCCTAGTACACGTGTCTGATTTTAGGGTCTGTTATAGTCCCATTCAAGTGTCCCCCCTTAACCTTTATGAGTAGAAGAGACGGAAGACCTAAAGCCAAATTTCTGTGGGGATTTAAGAGGCAGACCCAGAGAAGAAACCTTTCTTTGTCACTGGGATACTGTCCCCTCTCAAATCTGGGCCTCTTTGTGGTACTTAGAATATCCCTGTCCCCACGGCTCCCTCATTAGGCACACCTCCCCAATTCCACTCTCTGTGCATCATTGCAGAAGCCAGAGAAACACTGCTGGCAGCTTAGCACATTCTCCACAGCCACTCACTGGGAAGGAAGCCCAAAGCCCTGTCACTAGAGATCCCAGAAGCAATAAAAGCAGATCTTAGCATCTTAGCCCCAACAGTCTCTGGGCTTTTTCTTGTTAACGGAGGCAGCACTGATAGCAATGAACCTCTTAATATTGCTAGCTCAAAGATGAGAAGAGCGTGGCTGGACATGATGTCCATCCTACCTTGTGCCTCTGCACTGGGCTCAAAGTGAAAAAGCGTGTGCTCCTGTTGCAGCACGGATGGGGACGCAGGGGGCTAGAAGGTGTGCTGGCCCAGCTGGGTGAGGCTGGGCGCAATGTGAGGTCAGTCTGCTGTGTGCTAGCCTCCACTGAACCCCACCAGAGAGAGACCAGAGGAGTTTTCTTCCTGCTTCTGTTATTGTTTTTGTTTGTTTGTATGTTTGTTTGTTTTGCTTGTTTTTCGAGGCAGGGTTTCTCTGTGTAGCCTTGGCTGTCCTGAAGTCGCTCTGTAGACCAGGCTGGCCTTGAACTCACAGCGTGGCTCTGCCTCCTGAGTGCTAGGATTAAAGGCATGCACCACCACTCCTGGCTTGTAATTTAACCAGGAGTTGGATTTCTGTTGCTCAGATTTTCAGGGGTAAAGGGCCCTTCATCAGAGGAAAGACACATATGAGAACCTGGGATGTCCAATGAAAGACAATACAGAGGACAGAGAGGAAGGCAGGAAGGATGTTACCTCAGCCTTGACCAGGTCTAAGCATCCTCTGTAAAAGATGTTTCTTTTTTCCAGCCACTTATCTGTGTCGGGGCCTCAATCTTGGAAACTGTATTCATTTTCATGGTGTCTAGCAGCAGGTTAATTTGGTCAAGGGCAGGGAAATGGTTGTAACACTGTCAACATTCCATTCTGTGTTCAGGCCACAGGACTGCAGAGTACAGTGCAGCAATAAGGCAAGAGCAAGCCAAGGAGTTTCTTGGGGCTGCCCGAGGGGGAGGGGTAGAATCAAGGAGCAGGGCAGTGAACAGAGCTCTGAGGCCAGGTTACCTGGATCTGAATGTCAGTCCCTGCACTGTGTGATCTTGTGGAAACTACTTATTGTTCCTTGCTTCAGTTTCCTCATCTTGAAAAGGACAGTACACACACACACACACACACACACACACACACACACACAATACTACCTAGCTTATAGAAGTAGTAAGAAAATGAAAAAAAAGTTAAAAGGAAGTTAGGGTGTAAAAACAAAAAAATCCCAGCAACTGGCAGGCTGACAGAATCAGGAGGTCAAGGTCCTTGGCTACAAGGCTAGCTGAAGGCCAGGCTGGGCTACGTGCGACTCTGTTTAAAAAAACAAAAACAAAACGGGTTGAGTATGTAATAGGCACACACAGCTTGAGCCTACTCACTCAGCACTGTTTAATTCATGAGAAAAAGGACTGGAAAGTCACCAGCCTGTTCTGGAACTATAAATAACGCGGAGTCTACACTCAATGGGATCAAAAACCGCCAACATTGTGAAACTTACTGGTGCAAGTCAAACTGCTAAGTTACAAAGTGTTAAAATGTTTTTTGTTTGTACCTTTGGGGGGGGAGGGGGGCAAAACTGGATGATATTTTGATATTTCCATTAACATCCTTTCTCCGTGTTTATGTCCTGGGTGCAGTCCTGTCCCTGCCAAAGGGGCCATGTTCAATTACACTGGCCTGTGGTGTGGACTAAGCTTCCTTGGGAGGCTGGAGCAAGAAAGGCCCTGAACACAACAGGCAACAGAAAAAAGGAAAACCCCTTTTTAGCATTCCCCCTTTCCTGTGGAAGCTTCTGGAGATCTCCAGATGCTCCCCCCCCCCCTCAGCCCCTGTGGGACTGGAGAAGTGTCCTGTGAAACCTGGGGCACCCCTGCCAGGAGCTCTGCACCTTGTGCTTCGAGTCCTGCTGTCTGGCAGTTTGTGGTCATCCCTGTTCCAGTCTGATCCTGCCCCATCTGGGACACCGGCAGGCTCTATAGGACCCGCCTTGGGTTCTCCCCCAAGCCGACTGACAGCAGCAATTTAGAGACGTTAGCAAATCCTGCGTGCCAACTAGCAGCAGAAGGGCCCTGAGCTGAGTCTGCTCAGTAAAAGATGTAGCTGAGCCATTGTTTGAGCTGTGCATCTGTCAATCAGCAGACAGTTGGATACAAAGGTGTGGGAGCAGCAAATAGACCAGAACCACAGGGCAGAAAATAACTGGGGTTTTTTTTTTTCAAAGATTAGCAGGCCGCTCTGAAGAATCATGTTTTCCCCTCTTGGGCCCTGGGTGCCAACTGCCTTCCTGCCCCACCCTGGCTGGTTGCTCCCTGTGTCTGCACTGGTAAGAGGGTGTGGGGGCCTCAGCAGCAGGAAGCCCTTTGTTTATGCTGTGCTGACCTCTAGAGGCGTCCAATTAAAAGGCATCCCAGAGGACCCACTTCACTTTGAGCCTGGCATTGGCATCCACTTTGGGGGCTGTCTCCCTAGAAAACAAAACAGGAGCATTCTTTCCACATTCGTTCCATGACTGCCTAATTATAGTTTGCGTAGGTTTTTAAAAGCATCATTGTTTTCTACTCCCCCCCCCCCAAAAAGGTGGAGGGGAGATGGGTCAGATTCAAAGAGGGTTTGTCTGTTATCATATAGAAAGAAAATGTCAGCTGACTCCAGAGGCATTTTAACCTTGCCTCCAAACTACCAGCCGGCTATACCTGACAAATGGAGGAATATTTTAGTCACCTAATTCAGCAGGATACGGGGGTGGGGGGGTGGGGGGGTGGGCTAGGTACCCAATCCTGGTGCCTCCAAATACTGAGGTGGGGGATTTGTTTCTTTTCCTGTGTTGTGCATCCACCACATGTGCTCAGGAAGCCCTGGGGGATATTGTAGTCCCCATCCTACCTGCCTGACATCACCATGGAAACAGGACTATTTATTACATCCCTAAGCAAGGCACCCTGCCCTTGCCTCTTTGTTGTATGTTTGAATCCTGTGGCCTATGGTAAAGAGAAGGGATGTGTGGCAAGGCAGGGAGAAACCTCAGAGCAGTGGCATTTGGGCTAATACCCAGCTGTGGGGCTTCACTTGGAAAAGGGATCCTGACCGTGCAGGGCACCATCATGGCTTTCTGGAACCTTGTGGCACTCCCTCCTCTAGAGCAAGGCCAGGTGTTCTACTGATGCTCCTCCCCCAAGGGAAATCAGAAATGAGGTCACCGTGGTTACTCCTACCCATGAGAAAAATAAAACGATGGGGGTGGGGTGGGAGGGTAGAGCCACACAGGTTGTCAGGGACCTGTCTAGGCCAGAACCTTCCTTCCTCCTGCCAAATGATTTCAGAGATTAACTACAGTGAGAGGAGATGTGAGTAATGCTAATATCTGTCCCTGCATGTCAGCCCTCCCCTCCCCCCCGAGCCTGTGTGATCAAGTCATGGAAACGGGAATTTTCCCATGATAAAAATCTGTCTCCATGGCCCTTTCTGGAGCCAGTCTTTAACCAGAGGGGTTTAAAATGTTCACACATAGCTTTCCTTTGGCCTTGGAACCTATGGCCAAAACCAAGGACACCCAATGACTTTACAGAAACACACACAGCCTCCAACTGGGCCTGCTAAGCCATTATCAAGTTTAGGGACCTGCCATTCAGAGGGAGAAACTTGATCTTTAACCAAAAGAATGAAACTTGCCGCTGTCAGAGATCCCATTGAAATAAATAAATGCCCCTGTCTGGTGAGTAGTAGCAACTTCAAGCAAGGTGTTGGGGAAATGTCATCAAGTCGTTATTGGCCTGTCACAGGTGAAGATTTCTGACTGTGCCACAAAGAGGAAGAATTCTCACATACGATACTAGTACTGGTTTAAAGGGAGATGACGCATTACTAAACACTAGCCAGAACATCTGTTAAACGCACGCTCCCAAATAAAGGCACCTTGGATGTAACAACTCCCTCCCATCCTCCGACCCCCCAACCCACCCCACCCGACCTCTGTGCCCACCTTCCTTGCACACACAGTGTGTGTTCTGTCACCAAAACCTGTGGAAAGTGTTAAAAAAAAAAAGGCAAATACCACCAGGGCTGAAAGGCTCTTTATTAGCAAGCGTATGATAATTACATCCTTGGATGTGGTCCTTGCTCTCACGGAAAGGAGGGGGAAGCAGATGGGACAGCGGGTAGAGAGAATTTACACAGTTCTGTCTCGAGCATCTATCAAAGGACACAGCTTTCGGCAACCCATTTCAGAGTCCGTCATTTACAAGAGAGCTCTCTGAGAGGAAACACAAACTCAAAAGAAAAGACACACATAGCACAGGAAAAACTCTCTCGGCCTCAAAAACCAGAAACCAACAACAAAGTGCCTTGCTTTTGTTTCTTCTGGTTTGCTTCTCTGGAGATGGCTGAAATCTTGCTGGGTACACAAATGAGCACAGGATTACAGCTGGGTTCAGACTTGCCCGGCACTGAATATTTATTTTAGTGCCTGTGATAAAGCTGCCATTTGTATAGTGCACTGGCCTATGGCAGTTCAGAGGGCTCCTGCTAAAACAGAATCTCGAGAAACAAAACCAAAAGGCAAGTCCAAGACAAGGCAGTTCATTAAGTGCACACCTCCAGCTTTCTCCCTATGTGGAACAACCATGAACACAGTCCTAAGCAAACTGAATGTTAATTCCTACGTAGCGTCGTACCCACTTCAAGATGCCTGGGAACTATTCAGCCTTGCAGTGTGGCAAATGGGACTTCTAATGTGAAATGCTCAAGGTCATCACCATAGTGTCCTGGCAACTTTTACACCTACACTTGTATGAAACCTAAAAGACCTCGGCTTCTCAAAGCATAACAGTTACCACTAATCCAGGGTGACCGTTTTGTGGATCTCTGGAGACGATGCGGCAAGCCACGCCTAGCCTCTCCCTCCAGGTTTGTTCTAGGGACAAGAGCCCCCCCACCCCACCCCCGCCTGGGTTTCACGGACACCTGATGCGCCAGCGGAGGAGAGGGCGGGTATGGTCCACGTGCTGCCAGCTGTCACTGCAGTGCCCCTTGGGTCAGCACTCTTGAAGGCATGCTCCCCTGGCTAGCAGCTGGTTGTATTTTTAATAGAAGTAATTCCACTAGGTATATGTGGGGGGGGGGGTTGGGGATGACACACCTGCTGTGCCTTTGGCTTGGCAGGGGGCACTGTGAACGCCACAAAACCATTACCACTACCCGCTAAGCACCCAGTTCTATAGACAGCCAAAAATACAAGTTGTCCTGTACCCCAGGAGTGTGGACAATGTGCTTTGTTTACAGCTCAGATGGACCGAGACCTAACTCTCTCACTGTCCCTGTCGACTTCCGCCTTGTTCACGCCTTTGTTCTTCTCACTGTAGAAAGCCAGCTCTGACTAAACTCTTTCCTACCTGATGAGTCTTAACATGCACTAACTAACATCCCCCACTCGGGGGATCACAACACCCGGGACACACTCTTTGTGCTCTGAGACACTGAAACAATATTCAGAGACATGCATTGTGCTGGAGAACAGTTTCTGTCTGTACTGAGCAATGGCGTCACGCCCACAGACAGTTTTACTTAAGCAAACTGCAAGCCTAGTTCTGGCGCCAGTGTGCAAGGTGGACAGTCTCCTCACGCAGCAGATGCTTTGTGCTCTGGTCACGCGCTGAAGTGGGCCTAGGAGTCACAAGTGGACCCCCCTCAGTGTTTCCGGGCCCTGGCACTGCATGGGGCCTCACCACCCTCCCTGCTCTGCACTTCAATTGTGGACACGAGGAAAATGTCCCCACGGGTCACTCAACTCTAGGCTCAGGCTTTTTAATGTTGTTTAATTCAGATTTTACAGCTGGTCACGCCCACCAGTAAGCAACCAGTCCTCAATTACATGTGTACTCACACACACACACACACACACACACACACACACACACACACTCTCTCTCTCTCTCTCTCTCTCTCTCTCTCTCTGTGTGTGTGTGTGTGTGTACTACCTACCAAGTTTGTCACTCTTGCTTTCTCTTTCCTGAGTGACGGGGACAAGCACAGTGCTCAGCCCCCATCCTCCAGCTAGTCTCCATGCCGATCTCCCTCCTTGGGTTACCTAGCCACCACATCCAGACGCCTCAAACAGCAGCTCTCCCTGCCTCTGGCAGAGCAGGTTCAGCGGAGACAAACCATCTTCTGGGGCCTCGAAGCAACAGAATTTCATCAGTTGCCAGGGGATCGAGCCCACCTCAGGCCCCTGGAGTCTGGACACCCCGCTGGCCATTATATTCTAAGGTGGCCGAATGGCCAGCGTCTTAAGGACACCATCTTTGGCAAAATTCCAAATTTATTTCCTCCCCGTGCCCCTCGGTGTCTTCGGCTGTCGCTCTTCTGTGTACAGACTTCCTACGGCAGCCACAGTAGGCCAGTGTTTAAAGCCAGAAGAGCAAGTACCCTTGTTTCATAGACGTCACATGACGTGTCAGTGTCCTGCAGTCAAGAGCTGAGGCAACACTAAAAGCAAGCGTCTCTCCTAACTCCCAAAGACCCTTCTTCCCCACGATGGCTGCATCTATGGGCCTGGGGGAGGGGTCACACTCATCTCGCCGTGGACCTGTTCAACCTCAGCCCTAGCTGGGACAAGAGAATCCATAGAATGGGTAGGAGTTGAGTGTGTGCATGCTTGTGCACACAGGTGCACCCTGAAAGGGACACACACAACAGCAGGTTTGCAAGGACAGTGGATCTGCTGATGCCTCTGGGGTTTGCCGTGGAAATCAGCCACATCCAGGGATGTCCCTCCTCCTGACCCCTGGGCAGAAGAAAGCAGCCCACTGTGCCGCTAGGGATCTCAGCTCAACTTGTACAAACAGAGAACATTAATATGGTAACACCAAGTATATTTGGTCAAAGTTTTAAATGCGTTTTTGATTTTTAAAAAATTCATCTTATATTAATATTCAAACACATGTAAATTTACAGGTGAAGCCTCTGGGTATAAAATTTCATGTTACCTCGGAATGAAGCAAACTGCTCAGGCGACTTCATTTTACCCACGAAGTCATTTGTGTGGCCTACCATATTTAAAAGGAAGTTACATACCCCGGAACATATGTCTAAGAGGCAGAGAGCTCTGTCTCCCTGCTGTGAGTCGACATGGTGGGACCCTGGGCAGACCTGTGAAGGCTGGACCTCACACCCTGGAAGGAACACTCAGTCTGACTTTGCTGAAGGGCCACTTCAAGGGGCGTCACTTGGCTTGAACATCATCATTAATAGGTTTCTCCCAGAAAATAAACCACATAGGTACAGAAGCATAGGTGGAGGCCAGTATGTGACATCACCCAGCAACCGAACAGTGCAGCACGGAGCAGCGAGATTCTCCACACTACACTGGGTTACACAGAAAACAACCCGACATGCCTGCCATATGCACACGCTCCTGCCACTGCAGATTTCTTCATCTTCTTCCTCTTCTTAACTTAAAATACTGGTAGTGTAACGTGTGTGTGTGTGTGTGTGTGTGTGTGTGTGTGTGTGTGTGTGTGTAACATTCTCAAACTGGATGCACGGAGGAATTAAGCGCTGTAAAGGGGACACTTGCATCCTAAGTTTTGAGAACCTGAGACACAGAAGGGTGTCACTATGGTGTCAGAGGATGTCCTTCCTGGTAAGTGTTTATTGGCTAAATGATGATGGCAATTACTTCTGGGAGTTGTCTGTGTGTCCTGATCATTAAAAACATCCTCTTGTAACCAAGTAAGCCCATAATTAAGATTCCTACTTTCATATCACTTTAAATTTCACTGCAAGTAGGTTCCCTGGAGTATGTAATTATAATTTTAAATAAACCAACTCACTGGGAACCTTTCTTGACATTTTACAGAATAAAAGATTAGAAAAGTAAAAGATTTCATTATATTAATTTTATTTTTAAATCCTAGTTTATTTTCCTGCTAGATTTATCTATGGCTTCAAAGCTTTAGGGGCACTTGCTCGGATTCTGTTTGCTTTCATGATTTAATAAGTTGCCATCTCATCGTAAAGAGGGAAAGGTAAAGGCTTCATTTCATATGTAGGTTTATAACCAGCTTAAAGAAATCAATAATTTATATCTTTCGTCCCATCTATAGTTTCCGCTATTAGAATTAAAAAGTGGCTTTGGAATCAGCATGTTTTGAAACGATCACACAACCACAGGAAGATTTATACTAACCAGCAACTGGCTGCCACATGCCCAGGTAACCAATTCTGCAATGGTGAAACTCTCCAAGGAGCCTCAGCCACCCCCACCCTCTGCATTTGCACTTGGGCAGTTCACGACTAGATTATTAAAACTCATGCTTTCTAAGCAAAACTTTTCACTTACGGACACTCAAACGGTACATAAAAAAGTGCAGGCTGCATCTCTCTTCTGCCATGCTTTTCCTCAGCAAGGTCCTATGTCAGGACTCAGAACACATCCTTACTACATTCAGAATTCTCCACACTCCACCTAGGAGACGTTAGTTCTCCAACACAAACTCAAGGGGGAACAGGCAGCCACAACACGGACTCTAACTTCAAAGTGGCAAAGTGGCTACCAAGACATCTTCATAGAGAGCCCACCAAAGTGGGAACCCAAATTCTGGTCACTTCTGAGCGAAGGCCATCACAGATATTGTGTGGTCATTCAAGAGGTTATTTCATTTTCATTTGGATGCCAGGAGCCGGCCGTCCTGTTTTGAAGAGCGAATGCAGAAGGCTGCCACAGGAGCGTGGGGGCTCCATGGGTAGCACAGGGCTTACTCCCCCTTCTGGAAGGTGACCCAGGAGTTTACTGCTGACTGACCCCCATCTGGGGGTGGTCCGCCTCTGGCTCCTCCTCCTCCACATCTGCACTGTATTCTTCAAATGTGTCATCATCGGCATCCGGAAGCCCCAGCAACTACAGGGAAAAAATTGGACAAGAAAAGCAACAGCCGTAAGCACTGCAGGCAGAAGACCAAAAGCATCACATCCAAATGTATCTGCACCTCGAGGGGCTTAACACAGCGAGTGCATCCATGGACTCAACTCCCCCACCACGGCACCTACAAATTTAACAGAAGACACTGATTTCACCTGGTACCCTGGAGAGGCACGGCCCACAAACCAACGGGTGGTAGATGCTCATGCCACGCCCAGGGTCTTGGTGAACCACACACAGCACAAATAGTGCTGATGTACCTTCGAGGTGTCCCCAAAACCAACCCTCTGTTTTATTCCCTCACCCAAATATGTGGTTATTTATTAAGAGTAGCACATAGATAAAAATGCTAAGACAACCAGGATGTGCAGTAGCAAAGGGTTAAATTGCATGGCATGTTAGTAAGAGGATCTTATAATTGAAGTTTTAAGTAATTTAATGTTATAATATGAATATAAATGTAAAAACATGATAAAATTATATATTAACCACGATACAGATTTTCTTAAAATTCATATGGATGGATGCACAGAAAAAGAGACAGCAATGAAATATATTCAAATATTGAGGTTCTTAAATTCTTTACATCTACTTATTTTGGGTGTTTGCATGCATGCATGTATGCACCTATGTCACAGCATGTGTCTGGACACAGGACAACAATGTACAGGAGTTGGTTCTCTCCTTTCATCATATGAAGGTCAGAGAGTGAACTCAGGTCATCAGAGTTGGCAGCAAGTGCTGTAACCCACTGAGGCATCTCACTGGCCCCTTTCATTTCTATAAACTGTGTGTGTGTGTGTGTGTGTGTGTGTGTGTGTGTGTGTGTGTGTGT
>OU015744.1:144903845-144936586 GCA_907169655.1 Acomys percivali
GTGTGTGTGTGTGTGTGTGTGTGTGTGTGTGTGTGTGTGTGTGTGTGATGTAAAGTATTTCTATAAGACTGGGATTGTGGACAATGAATGTCTGGCCAGTATATATGTGCACTACATGCATGCTTAGTGCCCATACAGGTCACAATAGGGCATTGGACCTCATGAAGTTGGAGTTAGGGATGTTTGTGAGACATTGTGAGTTCTTGGGATCAAACCTGAGTCCCCTGAGGGAGCAACAAGTGCTCTAACCCATCTCCCCAGATTTCTTTCCAGCTATGCCCCCACAAAGTTTTATAATTATGATCAGGGAAACTTAGAACAAATCCAAGATAGTTTTCAATTATGCATGTCCGTATGCACGCATGTGTGCACATCTGTGTTTTTGGTATGTGCAAGTGAGTACCGGTACCCTTGGCAATTAGAGGTGTTGGATCCCATGGAGCCAGCCTTATAGGCAGCTGTAAGCCGCCCACTATGGGTGCTGGCAACTAAACTCAGGTCCTCTAGAAGAACAAGCACTCTTAACTGCTGTGTCATCCTTCCAGCCCCATGGTAACAGTTTTCAATGACACGGGCCTTTCATCAGATACTGAATAGTACTAATCACCCATAATCAATATGAACCAAAACTTGTGTGCTGGCAGAAAGCCGCGGCCTTTTGTGCTCCCGGGCTTCTGCATGTGATGATGGAATAAAGAGTGACCAGGAGATTTTTTTTTTTTTTTACACAGAGCCCCCAGATTTGTCACCTTCAGGCCATTTAACTAAGTGACCCTAGTAACATAAACTTCAACTGTGTTAAGACTTGCTCATTCCTCACACAGCTTCTCTATTGCCCTGCCGCCCTTCCTCCACGTTCCCTGTGGCTCAAATGGAAGAACAGTAAGCCAGAAGTCCCAACTAACACACTGTCTACAGAACGCTCAGGTTCTAGAACTCTCAGGCTCGGACACCCAGGAATGCATGCAGGGCAAAACCATCTGTAAGGCATTACTGGCCACAAGCCAAGATGGCCACAGCCGACTGTCCACGCATGCTACTGTCTTTGTGGAGTTCACGGCAGCCAATGTCTCAGACAGGTACTCCTCACGTGAGGGGAAGGGCAGTGAGAGCACGTCTGAGCTTGTCCAGCCCTGGCATGCCACTCTCATGTGTCCTTGTATACAGGAACTCACTGGCATTCCCAGGGCTTGCCTTGCTCAACCACAAAGCTCCCTTGGAACAGTCAGATTTACGTAGACTGCTAGGTCCACTAGGCTACACAGGCCAATACTGGAAAGGAAGAGCTGCCAACACTTGAGAATTAAAGTTCTCTGGGCCTCAGTCACCTGTGGGCAAAGATGTAAATTGCCTGAGGCTGTGACTGGCATGTGGCACCCTGAAGGGGCACACATCAGGCACCTCAGGCTGGTGTCTTTATGCTGGGGGTAGAGGCATGTATGGCCTCTAGAGTCTAGAGCATCCTGGATCCACTAGTGCTTTGGTGTACACAGTGTGGCTTTGTGGCTTTAAGCATCCCTGCACACTTTTCACACTTGGGAGAAGCAGCATTTCTCACACTTGGCTGTGTCTCTGAGTCACCGAGAACACCACCTAGAGCACAGCCCTGGCTCAATGGACCTGTTTCTGCATTTCTAACCTGCTCTGAGGGGGGCCCAGAAGCCCCACTTTGGGCAGCAAGACTAGTTCAAGCATTTGGGGGGATTTGAAACTGTCCTAAAACTCAAGATGAGTTTCAGTCTTCTCCGTATTAGGAGAGAGAGGTAGATGCCAAGATGGAGGTAGGATTCGAGAGGACAAGAGATGCGCTGTTGTAAGGTGGCACCGTCCTTCCTAAAAATAACCTTTTATCTCCTTTTGCTTTGTTTTGTTTCTATTTTTGTTTTTGAGACAGGGTTTCTCTGTGTAGCCCTGGCTGTCCTGAAATTTGCTCTGTAGACCAAGCTAGCCTCAAAACTCAGAGATCCGCCTGCTTCTGCCTGCTGACTGGGTTTAAAGGTGTGTGTCACCATGAATACCGGGCTCAAAATGACAATGTTTGACTGTTCCTAACATGAGCAGAAAAACAGAAGATATAGAAAAGTTAAATTTCTAACATTTAATGCCATTCCTGCAAGTCCACATAGGCAAGAAAAAATATTATCGCCCCCCCTTTCCCCCCCCACCCCGGTTTTTTCTGCCCCACTTAGGCAGCTTGGCACCAGAGGATTCTTTCATTTCGTCAAGGTTTCTGACCAGACATTTGGAGCAGAAGCTACAGTTTCACTGTTTTGGGCCATGAAGATATATTCCCTGCCTCCCCAGCAACCAGACGCAACCTAAACCACCATGCCTAAAAGTCTCACACTAGTGTCCAGAACCGGGGGCTGTGTTTTTCTGATAGGAAAAGAAAAGAAACAGTGATAGACTGTATCTTCAGAGATAAGACTGGGCCACTAGGAGGCAGAAGCCACAGGGGTGGGGATGGGGGACCAGCAGCACTAATGCTGAGCTAGGTCATCAGAGTAACACGAGCCAAAACAGCATCTAACACTACCACGGGTACAGGAGCCAATCTCAATGAGGAGGAGAGGGAGGCGCCTCTCTCAGAGAGCTGAAAGTCCTCACACTCAGGTAACTTGTGGGAGAATCAGGCACTAGGAGACCACCTCTCCTCTCCTGCTCTGCTTGCTTCCCAGAAACCAACTCTGGTACTCATCATCAGTAAAAAATGAGTGGCACGGTCGCCCTTAATGAGACCTGATATCACTGGTCTATTATCTAGGTCGATCTTTCAATGGCCAGGGAGTCACTTGAGAGTCAACCTAAGTGAGGAAAATGACTCTTTCCTGCCCATTTACCAGCGGTCTCTGAAGTCATTACCAGGGCACTGGGTGGTAGCAATGAGTGGCAATGTCATCTGCATTCATGAGCCAATGACATGCTTGAAGTGAGGAGCCTCTCTGAGATCCTCCATGAGGTAGGAGGCTCCTCTAGTGGAGATAAATGGGGGTCACTACAGGTGAAAAGACAGACAGTTGCATGCAGTGACCACGTCCTGACACCAGCGCAGCTGGATTTTGACAGTCTTGGGTGTTCACAGTCTCATTCCCCATTAATCCACAGGACAGTGAAATAGGAGCTGGTCCCATTTTAAAGATGGAAACACAGAGGCTACTACAACAGCAAGAAGCCACATGGCAATAGACAGGGTCGTCTATCTACCTCAGGTATTTCTAAAGACTCTGATCCAGGCAACCAAGATGGGCTCTGCCTGGGTCAG
Source organism: Acomys percivali (assembly GCA_907169655.1). Classification (NCBI taxonomy): domain Eukaryota; kingdom Metazoa; phylum Chordata; class Mammalia; order Rodentia; family Muridae; genus Acomys; species Acomys percivali. Next base: position 144,907,108 of record OU015744.1, read on the forward strand.
CTCTCCTCCTACCTAGTGTGTTCCAGAATCTCTGCAGGAAGCCAGCGCCAGGTACTCTGACCTCAGTGACATCCTCCCTAACTTCTAGCACATGTGACACTGGAAAACAATATAGCTTTTTTAAAAAAAAAGTGTTTTCCTATTATGTGACCATGATAGAAAACGTAGAGAATAGGAAAAGAAGAAAACAGAAATCACCCACAATGTGGAAGCTCTCCAGTACATGTCCCCGAGTAGACACTTATCTTCCATATATATGGATTTGGTCCTCAGTGAGTTTATTACTTTGCAAAACCAGTGTTGATAACCTTTTTCTTGACCCCTCCAATACCTTTGAAAGGTCCCTTATCCAGCCAGCGCTTTCAATTAGACATGTGTTGAAATCACACAGCAAATGTTCTTTCACTATCAAAACCCCAAGATTCCCCACATAGTGCCTCACTAGGCCCTACAGTCTCTTCACGCCAGTGTTCTGTGTGCTGTCTCCATCCTGTACACACTGGGGGCAGCATCTGTTTGGTGCACAAAGGTCACCCGCAGCCAAACTGTGCTGCTTAATCTCCGCAGCAACCCTAAGCTAACCACTTCAACAGTTTCCTCAGCCTATAAATGGAGAACCTGAGAAACAGAGAGGTTAAATCCTCTAAGGCAGTCAGCCAGCAAGGGCCAAAACTGGGGCCAGAACTCCAGGGGCCTGCACAAGCAGCTTGTGGTACAGGCTCACAAACATCCTCTCAGAAAGATTTTCCCCAAGAACCCAGAGTGTAATGCACTGGCCAAGGGGTAGCACCTCTGCTCTTTCTGCATAGCATCCTGCAGGATACAGGCTCTGCCATTACCCTGGCCTCACCCTGTTCTGTGGCCATCGCTCCTAATCAGCTCCCAGATGGCAAAAGCCAAGTGTGCTATGCTGTCCTTTATCCTCCGGAATAGGCCTCTGGTGGTAGATGATTAAAACATCTTGTGGGAAATGTGATGAAGTGGCAGAAAAACTAAAGGAATATGATGGCTGAAAGAAAAAAAAAGTAACTTTTTCTTCAAAGATCCAATTAGAGCGAGGTGTGGTGGTGGCACACGCTTTAATCTCAGCAGTCGGGAGGCAGAGGCAGGTGGAGGAGCTCTGTGAATTCGAGGCCAGCCTGGTCTACAAAGCCTGCCCAGGACAGCCAAGGCTACACAGAGAAACCCTATCCTGAAAACCAAACCAAAACAAACAAAAAAGATCCAGTCAGATTTCGGTGTGTGTGGAATGAAGCTTTGTGGTATTGGTGTAGGAAGTGCAGGCAAGAGGAAGGGCACACAGTCCTTAGACAGCTCCAGGTGGCAGGGCACTGAGGTGACACCACTCTTCAGGGTGTCATTGCCATGTGCCCAGCTTTAGCGGAGTCAAGCAACTAGGGTTGACTGAGCCCCGTCCCCTCCCCCACCGGAAGCACCGGAAGGCTACAGAGAGATAAGTCCATAGGCACAGGGCAGCGTCAGGTGACCACTGGTGGCTTTGTGAAAACAACCGTGATTGGAAGGGGGCACACTGGCATTTTAAAGCTCCACCTCTGCACAGCCACCCAGCATGCAGCTATCTTAAGGCACAGGTGAATGCATTCTTGTTGGAGATGCCACCATGCAGCTGCTGGCATGCAGGGGAATGCACCCCTGGTCTCCTGCATCGTGATCTCCCTGACACTGTAAAGACTTCTCCGACAGGCACTCTCACCTAGGACAGCAGCATCTAAATCCTGCCCATGTCTCCTTTCTAAAAAGCTCCACAGAGAGGTGAAAGGTGCAGGTGAGATGAGGGTACAAGTTTCCCCACTGAGTTCTTAGTCCCACCAACTTGGGTTCTAATAGCACCAGGCCCAAGCTTTTACCCGTGCAAGGCCTCCCAGCTTTCAGTCTACCACCTTGAAGTTCCTTCACCGTGCTGCCAGGAAACTAAGGTTCCGTCTCCTCAGTTTCTTACACTTCAAGACAACAGCAAGGCCAGCTGGGTCTACTTTCCAGGTTTCTCAGCAGTCAAGTCTCTCATGCCATGCTCGCTATTTTTGAGCTGGCCTTGCACCTGCCTGCAGAGATGACATTGGTTTCGGTTCTGGTCCTCCTCATCTTGCTAACAGCCCACCGGAGCACTTTAGCTAGTAAGAGGGCACCGCTCAAAACAAGGCATCATGGCCCTCCTGTTCTATTCAGGCTCTCCACAGCTGGCGAAGCCAAGGCTCCCCACAGCTGGCGAAGCCAAGGCTCCCCACAGCTATGAGGTTCTATGTCCTCCTGGACTCTTTTTCACTGTGCTTAGATGCCCAACTCCAAACCCGGTGGCTCTGTGGACACCTCCTCTACCAGGAACACAGGTAATCTCCTTCCCCGAGGCTTTCAGACCTGCTAGCCTTTGCGTCTGACACACCTCACCCTGGCTTTCCTCACGGTCATGGCTGACTCCAAAATATCCTTACCGCTGAAAACTCCTAGACGAAAGCCACTGAAGTTTCATTTCTCCTAAGGGAAGACTGACGGACTAGGACCAAGCCTTCCACTGAGAACAGCTAAGATATTTTCAAGCATTTGACATGGAAATAGCCTCTTGAGTATGCAACAACTTGGAAGCCAGAGAGGTCGGCCTCACCTGGCTGGGAAAGCGAGAAAGTATATTGTCCTTTCTGACTGTTCTAAGAACAAGGTCAAAGCCCAGAGTCCGCTAAGGGAACAGACTACAGCGGGGTCTCCCCTTTAACTAGGAGCCCTCCAAAGGCCCATGTTCCTGGAACAAAGATAAGGTAAAAAAGATGAAGAGAAAAGGAGATAAGCTCTGAAGCCTGTCATATCATCACCTAGAGTGCCTGGGAACCGCAAATCAAGTAAGCATTAAAGGTCATCTCGGACTGACAGGGCTCTCAAGTTCTGACAGGGCCAACAAAGTCCTCTCTGGAAGGTACTGTCATCTTGGGCCTCCAGTTATTTCTGTCCATGAATGCGCAAACACACTCACCTGAACTTAGACAATGCCACACGCAAATGCGGGATACCAGAAGTGCGAGCCAGGAGACACAAAAGATGCCAAACACAACTTGCTAACCTTGAAATGTTAGAATGTCAGACCAGCTGTTATGCAACCAACCTCCCTGTGTTCAGACGACTACAATGCAAGCTTGAAATCTTTAGTAGAGATGTACAGGACACTGAAGATGATTCAGAAATAGACAGAAATGCCACAGCATCCCACTGAATGCATAGGAGATAACCACAGTGGGCAGGGAAGCAAACTAGGGCAGGGCCATCGATGATGCTTGGGATGACTTTGGGAGAGAGAGAGAGAGAGAGAGAGAGAGAGAAAGAGAGAGAGAGAGTGAAGCAAGGAGTCATCAAACTAGGAGCGAGCGTTCACTTGACGTGTTCCTCAGCTGGCATGAAAGCAAACTGTCAGCTTACCCCGGAAATACACTGTCTAGAATCCGGAGCCGGGGGGGGGGGGGGGGACAGGGGGCAAGCTTTATGCAAATGGTTTTGAGAACTGAGACAAGAGAATAGGTATCCAATGCTGCCCTTCCTCACAAGCACAAACGTGGACAACCTTTATCCAGATGTCCATGACCCTGAGGCAAACACCAGCATGATAAAATGAAACGAAACGAAACCAAAAAGCACAGCTTCCGGGTATACTGGGAGTCTACTGGGTGAGAACTAGACTATGCCATTGCCTCATAAAGGCTCTGTTTGTTTCTTCCCTGTCAGTACTTCTCAGCTCAACTAATACCAGGAACAGCCATCTTCACCAGACAGCACACTGCATCCCGCCTTTGGCATCCCCACACTGGCCGCTGTCTCTATATTACAGGGCGGGCAAGCAGACAGGAGAATAATCCTGGGTCTGCCCACTTTCCAGACCATCCTTACTATCATGGTGCAGTTACGGAGGGGCAGGGACAGGGTGGCTTCAGAAGCCGTGCAGAAACCTACAGGTCTGAAGGACTTGAAGACTTTTTCCAAGACTTCCTGAAGCGTCTTCTTGCCGCAGGAAGAGATGTAGTCCTGTGCTAGCTGCAAGAAGGGCAGGCAGTCCTCGCTCTCGCTCCACACGTGCTGCGGCCCACGAGGGCAAGGAGAAACAGAGAACAGAAGTCATTACCCCCGAGGTTTTAAAGACTCCCGCATTCAAAGTCAGCCTCTCTCACAGACTGAAAGCCATCCACTCACTCTTCGATCAGAAAACGTCAAGTCTGCGGAATTTCCCCCAGGCTCCTCTGTGCTTGCCGATAGGTACCGACCCCACCCGCCTTCCCCGGCAGCTGCACAGGGGTGATTTTAAAAGAGGAGGGAGGAGAAAGCAGAACCTTGGCCATCAGAGTGCATAACTTTGCTTCCAGCTACAGCTGAAGAATGAATTAACTAGTTTGTAATCCTGACCTTGGAACAAGATGTTCCCTCGGCTGACCGGCCCTTGAATGGGGGTTGTTGGCAAACGTTTTCAAGATGAAACGGACTTAGGAGAATGTACAAGGTCGGCACTGAGTCCCTTCGGAAGCCTGCTCCTCCCCCTGGGTCCTCATTCCCTCAGGAACAAGGTGGGCATCCTAGCCAAGCATCCACTGGTCAACCCAGCACATGTGGCCCAGAGTTGCTTTTGTTCCTGAAGCTGGGGAAGATTTATTATGTGAGGAAACCCATGTTATCACTTCTTTATAATTAAAGCAAGGTTTTCCCCATAATAGTCAGAGATCAAAAATAAACTAGAGTAACAGAATGGTAAGGCCTGGAGGATGAAACCCTCGATCTGCAGAATCAACCAGCCAGGAACACGGGGTATACCCCACGGGTATCAAGCGTCCTGCCTCGAGGGTTTCAACTACTGGCATATGCTGAGGCCTGGGAAGAGGGAAAATGTTTACTGGATGGGACGACACAGAGGCTAGGCAGCAGGAGACACAACGTAGTTAGAGAGGGGTCCAAGATGTCCAAGAGATCCATACGGCACCCCTGCCTGCTTCTATTCATGGACACGAGCAGGGCATCGCCATAGAAAGTTCAGTTTGCCATGCACCGAGGACATGGCCTGGCCCTTCCTTCTCACTGCAGGGTGTCTAAGAAGAGTTGTGCAGACTTCTGACCCAGCTTGGGGTCTAAGTGAGGGCAAGTAGGTGCTGATGTGTCACCTCACACTCCAGTTGTCTGTGTCACAGTTGTAATGGTGGCTTTCCGACCCACCCAGCTGCTCTAACACCAGCAGGCTCCTCCAGCGTTTCTCCAAGCCTACCTCACCAAGCCACTTGAGAGCTCCTCAGCCCCTTCCCTACCACAAACCCTAACACCCTGGAGACGCTGAGATAGGTAACCACTCCTCCCACAGTGCAGAAGGCCAACAATACAGAGCACTCCCCAGTCTCGCTTATTCTCAGCCAATAGAGAGGCAGCAAGAGCCTCAAGATACTGTGCCTAATGAGCTTCGCACGGCCTTTGCTTCCTCCTGTACGTTTGTAAAGCTCCAGATTGTTTTAAGTTCGAATCCATGGTAGAAGTGGGGTTAGCACCTAGCGTCACTTAGCTTTCTGTCTGCCTTCCCCGGGCACAGTGTGAATGTAGAGTGAAAAGCGAAAGGCTTATCGGCATGTGGGCAGTGCCGGCTGGCAGCCGGTGCCTCGTCTGTAAGCAGTGGGCACAGGGTACCTTTGCTTCCGTTCTGCATCTGCAGGACGAGAGAGTGACAAGGTGGGCTTTCCACCTGCCAGAGAGAGGAGTCACAGGATGAGTAAATCAGACACCCACTGTGACTTTGCTGTGATTGCCCTCCTAGACCACTTGGGTTGAAGTCAATTCATAAGCAAGTAGATTTTAATAAATAAATGAATAAGTCCACATAGACTTCTTGGTTTAAAGTGCACTTGGACTTTAAATTACAAAGCAAACGGGAGTGTACCATTTAGGCAATAGCAGAATGGCAGTACGCCCAACTTCTGGTGGTGGAGTGCGGTCAGTTAAGTATTTCTAGGTTTCTTTAGTCTTAGGAAGACACTCTTTGCCCACCGTCTCCCGACTCCACTTCTGAAACTATTTCTTGCTATATGTTGGAGAAGGGAGACTTGAGCCCCATGAAGGAGCCTTCTGCCTAAATAGCCTTCATCAACTGGTGTACCTGTACCAGGAGTCACAGTCTCATTGGTTTTATGGGCTTAAGAAAATAGAATTGTGGGGCCTGGAGAGATGGCTCAGTGGTTAAGAGCGCTGCCTGTTCTTGAAAAGGTCCTGAGTTCAATTCCCAGCAACCACATGATGGTTCACAACCATCTATAATGTGATCTGATGCCCTCTTCTGGCCTGCAGGTGTACATGCAGGCAGAACATTCTATACATAATAAATAAATATTTTTAAAAATTAAAATTAAAAAAAAAGAAAATAGAATTGAAGCCAGGCGTGGTGGTACACACCTTTCAATCCCAGCACTTGGGAGGCAGAGGCAGGGGGATCGCTGTGAGTTTTAGGCCAGCCTGGTCTAGAAAGCAAGTCCAGGACAGGCTAGGCTACACAGAGAGACCCTGCCTCAAAAAACAAAAACAAAAACAAAAACAAAAAAAAGAAAATAGAATTGAGGGCTTTGCCAAGATGGCTCAGGGTTAAGTGCACTTGCTGCTCTTGAAGAGGAGCTGGTGTGATCCCCAGCACCCACACAACAGCTCACAACTGTCCAGCTCCAGTTCTAGGGGAGCCAGCACCTCTGTGCATACTAGGCACACATGCAGTACACATATATGCATACAGGGGAAAGACGCATACACATAAAATAATAAATAAATCTTAGAGAAAATGAAAAACCTTAACTGGAATGACTGTCTACAAGATGACAAAAAGGGACATGGGCTTGGGTCAGACAGACCCAGGTGCACAGGACAACTGAAAAGACACCATTTACCAGCTGCTAACCATCTTCTATCTACTGTCTTAAAAAAATAAAGAGAGCATTTTATTTTATTTAAACGACTTCTATCTAGCAGTGTTAGAATACAAGACGAGATGACCTGAGAAGTGAGCCTGCAATGTGTGTGTGGACAGGGAGAGGGAGAGTGGATAAAAGAAAGATAATAAAAGGAAAAAGGAAAGAAACATAAAAGCAGTGGTGAGAAGAGACCAAGCAGCCAGGTGAGAGGGCAGAGCCTCTGATCAGGGTCTTAAGTTAATTTCATAGAAGGACGAATGGGTAGCTAAAGCCTCAAAGACCTGGGCCATAAGGGACAGCCACTCTGACCGGAGCCAGAAACTACTTCAAGCATATACAACCAGACACCCACGTTAGCCGGGGGTGGGGATGGGGGGATGGGGGGAGTGGGGGGTGGGGGTGGGGGGGTGAGGGAGGTGGGGGGTGGGGGGGGGAGCAGGAACTGGCGACAGTAGCTGCTGACACAGAAATAGCTTAGCTGGGAGTGTCAGACTGAAGAATAGCAGCTGCCCCTGGGTACAGACGGTGCTTGGAGCCAGGGTGAGCAACAGGCCACCAGTGATGGCAAGAGGTGCCACGGGGGCCGGAAGTGATGCAGAGCAAGGTTCCTAGCCCTTGTCACTCACCCGGAAGCTTGTTTCAATGCAGATTTCCAGGCCCACCTCCCGGAGTTTTTGATTGAAGGGGGCTACGTTTCATTATTTTTTTTTTTTTCTTCTTCTTCATAGATTACTCAAGCAATACTGGCCACAGCCACGAGCTGCAGTGATGTGGCCTTCACTGGCCCCACCCCGAGCAGCCTGCCTCTCCTACAGCAAACGCCCGATGTGAATGAACACTGTGCAATTATATGCCATCTGTGGCTCTTTCTGTTACATCAGGCGTGAGCTCACCCAGCTAAAGCAGCACCAGCCAGTCCACCTGCAGCAGGAAGGGAGCGTGCTCCACTTTCTATATAGAGATGACAGGGTCTGGCCATCAAAACGTGACATTAGGTCATTAAGATGGGACTCCCACTAAGCTCTTGTTGTCTTTGGGGGCACGCTTGCTAGACTCGCTGCTACGAGCTGGTGAGACCAAGAGGGGTTTGGGGCACACATTATTCCCTGAACGGTCTAGAACAAGCTCTACTCGCTCCACATTTCCACTGTACTAAACACCCTATGTAGTCTAAGCCAGTTGAGGCTTACAGGGACGTGTGTGTAAACACGTCATTTCACCTAACAGCTCTGAATAGCCTCAGATTTTGGCATCTAAAGAAAGAAGGTCCCGAAACCAACCACTCCATGGACCCAGCAAAGCGTCTGCTCTTGCTCCGTGTTTAATTGGCGTCTCAATCTAAAACTGATGTCTGTCCACAGAGCAGACAGAGCACGGGAGCCACAAGCCACCTTGTGGCACCCAATGTACTCACACACCCAGTGGGAAGAGCACAGTCAGCCTTACCTGAGGCAGCCCACTCTCTGTGGTGAGCATTCTGTCAGGGAGGAAAACTGAGGCTCAAAAGGTTAAAGGACTCGCTGGTGGCTACAGGAGCAGCACGAGGCGGAGAGCACCCCACAGAAATTTTGCATGCATGCCCTAGACTGCCTCTGTGGAAGCTGCTTAAGGGGAGCCTTGGCTTAACCATGTGTAAGTCACAGACAAAAGTTAGAAGGGGTCTGAAGGCCACAGGCGTCTGCCTGAAGACTGCCTATCAGACTGCGGATCGGGAGCTGCTTGTTCCCAGCCATGTGGACTCGTACCAACCCAACTTTTCCCTCTTCATGATTAGCTGAATATACAAGTGGCTTTGTTCTTCTTGAAAATAGCCTCCAGGAGTAAGGCAACGCCGCTGTGCGCCTGACTCCTTATACAGCACTCACAGTAATCATGGGTTAAGGTGTGATTATCCCATTTTGTGATTGGGGCAGCCAAAGAGATGCTTATACCACAGTTCCATTTAAATACGTCGCAGAGGCAGGCTCACCAACGAGAACTACGTAAACGTATCTAAGAGCTAAGCACAGAGTCCCTCCATGCGTTGAGTTTCTTTATGATTATTGGGCTTGAGGGGATGAAACTGCACAGAAATGTGGAGCCAAACGTGTTTCTGATGGGTTGTCCGAAAAGGTGGCGCTGGCCGGGCATGGTGGCGCATGCCTGTACTTCCAGCACTTGGGAGGCAGAGGCAGACGGATCGCTGTGAGTTCGAGGCCAGCCTGGTCTACAAAGTGAGTCCAGGACAGCCAAGGCTAACATAGAGAGGCCTTGTCTCGGAAAAAAAAAAAAACAAAAAACAAAAAAACAAAACAACAAAAAAGAAAAGGTGGCGCTGTAAGACAAACAGGGACCTCCTCGCAGTCAATCATTTCTATTCTATGTGATAAGCAGGGCACTCTTCAATTAGCGGACAAGCCAGTGCTCCAACTGGACACAAGCTTGCACATTTGTGAGTGTACAGGTGCACATGCACACAAGTACACACACACACACACACACACACAGAGAGAGAGAGAGAGAGAGAGAGAGAGAGAGAGATTGAGATTCTATTCCCCTATACCTAAATGGCTACCCACAATCCTCTTCTCAGACCTGATAGCACCCCCCCCAAACCATCTGAGTTGGTAGGAGAACTGCAAGTTCCTGCTCCTACTCCCTGGGTGGCCCAGGCTTTCTGTCACAAGCCCAAGCATGGTGGGCACTTTGGAAAGGGGCTACATTGGCAGGTGGCCTGTGAAGTGAGGAGACAATAAGGAATCCAGGAACTGGCCAGAGGAGCGTCCATCAAAAGGACTCTTGTTCTTGAGCCTCTGGGACTACCACAAGCCAATTTTCAGTGAAGGCCAGAGACTCTGGGCTGACAGAGTCTCTTACATACTGAGCCTCTATTTTCTCATCTCTAAAACGGGTACAACATCTACCTTCTAGACTGTTCTTTCAAAGCTGATTAGATGGCTCACTGGTTAAAACGTTTGCTGTACAACCATGAGGGCCTGGGTTCAGATCCCTAGCACCCACGTAAAAAGTTGTAACCCCAGCTGTTGGCAGCAGACACAGTAGAAGACAAGATCTTGGACACTTGCTGGCCAGCAAAGACACTCTAGACAGAGAACAGCAAGCGCCAAGGCCCTGAGGCAGGAAGTGCCTGTGACGTAGGAACTTGGAAGTGGCAGAAGACAGGTCATGTAGCGGCTTGAGATCCTCCTGCTTCTGCTGGGATTACAACCAGCTAGAAGATGCTGGTGGAGGCAGCTGGGTGCAGTAAGAGACAAAACACGGGAGGGCTCACCCCTGAGTGCCCTCACAGGCCTGGAGGAAAACAAGAGGGCATGGTATATGCTTCACCCACACGGGGCGGGCAGAACGCAGATGATCTGGACACAGGGAGTGGGGAAGAGTGGAAGTTACGGTTTTGGAATTGGAGCTGGAATCTATCATATGGATGGCAATAGTCACGTTTACAGTGATTACAGTAACACAGGCTCTCACATATGAGCGCTGAGCACAGGCTAGGCATGCTCCCCAGCAGTCCTGCCAGGCACTCAGTGACAAAGCAGCCACTTGAAGTCAGGTAACAGGAGGTCACAGTTGTGTAAGCCTGGCAGAGAGATTCAGTGATGTCCCCAAGCACACAAACAGAAGTGGGAGCTTGGGTGTCTAAGAAGAATCGGGGTTAACCACTGCCACATTGCTTCGGAGCTAGCTAACAGTCCTTATAGGCACGGTGCCATTTGTATGTTGGATAGCTCTGACCCAGGAAAGACCAAGCCTTCATCGATGTGCTCTTAAACTTTGTACACTGAGAGATGCTATATAAGATTCTTACCGTTACAAAATCTTCAAATAGCAGAGATGCCACTTAAATTTCTTCAAAATGCTTAACAGATTCCCTTAGAAAAATGGCAAGACTCTGGCCTGGTCTGGTACAGAATCCAGAGACAGTGTTGGGCTGACCTGGAGATACTGTGTATACAAATGTTAACTGCTTGCCTCAAGAGCCTTACTGTTACCAATTCTCAGGTATCTAAAATGACTCTGTGTAAACATTGCCTCCCAAAGTATCCCTGATTGGCTAAATGAAGTTGTCTACTGCCTGGACTGGCCAGAAGAGCGGTGTAGGCGGAGCCAAGGTTCCTGGGCATGGGGGTGGCAGAAGGACCGTGAGGAGAAAGATGAAGCAGAGGTAGAGAAAGGACGTGGTGATGAAGAACTGACCTGATGGAGAGAAGCGCCCCTAAGGAACATGTGCAAGCATTTGTGGGGGTTTGGCTGGGAAACAGACAAGACATCTTAAAGGGTTAACATCTGCATTAAGGCACTAACCGGTTTCTGTGTCTTTTATTTATATATAGCGGGTTAAGGAATAGCTGCTACCATATTGGTAGCCAACACTAATTAAGAGTAATAGAACCATTAGTTCATTTTACAGGACGGTCCGCTTAAGAAAACATCTATGGCTGGCAACTTGCCTCCAGAAACTTTGAGAATGTTCTAGTGTGTCCAAAGAATTATCTTCTGCTTTCCTTATCTCCTCTATGTGGTGGCCTGCCAACATTCAGCTCATGCTAAGAGCTGATCTGTGCTTACATGACTCAATAACCGACCTGTCTCCACTGTGAAGTCTGTTCTATGCTGAGGTATTATTTTTTTAAATAGGGTCTCAGGATCCTAGGCTGACTTCAAGAACTTAGGCGACAGCTCAGGAAGACCTTGAATTTCTGATCCATCTGTTTGCACCTTCCTTCTAAATGTAGGGATTACAGGCTTATACCATCGAACACACACATCCCATCCCCACTTCTGCAGTGTTCGGCATGCAACTCTACATTTTACACACGATACACAAGCGCTCAACCAATTGAGCTACATCCTTACTCAGATCCAGGTAAAGGATTTTACAAAGACAGTGGGGAACATCAGGTAACTGAACTTTAAATTTGCATGACACATGCTGTGCATCTGAACGCTAGGTGTACCACAGGGTCTGCCAGAGAACTGGTATTAGTAAACTAATTCTGTGGGTAAGCAACTCAAGTGAATAGAACCTACATCTAACCCCCACCAAAAGCCAGGGGTATACTTTATTGGCCAGATGTGTACTAGCCTATACTGTCCTGTTCGGGTCTCACGGATCCTAGACTGAACTTCCCATGGGTTGGGTGTGGCGACCCCGGGGGAGAGGCGGGAGGAGGGCCATGTCCAGCTTTGCCATCCCACCTGCTGAGCAAAGCAGATTGATGCACCACCCATCTCCTTTGCAGCAGCTGCAGCAACAGCAGCGCCTTCTCCAGTCTCAGGCCAGCGACCACACGATAACCCTCATCCCCAGCCGCCTCCATCTTACATTTGGGGACTATTATTTATAGTGCTTACAAACACTCCATGGCGCGCCATCCCTGCCCTTCCTCCACGCCTCCCACCACAACCTCGTGCTCTCCGCATCCCTTTCCTAAAGTGTAGGCGCCAGAATCTCTAGTGGGAGGAATGCAGGCCAAAGGTTTGGCCACCATAGTCTCTGGTTCTGGTCTCTCTGAGGCAGGGTGTATGGGTTATTCCTCTGGAAAAGCCAAAAGGCCTCGGTGAGGTCACAGTAGCCTCATGGCAGGCCAGAGCCTGCACTGGCTACACACACTTGCTGGCAGCTCACTGAGGAGCTAGGGAAGCAGGGGGCTCGGGATAGGCGTGCCCCAGCGCGAGAGCGCGCGCGTGCACGCGCGTGCATTTTCAAGCTCCAGGGCGTAATTCCGCAAAGAGGGTCCAAAAGATCTAGCATTGCGGGTGTGGACGGAGGCTTTGTTTTCTTCCGAGGGACTCTCAGGCTGGGGCGAGGGCCCGGCCAGAAGGGGAGGCTGCAGAGTTGTTTCTGAGACCCCGATGAGGAGGCACACCTCCTCTGGACGGGATCTTGGATCCTGTCTCAGGGGCTATACACCCCGCCCGGCGGGTGCCACACAGGGACTCCCCTGGGATGCTCTGAGCCACGCGCCCGCCGCAGTGATCCGGGAGGTCCCCTCACCTCCAGTCCCGGGTCCCCCGGTCCCCTGCCGCCGCCATCCGCCCCACCCGACCGCCCTGGAGGAGCTCGGTCGAAGCGGAGCACGCCCTCCCTAGGTACTCACAAAACTGTCGCCGCTACCGTTGTCCGGACACAGCACGTAGAAGGAGACGCCCGGGTCCGCGTAGAAGTCCATCCTGCGCTCGGTTTCCTCGGCGGCGATGAGCTCGAAAGGCGTGCTGGAGCACCACTTCTCCGCGACATCTGCCAGCTGCTGGAAGTCCATGGCGGCGCCGCCCGCGCCTCCTCCGGGGCTCGCGGCTCCCGGGTCTGTTTACACCGCCCGCTCCGCCTCCGCCCCGCCCCCACCCCCACCGCCCGCCTCGAATGGAACTGAAGCACTCGGGGCCCCGCCAGCCCGGGGCCGCCTCGGTTCGTGACGTCACGATCACTGGCCAATCCCCCGAGCCCGACCCAGCGCGGCCTCGGAGCTCGGTGACGTCAGGATATGGGCGGGGCACCCATCCTGGCAGGTGGCGGTGGTGTGGGGCGGGGCTGCCTCCGACCCCTGGCGTGAAGCCAGTTTGCAAAGCTTTCCCCAAAATCCACTATAAATGCGAGGGGCGCGCCCAGAACTACAGACTGCTTGCCCCTTGGCAGGACTCTCAGTTAGAGGTGCTGCAATAGGCGGAGGAAGCTGCTTTGCTTTCTACAGAAACCAAAATTGGGTCCTCCAAAGGAACCCTGAGTGTGTTTTCTAGACTGCTTTGGAAGGAAGTGTACTCTAATAGCACATTACGCTCAGTGCTTTTACAAATACCTTCACTATGATTTGGCTTGAATTTATGTTATATGACCTAAGATGGCCAACTGTTGTTTTGCTTGTTGGGTCTGGGGTTTTGTTTCGTATTTTGAGTTGCTGGAGATTGAACCCAGGCTTGTGCTTTTCCTATATAGGCATGCTACCACTAGCCACATCCTCAGTGGGGGAAGCAGGGGGCCTGTGCATTGACTACACCCCAGACACAGGGAGTGCTGGAAGGGACCCACTAAATAGCATTCATTCTATAAACATACATCAGTGGGTTTTTTTTTTTTTTGCTTGTTTTTTGTTTTGTTTTGTTTTTAGAGACAAGGTTTCTCTGTGTAACAGCCTTGGCTGTCCTGGAACTTGCTATGTAGACTAGTCTGGCCTTGAGCTCACAGAGATCTACCTGCCTCTGCCTCCTGAGTGCACCTCCACCTGGCGTGTGGTTCTTTTTAAAGCGTGCTTTCTGAACCAGCAGCCTTGCTAGCTGGAGTGTAAGCATGAGCCGTAGGTGTCTGCCTCAGTGAGCCAAGGGGAACTCAGCTAACGTACCTCTTTTTCTAGGCAAGCGATGTTATTCCACAGCTGTCTGTTTTGATCATTTCTGGGGCAGGGATTTTCTTTCTTTTGGCTCCCTTTAGACAACTAAAGCTGTATCTCTATAGTGTATCCCTCAGACTCTGAAAGAAGGAAGAGCGCAGGACAGTGAGCCCAAAGGCATCCTGGACAATAAACACATCCCTCTGCATCTTTATTTTTTCCTTCCTTAGCTGTCCTTGGCTAGAACGTCACCCTCTAAAACAGTTTCCTGATTTCACCACTTCGTCCTTTAAGCCAGTTAGTTCACTGACCATCTGTGGACTATTTGTTGGATACCAAAGATGCATAAGGCATAGCTTTGCCCTCAGGAAGTACAACGCTATACAGAATGCTAAGTGGCCCCTAAGATTTCTGTCCCCCTGGTTGTTCATACGTGCCTACCAGTTACCCAGTCAGATGCTAATGTAGGTGTTGTTCAGTGAGATTCTGCAGATGCACGCAAGGCACTCAAGATAGGGAAATGGTCCTCTGTGAGCTTGGTGGAGTGAGCTCTTAAAATGTGCTGGGTACTTCCTGGAGAATACCCAGTGTGCAATGGGTTTGTCATCAGGGATTAGCGAGAGAGGGCACCCCCAGCTGGGAACAGGTGTTAAGAACAGTCCTAGCTAACAAAGAAACAGACTTCAAGAATGAGCTTAAGTAGAGTCTCTCTCAAAGCTTCCAGACAAGAATTGTGCCTGGCAATGCCATCAATCAGTCCTGAGATGCCCTGAGCCAAGAAGCCTGTTTTGCATGACCAGCTGCACTTTCTGCTTCCGGGAACTTGGGGACTGTGGGCGGGGACATTCTCTGAGCCCAGAATCTTCGTTGTTTTAAGCTGCTGGATTTGTTTAAATTTCTCCTATCACAGTAGAAACAAATAACGAGGACAGTGAGAGAGACCATCAGAACAACTACAAAAAGTCAGTATAAAGCTCTAGTGAATACACTGTAAGAAAGCTGCAAAGTGGGAGCGCCAGACACCTCAAGCATCCTTCTGATTTACCTGGTTCTGCCACTTAAATAAGTGTTAATCTTGGAATTCCAAAAATGACTATTTCTCTACATTTGACATGAAAATGTATGAAGAATGTTTTAGGGGTTTGTTGTTGTTGTTGTTGTTGTTATTTCTCTTTAGGGAAAGAGTTAAGTCCCCATGTTTTAAAATTCACTAACAAGTTGAGTCTGAATGCTGAGCGACTGTAATGACACAGTTCTATTTGTTTAAAATGTGCTTTATCAGAAAGATTGAGACATAGCTATGAGGAAAACAAGAATCCTAGGCGCAACGCTCTGGCTTGGTGAACTGGACAGCTGGTTTCTTCAGGGAGACAACTAGATAGGAGACTCTGGGTTGACTCCTACTTCTGTGCTTTCAAGTTTTCTGTGTATTCATAACTTCCTTAATTGCCCCAAGCCTTGATTTTCTTTTTTGGAATGCAAGGTCAGTAATGAGATAAAGTGTCCTTAATCTACTCATCAGTCAATGCTTTTGTTACTCTGGAAAAAAAAATCTCTTCCTTCTGGGTGATTTACAGGAAAACCAGTTATGGTGGCTAGTGTTAATTGTTAGCTTGACAGAGTCTAGAATGGCCTGGGAGATGGGTCTCTGGGTGACCTGGCGGGGAGAATCTTGATTACGTTAGATGGTGTGGGAGGACCTATCTTGACTGTGGGAGGTGCCATTCTCTGAGCCCAGAATCATGGCTTGTATCAGATGGAGCCAGCAAGCTGAGTGCTAGCTTCTCTCCTTTTTTTAAAAAAAATTGTTATTATTATTTTTAGTTTTTCAAGACAGGGTTTCTCTGTGTTATATTGGCTGTCCTGGACTCACTTTGTAGACTAGATTCTTTTTTGAGGGGGTTGGGTTTTTTTTTTTGTTTGGTTTGGTTTTGGTTTTTCAAGACAGGGTTTCTCTGTGTAGCCTTGGCTGTCCTGGACTCCCTTTGTAGACCAGGCTGACCTTGAACTCACAGCGATTTGCCTACTTCTGCCTCCCAAGTGCTGGGATTAAAGGCATGCGCCACCAAACCCCGCTGCTTCTCTCCTTCGAAATGCAACCAGCTGCTTCATGGTCCTGCTGCCTTAACTGCTTGGATGTGATGAGCTGTACCTTGAACTGTGAACGCAATAAGCCCTACCTCCTTTAAGTTGCTTTCGTCAGGATATTTCATCACAGCAACAGAAAAAGTAACCAAGACATCAGCTGATTCTTTTTAAAAACTCAAACTGAGGAGTGACACCAGGGTAACACCATGGTGGGTGCTAGTCACGGAGGAAGTGACATCCCACCTTACCCAGCACCAGTGGTATTTAAGGAAGGCTGATTTGGCTGTGGGTCTTGTCATGGGCACTGTAGGGTAGTTAGCAGTGCCATTGTTCCTACCCCACTTGCTACACGCCAGCACCACTTTTGTCTCCCCTCCTTTCTGTCCGTGTGACAATCAAAACTGTCTTCGAACATCATCAAGTATCTCCTGGAGGGGAAATTGTCCTTCCTGGAGGGGCACAGATGGAGAAAAGAGAGCCTCGGGGAGGAAGTTCTGCTTTGGTCTCCTACTGTGTGGCAAACAGGCCTGTCCACATATCTCAGTCCAAATCTGTTCTAGAAAGCCTTTCCCCTGAACCTCAGTTTCCCCAGATGCCTGGAAAGGTGGCCTCTGCTTAGGTAAAGGTCATCAATCTTCACCAAACCTCTACCTGCTTAGGCTGGGCCTAAGGGGCAGCCTATGAATTTGAAGGCAGGATGGCATCCCCTTCAGAGCTTCTGCCAGTAGGTGAAAGGACATGAGGTCCCACAGAGCCCCTTTCCCTATGCTCCCCATGAGCCTGTGACCATGGTCTGGAAGTAGAAGGAAATGGAAGGTTAGCACCACCAGTGAGCAGAGAGTTGAGTAGGCTTCGTTGTACTTAGAAAAAGATTTCTTCTCAGATGCCTGGCTGTCTTTAAATTTTACCGCTTGGGCCAGGTGGTAGTGGGACACTCCTCCAGCACTCCGGAGAAAAAGGCAGGCAGATTTCTGTGAGTTCAAGGTCAGCCAGGTCTACAGAGTGAGTCCCCAGGACAGCCAGGGCTACCGCACAGAGACCCTGTCTCAAAAAAAAAAAAAAAAAGAAAAAAAGAAAAAGAAACAAAATAAAACAAACAACAACAACAACAACACACACACACACACACACACACACACACACACACCACAACAAAACAAAATTACCACTTGGCTTAGGGAGCTGTGCACCGGGCAAAAAGGAAAAGCAGAAGCCCTCTGGCTGGGCCATCTTGGGAGCTCAGTTTGGAGCAGCAGGGCCCACCCTACAGTCCTGCTAAAGCCAGCTCTCCACCCACCTGGCTCTTCAGTCCTCTGGGTTTTTAAATCTCGTTTGAGTAAGGCTGACTTTAACACTCAGTTGGACCTGCAATTCACTCTCACATGCCAAGCTCATTTATTTAGTCTACTCTCTGGAAAATTCTCCTTCACCTCCACAGTCTCGTGAGTCCACAGCAGGAGGAGTTAGGAGGGGGAGAGCACTGGCTCCATGTTCACCCTTGGTCTGAGCCCAAGGCAGCAGCATCCTGTCAGGAGGCACTGTCCAGGCACTTGGAAGAGGCGTGTGTGGTTTGTTCCAGTGACTCAGTATCTGAGGAGCAGCAATGTACAAGAGAGGAACCCGGGGATGAGAGGGCACCCATGAAACATGGTTTAGAGGGTGCACATGATAACAGGGAGACAGACTGAGGATTATAGCGAAGTTTATGTCTCTTTGAAAATAAAGTCTGAAGACAAGTGAAATTGAGAGATGAACAAAAATTAAAATTTACATAAAGAATCATTTGAAATTTCCTCTAAGTGTCTATAAAGCTCAAGGGATTTAATTCTGTCAACAACCCTATCATCTGGCCAGGAAAGCTTATTCAGAATGTCATTGTTAGTTTTTGTTTTGTTGTTATTGTTGATATTCCTCTAAATGACCTTAATCTAGATCTACCCCAAAGAGTAAATCCAGAGCCTGAAGCATGCTAGGTGTGTGTGTGTGTGTGTGTGTGTGTGTGTGTGTGTATGTGTGTGTGTGTCTGATGGTTATACAATTTGATTACATTTGCCTTAAAGCATGTCATACAGACCAAATTCACTTGGAAAGTATTTCCTTTTTGCATATATCAAACAAAAACAAGTGTTTACTTACGTGGGTTTAATTTTGTTATTGATTAAAACACTTTCAGTGTTCTATATTATCTAGTGATTCTCCTTCGTTCCAACTTTCAGTGGCAGTATTTTCTCATTCCCTCGCCTCCCTACACCTTGGCATTGGCTTCCTGCAGCAGAGCACAACACACAGCCATGCAGCCTCGGTGAAGTGGAGGCTGGAAAAGTATCCAAACTGTGGGCTTTTAAAAAATTGTTTTGCTTGGTTTTTCATCTGTCTTTAGATTGTGGGGCTGATTTTTCCTCTACTTCCTGCCTTCTCAGGCTAACAACAACAACAACAAAACCAAAAAAAAACCTAGTGACAGAAACTCACCGTTAAGAGAGGTGTGGCAAGAGCCTTGCTCCAGAGCGCCTGTGAACATGAGGGCTTTCTTCCCAGAATAGGTGAAGGCCCTGGCTGATAGGCTGACTGGGAGCTGTTGCTGAGTTAGGGGCTCATGCTGCGGTCTGGTCACTGTGACACTGCCATCAGGATGACAGCACAGCTCTCCGTACCAATGTGGTCAGCGTCGGTGGGAACAGAGTGGGTAGAGTGCAGCTCAGACAGGTGATGCTGGCCAGAGACTGGGGTGGGAGGAAGACCTCAGATGGCAACCTACACACCACGTGACAGTGTGACTGGAGTATATTACCTAAGCCCTGGGAACCTCAGTTCCACATCTGTGAAAATGGATATATATTCATGACCCTGTAGTAACAGGCATCCAGTAGTTTTTATTTTTTTACGTTTTATTCATTATTTTTATGTGTGAGAGTGTTTTGCCTAAATGTATAGCTGTGTACTGTGCATATGCCTGGTGTTACAGACCTTTGTAAGCCACCATGAGTGTGTTAGGAATCAAGCCTAGGTCCTTCGGAAGAACAGCCAGATGTCTTAACCACTGAGCCATCTCTGTCTCTGGGTTTTTAACATATACAGAATTTGATTCTATGCCTAAGCTTATAGCAGTACTAGTTGGAGGTCCGATGTGTGTAGCAGTGTTGATTAACTTGACATTTTGTTAAGTCAAGCATGGATGTGAAATTTTTGATGCACGCTGATTTGACATTGCATGTATGTCATATGTGTAGACATATGAATGAGCTAGAGATTGTCTTACATCCAGAAAGGATGAGAAAATTTAAAGATATGTTAATTAGGCACAAAATTCATCTCTCACAATATAAAATTTGATGGAAATGATGAAACGAGAGAAGTTTATCTTTGTTACACAAGAACAGAGTCTGAGGGGGGGCCAGTTGGAACACACTTGGTGAGTTGTTGGTTGTGGAGGCTTCCCCATGTGACAGAGATTTCTTATAGCTCCACAAACTCATCTCTTTTGCTCCACAAGAGGCACACTTAGAGACTGCATAGCCAAGGACTAAGAAACTTGATGGCATGAATCGCTGGTAAAGCTTTTTTCTTTCTTTTTTTCTATTCTTTTCTTTTTTGTGGGGGGGGGTTGGAGATGAAAGAGCCCATGTGTGGGGCAAGCACTGTCCCTCTGTGTTGCAGACCCAGCCCAAGGCTAGTGCCTCTCAAAGGCAAAACCATGGTAAACCATGCTACTTGCACAAATGCAAAACGCAGCACCAGAATTGTACTTAGGTCCTCAGAGAGACCTGCACATTTCTAAGTGGAGAGGGCTGAAGAGAACTGCAAGCAGGGCAAATGGCCACCGGCAGGGAGGAAAGATGCTTAGCTGGATGCTGTGTTTAAACTTGTATTAAAATTGGCTTGCTGGAAAGCAGCTCAGAGACAAACTTGAAGCCGAACAGGAAGCTGTGAGGGAATGAGGAACTTTCCACAGACACTCTCAAGAAACGTGTGCATTTATTTCAGTTGTTGTTGTTGTTGTTGTTGTTGTTTTCCTCTCACAACTTTTCCTCGTGTCTGGTGCTGTTTGGTTTTGTCAACTTGACACATAACTAGAGTCCACCTCTCTGCCCAGACCCCTCTGCTGGCTGCATACCTCACCTATTTTCTCCCTCCTAGGGTCCCTTCTTTACCTGCTGACAGCTTCCTAACCCCCTAACAACGCAACCATCTCTCCATGCCCCTCATCCCCCTTCCCCCCTCTGTGCTTGCCTGCCCAGCTACTCTCAAGCCTACCTCACTCTGCCCAGAGGACAGGACACTCCTCAAGCAGTTATCTCCCAAGTCTCTAGAGCCTCGGTGAGGACCCCACACTGTGATCTTCACCACTCCTTCAGCTGCCAAGCTCCTGGGACATCAGTGCCATCCCACCTCTCCAGGCTCAAGAGGGCACCTACCCAAGGTGAGTACTCTATACAAACAACTGGGACCTTTCACTCTCCAGTTCTCCAGAAAGCCCCAATGTGGGGCCAGGCTGGCCAAATCAGGGTGCCTCCTGCCCCCCACCCCCACTTCCATTGGTGTCACGCTCCCCTCTTGCAATGGCTTGCTCTGATAATAGGACCCCTCATTCTCATCTGCCTACTTTTCCTTCCGCATCCTCCAGGAACAGATTGGCCAGGTTTCCGGGGAGGTTTCCCACTAAAGTCAATCAGACACTTCTTCATCCAAGCCTCCTGCTGAGCATGGATCTATTGACTCCTGACTCTCCCACCCCATGAAAGTAGCCAGACATGAACAGGTGCCCATACATCCAAAGAGGTCGGAATGTTAGGTCTGAGCCTCTGGATCACGCCTCCCTCACTGCTCCACCCCACGGTCTAGTAAACTCCATCCGAATCTGGCAGGCCCATCCAGGCACTGCTTGCTTCTGGAGGAGAACAGACAGACTCAAAGATAAAAGGTCCGGTTTCTCTCTCAGGAGCAGTTTAGACCACTCACCAAGAGGCCCGTGCACTAGGCAAGGCTTCTACTCTTACCAGGTTGGTGCAAATGAGCTTTCCATAGAGCATTACAGTTTAGCTCTTTTAGAATGACATTAATGGTATCAAAGGGCTGTGGAAACTCTGGATTTCCACAATCCTGTGATGATACCAAAAGTGTTACAGCCCTTCATTAAGCTTCCATGCTAATTATGGCAGAGGATGCCAGCTGTTCAGCTGAAACTGGCTGGAAGGTAGAGACACAGGCCTGGCTGTGCTTCACCAGCAGTCAGCGCTGAGCTTGCCTCGATGGAGTGAGCTTCGTATGGAGGTCCCGAGCCATAACTGCCTGATCAGGAGTCAAGTTTTGGATGGTCCTGGTGGCGTGTTGGGTGTCTGCCTGGTTCGCAGCCAAGCTCAGCGTCCAGTGGTGATTCTCCTGAGAAGAGGGGAGCCCTCCCTTCCCCAGAATAAAGGGAGTCTCAGATGGTCATGGTGGAGGAATGGCATGAGCACCAGAGAGTTTATTTCCTGAATCAGAGACATTTATAGACCTTGGCAGTGGGAGGGGTTTTGAGGGTGAATGTGTTTGAGTCAATGCGGCTAGGGTACTAAGGATACTTGATTTACATGCAATGGTACAATAAATCAAGTACATCCAGTAGCATGGAGTCCTATCACAAGACGGAGAACACAGTACTTAATTATCCTATGGTGTGGGGTGGGGGGAGAATTTCCAGGTAAGGTTAAAGGTCATTTGCTGAAAGCTAAGATCTTCTTAGTGTAGGATAGGGTATTTCCAGGAATCCCCAGGTGCTTGTTGAACAAGTTTCTTATCAGGAAAGGGTAGGGCCTGTAATCTTCCCTGAGGGCTATGTGATGATCCTTAGAGGATCTTGGGTTCTCAGATCAGGCGAAGAGAGAACCCTGATGAGAAAGGGAGTCCGTCATAATAGACTGAGCTCAGGTGGCTATTTGGAAACACCAGACTTCAACCTTAAAAAGCAGGGTTCCACAATCATCAGAGGCTGACTGAGGCCAGGCTGGTGTACAGAGCAAGTTCCAGGACAGCTAGGGCTACACAGAGAAACCCTGTCTCCTCCTCCTCCCCCAAAAATAAGAAAGAAAAGAAGAAAAAGAAAAGCCATGTTAAAAGAGTCTTGACCAGCATTTTCCTAGAGTATTAGAACAAACTATGGGCAGCCAGGCACTGACGAGTCTCCAGGACTTCCTTCTGAAGCTTACCATAATACTTTATCCACACACGTTAGCCTGCAGGAGGCCAAGTATCCCTTTGGATGTGGTGATTCTTCCACTAGCATCAAAGAGACCCAGCACCTTTTCATGACTGGGGGAGGATGGGGGGACACAAAGGTGCTCATTAGAACAGTCACTGTGACTTTCTTAACACTTCAATGAATAACATAATAGGTGTTGGGAGGCATGTATTCTACTATAATGAGGAAGATTTTTTAAAAAGGATTGAAGAGTAGTCCAAGGACTTGCTCTTACTCAGCAAGATTTTCTTTAAAAAGCAAGTGAGGTGGCTCAGTGGCTGCTCTTCCAGGGAATTCAGCTTCAATTCTCAGGACCACACGGTGGCTCACCCACTCCAGTGCCATGGATTCTGCTTCTGAGGCACCTGGCATGCACATGGTATGCAGATAATACATGTGGACAAAAAATAACCCAGGCACATAAAATAGCAACTTCTAAATTAAAAAAATTTTTAATCCTACTTTAATACAATAAATACACTCTTTGGAATTATTAAAAAGGTCTAAGAGAGCTAAATAAAATAAAATAAAATAAAATAAATAACTCCTGCTTCAGTACATAGTTATTGAATGAAAATGGACACAGTAAAGAAACCAAAAAGAGCCACTCATTCCATGGGTGAAAAGGGAAAAGTTTATTCCAAACTGTAGAGCAAGGAGAAGTGACAGGGCAAAGAATTCCTGGGTCCAACGTGAGTGGGAGAAAAGGGGGCTTGTGAGCTAGGGTGGGGCTTGTGAGCAAGGACTGAGGGAGCCTAGAGGCTAGCATTGACCTTCACAAGTTAATAGGCACCACAGTTATAAGTTAATGGAAGATCCACATGTTCCTCTTGTTGGACACAAAGAGAATGGCTCCATTTTTATTTTAGCAAGCAATAACTTTTATCTAGCCCCTGAGAGAATGGTGACTTTTGTCTATATGTCCCATCTTGGGGAAAGGATTTTCTTGGGGGTGTGGAATCCCAGCCATTGTGACTCCATTTTGTTGCTAGACTTCATCTTAGGCCTGTCCTCAAGGTCACCGCAGTTACTGTAAAAATCACAAACTGTTACAGGAAAAAAAATCCACCCTAGGCCTGAACCAATCAGGGGACAGCAGGAAAGTGCTTAACATCCCCAGATGTTAAGTATTTTGAGGTCAGGCTTGACCAATCCCCTAGCGCCAACCTAATCTTGCTAAATGTCAACCAATCCTGTAACTGCCAAACCAGAAACTCCTGTTCTTTGCTGTAACCACAATAAAAAACCCTGTCTAACAGTGGTTGGGGCTCTCTTACTGATCTACTGCTTTGGGGAGGTTTGATAGCCCTCGGGGTCGAGGGTTTAAATAAAGACCCCTTGCTTTTGCATATGGCTTTTGCATATGGTGGTCTTTGGAGATCTAGTGATCTGGGCAGAACAGGGGACCAGATAGTTATATTCTCTTGAGAAAATAAAAGTGCCCGTAGAGTTCTAGTCTTTGTTACTGTTCTAGGTCGGCTGGTTTGAATGAGAATGTCAGCTCATATGTTTGAACATTTGGTCCCAGTCGACAGCATCAATTTGAGGAAGCCATGGAACCTAGGGAAGTATAGCCCTGCTGGAGGAAGTACATCAGTCACTTCCTGCTCACTTCCTCTGCTTCTTGTGTGTGGATGAAAATATGACAGCCAGCTTCCGATTCCTTCTGCTGTGCATCAGGGGTTGCCCTTCATTATGGATTCCAATCTCTTGGAACCATGATCAAAAAGAAACCCTCCCTTCCTTAAATTGCTTTTGGTCAAGTAACTAATGCAGTTAGCTTTAACAACTCCTGTTATGTAGACTTTTAACCAATTATTAACATCCATTTGTAATGACTCAGAGATATAACCTCTCTCTTACATATAAAAACACTGCCTAGACTACTCTTTAATCCTATTTTTTAAAATCGTCCTCATCAGCTGAGCACAGTGGCACATGCCCGTATTTCCAGCAGAGGCAGGTGGATCTCTGTGAGTTTGAGGTCAGCCTGGTCTACAAAGTGAGTCCAGGACAGCCAAAGCTACCTAAAGAAACCCTATCTCAAACAAAACAAAAACAAAACAAAACAACAACAATAACAACAACAACAACAAAACCACAAACCAAACCAACAAACAAGAAGCAGAAGCATACAAAATCAAAGTACGGTTAATAAAAGTGATGTTCTGGTATTCTAGCCTAGTTGATTGTATATTTACTTACTGCCTACATTTGTAGGTTCTACATCGAGGTATTTAAACAACTTTGATTCAAAAGTATTGGAAACTATGTCTCACTGCAGCCTACTGAGCTTGTAAATTTTCCTTGTCATTGTTTCCTGAACAATAAGTATTCATGGAACATTTACACTGTGTGCTGGTTGGTTTTTGTCGTTGTCACAAATGTAGACATATCTGGGAATCCTGAACATAATTGGTAAACTGCCTCTATCAGATTGGTCTGTGGGCAAATCTGTGGGGGCATTTTATTGATTAATAATTAATTTAGCAGGACTCAGTCCACTATTGGTGGTGCTAACCCTGGGCAAGTGGCCCTGGGTAGTACAAGAAAGCAGGCTGTCTTGTGCTCAAAGAGAGAAGTTTAAAGAAAGGCCTGATGTGGAATGGAAGAAAAGGGAGTGGTGCCCCTCAGGGGGTGCCTTGTCCAGCTAAACTTCCAACTTGGGAAAAGGAAAGCTTATGTAAGAAAGCAAAGCTTATGCAAATGTAATTCAATGCGCAGCCTCACTTGGCAGCATTGGCTACGTGGTTCTGGCTTTAGAGTCCTGAGGGATACAGGAGTAAAAGGGCTTGAGTGAGGTTAACAAAAACCACCGAGGCCAACCAAGTGGCAGGGGAGTTCTTCCAAGGAGTCCTGAAGAGGCCATTTCATGAAGCTGTAAAAATAAAAGCTGGACTGAGTTGGAGATGTTAGAGGTGCCCAAGCTGTGGGATGCCCGCCAAGGAGAGCTACACCCAGGAAATGGAATCAGCACAAAAGAAAGCCATGTGTTGTCGTCAGCAAAGCTGGAAGAGAACGGCCATCTAAGCCCTTGACATCTGACTTAGAGCTACATCAGACATGGAGATTCAGGATTTGGAGTTTGCCCTGCTGCATGTTTGTCTTGCTTTGGTCCAGTATGTCCTCGGTATTCCCTCTTCTTCCCTTTTGGAATGGTAATGTGTGTTTTGTGCTATTGTATGTTAAAAGTATGCAGTGTGACTTTCACTTTTACAAGGAGGTTACTATTAAGAGATTACCAGAGAGAGAGAAAGAGAGAGAGAGAGAGAGAGAGAGAGAGAGAGAGAGAGAGAGAGAGAGAGAGAGAGAGAGAGAGAAATTGCCTTGACCCTTAGAAGAAGAGACTTTAGACTTGGGAACAGTGTTGGGACTGTGAAAGACTATGGGGACCTTTGAAGTTAGACTAAATGCATTCTGAATTTTGATATGGCTATAAGGCTATGGGGACCACGTAGTGGAATGTAGTCGTTTGAATTAGAATGGCCTCATAGGCTCATACATTTGAGTGCTTGGTTCCCCAGCTGGTGGAATTGTTTGGAAAGGATTAGGGGGTATAGCCTTATTGGAGTCACTGGGGAAAGGTTTTGAGGCTTCAAAACCCCACACCATTCCCAGTTAATGCCGCCCACCCCACCCCTGCCCACTTCTGCATCCTGCTTGTAGATCAGATGTAAGCCTGCAGCTACTGCTCCAGCACCGTGCCTGCCTGACTGTAGTCATGCTTGTTGCCATGGTAATTATGGACTCAACTAACTTATGCTCTGAAACTGTAAGTCCTCAATAAATTCTTTCTTCTATTAAAAGAAAGATAGCAAGCCGAGCAAGCCACTGGGAACAATCCAGGAAGCATGATTCCTGCATGGCCTCTGCCTCCAGGTTCCTACCTTGAGTTCCTAGCTAGATGGCTTTGAGAGTTGTGAGATGAAATAAACACTTTCCTCCCTAAATTGCTTTTGGTCATGACATTTTATCGCAGCAATGGGAATCCTAACTAAGATACACGACATTCAGTATTGTAAGTAGCCTAGAAGCAATTTAAAGTGTACAGGAGACTGGACATAAATCAAACACAAACACTATGTCATTCTATTTACAGGACATGAGCAACTATAGATGTTTGTATTGACAGACATCCAAAAGCAATTCTCACAGACAGCGGTGGTGATGACATTAGAAAGGCAATTCAAAGTAGCTTTAGCAAAGAATTGAGCCACCAAGATGGCTTAGTGGGTAAAGGTAGCTGATGCTAAGGCTGAGGATGTGAGTTCAGTCTCCACGAAACACATGGTGGAAGAAGAGAACCTAATCCAATAAAATGATGATGATGATGATGATAAAGAATAGAATATTAAATATGGTGGCTTAGAATTCAGGAGTTAAACAACACCCTGAATCTAGGTGCCTAATTGAAGTTCTTGGGTACCTGTTTCCCTCTATCATCCTGTTTTCTCCCCTCTGTGCTGGCCTGCTATTGAGCAACCTCTCATCTTATTCTGTAACACAGATCGAAGCAACTATCTGCTTACATATTTTGGATTTCAGAAGTGAGAGATTCATACTCCCTCCTTCTTTCTCTCCAAGTTTTTGATCATCCTCCTGCAAAGCCTTGCACAGTTCTTATTTAGTTACATCTCATTTCTGGGGTATAACCCAGGTGGTGGCAGTACTCTGAGTGCTCAACCTGCATCTGCTGCCACCCCATATTTGATCTGGTGGCCCTGGATCTAACACACTACTAGACCTGAATAAAAAGTTAGGCATCAAGGATGACCCTGTCTGCTTCTATAGAGATGGTCTTGTTACTCAGGA
Source organism: Acomys percivali (assembly GCA_907169655.1). NCBI lineage: Eukaryota > Metazoa > Chordata > Mammalia > Rodentia > Muridae > Acomys > Acomys percivali. Next base: position 144,934,470 of record OU015744.1, read on the forward strand.
TGGCATCTAACCAGCATTTGGAAGCCTTGTGATTTTATTTTAGCTCTGTTATTGCCTAACAATGACCTTGGGTAAGCCATGGCTTCCTTGGACACCACCACTTCAAAAGTAAAACAAATGGAGTATAGGATTCCAGATCTAAATTTCCACTCACCAATGTCCATGACCTTTACCCAGTTCACAGGCCTGAATCACATGTCTGAATCCCAATATCAATGTGATTGGCTCTCTGGGACCAGGAATCCATTTACAGCTAAGAGGCTATTGCCATTATCACAAACATGGCTGCCGTATGAAGATGGGGCATTGGTAGTGAAGGGAGTAAGCTGGGCATGCATTCTATATAGCACATATTCCAACAGCTCAGGAGAAGTACACAGGGGGTGGGGATGTGGGTCAGCAGTGAAGAGCACCTACAACTCTTCCAGAGGACTTGGGTTTGATTCCCAGCATCCATATCAGACAGTTCACCACCTCATAACTCTAGTCCAGTGGACCTGGCACCATCTTCTGCCCTCTGCAGGCTCATGTATATGGCACATACATCCCCAGACACACAGATAAATAAAAAGAAATCTTTAAAAAATTACACATGAGTTCTTTTTTTGGTTTTTTTCTGGGGGGGTGGGTTTTTTGTTTTGTTTTGGTTTGATTTTTTTTTTTTTTTTTTTTTGGTTTTTCGAGACAGGGTCTCCCTGTGTTAGCCTTGGCTGTCCTGGACTTGTTTTGTAGACCAGGCTGGCCTCAAACTCACAGCAATCCACCTGCCTCTGCCTCCCAAGTGCTGGGATTAAAGGTGTGCACCACCACGTCTGCCTAGGAAAGAAGAGCTTTAAAATGTGAGACTCAGGATTTTTGATGTTTTTGTTTTTGTTTGTCAAGACAGGGTTTCTCTGCTTAGCCCTGGCTGTCCTGGAACTTACTCTGTAGACCAGGCTGACCTCAAACTCAAAAAGATTCACCTGCCTCTGCTGCCCCGCTAAGTACTGGGATTAAAGGCATGCACCACTACCACCCGGCTAGACTCAGGATTTTTAAACAGCAACAAAAGACTCTTGGAAAAGCATGTATTCAGAGGATATAGAAAGCAGGGCATGAGTCACAGTAAGCCTTTTAAAGGAATAAAGTAGGAAAGTGACACAGTGGGGGATACAGCCCAAAGTGTGACACACACAATGTTTTAGGGTTTTGCACGATCAGTGTATACTTGGCAATGAGGACACTGAGAGATCCGTATATAGCCATGATGGCATTTCTTTCCCAAAGTCACTTAGAAATACCCAGATGGACCAGTTCCTGCAGCTGTGATCTTGCTTATTAGAAGGAAGGTCACTGGCAGAATCGGGAGATTCACCCTGACCATCTTGTGTTTTTGACTGAGTTGCCTCCCAGGGGATTGTCATAAATCAAGACTATGTAAATCAAAGATACATCTGACGCACTAATCTGACGCACTAACGTGCTTTATTAGCCACACAGCTCCTGGGCTTCAGTGGGTTTCCTTCAGGAGAACAGGGCTGACTGGAAAGATTGTCCCACCTCTCACTAGCTTGGGAATCATGAATGCATGCGGCTTTCCCGCCTTCCTGAGGATGAAGCATCTAAGCTGGGGCCCATCTGCATGTACAGAGAGCAAGCTAGACGTATTGCTTTCTCCTAAGGCCCATGTGGCTCTGCCATTCTCCAAAGTTCATAGTGACTGCCTTAGCTAGGCAGATGGAAGGAATTCTAAATGGCTTAAAACAGGTCTAGATCTACCCAGGAAAAGTCCGAGCACCATTCCTTGCAGTGTAGACCCAGACTGACGAGGCCAGCACTTCTGGAAGCAGCAGTCAGCTGGTTTGTGGGTCATTGGCATTGCTTCTTTATTGATTTGAAACAGCATCCTCCCTGAGATGCGCCTCTGAACAGAGCAGCGAAGATTAAGCCACAAATGAACAGAGCCAATCCATTGTCCAGGCAAGGAGCAAAGATAAACCATAGACTCCTCCTCCTGTTGCTGTGCAGATCCCTCTTGAGTCTGTTTCTGACTACTGTCTTCCTGACTTCCACTGTGAGTGACCACTTTGGGGCCACTTTTCCTGGAAAGGAAGTGGAAACATATCCTCATCCATGGA
>OU015744.1:144939851-144977036 GCA_907169655.1 Acomys percivali
GATGATGATGATGATGATGATGATGATGATGATGATGATGATGATGACGACGACGATGACAATGATGATAATAAAGATTCTCATTTGGAAGTAAGCTTGACTGTCAGGACCCCAATTTGCTGCTGCTGCTGCTCCTCCTCCTCCTCCTCTTCCTTTTTCTTCGTCAAGAACCCAGACTTAGAGTTCAAGTACCTGGCTGAACTGTCTCAGTGTGCTGGCAGCTGAGGAGCACCATCAGGTGACTTCTAGGATGTGCCTAAACACCATCCACGAGGCTGCATGAGTTTGAGTTGATTTCTCGGTTGCTGGGATCTGAGAACCTGCCTTCCAAGAATGGTTTCCATCTGGCAAACCGACCATTTGCTGTGATTGCAGAATCATCTCCTGAATTCAACTCTGCATTCTTCAGTCGTTCTGTAACCTGGAGGAGACGAAAGGCCAAGCTAGCGCTAGACTGGCATCTGCAAGAGCAACTGAAACACGGTTGCCATTCTCTTGAGGCCAGGCTGCTTCTAGAATGAGGGAAAAGGAGTGCCATCCCATCTAATATGCTTGTTGCTTGCTCCTGAGCTTCAGGTCATCTTTGTCTTTTGGCCTATTGGGAAACTTGTTGATACACTCTGTTCTCTCCTAACATGTAATGCAACTAGCTGTAAGCCCACTTCTGCCATCCCAGCCTTGCTGAGCAGTCTTCACCAAGAAAGATGGAATGGGGGAATATCTAAGTTTAGAAGATTTTTTTTAGCACATTAGAAAATAGAAATAATAGTCTTTAAATTATATCCTTTAGCTGGGTGGCGGTGGTGCACTCCTTTAATCCCAGCACTCGAGAGGCAGTGACAAGTGTAGCTCTATGAGTTCAAAGCCACCTGATATACAGAGCAACTTCCAGGATAGCTAGGGCCACATGAAAACCAAAACCTGTCTTGAAAACCAAAAACTCCCAAAAGTCTATCCTTTAAATATATGCCATCTAACAGGGATATTAGCTTGGATAAGACAATGACTTCTTTTAAACACAAGAAAAACACACAGGAATGTCATCAAATTAAAATGTGCTTTAAAAATAACACCATCAAAAAAGCAAAAAGATAAACTATTGACTGAGAATATGCTTGAAAATCATGGATCTCAAAGGGGACTCACATCCAAAATGTATTTATGAATTCTTGCAACTCAAAAACAAGAAAACAACTCAGAAGTTGGGCCAAAGATTTGAATAGAACTTTGTCTAAGGAAGATATACAAAGAGCTAACAAGGAGAAAAAGATATTCAACAGCATTAGTCACAAGAGAAATGACAATGGGATGCCACTCCATACCCACTGGAATGGCTTAATTAGAAACAAAGTAAAGCTATAATAACAAATGTTGATAAGGGCGTGGGGGAAACCAGAGCCCTTATGCATTGCCAATGGACTGTTTAGTGCTGCAACAACATCAGCAGCTGGCCAGTGTTCAATATGAACTTGCTATATATGACCAAGAGATTCTGTGCTTAGTTTGCACAACAGAAATAAAAGCACACATCTGCACAAAACTGGCACACAAATAGCCACAGCGGTACTCTTAGTAACTAAAAGTTGGAAACAGTCCAAAAACTCATTAACTGGGAATGGATAAACAAAAGTGGTATCCATACAATGGAATTAATTCACAACAATAAAAAAGGAATAAAGCAGGTATAAATCACAGTATGAATGAACCTCAAAAACTTGTTAACTGAAAAGAGTTGGTCATAAAACACCACATATCACACATCTGCATTTGTATAAAAGGCCTCAGAGAGCTAACACTACAGAGGTGGAAAACAGATGGACAAGTGTCTGTGGCTAGCAAGGGAAAAATGAGTAAGAACTGTGTGTTAGTAACTTCTTGCTTTTGTGGGACAAAACCTCTGACAAGAAGCAACTTAGCAGGGGTTTCGTTTGCTCCCCAGTTTAAAGGGAGATGGTTGTCAGGATGAGGAAGGCATTTGATGAGCACAGCTGGAGAGCAAGAGCTAAAATGCCTGCGCTCACAGAGACATGCCCCACTGGCCACAATGATGTGGGAAGTCCCTCAGGGTTAAAGAGGACAGTCAGCAGTTACAGAACATCGAGGACCGCAGGGTCTTGTGAGTTGATAAAAACCACCACCGAGTCACACATTTTAAATGAGCCCATTTACAGCAAAGAACTTTTTAAACGTGGGATTGGAGCAGCCAGGTGCAGGTTACACATGGATTCTGCACCCCCTTTGTAACTCTTTTTATAAATCTGAAACTGCTCTGACCTAAAAGTGAACAATACCTATGTATTTTTGGCGCACTTTGTTACTTAAGAGAGTGACCAGACAATTAGATGTGACAGAGGTAAATTGCGAAGTAGTGAAGTCACAGGGAACAGCAAACTAAGGGCAGCTCTGTACCAAGGCTGCGTAGGAGCCTTTCGTTCCTTCTTATCACAGGCCAGGTCCTTGGCTCGGGATGATTCTAGGAGCTTCATAGGTTGAGATAAGGAGCTGGCTGTGCTGGAGAAAATCTACAACCCCAAGGATCAGCACAGGGAGCCACGTATGTGCTCTGAGGTCCTCCAATGCAGAGAGAAGCAAAGGGACCCGGGCCTACATGTGAGAACTACAGCAGGCTTGCACTCATGGAGCTAATTTAAGCTGTGTTAATTCCTTTCTCTGGCTAATTTCTAAATAATCTTTAACAGGCATGTATGTATAAATGAGAAAAATGTTTATGTAGAGGATTTGGTAATATCTCCAGCTTGGATCTGCACTGGGGGGGGGGGTGTTAGAACATATATAATATATATTTATAATATATTATATAGGGAATATATTATAAATATATTTATAATATAGTCTATAACTACTGTATTACATTAGCAACTTTATAAAGTATGGAAAAGCATGCATACATTGGCACGTTGGCCGTGCTAGGCAAACAGCTCAGGGGAATTGAGCACATTGATGATGTCACAGGAACATTCTAGAACATTTTTGACACTCCAAACAGAAGCTCTGTAACATTACACAATAACTCCCTGTTCCTTCTCCCTCCAGGCCCTGCGAAACTCCAGCTTACTTTCTGTCCCTTTTGAACTTTACTTCAGATGCTTTGTGTAAGTTGACTCATTTCATATAAATGTCCTTGGCATTGGAAATGTTTTCAAGGCTCATTCACATTATTGTATGTGACACAACATTATTCCGTTTGTAAGGAAGTAATATTCCATGTTTAAGTCATATCTTGTTTATGTCCTTATCTGTTGACAGATACCTGAGACATTCCCACTGACTCGCCTAACATGGCTCCGGGGGCAGGTCTGACTGGAGATGGGCAACAAAGGAAAGATGAACACAACAGACACACAAAAAAGCTGGGATCGCATCCCCGCCAGCATGTACTGTCACTTGAGTTCTTGATCTTAGCCATTCTGATAGGTGTAAAATGGAATTTCAGTTGTTTTGATTTGCATTTCCCTGATGACTAAAGACATTGAATATTTCTTTAAGTCTTTCTCAGCCATTTGATATTTCTCTGTTGAGAATTCTCTGTTTAGCTCTGCACCCCATTTTTAATTGTGATATTTGGATTGGTGGTGTTATTTTCTTGTGTGCTTTATATATTTTGGATATTAGCCTGTTGTCAGAAGGAGGGTTGGTGAAGATCTTTTCCCAGTCTTTAGGCTCTTGTTTTGTTCCGTTGACAGTGTCCTTTGCCTTACAGAAGCTTTTCAGTTTCATGAGATCTCATTTATTAATTGTTGACCTTAGAGCCTGAGTTGTTGGTGTTCTAGTTCAGGAAGTTGTCTCCTGTCCCAGTGAGTTCAAGGCTCTTCCCCACTTTTTCTTCTAACAGAGTTAGTATGTCAGGTTTTATATTGAGGTCTTTAATCCACTTGGACTTTAGTTTTGTGCAATGCAATAAATATGGATCTATTTGGATTTTTCTACATGTAGACATCCAGTTAGACTAGCACCATTTGTTGAAGATGCTCTCTTTTTTCGACTTTATGGATTTTGTTTCTTTGCCAAAAATCAACTGTCCGTAGATGTGTAGATTTATTTCTGGGTCTTCAATGTTATTCCATTGAGCAAGCAGCCTTTTTCTATGCCGGTACCATGCTGTTTTTATTATTATTGCTCTAAAGTACAGCTTGAGATGCAGCATGGAGATTTCTCCAGAAGATCTTTTATTGTACAGGATTGTTTTAGCTATTCTGGGTTTTTTGTTTTTCCATATGAAATTGAGAATTGATCTTTAGGATGTGGAGAAAGGAGAACACTCCTCTGTTGCTAGTGGGGGTGCAAACTTGTACAACCACTTTGGAAATCAATCTGGCTCTTTCTCGGAAAACTGGAAATAGTGCTACCTCAAGACCCAGTTATACCACTCCTGAGCATATACCCAAAAGATGCTCCACCATACAACAAGGACATTTGCTCAACTATGTTCATAGCAGCCTTATTTGTAATAGCCAGAATCTGGAAACAACCTAGATGTCCCCCAATCAAAGAATGGATAAAGAAACCATGGTACATTTGCACAATGGACTACTATTCAGCTATCAAAAACAAGGAAATCTTGAAATTTGCAGGCAAATGGATGGAACTAGAAACAATTATCCTGAGTGAAGTAACCCAGACTCAGAAAGACATGCATGGTATATACTCACTTAAAAGTGGATAGTAGCCCAGCATAGATGTCCTCTGAGAGACTCCACTCAGTGGGGGATTGGGACAGATATTGAGACTCAAAGCCAGACTCTTGGTTAAGAGCTGTGAGTTATATGGAAGAGATGGGGGATGGAAGGACATGTGTGTGTGTGGGGGGGGGGTTGACAGGAGCTCCACAGGAGACTATCAAGGCTGGTGGATCTGGACACAGGGGGCCTGCACAAACTGATATACCAAGCAAGGACATTGCAAGCAGAGGACCTAGACCCCCCCTGTTCAGATGTCGCTGAGGGACAGCTTATTCTCCACATGGAGAAGGGGAGGGGAGAGCAGGAGACTGCCTCTGACATGAACTTTGGTGCTGTAATTGGATCACTGCCCCTTAGCAGAGAGGCCCTGTGGGAACACAGAGGAAAGGGATGCAGGCTATCCAGGTGAGACCTGATAAGCTGTGGTCAGACAGTGGGGGAGGAGGGCCCCCTTACCCCTGTTCCATGTCTAGGGAGGAAAAGGGAGAAAGGGTGGGAACAGGAAAATAAGAGTGAGGGATTTATAACCAATCAAGAGGTAATGTGAATAAATTATAATAATTTTTAAAATCCTAAAAAAAAAAAAAAGACTGGGATTAAGTAGACTGGGCTCTCAGATAGAGAAGCAGCAGCACCCCAAAATCTCGGTGTGCTTGTTATATAGAGTCAAACAGGGAGGCAGGGCTATTGCATATAGCTGAAAAGTGAGCCAGGGTTTGTGGTGTACAGCTGGATCAAGGAGACAGGTTTACCTAATCTCAGTAGGAGCTGTCTCTGTAGGGGAGCAGTCTTTGAGTGGTAAATACTGGGAGAGGGGAGAAAGCCCACACTATCAATATTTGGAATTGGACCCCCAAGGAACACTTCCCCATCCCTCTAAGCCTCATCCCCAAGGGCCTCAGGCTATGGGGTTCTGCTCATGTCATTCAGGACTTCACTCTCTCCCGCCTTCCTAGATTTCAATTTGGGCTGCCCTGAGTAATGGGGCTACAACACAGCAATCTAGGGTCTGTGTAAGCCCTGCCCTATGCCTGTAGGTCTATGCTGAGTTATAAAGTAGCACTTTCCTCTCTCTCTCTTCCTTGAATGGCATTTTGGAGTCTCTGGGGTGGTACCTTCATGAACCTTAGCACCTTGGGGATTGGCTGGGGGATAGCCACATTGCATCATTTTGATTAGCTAAACACAAAAGGAATCAATTTTGTTCTGAGCACAATGTATCCAGGTGGCTAGACAAAGCATTGTAAGCTAACTGGCTATGATATAGGCTTGGGGACTTTTCAGTTCCCCACCGTTCTGGGAAAAGGGAACATAGTCGGGTATTGTGTTTTGGTTTAAGTAGAACATAAATCATTAATTCAACAACTTTTGAACTGCAAGTAAAAGGCTATTCAAGCTCCCAGGCAGGTAGAACCCGTGAACGTGAACTTACTCTTATTTTATGATTAAAATGGAGACTTGGAGGCAAAATGGAGACTTGGAGGCAAAATGGCTGCTGATATGCTAAAAGAGACAGCAGGCATTAATAAAGGAGCCATGCTTATGCTAGGAACTAAAAGAGGTCTCAACTGAGGGGCTATAGAGTTTAAGCAGGTTACAACAGCTTGCTTATGCCATGGGGACACAGATTGGTTCTCAGAGCCTTGGCAGCTCCCCAACACACATTGGTGTTACTCACAAGCTGGGCTACCTTGGGAGGGTGGCTTGGTCTCTCTTTCAGGCAGCTGTCATCTCACTTCAGGAGACTTGCTAATGGACGACAGTAAAAACACCAAGCAGGTGTCTGTCCGGCACATAAGGTAGCACACACAGTGATTTGTGCATGTGCGTGCCTCCACTCCCTGCTCCAAAGTCACATGGCATAATATTTAGTCCTGGCCTGTACCAGGACAACACACACTCTCTCATGTAACATTCTTATGACCCATCCAGATGAGGAAATCAAGGGTTAAGTGGCTTGCCCAGGATGACCTGCACTGTAAATTACAAGGGCAGGGCTTGATCTGTCTGATTCCAAAGTCTCTATTCTTGATTACATCACATGACAGGGACCGAAGCATGGTGACAGTGGTAAGGAGTGTCCACTGGAAACATCTGCCTCCTCCACCGCAGTCCTCTCACAAACTGTCACTTACCTTGAGCAAAGCAAAGGCACACTTCTCTGTCTTCTCATTTCCAATTGCAGTGGCCAGTGGCTCCCTTCACAGTCACTCTGGCTTGGCTGATCCACCTCTATAAAGCTGCTCCCAGTAGCGGCTGATAGAGAAGTCATGGTCATAGTTGTACTGTGGGGGGAAGAAGCCCAAGTTTTAGCCTGCTGTGATGCTGGAGCAGAACCAAGAAGTTGGCATGAAATTGGATCCCATGCAGATCCTGGTTCAGATGTGCTGTCTTCTGTCAACTTCGCCATAAAGGAACGTGAGTGACCACATGTGTCATTTGGAGCTAGAAAACACCAAGAGGCTGTGCCAATATAGCCAAAGGCAAATGTCTTGGACTTACCGTAAAACCCAGGCTTGTTTTGGTAATAAGCAAAGAGAAAACTGATCCAGTGACCTTTAGATGAGAGGGATTTACTGACACAGAAGGAGGAAACAGATGGATCTGGCCCCAGGCAGTTTGCCTCAGCATCCAATTCTCTCTTGCTCTCACTTTCTGTCCTGTGCTTCTGTCTGCTGGCCGCACCCTGTTCTGCTCTAGTGTCTCCTGCAATGAGGAATGGAAGGTGCAGGCGGTTGCCAGCTTGGTAACTCTACAGGATGGGCCACTCTCTGTGTCTCCAGGAACACTGTCAGTTCCGGATGTTTTGTTGCTTTTTTTTTTTTTTTTTTTTTTTTAACACAGAGCCTTGATATTTAATTCAGGCATCTCAAACTTCTTGTTTCAACTGTTCCTCCTTATCTTCCAAATAGCTGAGGTGGCATTTTGTGCAAACCCGGTGCTGGGGACTCTTGTGAGCTCCAGATGACTTCCCGTTGGTTCAGCTGGACTGCGAAACTTGGTATGACTGTGAGTTCAGTTTTCCCCTTGAGACCCAAAAGAATGTTACAAGACTCTGGAGTTACATAAAGCAGGCTATTTGGATGACTAAATAGCTCCCTGTGGTGATGGAATAGCAATGTGCGAAAGAAACTTAGTGAGGAAATGAAGTGATTGACAGTAACTTGATATTTTTAGTTACTGTGACGGACCTGAGATAAAACGAGGGGCAGCTTAGTTTTAGGCTCCTGGTTTCAAGAGGTTCCAATCTGTGGTCACTTTGCCTGTGACAGGAAGCAATGCTGCTGCTTGATTCCTGGTGGCTGGGAAGGGGGTGGGGGAGGAACAGGTCCCCAGTGACCTAACTTCCCTCATCCAAGTTCCACCTCCCCCGCAGCACCCGAGGCTTGTGACCAAGTCTCCAAGACAGGCGATGCAAGACATTTAAGATATTTAAGATGTGCATGATATTGTAAAGCCAGCATCATTATGAGGCACAAGCTGACACCACACATGCTTTTTTAAACCATATTTTTAGAGCAAGAGCTCCCATACTCTTTTTCTTTCTTGTATGTTGGGGATGAAGCCAAGGGCCTTGTGCACGCCCTGAGCTGCACCCCAGTTTTTCTCCAATTGGAAGTAAACATCATGGTTTTCAAGCAAAGGCAAGAAACATACAAAGGAAAAAGAAAAGCATAAACCCAAATCAAAACCACCTTCTACACCTCATAGGAATATCATTTCCAACTTGTCTCTGCCTACATGGGGAGATGGGTACTATTTTTATAAACATAGTCATACTTTCAATTTCTCATGTTGACCTCTGGTCACATTTATCTTTAAAGAGAAAGGATCCAGCCAACTTGTACATAAATACTTAAAGAAGAGAAACAGCTGAAGCAATTACTAAACTCTAAATATTCCATTAAGATGGGAGTTATCTCTCTGTAGGGATGAGGGCTCTGACAGATTATAGACTAGTCACATAGCCCCAAGGCCAAGAAAGGAAAATAACTTCTTCCATAGCTTACAGAGAAAGTAAAATGAACTGGGTGGGTGGACAAAGGTAACCCTGACTTCTTGTGAGTGCGTCCGCCAACTGCAATGCATGAACAGAGGGTTTGACCAAGAGAGCATGCAAAGGACATGAAGACCCCCTTACTGTCTTCCTGCATGACACTCAAGGTGACCAATCTCAATAAAGATTATCAGAGTCTATATCCAATTCCTGCCTTATGTCTCACAAGCCCTGTGGAGCATCTCTCACTCTCCCTTATAAACGTCTATTTCTCTACTCACTCTTTGATTTGACTTAACTTTCTTGGGTGTAAGACAAAAAACCCAGAAGCCTTTGCCTATGGTAACTTGATCAACTATAGATCATATGGCGCCCTGGATCCCCAAATTAAGATCACCAAGGCTCTAGAAAGGCTTTGCACTCACAGAACCCACTTATGCCTATCTGAACAGTGGGCTGGTGAGTTTTTTGTTTTGTTTTCTAATGTCCATTCAAATCGCGGTACACACCAGAAATCCCAGCCATTGGGAAATTGAGTTGGGAGGATGTGGCATACAAGTCTTTAAGAAATGAATTGGACAAGGAAAATGGAACAATAGATTCAGTTCAACCTAGAACAGCCTGAGAGGTTCGTGCCACCATACTCTGCAGCTCAGCATCTGAGAGACAGGGGACTTAGCTATTATGGTGCAGCTGTGGGGAGTGCCTGGCTCTGGCCAGCTTCATGAGGCCAGACCCACTTGCAGGGGCCTGGTGTGAGCTAAGCCAGCTTGCATGGTTTTGCAACCACCGGGCTCCGGGGTGAGTGTGATGAGTGGGAATTCTGGAATTCCCCGGTCAGCAGGTTTCTTGAAGCCTTGGTCTTTTTTATGGCTCTGGTTTCAGATTAGGGGAAGATCTTGTCTCAAAATACAGAACAAAGGTAGAAACAGCAAGAGTAGTAATTTTCTGCTTTGAACGTTCAGTCTGGGTGGCAGCAGCTGGACTGGCAGGTGCTCTCGGAGCTACCTAGTGTTCTCTCTACGATTGGAGTCAAGGCACAGTTTGTTGCAAATGGACCTGAGTTTTAATTTCTTATTTCTTCCCTTTTCTTTTTTTAAAATACATTTTATTAATTTATAACAATCTCAATTGTTATCCGATCCCTTGTATCCTCCCATTCCTCCTTCCCTCCCATTTTCCCCTTACTCTCCTCCCCTATGACTGTGACTGAGGGGGTCCTCCTCCCCCTGTATATGCTCATAGGGTATCAAGTCTCTTCTTGGTAGCCTACTATCCTTCCTCTGAGTGCCACCAGGCCTCCCTATCCAGGGGACATGGTCAAATATGGGACACCAGAGTCCTTTTTCTTTTTTTTTAAGGTTTATTTTTATTTTCTTTGTACAATGTGCATGCAGTGCTCAAGGAGGCAAGAAGAGGGCATTGGTTCCCCTGGAACCAGAGGTTACAGATGGTTTCTGTGTGGAAGCTGGGAACTGAGCCCAGGTCCTCCAGAAGAGCAGCCAGTGCTTTTAACCACTGAGCCATCTCTCCAGCTCCCCAATTCTTTATGTCTTACATATAAGTTGCTGTGCGGCTTGCTGGTCTGCTGACTCATTCTATCAAATGGCTTCTTCAGTGGTGTATTCCAAGGCTCTGCATGCTTAGGCTAGGTGTTCTGATTTTCACTTGCCTGCAATCATACATGTCAGGCTTTTTTTTTCTTCTCAGAACTTTCTAAATGACCATTGTTACGTTGGTATCGAGTACCCCAAGAATCTCCAGGAGGCAAAACCAATGTAATATCATGAAGGATCTTTTATTACTACTCAAGCCAGGCTGTGAACGTCACCAGCTCAGTGGTATCTGGAGGCGACGCTGTGCTTAGGTTTGCAGGGGGTGGTGGTGGTGTTATCGGTCCTTTTCCCTCCCAGCGTTCCCAAAGTAGGTGGGGTCCCAGCCTGGCAAGTACTTCGTAAAGATACATAAGAGGGTCTAAGTGTCCTAAGGTGATCGGCTACAGAACAGGTGCCAAGGACACCTGGGCTCCAACTATCTTTGATTTCCTTCATTAACCTCTTCTCTGAGGGGAGTGTCCTGTTCCGGTTTCAGCTGAAGGTCTAGTCCTGGGCTAATTGGCTGTTGCTAGGGAATTGGCCCTTTGATCTGCCTTCCTTATCTCAGGTGGGCAGAAAGGAATGTGGTCCTGTGACTCGGGCTAGGGGAACTTTCCTGCAGCTGTGCCTTACAATTTGTCACTGTGACCCTGAGATATTGACTTTAATTCTTTGCTCTCTCACCATCTGCTGCTCTCTGTCACTAAAGCTTTTTGTTTGTTTGTTTGCTTGCTTGTTTTTTATTGAATCCAGGGCCCTGATGACTTGATTTAATGGACCAGTGATGAAACAACTTCCTCAGGTGTCTAGCATTTTCTATTGGATTTCCTAGAACATAGACCATTCATTCATTTATATTAACTTTTTGGTAGCATACACAGAATGGGTTTTATTGTAATATTATCATGCATATATATCATTATATTTTTTCCTTTTTGGCTTCGTTGGCATATGTTCCTGTGGATTGTTTACAGTTTACCCTTCTTTATTCAAATGCTGATTTCTCTACCCTCACTATCTGGTTTCAATTCACATTGCATTGTGATGTTTATTCTGAGTATCTCCTGTCTCAAGTTTGTGTAAACATGTCACCATTTGTTCTCAGTATTGCCAATAAAGGCCAACTAGCCAGTGCTGAGAAATAACAGAGAATAGGGTGGGACATCTTGGTTCAGTGAGGGAAGGAGAAAGAGCAGGAAGGGCTGGAGGGACATACATGGAGAGGACTGGGAAGCAAGTTGGACCTAGATATGAGTAAAAATCAAGTATAATGTGGGAAATCTGAATGGGAGGAAACTATACTAACTTGGAAGTTTAGGATGGAGTAATTATTGCACAACATTGTACTATACACTAATTAAATAGATCCTAGTCTCTTCATGTGGTTATTTTGGTATAAAGCTGGTTAGGGAGAGCACTGATTTACTAAAATGATAAATCAATATCAAATATTAATAATCTTCAAAGGGTTTTGTTTTTGAGACAGGTTTTCTCTCTATAGCACTGGCTGTCCTGGAGTTCAATGTGTAGATGAGGATAGTCTTGAAATCACAGGGATCCACTTGCCTCTGCCTCCCAAGTACTGGGATTAAAGGCGTGCACTATCACACCTGGCATTATACATTTTCTTATTCACCCCTACCCCCACACAACTGTTCTCCATGCATTTCTCCCCATCTTGCTGAGTCTCCCACTAATGTTTTCATATCACATATATCCTACTGCTCTCTCTTGTTCTCCCCCTCCCTTCCTTCGCATGATCCCCTTTCAGTCTCGTGTATTTTAGCTAATACTATGATCTCCACGTTCATCTTGTAAATGTTGTAATTCCATTCTTCACAGCTGAACAGGATTCCATTCTATATATGTACATTTTCTTCACCTGTTGGTCTATTGATGTGCATCTAGGCTGGCTTATATCTTCCCACTGTGACCAGTGCAGTGGGGTGCTGATGTAGAATTCTTTAGTGTACATACTCCCAGGAAGGATTATATGGTAGGTCTAGCTTTACTTTTTTAAGGAACTGCCATACTGATTTCCATAGTGGCTGTACCAGTTTCCACTCCCACTAGTGAAAGAACAGAGTGCCTTCTTTGAATGTGAAGATTCCTGTCTTAATTTCAATGGAATTTTTCTGTATTATCCCTCTAAATTACGATTTTTTCTTGGTCAATTACTTAAAAAAAATCCTTTACGTTTCCCACCCTCAGCCCTTTCCTATATGTAATCAATTTAATTTTCACATGTCAACATGCTTATCTTTTTTTTTTGGGCAGGGTTTCACTATGCGGTTCTGTCTTATTCGAACTTCTATGGCTATGATGAAACACCGTGACCAAAGAAATGTGTGGAGACAACAGTTTATTTGGCTTATGCTTCCACATTGTATTTATATCATCAAAGGAAATCAAGACAAGAACTCAAGCAGGGCAGGGACCTGGAGGCAGGAGCTGATGCAAAGGCCATAGAGGAGTGCTGCTTACTGTCTTGTTTCCCATGGTTTCTGTTTTCTTACAGAATCCTGGACCACCAGCCCAGGGATGGCCTCACCTACAGTGCGCTAGTCCCTCCCCTATCAATCATTAATTAAGAAAATGCCCTACTGGCTCATGTACAACCCAATCTTACAGGAGCATTTTCTTAATTGAGGTTCCCTCCTCCCTGATGACTGTAGCTTGAGTCAAGCTGTCATAAAACTAGCCAGCACAGCCTCTGACTGGCTTCAATTTCAGTATCTTCTGCCTCTACCTCTGAGTACTGGAATCACAGGTGTATGCCACCACATCTGGGTCTTTTTACTTCATTTTGTTCTATGACATTCTCTGGTCACACTGTTTATTTCTGCAGACAGTCTTTTTCTTTTCTTCTGTTGCTCCATCTGGTCATGTCTGTTTGCATGTTTTAGGCATTCATGTTCTAGTAACTCGAGAGCGGAGCACTGGGACTCCTGTCTCTTGAGTGAGCTTTTCTTCTAAATCGGTTCCCCTCGTTCCCCACACAGTCTCCTCTTCTGACCATAGTACACTTAGTTATGATTGCATACATCTGTGCTGTGCCACTCCGTTCAGACTGCTCGCTGGTTTTGTATAATGTTGGTGCATTTGCCTTGATATGTTTCTCATCTTGCTTGGCAGCCATTTCTCTTCCCTCAGGAGCTTATGATCTGTGTGTTTTCCTACACACGTTAACACTAAAAATATTCAACAACCAGTATGACGCAGACATTGACCAAGCAAAACAGATGCCAGCCATAGCTCGTGCAGGATCAGAGGCTCCCGCTAGGTCTGATGTTACACCTGTAGGTAGGTGCTGGTCTTTGGGGTAGCCTTTGGTGGGAAGCTTCTTTGGAGTGGGGCTGGGATAACCAGACAGTATGAGATGCTCAGTTTAATTACCTGAAAATATTTTTGATGCCACAATGACCAACACAACCATAGATTGTGGTACCAGGCAAATATAAGGCCTTGCTGGCAGTGTCTTCTGTCTGTACAGGAAAGGATGGAGGAGTATGCAAGCATATATATGTATGTGTGTGTGTGTGTGTTTGTGTGTGTGCTGACTACCTGTCACTACAATGACATACCCACATGTCTTAGTCACTGTTCTATTGCTGTGAAGAGACACCATCACCAAGGCAACTCTTATAAAAGCAGCATTTCATTGGGGGCTTGCTTACAGTTTGAGGGGATTAGCCCATGATCATCATGGAAGAAAGCAGGCAGGCATGAGGCTAGAACAATAGCTGCCAACTTTACACTCTGAACCACAGGCAGACAGGCAGTGAATGGGCGTGACATGGGCTTTTAAAACCTCAGTACCCACCTCTAGTGCCACACCTCCTCCAGCAAGGCCACACCTCCTTCCTAAACAGTTCCAACTGAGAACCAAGCATTCAGACATGAGTCGACGGGGGCCATTTTCATTTCAAACCACCACACAGAACTTTTCAGTGATTCACTTGTTTGGGGACACCCATGCTCCCTTAAGTAACCCTTACCCATGGTCTATGCTCCTGTAAGGAACCAGTACCCATGCTCTAAGTAATCCCTCACACACAGTCCCATAGGGAACCCTCACTCATGTTCCTGTAAGCAGCCCCAATAAACTCACTGATTCACCAAGATGCACGTCTATAAAATACTTTCTTTGGTCTGTTGTTGATCTACCTGATGAACAGACACTTGGCCATATCTCCCCAAGAAAAGTAATGCATTGAGAGAGGACATGCTGACTGTATGCCTTGTGGGCTTTCCTCTCAGGATGGGCTATCTCCTACTCTTTGCCTGACTCCTACAACTACATTCCCACCCTTACCCTGCCCCATAATCACCCTACTCCGAGGAAGACAGAAGGATGCCAATGCACCAAAATAATTTATCAACTCAAAGCACAGCTCTTGCTCCAAAGGGAATAAGACCAAGTGTCACATGAGGCAGATCACTGTGGCCTGGGAACAGATTCAGGCTTCCCTGAATGACACAGTCCACTGTGGAAGCAGTTACCTGAATTTGTAACAACAGACAAATCAAGCATTGGCAAAATATATTTATTAGTGGGGACACCAGGTAGGTGGCTTGCAATTAAGTGGGGCCATGTAGTATTATACAGACAGACAGACAGACACAGACACACACAGAAATACACAGCACAGTCAGAGACATACAGAGAAACACATATGTAGGTGCACAGCCATACAGAGAAACACAGCTCCCTCTCACCCCGTGTGTCTCTCCTTTCCCTCCCTCCCTCCTGCCCCCTCCTTCTCTCCCACCCCACAGCAGCTAGTCTAAGTACTGCTTTAGTAACCAGGGAAGCTGGACTGTGTGTGGCACTGCCTAACATCTATTTTCATCTAGCTGGGTAACAGAAATAAATCATCTAAAAAAAATCAGGAAGTACCAGTTGAGGTGACATCTAGCTTGTAAAACAGTTTCAAAATCCTTGCAAAGCCAGGGAGAGGGCCATCAGGGACAGAGAATACCAACCTTAGAGTCAGTAACAGGTGCACCAATTACTAAACCCAACATCAAAGAATTAACCCAGTCACCTTGGAGTCATGCCTCCTGCCTGAGGCCTACTTGATATGGTGTCATTTAGACCTGTACAAGCTTTGGGGAGGAACTGATAGCTAGAGGATGTTGTATCTGAGAGGTTTGGAAGGATCTTCCTGGAGTGAAAAAGGGTGTGCTTTTCCAAGTTCCTGAAGGGGCTTGAGCCACAGCATGGAGCTAAGGGAACATTTTCAGATGTGAAAGGGCGTGTCAACCAGGGCAAAAAGACAGAAGGCCGAGAGACGATGTTGCAGCTCAGGCAATGTGGAGGTCAAGGGAGACCCTGAAGACAAAGTGGGTGTGGAAAGTGATGGAGAATGGAGCTGAGGACATGTCTTTCCAGGGAGGACGGAGTAATGTGACACCATTGACTTGGCTGACGAAGTTTAAGAAGCAGACAAGCTTGGTCTGGGGTCTGTGGGTCTGTGATGGAGCTACCAGACCATAGGGCAGATGAACAGACTGCACCTCAAGTGTAATTTAATGACTTTCAGCAGGGTGACTGGTCTCTAGGACCACGGAAGCTTGCAAGGACAGGCAGGAATAGGTTTAAGTCAAAATCCAGTTAGAAGAGGTCATCACCCCACTTTCCCCAGAGACCAAGGAAACTTGTGGTACATGTGGGCGTGGGCAGTGAAGCCCAGTGGTCAGAGGATGGAGAAGGCTGAAGAGCCAGCATCTAAGGCCTAAGATGTACAGAGGATTTGGAACATTTAAAAACTTGAAACCGTTTAAAAATTCTGACTCTAAAGTCCACCAGTGCCCTACGACTGGCCACCCATGTTGGCAAAGACTTAGTGGCTTGGCTCTGTTCTCTAAGGGAGACAGCTTCATACAGCATCCTCAGTCACCAGGTGCCAAGTGAACATCAGGACCCCATATGCTCCCCGCTGTACCTCTGGAATGAGGACAATGACGATCCTTGTTATACACATAGACAGCTGTTACCCACTGAACAGGCCGAGGGCTCGTCTTCTGCTGTACTCACATGAATGAAAGAACTAAAGTATAGACATTCAACCCCTCCCTTACATCTCAAGTGTGCACTGTCTCTTCTCTAAAGGAGAAACCTGTTTTTATGATCCCAGGAGTGGGATCAGAACAGTCTTGTGAGAGAACAGGTGAGGTTAATCCACTTGAAGACCAAGCACCTTGTGCGGGAGCTTGATTGTTGCCAGCTGAAAAGATCCCGTGAACAGACTCAGGGAGGAGATATATAAATGAGGTGAAAACTGGAGGTGGGGCTTTTTGAAGACTTTGGGATAGTTTTGGCTGTTCATTGCTCCACTTCGAGAAACTCCTAGAGAGAACGGCTCGAGGGAAGGCTTTCAGGGCTCTGGCTCCTGCTGAGGTTCTGGGTTCTGGTTACTCCAGGTTCCAGCAGAAGAAATCCTGCTGATTATGCCAGGAGAATCGCTCCTTGGAACTGATATCCATACGGTTTTGTTATTGTGTCTGTTAATCCGCTATTACTATTGTTTTGGTTAGTTGGGTTATAAGTGACATATGTTCGATTACTAAGTTGTTAATAAAATATATTGGTTAATAAAATGGAGCCTACACTTCTCTCTGCTTGATAAATACTAATTTTGCTTGTGAGTTCTAAGATTCTTTTCTGAGGCAGAGGATCTGGCTTCACTGGAGTCTCTAAGGGAAGAACTTCCCAGCTCTGGACTGTCACCTCACTGCTGCTCCCACCTTTGAAAACAAAGTAGAGAACCCTTCTGAAATGGGCTGGTCTTTCTAGAAGGCCCAAACCAAGACAAATGTCCCTACACTGGCTGATGCTGGAGGTCTTCAGAGCTTTGTGATGATCCTGGAGCTGGGAGATTCGCAGACCTTCTCCAGTCCTTATCAGCTGTTGGAATAAGGCAAGAGGCTTGCCAGTCTGTGCCTCTGTCCTGGCTGTACCCTGAGAGTAATCATAGCACCTGGCTTACAGATAGCAGGAGGAAGTGTGTCAATATTCGTCAAGGACTTAAGAATGATGACTGACAGGTGTGGGCATACCATAAACAATTTGTATTATTGGCACATGAAAAGCAAAACCCATACAAAAACCTTTGAAGAACACTTAATAAAATACTCTAAAAATATGTTTATTGTAACTAATGAATATAAAAATCTGACAGATGTTTTCAAACATTCTCCAAAAGAAGTAAACCCCTCTCCCCTGCCCCATTTCCCATGAAATACAGAAGAACAACTTGAATGGATAAGCAGACACATCTGCACACAAGGTTTTCACTCAACAACTGGTCCTAAGAAGCTCCAGTTCATTTCTAAGTAAGGGTCCATTAAGTTAAGAAGCCACAAGTTGTTTGATGCTTTCGTAGTTTAACTTGCTTCCTATCAGCATTATTATGTTCATTCAAAATACTAAGGGACATGAAGTGACATACGATTCTGTGACAGATACTCAAAGCACGTGGCTCTACAAAGCTACAAACGTTCATGAGGATACAGACTGTGGGAATTAAACATTAACATAGAAAGGAATCTGAGAAAAATCTATGTATAGTTTTTAGCCTTTGGCATCTGGTAAACATGTTTCTTCTTCATAGACACACTGCACTTTTCAACTTACTAACCAGAGTAAGTTTCTCTGAACACATTTCTCATCAAGCATAGATTGTCCACAGCCATTTTCACATGAGGTAGTTGGGCTGCTTAATGACATTCTAGTGAAATTCTCATGACACGTGGGAACCATACATTGCCCATGTCAGGAAGCGTCAGCTGTCTGGGTCGCCCCTCTCTCTGCACTGACTCCATCTACACCGTGTACACGCACACGGGCTCTGTGTGGATAAGAACATCTGCATAACGAGGTCATCCATCCAAGGGAGACGGAACAACCCCCTACAGGGTGAGGGGACTACCCTGCCCAGGGGTATGTGTAAGGTAAGGATACTGACCACACTTTAAATATGAGACATTTAAAACAAGAAGTAGGTCCCCACACAGCTCGGCTGGAAACACTTCACCCTGAAGAATGACTCCAGGATTCACAATTTACAAGAATTCTGAAAACTCCATTGCAGAGTAGTGGCATTTTTTTTTTTCCTTTTCATTAAAGGCTATATATAGACAATGGAGAAGAGAGATCAAGCATGCATCATTGATACCAGAGGCATCACCATGACTGGTCACTCACGCCCTAGAGCTCCTGAATGCAGCTCTGCAGCAGGAAGTCAAGCAAGTGGTCTGCAGGATAGTCTAGACAGGGTTGGACTGGGAGCATTCACAGGGGAGGGCCACTGTGCAGCAAAGGGCCCTCAACTGATGCTACACATCTATAACCTCATCACAGATAGTCTTCAGAGGCCATTAGACAGCCAGCGGATTATGCCATTGCTGTGAAACCCCTGAGTAAGCAACTGCAGGTTACAGAGGGTCACATGAAGTAGAGCACATCGTCACTACAGCCTGTCATGGGGATGGGGTCTGCTGCGCACAAGCATGTAGGCTGCACAGTGTCACAAAGCTGTACATGCCTGGCTCTCTATGGCCGAACACATCATCAGGTCATCAAATAGAGTGATGGCTCAGCACAGATGGCAGATACTTACAAAGTCTACATCTAGAACCCTTCAAATGTAAAAATGATTGGTAGGAAACGAAACATGGGGGGGGGGGGGCGATCTGAACTGCTGTAAATCTGTGACTAAATCCGAAGCAGTGGCATGAAGTGGTGATTCAAAAACACAACATGGCACAGCCTTCTGCCTGTAGGACACATGGTCTAGTAAGAAATACAGAAAAACAAAACAAAACAAAACAGTTTCTCCAGAAAGTTTCCATACTGCCTGATACTTTGTATTGCTCACAACACTCTGACTTCTCTGTTGCTTTGTCCAAAATCTTTCCATATCTATGCCCTTGACAGTTGGACTAGTTTTCCTTAGGAATAAAACTTCTTTAGCTCTTCTCACTTCAAATGTAACAAAGTGCACTGTATTATCGACCCCACCTTCACTGTCCTTACCTGAAAGTGCTACTCTGCAGACACAAAGTCAAATGTACTAACTGTGCATGGAGTTATCAAAGGCAGAGGTGTGTGCTTCCCCTGTGTCAATCAACTCTCCCACGGTGACCTTCCCTACCTTACAGCTACAAATGTGAACATGGCTTCTGCTCTAAGCTCTGGCAGTGTGTCTAGGTATGTAACAGACCCTGTCCCAGGAGGGGGCTGCTGAAGAAGGGGAGACAAGAGCTAGGAGAGGGAATCACTGTGGCAAGCTGCTGGGGGCGGAGGATGCTCACTGCTGGCCATGCTCAGCAGCAGGGAAGAGCTGCTAGGCTATAGGAAGTGACACTGGGGGATGCTCTCAGGCTTACAATGTCTTGGACATAGTAACAAGCCACTACATCCCCAGGGCCCCTTTCTGGGATGTGTCAAGAGCTGTCAAGAGCTGTGTCACCTCCACCTCAGTTATGTTAGTTTCCACCCTCAAAGCATTCCTCCAAGTCAGCCTCCTTCCGCACCTTTTAGTTATAATCAGATGTTTTCAAAAGACAAATGGCTTGTCATAACTGAAAAGCCTTTGTTCAGGTCAATACACATGCGCACACACACGATGGCAGCCCATACAGAGCTGAGCTTCACTGGGTGGGGGTGAGGAGCAGACTATGGGATGGTGGTGGGGCAGTGCTCCGCACAGGGTCAGCCAACACTACTTACTTAATTCTGCTGCTGTCTAGGAAGACACATTTCCCTATTCTCCAGGTTCTCAAATTTATACTAGAAAAATAATCAAAAAACTTGTTAGCAATGAAGACAAGGTGAGCGTTCTGTCAACAAATACACGAGTTCTTCTTCATCTGTCAGGGTGAGGGTGGCTTAGGGATGCCAGGGCTCTTGGAAGGGCTCCAGGGAGCACTTTCAGGATCTTTTCTCATTACCCCTTTCTTAGAAAGTAACTAAAAATCAGAAAAAAATTATGGCTCTAACTAAAATGAGAAATCAACAATTACTAATCTAGGTGGAATGAATTTACACAGTCAGACTGCCCTGCAAGGCAGCTTTCCTTCTGGATGCACTTAGGGCCTTAGTGCGGACCCACCCCTGGGCTCTAGAGACCACAGAGGGACTTGCAGCTGCTTAGCATAGCCATGCTTAATATCAATTTCCTGGTAGCGCAGCCCACTGATGGCACATGGCCCAAATCACCAGTCCTCAGTGACAAGAGCATTGGCTACTTTCTTTTTCTGTCTTAAGAGGCTATCAAGGGCAGGAGGTCTAAATTACGTCCTAGTCCCCCTTTCCATTAGCCAGGGAACAGGATCCATACAAACTTCTTGCAACAGCAAAGTAGCATATTGTCTGTAATTCCAGCCCCATCCTCCTTTTCCTAAATTTAATTTCTATAACTTCTCATGTAGGTAAATTCTTGCTTCACTTAAAAATTTTTTTTAAGTATTTTTAAGAAGCAAGGTCTTGCTATGTTGCCCAGGTTACCCCAGATCCTGGGCTCAATTAATACTTTGGCCTTATACTTCTGCGTAGCTGGGACTACATGCACAACTGAGGCCAGCTTGGCTGCTTCACTAATATGAGGAAATGCCCGTCTGATTAAAGACAGACAGAAGACAGAGCCAGTACCTTTACCTGCACAAGGTCCACTGCAGAGCCCTAGTGTGCACAGCAGCAAGAGCAGTATGCACAGCCACTCCCTTCCCCTGTGTCTGGCAAGGGGCTCACTTTCTTCAGAACATTACGCATGCAGGACCGACTGTTCTCAGCCTCTCCTGGGAAGGCACTCATGGCCTCTTCCCTATGCACACTCTGGCAGCTTGGCCTATTACTGGGAGACAAGGGCTCCTTGTCACTCTTTAGAGAAGAATGCCACAAGCAATGCTACACAAGCTGCTGGTCTACTCACTTGCATTTAATTATTTTACTTAAATGTTGGCCCCTTCCTCCAGGGAGGTGGGTGTTTCGTTTGGTTTTTGCGGAAGACTGGGAATTCTGTAAACTAGAATTTAACTGGGTGGCTTTTCAACCTTGTGTTCTTGAGTGTCTCCTGGGGAGGTTATCAACAGGCACATTCCTGTTTCACCTCCAGACTTGGGTTCTTCAGTAAGTCCTAGGACTCTCTGTTCTTTAACGCAGCGTATCATATGACTCGATACAGAGGTGATTTAGATCACATGTGGAAGCTACCTGGCTCTTTTGCTGAAGAGAGCTCATGAAGATAGGCAAAAAAATAAATAAATAAAAATAAAATCATGAGAGACAAGGTACCCCATTGAATCTGAGCAGACTTTCCTATTCTGAACTTTACATCTGAAGTAGGATAAATATCCTCTTTAATGTCATCGTTTTGTTATGATGTCCAGCTCAAAAACAGGAAATATATTAGCAAACAGTGGCATGTGTCACCCAAATGACTTACCCCACCTTTCTATCCTATTCTCAAATACTGGGTGATGTCATCTCCTTAACCTGACAGCAGGCAAGGCAGTCCTTGTCAATGTTTTCCCACAACTGCCCACATGTCTTCTCTACACAGCCTTTCTCATTAGCAGAGCCACTCAAGAAAGTCCAGGACTAACACATTCTTACACAGCAAGTCATTCAACAAAAGGGGCTTACACCCCCTCCGATGCTCAGTCGACCTCTAAGCTATTTAAACACTGGCTTTGTATTATAGTCCTGCATACTGCTTGGGTTTGGGTGGCACGTTAAAACTAGTAACTGAAACACAACATTACAAAATGGATCCCAACAAATTCATTTGTCAATTTTGTTCTTACTATTTGCCATTCAAGTCTGTGGTAGCTATGATTTGGTTTCCAGTAGGCTTGTTGAAATATTTAGCACCTTGATTTTTAAACACACGAAACACATATGCATTAAAACAATTCTATATAAAAGCACTAGGTTTTGCTTCCTCATGTCCATCTCCCTATGGAAAGGAGTTGCGGAGTACCAAAGCTGTTGCTGGAAATTAACTAGGGCAACACAACACTTTAGCAAGCTTTATTCCCTGAAGTGAGGAGGTGCTGCCCTGTAGCTGTCACACCACCTCGTCAGACTCTAGCCCGTGGATCTCATATAAAGTGTCCAGTATGGCCAGCTGCTTCTCCATAGCAGGGAGGTAAAGGCTGAGGTCCCTCTGCATCCCAGTACTGAAAGCTTCTTTCTGGTGATCGCCTTCTTTTATGGTTAGTGCAGCCACAAAATCTTCATAGGATGGTGCTGCCCTCAGTGCTAACTGCAAAAAAGTTACCTGTGAGGATCTTCAACACAATTGTGTTGTACACAATTACTCTTACACACACACACACACACATACACACACAGAGAGAGAGAGAGAGAGAGAGAGAGAGAGAGAGAGAGAGAGAGAGAGAGAGAGAACACACAAGCACATGGAGGAAAGCAAGGGCAAACAAATATGAACACTTTTCTAATTCATGGATTGCCTAAAATTATGTTCTATGCACCAAATCAAATAACTTCAAGACCAAAAAAGCAGGGTCTACTTGGGCCAATTTAATGATGAACAATGCTACCAAGTCAGGGACTATTAAAAAATAAGACATTAGAGAAAAGTTCAGGACTATTTCTCCTTGAATCCTTACAACCAACCAGTATGCACATCTGTCTGTTAGCATGTGCCTGTCTAGCCTTCCAGGGCACCTCTATTTGTATCTCCCTTGCATGTACATTTCATTTGTCTTCATATATTCTATTATTTCTCAACATGGGTAATATTCTCTATAACCTCTTATATATTTTCTAACAAGGAAGTGAATTTGTAATAATGATCACCCGACAGCACACAGACATAGGAGACAGACTTCTTGGCATGTCTGTGAGAGTATCTAGATTGGGTGACTAGGGTAGAAAGTTCTACTAGACATGGTAGTGGCATCACTCAAAGAGCTGAGTCCAAGGTTGATTAAAAAGAAGTGAGAAAGTCAATTAGCAGCATCATTTCTCTTATTTCCTGACTGGGTGCAATGTGACCAGCTGTCTCAAGCTCCAGCCGTTATGATGGACTGTACCCTCAAAACCTAAGACAAAGTAAAACTCTTGATTTTCTCTTCCTCCCTCCTTCCTTCTGTCCCTCCCTCCCTCCTTTTCTTCCTTCCTTTCTTTTTCCAAGATAGGGTTTCTCTGTGTAGCCTTGGCTGTCCTGGCTTTGTAGCTTTGTAGATTAGGCTGGTCTTGAACTCACAGAGATATGCCTGCCTCTGTCTTCCTGAGTGCTAGGATTAAAGGCATGCGCCACCGTGCCTGGCTCTAAACCCTATTTCTTAAATTTCTTTTGTTGGGTATTTTATCACAGCAAGGATAATAGTAATGAATACAGAAAACTGATCGGGAGTGGGGTTGTTACTTGATGAAGCTGACCTGTTTCTTGGATCTTTGGAATTGGTCTGCAAAGGTGTTTGCTTCAGACTAGAAAAGCCTTAGGATGCTGTAAGCAGAGATTATTGAATTGTCCTAGTGGGTGCTTGGAATAGAATGCCAACAGAAATGTGGCCAGTGGAGGTCCAGGTAATGCGGCTTCAGAGGGAACCAAGAGCTCTACTGGGAACTGGACTAGAGGCCACTCACATTATATTCTGACAAATCATCTGGTTACATTCTGTCTGTGCTAAGACTCTGAGTGAGGCTGAACTCAAAGGCAATAGGCTAATTCACTGCCAGAAGAATTCTCCGATAGGACAGCATCCAGGCCATGGCATGCTCTGATTCAGTTCTACAGTCAGAAAACGGAAGGGAGCAGAAATGTGCTATTTGTCATGGAGAAGAAATTCGAAGTTGGAGATCAGGCTAGTACTGAGAAAGCAGCTAGAATTTTACAAAGATTAACACCATTAAAAAGAAATCTGAGACAACAGGAAAAGTGCCCTGAGGGAAAAATCATACCCAACAAAAGCTCCATATTGTATAAACACAAATTCATTTAAAAGGGGATCCTGAACTGAGACTAGCACCAAAGAGGTTCCCTGGCAAACAACTACCACCTTGGAAAGTGTTTTTCCAGGGTCAGCCAGGAGGGCACACAGAGCCCCATGCAAGGCTACATCTTGCTGCTGACAGAACAACTTGGAAACATTGTCCATGTGTTACTGGCTTTACAACCATGACAGATGCAAGAGCGAGGAGTCATGAAGGCTTGTCTGAGATTCCAGATGGCCTCTGAGCCAGGCTACATAAGGCACAATTGAAGTTCTTGCAAGGAAAGCCTGAGAGACGGCTGCATAAAGCTGCACATGTGAAGCCCAAGTTGCCATGGAGAGCTGGGGATTAGAGATGCCAGGCCATTAGACAGATCTGAGGAAAGCTGAGATATGGAGTCAAGGAAGCTCAAGAGAGAAGCTCCACATGCTTGAGGCAACAGAGCCGCAGGAGCAGGGTGGCCCAGGCATTTTGGAGTTCAGTGACTCCACTGTGAACGCCAGATACTCCACATGGAGCTGCAGAATTTGGTGTTTTCCCTGATGGGGTTTGATCTTTCTTAGGTCTGATATTTCCTTGTTATGCCCTGACTCCTCTCTTCTGTAATTGGAATGTTTACTTTGTGCCCTACACAAAGTTTATGTTGACAGTATGTAACTTGATTTTTTATTTAAAGAGGCTCATAGTTAAAGAGATTTCCTGAGTCTCAGAAGAGATTCTGAACTTACACCTTTGAACAGTTCTGGAATTGTTAAAAGTCAACAAAATGAGGACTTTTGCAGTTGAACTGAGTGCATTCTGCATGATGCGATGGCTGTGAGCCTATGGTGAAAAGGGTAGACTTACGGTGGCAATACTGTTCACCTGACAGAAACTAAGGGACAATCTTGTGGGCACATCTCTGAGTAATGTTCAAGGTTGGGTGAGAGATGCACACTCAACCTGAGCAGCACTGTTCCATGGACGAAGGCCTCAGTCTGAACGAAAGGAGAAAGACAGCAGACTTCACCTCTCTCTGACTCTCTGACTGCTCCAGGCCCTTCTGTCATGACTTCTCTGCCATGAGGATGTGGCCTAAACAAGCTTTTCCTTCCTTAAATTGTTTTTGTCAGGTACTTTATTGCAGCAAGTAACTAATACAGAAACACTGTTTACTTCTCCTGAGATAGCTGAAGATCTACAATTGTTCCCTTATATTTTGAGAGTCTTTGAGAATCTATCCTCCTCATGTGTGAAGTAAGAGTGGCTTGTATCATTGAATCTGGGGATTTTAACATAGTCATTTGAAGAATTTAAGCAAAGTACTTTACCCAGCCAGAACAGCACTCTAGGAACAAGAGGCATGGCCAATGCTAAGCTCAGCTCTCAAATCTGGCTGTCAAGAAAACGAGGAAGGTCAAGTGACAGCTGGGTATCAACAAGCTGGTGGCAGAACCATGGCTGGCACTGATTTAGACTTGATGTGTTTGAGAATAAACAGTTACTACTTGGCTGGCAAATAAATCAAGCTCCAGGGATGGGAAGATGTTTTCTCTGAGGTCGGCTAGCTGGTACACTTGAAAATGTGATAAGCCTTCCAAAGTACGGGTGACTTGGGGATGACTGTGAGGCTGCGAGGCCAAGAAGCCACATACTTGACTCATCTATAGATAGAGCTGTGGCAAAGATGCTTGAAATTATCTATTTCTCAAATACCATTAACATCAACCACTGGATTCAAAGGCCATTTACCACTGCATATGTTGATGTGTGTGAACTGTGCCTCAGGTCTCTCTCTGTAACAGGAAAGATGAGAGTAATCTCAGTGTTAGGAGAGTAATAACTCCATGTTTCTCAAACACTTAAAACAATGTCTAGCCGGGCGGTGGTGGTGTACGCCTTTAATCCCAGCACTTGGGAGGCAGAGGCAGGTGCGGATCGCTGTGAGTTTGAGGCCAGCCTGGTCTACAAAGTGAGTCCAGGACAG
This sequence comes from Acomys percivali, assembly GCA_907169655.1. Classification (NCBI taxonomy): domain Eukaryota; kingdom Metazoa; phylum Chordata; class Mammalia; order Rodentia; family Muridae; genus Acomys; species Acomys percivali. Next base: position 144,966,079 of record OU015744.1, read on the forward strand.
TCAAGGCTACACAGAGAGAACCTGCTTCAAAAAACTAAAACAAAACAAAACAAAACAAACAAACAAAAAACAATGTCTAGTGCATGATAAATACTCCAGACTGTAAGCTGTAGAGACAATGTTTGGTATTTGATAGGCAATTATTCCAGCAATCTATTTTAGGGAAATAAGAATTTCAGTAAAAGAATGTATGAAAACAGATGCTGTGCCACTACTAAGAACAAACTCATGGACAACTTGCATTTCTCACAGAGGATTAGGCAAATTATGGATCATATTATGAAGCCACTAAAAATAGTATTTTTTCTCTGACTCTCATGATATTAAAATGGTCATTACAGGGGCTGGAGCAACACTGCTTGTCTAGCACATGAGGCTCAGGGCTTTGATCCTCGGCACCACAAACAACAACAAAAGTTAGCATAGAATCTATTAAGTATGGACAAAGACCACAGAATTACACTGTAAGCTGAATGTAAAAAAAATGAATTTACATGATAATTAATTGCATAATACTACAAACATGTGGGTACATAAATATAAATATGTATAAATAAAAGTATATATTTAAAGAAAAATATAATATAGACAAGTAATAAAAGATTTAATAAAAAGATATTAAGAGCTAGGAAGAGAAAGCAAAGTCCCAGGAAGAAATGACAGGTACCAAGTGAACACATGCATACAAATGTCTAATATCTTCATTGTGATAACAACTGTTTAAGAAGATATTACTAGCCTTGCCTGGTATCACATACTTACACAGTTAATGTTTGAAGATAAACTTGAACTAAAAACAAAACAAACAAAAAGACAAAAAGCCTGAACTAAGAGCTGAGACTCAACAGCAGAGACTGAACGGGCAGCAGAGGGAGCTGCTACTGGACTGCATCCCTGGGCTTTGTCTCCTTGCAGGTATCTGAGATCACAGCCTACCCAGCTCTCTCGGTAAGTCTCTGAAGACACAACTCCAGTGTCACTGAAACACTCTCATTCCTAAGTCTCTGCTATTCTTTGTGGGCAGATATTTTCTATTGCTGACATTCCAAAGGCCTATAAACATAAATGAGCTGGAGAAATACTGTGTGAACTAGTTCTCAACCTTCGTGATACTGCAATCATTTACTATAATTCCTCATTTTATGGTGACCCCAAACATAAGATTATTCTTTTGGCTACTTCATAACTGTAATTTTGCTACTGTTATGAATTACAATGTAAACATCTCATACGCAGGATATCTGATATGCAGCCCCTGTGACAGGGTTGTTCCACGCCTGCCCCCTCCCAGGGATCTTGACCCACACGTTGAGAAGCACCGATGTAAACACCTTGATGATCATGCAAACTTTAGGAGACAGGAATGACTTACCGCAAAAACCCCTCGAACTACCCAGCCATGGTGTTGCCGTAATGTTTTGCCATATGCGTTATCTTGAAAACAAAGAGATTTTGTGAGTGGTAAGATGCTGATGTGACTTGTATAATGCACTGTTTAAGTATACTTACTAATGCCTTCTTTTCCTTCAAGAAAAACAAGAATTTTCACATATTTGAGGGTCACTGTATCTGAAATTCAGTTTATTATCACAGCTGGAAAATTTTCACATATAAAGCAGAAAGGAGAGAGAAAAGGATATAGAAAATTATGACTAAATATAATTAGAACTACGCAATTAACTCAAAACACAGTGCTTTGAAATGTAGGTACAAGCCTGGGTCAGGCTTAGATACTCTCTCTAATTACCCGTCTTCCCCTTAGTAAAATAATTTCTAAGTTCGCTCCTGAGATAACAAACAGTTGTCTTTATATTCATATAACCCTGGATAGGCAGCAAAGAAGCCTGAAGCCTTAAAAAATGTTGTGGAGAAGCCCTGTGTAGCACACACATAGCTCCAGCCACTCAGTAGGCTGAAGTAGGACAGTCAATTTGAGGTCAGGCTAAGCAACAGGGGGAGGCACAGGGAGGCTGCAACACAAACAACAACAACAACAATAACAACAACAACAACGAATAAAACAGAACATAACTCAAACAAACAAAATGTCTGCACAGTATGGCCTGAAGTCAGTTATAAAGTAATTGTGGAGAACTGCTAATAAAGTCATTCACATGTATTATGCAAAAGACAACTACTTTGGTCCTAAGATGTTTTAAAATAAGATTTTAAAACTGGCATATACTAATTTTAATTTAAGTAATCACAACAGCAAGGTATTTTATGCAAGAAATACATTTTCTGAACTATTGGGTAACAATATATAGGAAGTTCAAAATTGACTTTGCATCATTCCCACAGAACAGGTGTGTTCTTGGATGACACAATTTGTAGCTTGCCATGCCCTCCATGCACTTTCCTTTATCTGTCTCGTCCATGTCTGCATACCGTCACCAGGAGCTTATGGCATTCTTGGACTATTTGCATTACTGGGGTGGCTTGACCTTTATGTCCATGTTTTGTCTGAGCACATCTAAGTTTTCTATTCCAAACCTATTTACTTTCCTGGGCTAATCTGGTGTTAGTGCAGGTACTGTACTGTTTAGTGAAGGCTTAGTTGTGCTGTGATAGGCTGCACATCCTACTTGGCTCTGGCAAGAGTAGATAGAAGACAGATACTAGCACTACAGGAAGAGTTCCTGTGTGGGAAACAATGCAGAGATGAGATGGTGCGCTGCCATGTGGCTGTAAACTTAGAAGGTCTACAGCCTTTTACATTTTTGAAATTATGTAATTTTAGCCAACTTCTATTCCAATTTTTGGATAAAGTTTTATTTAAAAACTTCAGTGTTTTTCAGTGTTACCATTTCCATTTTGCAAAATTTGAATTTGCACAAAATTTATTTTTTATAAAAGAATACCTCATTCATGTTATAACATGCTTTATATATAAGACTTCAGGTTTTAAGTACAATAGCTTCCTTTGGCTATCTAGAGTTTGGAACAGGATGAGATGTCAGCATCAGTGTGGGAGCTCATGCAGAAGGGACAGAAATTATATCAAATATGGAGAAATTCTTAGACATGGTTGAAAGGAGAACCCAAAATTAAATTTATTTTTTCCCCTTAGGAAAATAGTCCGAACAGGCCAGGACTATTGTCTACCGTGTCAAGACAATACGCCAGACACACTGTCATCAGTTTAAGACAGAAACTTAGCTGATTCTGTGGATGGCACGTGGGGAGTTTAGATGGTGCCCAAGGCTTTGCTGATGTCTTGAAAAGAGCACTGCCGACTCACACAACACAGAGAGTGCAGTACAGGCAGGCAGTGCAAGACACAGCCATCTGTGGAGCCACATGGACCAGTAGTTACTGGGGGAGGGTAGTGGTCTCCTTGCTTTCCTGTGACCTGAATCCAGGCAGAGTATTGAATACCATTATAAAAATCTGCTCTGGATATCTACAGTGAAACAGGAATTTAGTGTTGATCTACTGTAGTCCACACACTGTGCAAAGCAGTGGATCTTCAGATGATTTAAGCTCAGTCAACCCTCTGCCCTCAGGAACTTGACAGATTCAGAAGGAGCTAGCTTTTTAACACACCACTACCATATAAATATTTATATGATAAATGATATTTCCAACTAACTGCTAGAACAGAGATGTGTACATAGTGCCAAAGGAAAGGGACTAACCCAGTCTTGGTGCACCAGATAGGATTTTGGGGAATCCTGAGGGCTGGATAGGGTATCCAGAAGAAAAGGTGGTGGCCACAGATGACAAAGACTCATGAACTGGGCCAAGCTATGCAGCTATAAGTAGTTCATGGGGACAGAAAACAAGTTGAATCAAACAGCAAAGATCTTAATCCACCAAGTTATGGATTCTGAACCACCTAGGGCTCAGTGGCAGCTCTGAAAATGGTAACCCTTTCCTCCCTGATTATACAGTATCCAATGGAGAAGACACACAAAGAACATTGCAGCGCATTCATTTATCGATTTTGAATTTCATCAAAATAGTCTTCCTAAGCAAACTCACATACACAAATAAACATTTTTTTTTTTTTTTTAATGTTAGGCTAAAGAAACTAGTAGACTTAACTAACATGCAACACTCCAGGGAAAATTTTTTTTAAATAGACAACATCCCTATATAGAGTGTTGGTTTTTTGTATAGTAATAAGCCTATCCTCATCTGAATTGAAACTATGGTAGTAAGTAATAGGATGAAACTCCTTCCTTAAAGTATATAAAGCATATATGGTACTGTTGTGGTTCCTGGTGGGGCAAACTGCTCTGAATTCAGTGCTCTTCCAACCCCTAAGTGCTCACATTCTGGCGCTGTGCCATGCAAGCTAACCACTCAAACAAGAAAACCCTTCTTCATGCCCTCCTTCTAAAGGGCAGGGAGTAGAAAACATAAGATTACTGTGGATCCAAAAGCACAGGCAGGCGGCCTAAGGACAAGTAGCATGTGTACTATATGCTAACTGCGTCCTCCTACCTGGCCTGGTCAGAGGAAGTGGCTGTTCCTCATGCCTGCACCTTGATCTTGATGGTGGGTGTTCCACCTGCAAGATGGGAGCCACAGCTCTAATGGAGGAGTGAAGACACACTTTGGGCTGGTCCTGATGAAAGCTTAGGAGGACCATTGGTGAAATGCAAAATCGACAAATTAACTAAAATTGCACTTTAAAAATGCCAGAAGTTCTTAGCTGACTTCTAGGACTGCAAGAATCTGTGGCATGTGAGGCTATATTAAAATATGATGAAGCCCAAGCCTGGTCTATTTTGGTTACACAGAGAAGGTTAAATAATGAGAAGCGTTAATCTTCACTGCGGATCTCAGTGTCATAAGGCATGCTTTATAACCTGACAGTATTCTTTAATACTCTAAAAGAAATAAATAAACCTAACATGGTGCCACACATCTCTAAATTCAAGCACTCAGGAGGCAGAAACAGGCGATTCTCTGTGAGTTTGAGGCCAGCTTGGTCTACACAGCAAGCTCCAGGACAGCCAGGACTACACAGAGAGACCCTGTCTCAAAACACCAGTTCTTTGAGCTATGTCAGTCCCCAGAGACTCCTTCCGCATTTCTAAATGGAAAGCCTTAATGGTCTCCTTGCCCAACTCTCTTCCCTTTACAAAGGAAGAAACGAAAGACCCAGAGACGGAATGACCATCTTTATGACCAACGACACAAAGCAATGACAATTTGGGGCATTTGTATCCCCTCAAACAATTCTTACAAAAAAACATTTATTCTTTATGAAAGAAAATAATGACAAGAAAAGTATGCCTTGTCTCAAAGCAAATTCTAGAAGTAAAGACATAGTTATGTACATACACTCTTTTACCTGCGTGTCTGCCTTAAGTCAGACAAGACAGCAGCTGCACTTACCGAGGCTGTAGTTTTAAATAGAAAGGCAAAGCCATTGTCCCAGAAGAAATCTGCATCAAGGAGCCTTTGTGGTCTGAACAACTTTATGTAAATGATCTCTTAAGGCCCCGCTTGCCCTGGGTGTGCAAGCCTGCCTGGGGTGCCTAAGAGCCCTAATTAGCATGCTGACAAACTAGAGTCCCTAGAGTCTGGGTCTGAGACAGGCTTTTCTATAACCTTCCTGCTGCACACTGACTTTAATACTTCAAAAGAGAATTCAAAGCATGTTTAATATTTGTGGAGAAGGGGCTCAGCACAATGGAAGAGAATAAGAGAAGTATGGGATGAAAATGACAAAATACACTCTAGGTATGAAACAACATGAAATAAATACATGTATGGGCATGAAATAGTCAAGTGAAAATTAAAAAATTAAATCACACCTGTCTGCACAGTTTATTTGCCGCCATGTCTGAAGGGGGCAATGGCTAGGATACTTTATCTTCTCATACTGAACGGCAGTGAAAACTAGGGTTATTACAAAAACACCATTTATGTTAAGAAGACCTCTGAAATAAGCCTGAATGTCAGGATGAAAAATTTGAATTTCCATTATACAGCAACATCTGCCCTTCAACGTTTTCCACAAAGTCTACATCTTCTGAGTCCTGTCTGCATATCAAGTGAATGTGCCAGCCAGAGTGTGTAGCTCGTGGGCAGGGTGCTTGTCTGGCATGTGTAAAGCCCTGGGTTTGAGTTTCCAGCACTTCATGAACCAGGCAGGAGTGCTGACACAGACCTGCAATGTCGTCACTTGGGAGGTGGAGGCGGAGGCAGGAGAATCTTAAATCCAAGGTTATACTGAGCTGCATATTGAATTAGAGGCCTTGAGCTACCCAAGACTCTGCTTCTAAACAAACAAACAAACAAACAAACAAACAAGTTCCAGCTAGAGGAGAAACAAATGAAGGGCTGAACCTTAAAGTCAAAGCTCTCCTGCTTGCTAGCAGTGTCCTGTGAGCATCTGGGTCTACCTCTTCCAGCTGCAGCAAGAAATGCCATTAGCACTGCCCTGACTCACATGCCCGCCTGCCAGGCTCACAGAGTCATTAGCATCTCTAGCTCTTGCTACAGTACAGTTGCCCTTTCAGGAGGACATTTCTACACTAAGAAGCTGGTCTAAAGAGGAATTTCTGGTTTGACAGCTGAGATAAATAAGCTTTCTATTTCTGCTTTGGGAAATAACCTCATTTTCTGACAGGTTATCAACATCGTCTATGATAGTGATGACTTTGTGGGGTCTGAAACAAGTATTTTAACATTGGTTTTCTATTGAGTAAAATGGGACTGACGTGGTTAAGTTGTGCCCATTTTTAAAATGCTACAGAAGTGTCTGTGTGACTGTCACATGGCACACCAGCAGTTTCTAGCCAGGGTAGACTGGCAAAATTCCAAGGGGCCAGTCTTTCAGAACTTGTGCCAAAAGGGAAGATGTCCCCTGGGAAAATGAAAAAAGTACCACCGAGAATACTGTAACCTTTTCCAAAGAACAGAATTAACCATTTTGTGTTTGTTTGTTTATAAGCATGGCTACTTAGTGTCCAACTTTGTGTCTCAATATTATAATAATCCAGGCTTTAGAATAATATGAATTCCACTCCCTCCCCATACCCCAGGACTTACTCTAGGAGAGGTATGGTGGCACATGCCTGCCATTCCAGCATCCAAGAGACTGAGGCATGAGATTATATGTTAAAGGCCAGCCTGGGATACACAGTGAGACCCTATCTCAATAAAAACGAAACTAAACTAGCAAAGAAACAAAGAATAAAGCTCATGCAAGATGATTTCCACAGGCCCAGAGTGAGAATTAAGCCATGTTATTATCAGTACACTGTGAGGATGCTATGCAGTTTAGCTTTTCTGAACGATGCATCAACCCATAACCCATCTACCAGTATTTATTTACAAAGCACCTACATGTTGTAGTTAGAGCACTGTGATGGCGACACAGGCCAATCTCCCCTCGCAATCTTAGCTCTATCACTACAAAATGGACATGTGGAGGAGTGGAAGGTGATCCTTGGCCCTATCTCACTCCACAGAACCGCCTCAGGAGTCCCCTTCCCATCTTCTTTCATGTACTCTAAAAGGAGCTTCTCTTTAAATATGGATTCCTGTGGATAACTTAGGATACTAATATCATGGAAGATTAGGGTGATCTACGGATCCTGACCTCGTCACTGCACAGGTACCGTTCCCTCCCTCTCTTCCTTTCTTATTATGACAAGGGATTGAACCCATGGCCTCCCACATGCTGAGTAAATGCTCTACTACTAAGACCCATATATCCTCAGCCCTCATAGACCCCTTTTAAGAAAGTGTATGAAAAGCAATTAATAAAAATGAAATTTTAAAAAGAGAAGAAAATCAAACCCAAAGAAGTAGACCCGTCCACCTGTGCTCAGCCCATCTCCAGGGTCTCCACCTCACGTCTGACTGCAGATCTCTCAGAGTACGAGGCACACTTACTCAGTGCTGTTTGGATATCCTTTTCCCCGTTCTTCACTTCTGTCAAAAATCCCTTTAGAAACTTGAGACCTCTAAAATGAAAGAGAGGAAGAAATATTACTTTCATAGTTCAGATGACAAATGCCACCTTTCATCCCAGCAAGGCAGAGAGCAGGTAGGACAGACAGAGGTCCTTTCTGAACAGCTTCTTTGTAACTCCTGTTAGAAAGCTCTGGACAGTCCCCTCACCCTCTTTGACATCCCTGATGCAGTGTTTTCAAATTACATTACTATGACTTGTGGCTTTAGCATCATTTAAAATTCATTAGAAATGAAAATTCTAGAAATTCTCGTTCTGAGTTCAGTGTTTTCCCAGGCTCTGCCACTGAAAGCAAAAAGCTACTCACATAAAGAGAAACACACTGGCTCTCCAGTCTGACATACTACAGCAATGCCAGTATTAATAAGGTTTATCACTATCAAGCTGATGTTCTATTCACCAGATTTTTAGGAAAGATTACACCTTTGGTTAGATCCTTCTTCCAAGGGTAACTGTGAGCTGGGACCATTTCAACTGCGCTGAACTTGAGCATGTGTGCACTACCTGACCGGCTCACCTTTTCAGCCACAAGAGGGCTTCAGTTGCTGAGTTCCTAACCTGAGCTACATCCGCCTCCACCTCATGCAGCACTATCTTCTGGAGGGTAGTAAACTCTTCCTTGTTGGTTATGTACTTCTGATTTACCTTCTGGAAAAACAAAACAGAACAGGACAACTGCTTCATCTGAAGACTGGAACACCACCAGCACCAGCAGTAAAGTATTCACATCTGTAAGCTAGAGACTTCTAAGAGGGCCGGACATGGTGGCATAAGCCTTTAATTCCAGCATTCGGGAGGTAGAGACAAGTGGATCTCTGTGAGTTCAAGGCCAGCCTGGTCTACAAAGCAAGTCCAGGACAGCCAGGAATACAAGAGAAACCCTGTCTCAAAAAACAACAAACAAAAAAGAAACCCAAACCAGACTTCACTATCTTCTTTGTTATTAGGATAATGTAATGCATTTTAAAAATTCTATGAGGCTTTAAATAACTAAACAAGTCCCGAGCTTTAAGCACTGTTCTTGAGGTACCTATGCTTATGTCAGAAACTCTTTTCTGATTAAAAGCTACTTTTCATCCTGAGCATTAAATTGAAGTTGCTTGTATGAGTGAGATTCCATGGACCTCTCCATCTCTCCAAACACCAAGAAAGGTATCCACAGAACTTCCGCCACATATCATACCTAGTGATGGGTACTGTGTTTTATTTTAAAGACAGGGACTCTGTTGTCCTGGAACTCAATCTATAGACTAGGCTGGCCTTGAACCCTCACAGATCCTCCTGCCTCCCAAGTGCTGGGATCTGTGTGTGCCACCACGCCTGGCTTAAAAAGAGATTTCATCTATAAATGGTGGATGTAATACAAACAACTCTCTCTTTTCTGGGAAAGAGGCTCAGCTTTCCTGTAGTTGATGGCCCTACAGATGCACCAGGAAGTTCTCCCAGACAAAAGATAGCTATTGTCAGCCACCATCATTTTGGAAAATGTTTCTTGTTATTATTTAACCCCACAATGCACACAATCATTGTTGACATGACTCTCTGCTGATCCAGTGGCCAGCCTACCAAAGGCTGCCATCCACCGCTTATCAGTCATTCCTCTACCGAAAGCTCACAGTGTGAATGATTTTCCCCTTTTAATTTATCCTTGTCAAACACAAAAGGAGTAAAATCCATTCCTTTATAGGTAAGTTTCTATTGAGACAAGCGAGTCTATTCACCTTAATATTTCCAACAAGATCCATCTTAACAGGAGCAAACACTGTAGGGCCAAGTTTGTCTGAAAGAAAGGATAAAAAATATTTTTGAAAAAGGATTTTTAATGTAGGAAACATATATATTATAGATTATATTAGAAAAATATATATTAATATATTAACATATAATATATATTTAATATATAATATAAAACATTTTTATAGTAATAATGCATTTAGAAGATCTTGTCTCTAATGTTACTCTGAATTCTAAATCATTTTCTTTTTCTTTCTTTCTTTCTTTTTTTTTTGTTGTTGTTTGTTTTGTTTTCAAGACAGGGTTTCTCTGTGTAGCCCTGGCTATCCTCAACTCACTTTGTAGACCAAGGCTGGCCTTGAACTCAGAGATCGGCCTGTCTCTGACTCCCTGAGTGCTGGGATTACAGGTGTGCATCACTGCACTGTCATTTTCTAAACTTAGGCTTCAGAGCTGGACTTGGTTATCAGCTTTTTTTAGCTTGCTACTTTGAGATGAGTCTCTGTAACAAGGTCCAGTGTGGCAGGTCTGATGAAAATGCTCATACATTTTGAGTAAGCATTTAGAATTCTTTAGGTAGGTACATTGCCCAGTGCAGTAGCTACAGATAGCTGACTAAATATTTAGTACTTGCAATGTTTCAAAGTCCAAATTGAAATGAACTGTAAGACTGAAATACACTATCAGATTTTAAAGACTGAGCGCCAAAGAAAAAATGCAGAACACCTCACTAATGACTATCTAAAGTCACTGCACGTTAATGACATTTTAGATATGCTGTGCTACATAAGATGTATTAATTTTTATTTTCCTATTTTAATGTATCTTTTATAAACTTATAATTATATGTGGTTTGACTATACTACTAACTTTAATTTTGCTAGATCTAACTTTATAATTCTAATTATTTATGTTTACTAAACATAAATTTTACTTTTAAAGTATAGCATGAAAACAAGAGAAAAATAATGAATTCCAAAAAGCATCCAATTGATCTTTTTTAAGAAAGTAGAAAATGACAGAGTTAAAAATAACCTCCAATATGAAATAAAATAGTATACTAAAAACAATTGTTTCGCTAGCTCTAGGCCAGGACATGAGAATAAAATGGACAAAACAGTAAACACAAAATAAGTAAAGACTGTAGAAAACAGCAAAACAGGAATGAATGTGTGTAAAAAACCAGATTCATTATAAGTAATTACCAGGAAAACATAAATTTCAATAGATGCAGAAGAAATTTTTATAAAATTATCTTACTTGTGACTATAAAAATGACTACCAG
>OU015744.1:144977046-145041826 GCA_907169655.1 Acomys percivali
TTATGGTATCAGTTATAGCAATGTGAGGGGTATTTAGTGGTTTATAAAGCCTTTCTCCTATGAATGCTCAGTCCTTGTTGTAAGAATATTCTGTTATGGATTTGTGCACCTGCTAAAATTACATGTCAATCCTAAATCAAGACTTTCAGTATTTTTCTAGTGGTTCCTGGCAGTGCAGGGTGGTACAAACTTGTCACCCAGCAAGCATGGGCCTAGGTGTTGGCCTTGCTTCAATTCTCACACCACAAACAAATGGCTTTATTTACTACCATGGTTTTTGCATGTTTGCGCCTTCTGTCACTAATTCTGCAGCCTTAAGAAGGCTCCAGATAGTAATGCTGTCTGGAGTGCGTAAACACAGAAGTGTGAGATAAACCTTCATGGACAGAGTATGTGTGTTGGCAGGAATTACAGTGATGCTTCTGAGTTCAACGTTTATCTAGACCACACAGGTGTTTTAAACAGAAAAGGACACTAAAGCAATGTTATTTATTGATTGGCTGATCAAAGCCACATGGCTGTAGCAAGCAAACTATTGCCTTAGAGCAATCACACTACTTACTAATCAGTGTTTGAGTGACTTTATACAACACATAAGAACTGACTAGCATGCCACAAAGATCCCTGTTCAAAGGTTTTTATTGTTATATCATACTGGTTTGTGATCACAGTTTCTATAGGAAATCTTTTTTTTTTTTTAATTTTTAAATTTTTTATAGGAAATCTTATTCAAGAAATCAGATTTTAAAGGGGTCTGTGTTACCTTTCTTAGCTCAACTTCTAATAGGTTCTAGGATTAAAAAATTTTTTATTTTTTTTTTTATTTTTTTTTATTTTTTTTTATTTTTATTTTTATTTTTTTTTAAAAGATTTATTTATTATGTATACAGATTTCATTATAGATGGTTGTGTGCCAACATGTGGTTGCTGGGAATTGAACTCATGACCTTTGGAAGAACAGTCAGTGTTCTTAACCTCTGAGCCATCTCTCCAGCCCTAAAAAATTTTTTAAAAAAGGAGTTGGCTAGAAAAATCATAGAATCTTTCATTTTAAGACAGCTGGAGAAGAAAGGATCTTATTTTAGTTAAGTACGCAGATTTAAATTCATTTAGTAAGCAGCTATAACACAACTCTAAGCTCTAGTATAGTTAATCTGGCTGATGTGAAGACAGGACTTTGTGATTAGTGCCAGTGCAATTAGTAAATCTGAAAGGTCAGCATTCCCATCTACACGGGTATTACCTGAAATTTGGCTTGATTAACATACAGAAGTTTGGTGGTTGGTAAACTGTGACATCCTCAGGCCCCACTAGAAACCAGGAGATTGAAAAACTTAGCTGCTCTAATGTTACACACCAAGTCTGACATTGCAGTCGGGTTTCAGAGTCAGTGAACCTAACACCACCTAACACCCACCAAAAGGCAGCTGTGAGCATCAGTACCACACACGGTATTGCCTTTACACATGGTGTTGGGCCTATTAACAGATGCTGCACAGGTACGTGACCTGTAGCACCAAGCTCCCTTACGAGAGCCGCAGCACCTTGCTTGGAGGCTGAGCTGGATATGTGCCCTTTCCGTTTGTGTGTTAGGCCAACCCTTAATCTACTTTCAACACAGCAACTCAGACTTTCTTTTGACATTACCTGTCACATTATCGTCTGTATTTTCTTCACTGGACATGCTGCAATCTACCTCTGTGGATTTCAAATACAAGGAACTCTTGGTTTTCATTAGAATTTCTTCATCACCATTTACTTCCATATTTAGAGGTCCATTTTCACAATTGTTCAACTCTATTGGCCTAAAACAAATTGTTTAAAAGAAAATGTTGTGATCTGCCACAGGTTGCCCAAGTATTACTCTAAGGCAGTGGTTCTCAACCTTTCTAATGCTGTGACCTTTTAGTACAATTCCTCATGTTGTGGTGACCCCAACAATAAAATTAGTTTGTAGCTACTTGATGACTATAATTTTGCTACTGTTATGAATTGTAATGCGAATATCTGACATCTAGAATATCTGATATGTGATCCAATGGGCGTTGTGATCCACAGACTAAGAACCTCTTCTCTAAGGGCAGAAGGATCCACAATCATCAAACCCTGGTTAAAGACAGATCCTCCCAGTCTCTCAGACACCAAGGCAAGTACAGTAAGCAAACTAGTGAAGCTGGGTATGGTGGCTCACACTTGAAAGTCCCTCACTTGGGAGGCTAAGGCAAAAGGTTTGCCAGCATCCTAGGCTAACCTGGGCTATACATTAAGACATCCTTAAAAAATAAACACAGCAGCCTTAGTTGCTTTTCCTGTACCCTGAGGCGTCTCAATTTTGTCTTCTACCAGCATCAGTGGCTTTCTCCAGGTGCCACATTTAACACTTAGCTGACTTTCTTCGACTTCTCCCTGGGAGGCATTTCTTCATCACACTAGCTACTTAAAAAATATTTGCTTAGCAGCTACTGTCTGAAGTGATATGTTGTGGCCAGCAGAGAGTTCTGTCAGCAGGAGTCTCAGAGAAAGGCACCCAGGAGGATCACAGCACACTCCAAGGGGCTGAGCACACAACAGGGCAGCAGAAAAAGCCGTTTAACATTTAAAAGAAACAGCTGATTCTGTTAAAGGGATGCAAAATCTTATACCTACTCAAATTATACCAGTGACAACGCAGTGTCCAAATACAGAAAGAGTCTACAAAAGAAAACACACATTGTAACATCCAGAACTAAAAGGTAAACATAAAGCTGGTCTCAGAAGAAGTAGAAATCCACAAAAATGTTTCTAGCTTCTGTCATGAGGTCTAGGGGAGAGAATAGGGCAAAAGGGAGGGGGGAGGTTACACAGCAAGATACAAGTGAGGGGATAATAATCGGGATGTAATCTGAATAAATTATAATAAAAAAGAAAAAAATCAAATATCAAGGACCAAATTAAGGACAATCTTTGTAATAACAAATCAACACACACACACACACACACACACACACACACACACAGCATATAAAGGGAGGGACTGTTAGTAATTTAAAATGATAATCCGTACTACATCAAATGGTGAGAGTACCTACACAACTTTATTCTTCTTATGAGACTAAAGACCCTGACAATAGTGTGCGGCAAGTTCCTTTCTTGGTGACAAGCAGATCAAACTCAAGGCCCACACATGTTAGGTGAGCATTGCACCACTGAGCTATATAAACTTGTAGCTTGTGGACACATTTTTTAACTCAAGAATCATTTAGAGGAATGGCACTAGTTTAGATTTTGCTAACGAGTTATGCTTTGACTCACAGAGCTACTAAGATTCTCACTTCTAAAAGAGAGAAACAACACTAGCTCTCCCAGGGCAAAGCACACTGGAATCAACATTTAGATCTTCCACAAGAGAAGCTCTAGCCTTCAGCAGCTCTAGACACACTAAGGTAAGACACACAGCTCCTAGGGAAATGGCCACATCTGCCCATTTCTGCCAAAGTCATTTGTGGTTTAGCTTCTCACAAGAGGGATGTCAGGTCGTTTGCTTCTGGTACCATCTCACATCTCAAATCAGCATCACTACATCACAGCTTTTTTTTTTTTTTAAATCAAGGAACACAATGTGTAGATTTCAAATTCTTAGGAAGAAGAAAAACAAGTTACTATACCTTTCCAATGAATTATGAATTGGTATGACAGGATGTTTCATCTTTAAAGAGAAAAAACAACAACAACAAATGAAAATTCATGTGTTAAACTTGGAACAGTGTTATTTAGGATATCATCACATAAGAAAGTGCTCAATACAGATGTAATATATGTTGCCCTTCTCAAGGAAAGAACCCTCATTCCCCTCCAACTGAAGTGCACCCGAATTTCTTAGGAGAGGAAGATGGGGTTTTGAAAGATTTCATTACCATACTCCAATCCTAGCTTTCTTTGTAATTTTTAGCCTTACTCGGCATTATCACATAGCGAATTATGGTGCAGTATTGTACCCAAAGTCAGAGGCATGAAGGTAAGCAGCATGGATGGAATTTCTGCCCTTAAGCCAACTTCAACAGACGGTAGGGCTAACTAGAGAGTGTAGGAGAGGCGGTCCTCTTAGCCCAGCGTGAGCACTGAGAAAAGACTAGTGGAAGACAACAGGGCTAACCTGGGACAGAAGCTGAGACAGCGCTCTCAGCACTGAGAAGCGGCGTAAGCAGCAGCATGGTCAAGCTAGTACTGCCAGGGAAAGAAGCAGCTAAAACAGGAGGGGCTGAAGAGTTTGGTCTTAGCGTAGAGGCCATGAGGGAATGACCTCAAAGTTCAGATAACACTTCATTACTGTTGGCTAATGGGTCAAGCTGACCAGACAGGACAACACTATTCTAGGGAAGACTCCTTGTGGTTAGAGAGGAAGACGTTATAATAGAGAACTGTAAGTGGTCAAACTGATAAAAATAACCAACTAGACATATGGGACCAAGGGCAGACACAAAAGTGGGCATAAAGCAAACTACTCTAAAACTGTATTAGGCACGATAGGGTGTGCCGCAAACTTTTCCATAGTGCTGCTGGGGAGGTGGTGAGCTGGGAGTTTTACCTTGCTGGACTTAAGTACGGCTAGCTGAGGGGACCCTGGGGGTGTATGGTAGAGCAGCTCAGAGGTGAAGGCTGCATTTGCAATCTGCATGCATTCCTCCAAGGTCTTCAGGAAAGTGTTGCAGGTTGATTTCAGCAGAGTTCCCACATCGATTCCCTCCTACATAACAACCAAAAGAATAATCTTTTGTCTTGCTACAAAGTAAAAAACTCAATGATGTTCTGTCCTGACAGGTTTATATTCACAAAACAGTACTAACATACACAACCAGCATGCTCCTTGATAAATATCACCAGTGATAACAACAAAAACAAATTAGCCCATATTATCTGTTTTCACAAACACCCTTGCTGTTCTGACCTTTCTGATGTTCACTGCTCCAGCTAATAGCAACTTCTTTTGGCTCTACACTGTAAGCTAGCACCATGCTAGGTGCTGGGCACAGATGCAGGCACTATGCATTGTTTGTTCTCAGTGTGGATGATTGGGGGGCTTGAGGTAACTAGATGTCATTTAAACACATAGTAGTAAGTACCTCTGTCTTTTAAGGTAGTTTAATTTCCTGGGTGTTTTGCTTCTGGATACTGATATTAGGAAGTAAGTAGTTCATGAAACTTCTGAAGCTACACTTCTGACCAGAGGTCAAGGAGATTACATGTATTGCTAATACTGGTCCCAGGTGATGCTGTTAATTGTAATCCATATTTGTTATCAAGTTCCCAAGACTCTTGCTGTGACCATACTTTTCAACTACAGACTGCTGTGTTCAGGGTTTTCCTACTCTCTGTTTCTACCTCAGTGTGTCATGGTGGTGGGCTTTGAAGCTCCAAAGGCCCAATCTAGGCGCAGTGTCTCTCCCTCCTGCTACCTGCGGATGCAGACATTGAACTCTCAGCTCCCTCTGCTGCACCAGGTCAGCCTGCATGCCACCATGCTCTCCGCCATGATGGTAACTGACTAAACCTATGAAACTATGAGCAAGCCCCAGTTAAATTTAATTTAATTTACAAGCTTACAAGCATTGCCCTAGTCATGGTGTCTTTTCACAGCAATAGTATAGTGACTAAGACAATCAGTCAGTCAGTCAGTCTGTCTGTCTGTCTGCATGCATGCATGCATGAAAGCGCGGGGCACAGTTCTTTCGCTAATGTAAGATGCTTAGCAGCATCCCTGGCTTCTAAATACTATACAACAATGGTACTTCCTCAATCCTGACATTCAAAGTGTCCTCAGATGCTGGGAGCACAGAGGTTGTGGATTGATGGTCCTTGCTCTAGACTATAAACCCCATAAGGACAGGAATGAAACGGCTTCTTCTGTTCTTCTGTTCCTTCCTCCCCCACAAACAGTGTCGCCCACACAACAGGCAGCTATTGAATGATCACGAGAAGCCAAAGTGAATAACAGGGAGTTGAATCAGCTTTATCAAGACTCCAACACAGTATTAATAACATGGTGCTCTAATACCTAAAAAAACAGATAACACTCATATGTATAAGACCTGGATTCCTTGGGCTGTAGATTACAGTGGATGTGAGAGCACTGCAGAGGTCCTCTCTTAGTCAATGCAAGTGATTTCACACATAGCCAACGGATCTACTTCTGATGTTTTAGGATGAATATATGGAAACTTTATTAGAAAATGTTAAAGGTCCCAATATGTAACTGGGCATGGTGGCACATGTCTATAATCCTAGCACTCAAGAAGCTTCATTAGGAAGACTCAGAGTTCAAAACCAGTCTGGACTAAATAGTGAGACCCTATGTCAAAAAAAAAAAAAAAAAAAAAAGGGTAAAATCACAATCCTTACTGAAGCCATGTCTGATCTCTGAAAGAATGGGGCTGTTTCAGACACATTTACTATAACAGAATACAGTCCTGTCAATCTTACCAAGAGCAACAGGCATACCACTGACAAACACCATGCTGGCATCTCAGGAGCCATGCATAAAGAAACAGTTCAGTTAGACAGGTAAGATTATCTGCTTAACAAGTGATGCTAACTGGTGGTAATCATACTTTAGTAAGGTCTTTTTTTTTCTTTTTCTTAGCACTAAAGCTAAAAAAATCTCAAACGTTATGGATTAATCCTTAATTCCTTCAAGGGTGGTTTAAAAGTGTGTCTTCTAAGCACTGCAATTAATGTATTTCTATAGTGTTGAGTTCTGCCACTTTCTTCTAAACAACAGTCGATTCCAAGACAAGAATGATCGGAGAATAATGTCCAAGGATAGTCTGACACTACTTTTGTGTATAGTGTCAGTAATGTCACTACAGCAATACTTTACCTCGGAGTCAGCAACACCAGCTGTGGCCACTTCTTTTGTTTTATCTACTTGCTGAACAAGGAGGTCACAGTACAACCTTAGTTCCGACATTTTGGTTTTCAAGTTTTCAGTGTTTTCTGCAAATTCTAAGTTAACAACAACAAAAAAGGGTAAAGCAGTTACCAGAAGGAACAGCCACTTCCTCGTTAGGAAGCTGCACAGAAGTGGAGTTAAGTAACTGATGCCTCATGTGAGGTTTATGTTCCGTATAATAGGTGAGGATATAGAAGGAACAAAGATAGAAATGGAGTGTATCCCAGCTATTTCTTGGGACAACATACTGAGCAATCACAGGTTCGGACAGAGGGGAGTCTGCAGAAGCCCCTCTCCTGAGACCTGGAAGCAGAGCCAGGGCTCCTAATTCTGGTCTCTGTAATATGGGGGCCCAGTGATCCAGCACTGGGAAGGGCGTTCTGGTGAGCACTGACTCCACACATGCCTATCAGGGTCAATGGCATCTAGCCATTACCAGCAAGGCTGCAGCCACCTTGGTGCTGAGGGATCAATAACAATTGCTGCTACTTCTATTTCCTTTTCACAAGAATGTTACACATATCATTTGCTCAGAGTCAAGCCAACAGCTACAAGAATTTGTTCCTGATTTAGCATCACTTATGGGTCTACTTCAAGAGTTAGGAACATTTCCATCTGTTACATGAAAGGCTCCCTCATTGCAGCCAATCTCCTCAGGTGTGCACACAGGCTTGTAAAGCTGTGACAGGAGTTATTAGGGCCCAGGAAGTAAGCCTCAACACTCTGATCCTAGTGTTAAAAAAGAAGGTCCACCATGGTGCTCAGAAGACCAAACGATGTCATTGAGCAGTGTGCAGCAGCACCCTGGCAATTAACTATCTACCCACCTTAGGGAGCGGTGGAAAGCAGGTGTGTCCTGCACAGAACACCCTGATCCTAGGCTTCTCTGGATTACCTATTCTTTGTGACAGCATTTCATGTCATCACCAGACCTCACAGTCATCCTTCCATGACAAACACCATCACTTTGATGATTTTTACCATCCCTTTGAAATACTGGTATTTCAAAGATAAGGTGAACGAAGCTCAGAAAAACTAAGTGACTTATACAGTCAGTGAAGTACTGAAACATCATTTACCCAGGTGCTTCTGGCTCTAAAGTTTTCAAGTTTTCTACCATGCCAAAAAAGAGAATTGGAATTAGGTAGAAACCCTGGAGTAAGTTCTGCTTAGATATGTAGCATTTCAATGATACAAATAGCTGGGTGAGGGAGCTTAGAGATAGCAGTGGGTAATTCCCAAAGTTTTTAGACAAGGGGACCATCAATACTTGCCTTTTTCCTTCTGGGTCCTACTATCTGTCAGGCAGGCCTTGGCAGACCCCAGGGCCACTAGCCACCGCTGTCTCTCTGCCACACTTCTGGCTTTTAAATAGAAATATTGTTCCCCAGGTATGATCAGATCCATGCGAGTGTTGTCCACAGAATGAACTTGGAGCAAGAAAAAAGGAGGTCAGACTTGGTAAGAACTATCTGGGCAGTTCCATCCCAGCTTCCTGTTTAGTTTTGCTATGACTTATTACTTACTTACCTAGGTGTTTATGTGTGCATGTGTGTCTGTGCATGTGCCAAGAGCAGAAGAGGCCAGCTCTTCTACTCTATCACTCTCCAGCGACTCCTTTTGAGGCAAAGCATGTGTTCTCACAGCTAAGGGACAAGTCAGCAGGACCAGAGATCCTCTTGTCTCTCTCTTCCTCAGACTTGGGGTTACAGGAGTATGCAAAACGCCTACCTTGTGTTTATGTGGGTGTTGGCATCCATCCCCACTACTGAAAAGCAAGTGCTCTTGTAACCACTGAGCCATCTCTCCAGCCTCC
This sequence comes from Acomys percivali, assembly GCA_907169655.1. NCBI lineage: Eukaryota > Metazoa > Chordata > Mammalia > Rodentia > Muridae > Acomys > Acomys percivali. The sequence continues at coordinate 144,985,788 of OU015744.1, forward strand.
TGAAAGCTTCTTCTGAAAGGGGCCAGTCCTCACCAACTCTCTAGTGACACCAAGTTCTGCTCATTTATCTGTTCTAGACAGCTTTGCTGATCAAGAAGGGAAACCTTACAGAGTGCTGTGGCACACATCTGTAATCCTAGCACTGAGGAGGTGGAAGCCAGCAGCTCTGAAACAAAAGGTTAAGAAAAGAAGGAAGACCCTACAACTGGCTTCAAGGCATCATTCAAGACCTTGCAGCCACCGTCTACCCCAAACAGTCATCCAATGGACCTGTTATCAGGATGGAACGGGACTCTCTCTTTGGCCTTCTGAGTGTATAAAGTGTGCTAAGCTCAAAAAGTTAGCATGCTCACACAAGAAAGTTGAAACCTCCAGGTTCAAGGGTAGATCTGGTTCCAGTGTGGGCTTGCTGTTAGGTGGTGTAGGACCTTTAAGAGGACCATAGTAGGAAGTCACTGCAGGTCACTGTTTGGAGGTAATTATGCAGTTCTTTCAAATTCTAATTAGTACTTGTGTGTGTGTGTGGGGGGGGGGTCATTACACAGGAACAAAGGCTCCTCTCTGGTTTCTCTGTTCCCTCTGTGATACCTTCCTCCCCTACAATCTATCATCATGATGTCATATCCCTTGGTATGATTCACCCAGTGTGCCCTAACCAGTTAGCACTCTTCTATTTAGACTTTCATATTCCAATATTATTAACTAGATAAAATTATTTTCTTTATGCATTACCCAGCCTTGAGTATTTTATTATTGCAACAGAAAATAGACTAATATACCTGCTAATAAACAAAGATACAATCTTTACCTCCTTGGAGTTATTGGGAAACAATCAAGCACACATTTCCCCTTTTCTACTTCCCTGGAGCAGAAGACACTAGGAAAACACATTCTTCTTTGCCCTCTCCAATTCTCATCTAATAGTTTTCTCTTCAGCCACACATCTCACTGTCTCAAGAATCTAGAGCCAAGAAGTAAAGACTGTTTGTCAGCCTTGTAGGTGTTTGCTTATTTTGACTGGAAGGTGAGAGTGGGCAGATGGGTGTGTATGCCTCCCCTGATTTAAACACAAAAGTGCTTGATGTTACAGTAAAATCACTGAAGCCTTGCACATAGTCACTGGCCCCAGGTGAGCAGGTAAGAACCAGCACCGAGTGTGAAGATGGTGCTCGCATTGTTCTGGCCAGGTCGTAAGCCTCCCTGAAAAGGCTGGCAGCGGTTTTGGGTTTCTTCCAAAGGCTTCTTTCAAGAACAACCTTCTTTGTATCCTGGTGTGTACTGCAGGAGCAGTGCTTTTTCATTCTTCTAGAGAGCTAAAAAGGAAAATAAAAGATACACATTGATTGGTCACTCACCTTGAATCTCACAGACTGCCATCTGGATGCTCCCTTTACAGCCCTTCCAGGCATCTTCAGGAGAATCATAATAGGATAGTATTCCCCCGCAGAGAAGGAACCATCGGGGCTGCCAACCTTAAAACAGAGAAAAAGCCAGGCTCAATTACTGCTGGGGTGTTATGTGCCAACTGAGGCACGGAAATACAACTAATAATGTAGAGTACCGAGTCCCAGAGGCAAGGACCTTTTCATCGCTTCTAAAAAGGAAGCAGGCTAGAAAAGACTTGTACATTTGATCCTATTTTTGTAAAAATCAAAACCAACAGTCCTAGATATATATTTTTTAGTCACATGAGTTAGGAAGTTATCAGGAGTAAGAAAGTGATGGTGATATGTAATAGGATTTACACAAGATTTTATTTTCATTTCCCCTTTAAACACAGTTCTAGTTATCTGTTATTCTTACTTTTTCTAAGATGAATCAAGTTCTGTCCTGAATATTATTATTATCACACACCCACTGCCCTTATCTAAGAATTAGCAGGATTTTAGAAACTGTGTAACAAAGATTACAGTGACCTTTCAGGAAAGGGCATGCAGTGTCTAGACTAATGAGCTTAGAAGCACAGGGCTCTTAGGATAGACTTCTCTAACCATTTAGTATTGGCCCAGCAAAGCACAGCACTCTTTTAAACCCTCAAGAATGAGCTCTAATCACTTCAGTATCGGGGTATGGGAACAATCTATGTACAGTAAAAGCAGACATCTTAGCTAGTCTTTTCACATGGCTGCAATTCCAGGAAAACCAAACTGATTTGCTATGAATCAAGCTTCTTCTTCTCATAAAATGCCCTCACTGACTATTGCTACTTATATGTGGAAACAACACACACACACATACACACACACACACACACACACACACACACACACACGGGGAAACAGAGGGACAGAGAGAGAGAGAGACAGACAGACAGACAGACAGACAGAGAGACAGAGAGAGGAGAGAGAGGGGAGGGAGGAGGAGAGGAAGGGGGAGAGGGAGGGGCAGGGGAAGGGAGAGGGAGTACACGCAGGCTTCTGTTAGGTATAGTCTTCTCTTTGAAATACCACATTACCCTTCTCTCATGTGACTCTACTATGGCTGAGGCATCCAGAGAGAAGGTTGTGGGGCAGACATAGCTAACTACTTGTGGATTCCTGGGGATGTACAAACCCTGTCATTAGGGGCTAGAGAGATGGCTCAGTGGTACAGCATTTGCTGCTTCTTGTAGAGGACCATGGTTTGGTTTCCAGCATTGACATGGTGACTAACAACTGCCCTAGAGGATCCAATGCCCTCTTATGGCCTCTGTGGGCAATGGACAGAAACATACATGCAGGCAAAACATTCACATGCATAAAAAGTTTTTTAAAATGTGGGCAAAACACCAACTGATGTCCAAATGATACTGATTTATTTTGATGTTTGGGGAGAAAGTTGCACTTTCTGAAGCCACTCCACCCCTCCTTGTTTCCCCCAGAGAAACTGTTGTGAGAAAGAGGAAAGGTCAGCACTAAATCCAAGGGAAGGAGTTAGGAGGGCAGGTGAGTGTTCCTACCACTCACCAGGGCCTGCTTTTCTACAAACCATAAGACACAGGCTGCCAGGAAACACAGCTCTTACTTCTTTAAATAAAAGTAGATGAACATTAATTCTCAGCATCTACTCTCCAATAATAACTAAACTGAAATATCCTGCCCAAATCTGCTATTTTTTTCTCACCAAAGATAACATTCTTTTCTAAAACTACTAAAACAACTGCTCCTCTTGCCATTCTTTCTGTAGGGAAGCTTCTGCCTAGAGAGGAAGACCCTGTACTGACTGTCAGGAGCCCTACGGTCTTATCATGGTCACCACCCACAATCCTAGAAAGCTTCTTGAGATTAACTCATAAATATATTTATGTTGTAGGAGGGCATATCTTAATCTTAACGTCAAGTTCTACAAAAACACAAACTTGATGGCCACATCAATGCAGCCTACTAAACGCATCGCCCTTCTGGGTGCTGCACTGCTCTCCAGGCATCAGACATTACTTTGTAAAAAGAATCTGATTGTGCAGACCACTATTTAGACCACTTCCCCCCTCACCGAGACAAATAAGTTTCTCAGAATGTGGAAATAGAAGACATCTTTGAAATCACCTAGCCCAATTTGTTCGATTCAGAGATAAAGAAACCTATCCCAAGGCACACACTTAAGACAATAGAGCTAAGGAGAAAATCATGTCTTCTTATATTGACCATATGGGCAAAAAAAGCCAAGCCCTGGCTCCCTGCTGCTAGAAAGCCATCCTGGTACAGAACAATCTTTTCACTTATAGCTCAACTCCTGCCACTTGTGCTTGTGTGGATATGTTACATTTGTAACAGTACGCATCCAAGACATATCCAATAACTATTTAATCAAGTTTAGGACTTACTTGCATTAGCAGTCTTCAAGAAAAAGAAGCAATAGCCTCACATATTGACACACAAAATAAATGACTATAAAGAACTGGCACATCCTAGCATCTACAGTGAGCAAGCTGGGCCACACAGTAAGCATTCATGAAGATCAATGTCCCACTGTGTTCATTCCTGTTGGGCAGAAGAGTTCCTTTTTACTCAGCCTTTGCATTTCATTCTAGTCTTCAATGAGCAAGATGATTGATAAACATGATTTAAAGCGCATTCTATTTACTGATCTACCGATTCAAGTGCTAATCTTAACTAAAAATACTCTAGACCCATCCAAAGTGTTACCCCAAAGTCTGAGGCCCTGAAGCCCTCAACATTCCTTTACTATGACAAGTATCTTAAGATAAATCAGCTTACAGAAAGAATAGAAATTGGCTTAGTATATTACCAGATGTTTTAGGTCATAGCCACTAGGACTCCACAGCCTTTGGGCTGTGGTGAAGTGGTAGTGGCCAAGAGTGTATGGTGGTACAAGATGCTCACCTCATGATAGCAAGAGGCAGGGCCAGCATCCAACTACTCAGGAATATACCCTCAGTAATGTCATTTCCTAGGCTCCTCATAAAGATTCTGCCACCCACCACCAGTATGAAGCTGAGGACCAAGACTTAATTAAGAACATGGTCCTTTGAGGAATGTTCCATATCCAAACTACATATCCCCTATGGCTCAAACTGACAGTAAACTATCAGGTCAGTTTCAAGACTATTTTTAATGTAGCACAGAATTTTAAAAAGCCTGACAGTTAAACAGAGACAAAACACTAATCACAACATGATTCTAGATTCTGTAATTTAAAAAAAGTCTTGCCTGGTGGTGGTGGCAGCACACACGTTTAATCCCAGCATTCAAGAGGTAGAGACAGGCTGATCTCTAAGTTTGAGGCCAGCCTACTTTACAGAGTGAATTCCAGGATAATTAGGACTACACAGAGAAACCCTGTCTCAAAAAGACCCCCAAATGTCTTAAAATTAAAAAAGAATGTACTAAACTAGCTTTATCTTACGGAATCCTAAAATTCTGGAAGCCCTCCCCTCCCCACAGAGCCCTGCAGCAGTGACCTGACTACAGCAACTCCTTTCTTCCTGTAGGCTGTGTTTACCCAAGGGGAGGTCTGACTAACCCTTGTATTCTTTTTGTTTTGTTTTGTTTTGAGATAGGGTTTCTCTGTGTCACCCTGGCTGTCCTGGACTCACTTTGTAGACCAGGCTGGCGTTGAACTCACAGTGATCCACGTGCCTCTGCCTCCTGAGTGCTGGGATTAAAGACGTGCGCCACCACGCCTGGCTGTATTCTTTAACTTAGAACTGCAGAGACTGTGACAAAGAGGGGTTCTGTTAGAAGCTGGGGTTCTTGAAGTCTCAAAAGACACATTAAGAAGCCCCATTCCGGTTAGACAAGATCAAATGCTGTGATAAGGGTCTGATTAGTGCTGGACACACTGTTCTTTTTAATGCACAATGCTGACAAACTGGGCCACAGCCCAGCAAAGACCAACTATGCAAGAAAAGATGCATGGATAAGGCATTGATCTACTTCATGTTTCAAGATATTCTGCAGATAGCCTGAGGGTAATAAAAGATGTGTAGAAACCACAGATCTGTAGCATTCCCTGACTCATCTTCCTGTCCAACCCCAAGGAGGGGACATGTTTTCAAGTTGCACACATGGAAGGATGAACCAAGAAACTCTACAGAGTTTTAGCTCATATCTTCTGTTATCACCAGAGATGGCACTGCAGAGGGGAGTAATATGTAAATGTCAATTTTATGTATTTTGTATAATTCTGGATTACAGCACTGCAGAAAGTGCACTTGACATTTATTCCTTGGAAATTCACCATTCACCCTGCATATTTCTATTGCTGCAAATTCCCTTCTACACTTCAGCCATGTAATTTGGATGGAGCTGACCACCTTCAGAGCAGGTATGTACATGTGATACAGATCTAACTGGAGTTTCATATACTCTATCCTCAGTGAATTCCAGAATGAACAACTAGCCCAATGACCATTCTGGAAACTTCCTCTAGGACCAGGGAAAGACAGAAAGTACCAGAGACTTTCGCTTTTTCTTTGACCTGAAGGATACTTGCTTGGTACATGACTATCATATAAGGGGAAAGGAGGTAGAAGATTTAAGGGGCAGAGAGAGGAGGGCAAAGCTGAGTGCTGTTTCATCTAGCATGTTGTGCCTAAAGAGAAGACACTCCTGGACTTCCAGGTAAGTGAGAATCAGTGTCCTGATTTTTATTATTGTTATTGTTATTTATTTTTTGTTCTTGTATTTTGCAAGCTTGGCTGAATAGGATTTTCTTCAAATAAGAGTTCTAAAGGATCACCTCACCAAACATGCAAAACACTTGACAAAATCTAAAGTCCTTCCATGGTTAAAAAAAGAACAAATAAACAAACCCTTAACTAGGACTAGAAAGGTCTTTCCCACAATTAACACACCCAAAAGTGAGAGACAGGAGGCCCCATCCCTCAAGATCAGGACAAGACAGGGTACCTGCCCTCGCCATCTTTACTGAACAGGGCACTGGAGGCTTTAGGAAGGGTAATGGAAAAAATGAAACAAAAGGTATCCATGTGAAACAGAAAAAAGCAAATCCAGTCTACTTAGAGATATGCATGAATAAGCCAGTCCAGCAAGATTCAACGTACAGACATCAACAGTACTTCTGTATAGAAGCAATGAACAATTTGAAAATGGAATTCTAGGACTAATGTATGGTAATGTCAAACGAGTTTCTCAGAGAAACAGTTCAACAGAGTATAAAACATATACTCTGAAAGAGACAAGATAACATTAAAATTTTGTTAAAGTTGCTGGGCATAGCAGCACAGGAGGCAGAAGCAGGCAGATCTCTGTCAGTTCAAGGCTAGCCTGGTACACATTATGAATTTCTGGCCAGCTAGGGCTACAAAATAAAACTTAGTCTCAAAAACAAAACAGAACAAACAAAAAACTAAATAACTACATACCATCACTTCCAAACTACAGTCCGCTGTCCCTTCCTCACACAGGAGATGCTCTTCTATACTTAATCATCACACAACTCTTTGAAAATTCACTCTTTCTGGGAGACAGGGGCCAGCTATTTTGGTGAGGATTGCCTCAAAATGTCAAGCTCCAAGGGTTGATCCTTTTGCCTTGCCTTCTAAGGTGGCCACCATATCTGGCTAAAATAAGCTTTCTCTTTAACCTAAAAGCTTTTCAACTCAACTAATATTGAATACAATATGTATTTTCAATGATTATAATTGTCTTTAAATATGCATTTATATATTTGGATATAAATTTGTATTTCTTATCTTAATTTTACACTAAATATTTTAACAGAATCACCACTTTAAAATCAGAATTTCTAAACACAAATGTTCTTACTTCTTTAAAGAATCAAACTAAAGAAAACCACGAGAGCCATGTCCTTATGTGTGGAGACAAGCACATTGCACAGCATATGACACAGAGCTCATCTGGGCCACTTGGAGGAGGGGGGCACCTCATTAAATGAACACGTGAACAACTTTCTAAATATTTCTAAATATTTCAAGTTTCAACAAATGTACAACAGTAAAGGGGAAAATACTCTGTCCCTTCCCAGATTTTTTGGGCTACTCCCTGTGGTCAATTCTTTCCTATTCCATTGTTATGAAGAGCCACAATCACCAAGGGAACTCTTATAATAGAAAGCATTTAATTGGGGGATTGCTAAATTTCTGAGGGTTAATACATTATCACCATGGCCGGAAGCATGGCAGCAGGCAGGCAGAGACAGAGAGACACTGGACCTGGGCTTTGAAACCTTACGCTTCCTCCAAGGCCACACCTCCTAATCTTTCCTAACTGGTGCATCAACTGGGGACTAAGCATGAAAATATAAGCCTGTGGGGGCCATTCTCATTCAAACCTGAATCACACTGTCCAGAGGTTTCATTCTAACCTAAACGTAGTTTCCAACTTAATTGAGGAGTTCCCTTTGATCTGGTTTGTGTTACAGTGAAGTGTAATATTTAATTTCCTCATATTTGGAGATCTTCACATCTTTTAGTGATTAAGACAGTGTTGTTAAAGACAGACAACACCCTTTTGATGCCACCTGGCAAGAGTGCTATGGCTGGGGTGAAAATTCATGGGCATTTGACTAGTTGCTGTATTTTGTTTTCTTTTTCATTTTAGACATTGTTGAAAAGTCTGTTCTCCTAGCCTGACATGGTGGTGCACGCCTGTGATCCCAGCATTCAGGGAGGCAGAAGCAGGTGGAACTTTGTGAATTTGAGGCCAGCCTGGCCTAGCAAAGCAAATCCAAGACAGCCAAGGCTACACAAAGAAACCTTGCTTCGGAAAAAAATCTGTTCTCCTACCAAGCCAAAATTTATTGAATGGATTTTATGAAATCCATATTAGAAACTCAAGCAGAAATTCTGAAAATTGGGGGCTAGAGAGACAGCTTAGCAGTTTAGAGCACTGACTTCCGTTCCAGAGGACCTGGGTTCAATTCCTTGCACTCATATGGAGGCTCTCAACCCTTTCTAACTCCAATCCTAGGAGATCTGATATCCTCTCCTGACCTCCCTGGGCACCAAGCATGTGTGTGGTGCACAGATATGTATGCATGTGAATACCCATACCCAGGCAATATGATACAGTAAAATATAAAAGTAAAAAATAAAATAAAATATTCTAAGATAATACTAATTTGATACATACAGGCTGAGGAATAGCAGTAGGAAAAGAATTAAACCACTATATATTTCTATTTTTTTTATTCTTTGACATTCTCATGTATTTGTACAGTGTATATCCACCATTATCCCCTCCCAACTCCCCTTACTGTTCCTACCACATTCTCCTCCCAACTTCATGCCCTCCATATTTAATGTAGTTACTGATAACCCCAGAGTCCACATGGTGCTTCCCACATGCGCATAGGTGTGGGGCCAGCCACCAAGGCTTGGGGAACTAGCAGTAGCCAGGTCCCAAAGGAGTGTGACTTTCCCTCCCTCAGCAACCATCCACTACATTCCTAAAGAACAGGTGACTTGGTGTGCCTAGTTAGCGCACTCCAGTTCTTGAGCACACCATTTTAAAGTCTAGGCCAAGATGCTTCAGGGAGCATTTGCAGGCAGCACGTGGCATAGCAACATGCACAGTGCAAAATGCACATGTGTGCTCAGAACCAATGAAGTTGGAATGGAGTTCTGCCATGCAACACAGGCAAGCACACTTGATTCTGATCAGTGTGGGTAAAAACCCTTCCACTTTTGTTGCAAGCCCTCATATTCAATTATATGACTCTGTACAAAGTTGGGACCCACAGTTTTAGAATCTGGGTGCTTAATCAGTCACTCTGCCTATCAACTCATCAGAGTACCTTAAAAACACCTGCCAAGGGCAAGAGTGATGGCTCAGAGGTTAAGAGCACTGGCTGTTCTTCCAAAGGTCCTGACTTCAATTCCCGGCAACTACATGGTGGCTCATAAGAGATCTGTACCCTCTTCTGCATGCAGGTACACATGTGAACAGAATACTATATAAACAATAAATAAATAAATCTTTCTTAAAACCTGCCAATTAAGATGTTACTGGGAACCAAGTGTTTATAATCTCACCATTAACAGGAAGAACCATAAACAGGAAACAATTCATTGTGGATTTTTAAATTCACAAGAAATGCTGTTGTGTGGAAATGTGGGGGGATGGGTGGGTGGCATTTAAACCCTTTCCTTGAAAATTAAGCTTAAAGTACAAAAAAAGTGAAGGAAATGTGCTTTTTGATCAATAAAAGGAAAGCCCAATGACTGCAATGAATAGTTTGAAAAAAGGCAACAAAGCCACAAAACTTCTGTATGAGTTTGAATGTTTTGTAGCAGTTGCTGCAAGCTTTCAAAACATACAAATCTATCTTCTCACAGAGAGGAACAGAAAATTCAACTTTTCCCAATATTACATAAAAACAAGTAAACAAATTAAAAAATAAAATGAAATTAAAATTCATATAGAATTAACAAACCTTCTGAAGTTGTAAGCCAAAATTTAACTTTTATCATAAAAAGCTATAGTTTCTATGCTTTTAATCCATGTTATAATATAGCATTGTAGTGGTTTGAGTAAGAATGACCCCCATGGCTGGGTGTGGTGGCGCATGCCTTTAATCCCAGCACTTGGGAGGTAGAGGCAGGTAGATCACTCACTGTGAATTCAAGGCCAGTCTGGTCTACAAAGGGAGTCCAGGACAGCCAAGGCTGTTACACAGTGAAACCCTGTCTTGAAAAACCTAAAACAACAAAAAACAAAAAAAAACCCCGTAGGCTTATATATTTGAATGCTTATTCCCCAGAGGGTGGAACTATTACACAAGGACTAGGAGGCAGAGCCTTGTGGGAGGAAGTGTGTCACTGGGGGTGGGGTTAGAGGCTTCAAAAAGCTCGCCCCAGGCCCAGTGCTTCTCTCTGCCTGCTGCTCTGAGGTACTGATCTCTCGCCATGTGCGCCGCCTTGCTTCCACCATGCTCTATGCTAGCATAACAGACTAATCCTCTGAAGACCCCAGTAGATACTTTGTTTCACAAGAGTTTCTTTGGTCATGGTGTTTTAGTTTGGGTCTCACTGCTGTGAACAGGCACTATGACCAAGGCAACTCTTATAAAGAAAAACATTTCACTGGGGCTGGCTTACAGTTTCAGAGGTTTAGTGCATTATCATCATGGCAGGAAGCTGGCAGACAGACATGGTGTGGGAGGAGCTGAGAGTTCTACTTTGACCCACAGGCAGCATGGACTATGTACCACACTGGGCGGTGCTTGAGCATAGGAGACCTGAAAGCCCACACCCACATTGACACCCTTCATCCACAGGCCATACCTCCTGGTAGTGCCACTCCCTATGGGCCAAGCATTCTAACACATGAGTCTATGGGGCCATGCCCTATTCAAACCACCATAGCGTCTCCTCACAGCAACAGAACAGTAACTAAGACAAGCATATATTGTTTATGTTATATAAATGAATTAAGAGTGAGTCATTTTAAACTGAAGCAAAGCATTTATTGATCTCAACCAAGTAATCCTGACTTCACAACCTTGATAGACTGCCACATCTAGCCTGGTACACAGCCATACCTGATCTCCTCAGAGTCCACCTATACCTCAACATCTCACACAGGAGGTGGCTGGCAAAGCCTTGGGCTCCTGTGCTAGGTCAGTCAGTAACTGAGAAGGAGGGAAGAGAGAAAAACAACCCTCATCGTAACAGGTTATGATTAGCTAAATTACAGGCTCCTTAGTGAACATTAATTAATCCACAGAGCATATTTTTAGCAGTTATAATTGTCAGGCTTAGGGATCTAGAGAAAAGATCCCAGACTTCAAAAAGTGACAGGCTTGCAGAGCGTGGAGGTGCAGGTATTGAGGAGCTAAGTATAATCACAATTATACAAAACTCTATGGAGTCCCCTGTTAGTCTGCTCTCAGGTACCTCTCTTGTGTACGCTGGGCAACCAGACTGCGTCTGTATTTACCATGTTATCACATGCTTCCTGCATGTACTATCAGACAAAGGTGGAAACATTCTGGCCCAAGTTCAGACTTCTGACATACAGAAGTCATTACTGCACGATCCTCAGTTGCTCTGAGCCTTCTTTTCCAGTTAGTTGGCAGAGTGAACTAAACAGTTTCGAGGTTTCCTACTAAGCTGAGCACATCATCTTCCCTCTCACTTTGTGTCTTTCTGAACAGGTCTGTATCACCATAGAAGCTACAAGTTGAAAGGCCAAGTCTGCCTCATCCTCCAGGCCAGTCACTGAGTCCCTCCATGCTCAATATTCATACATGACTTTTCAGCATTCCACTGTGTGACCCTGGGACATGGTGTGTGAGGTCGCCAACAGGATAGTAATGCAGAACGGGCTCAGTGTGTCTGTAAGTTATCATGTGAGCCTTGGCTCACATCAGTGCCCTTTCTCCCCTTCTCCCCACTTCACTCTCCTAACTCCATTGTCATGTCCAGCCAGGCTAATCTTTCCTGAAGACTGTCTTTACCCACGTTCTCTTCCTACTGGAAGTCCTGACTGACTGGCTACCACACAAATGCCACACCTTGCTGCTTGGTTTAATAATCTCTCTCCTCATACTGTTCCACTATTTCCTGCTTCTGGAAAAGAATATGGTGTAGCTGACCTCTGCTACTTTGTGGGTTCCTTCTTTTTTCCACCCTTTCAACCCTTCAACACTAGGTAGGAGAGACAGAAGGATAGAGGGGAAAGAGGGGGTCACTATTCTTAGACTACTTCCTGCTGATTAGGGGCAAGTTCAGTCTTCCCCGCCAGGATATTTCATCTCTTCTCATCTTTTTGTGCACGACCACTTGACAAACCGTAACATACCATAACAACAGCAACCAGCAACAATAGCAGCATCAGGAGGAGCAGCAGCTGCTGCAACCCCTCAGGGGCCCTAGCATTTATATGCCCTCTCAAGAGTCCCCAGAATTCCAAATGTCATATACTTGCAGAAACTATCTAAAGCTGGCAAAATTATGGCCCTGTTAGAGCATGAGGCAAATTATAGCCAGATGCTGTGGACAATCTCAAGCAGCCCCATAACTCACACCTGAGATTAAAACAAAAACATATTCCTATAAACATTTCTGTTTTTAAAGAAACCGAAAATTCTCACTACGAAATGGTTTTGGTCCTGTTTTCTCTTTTGAAGATGACTTATGTTCCCTGCCTTTCCCTGTGCCCACACCAATTCTGCCAACCCACTCTTCCATCTTACCTTTTCCAAGAAGCTTTTCCTTCCTCACTGCAAAAAGGGAGTTCTTAACATTTTTTTCTTGACAAAAATGTGTCTGTCTCTTTTAGCTAATTTTATACTTTCCTCTGTTTTCTTCCTTCCTGTTTTCAGGATGCTTACATTGTCCTTACAGGTAGAAGGTCTGATCTCTGTATATAAGAAGTGAACACAGGCCAACAGAGAGCAGGGGCAAAAGTCACTTGCAATGCCAACTTCATGGCCCCAAATACTAGCAGTCCACCCTGTCAGAGGTAATCCAGCATTCCTGTTAAAATCTCAGTAAGACACCAGAGTAAGAGGTAGCACCTGGCTTCCTCTAGAGACAGCTAAACACAATGTGACCTGCCATGCCTTGAGAAGTCACACAGCCTTGGGGCAGCCATTTGAAAACTTGTATGTCCAAACCCAAACTGAAGTGGAAGTGAACTTCCTGACTGAGAAGGTCCTTCGCAGAGCACAGCCTCCTGGGCACAAAGACCTCCTTCTGCTCTAAGCAGAGGCCCCAGCACTCTCAGAGGGCTTCGTGGATGAGCAGCTCAAGTTCAGTAAGGCTTCTCGGATGAAAAATATGTAAAGGGAGTAACAGCATTGAAGAAAGATTTAAGACATCATTTCTCTGAGTTTTAAAAATAAAGACAGTTTCTTGTCTTGTAATACTTCTGGCTGGAGGAAATGAAGTGATTTTCAAGTAAATATTCTGCTTCCTATGATATGATAGAACACTGAGGAAGGTTAGCTCTCTGTAGCAGTATTTTCCATTTTTCTATCTTTTTGTGTGCTGCAACACACCACACAAGCCTGACACAGGATTGAAGAAAACATCCAGGCAATGTGGCATTTGGATGCACCTTACTTACCTTATTCTTCTGTCTTGTATGCAGTGTAACTCATAGCTTGTTCAGCTGTTTACCTTAAATCTGGTTCTAATGAATAAAACAAAAGTGATGGGTAACAGGAACTGGTAAGGATTAAACACCAAGAATGCATTCAGAGAAAAAGGATCCCCGGTCTTCTTTAGTTCACAGATCTAAGACTCTAGATCCAAGGTACCCAACCACATCATACAGCAAAGTCAAAGCGTGCCACTTCTGAGGAAAGATCACCACCACACACCAGTAGCCATATTGTTCTGCTTATTTTGTTGTCACAACTGGATGCCTAGAGAAAGGAGCCATGCTATGGAGGCACTACTGGTGGGAAGTCTCTAGGACAGAGGAATGTCTCTTTGGAGGACTCTGGAGCCCCAGAAATCTCCTTGCTCTGTTTTGTTTTCTGGCTGTGAAGTAAGTGCCCTGCTCTTCCACATACTTGCACCATGAGTGATACTTCCCCCCAAGGCCCAGACAACAGATCACAGACCACAGCCTCCAAGCCATCTCTTTATAGTGTTAATTATCACATGGATTTCACCACAGTAGCAAGAACTGAACAACACACCCTTTCACTGAACCCAAAATTGCATGTGTAAACGTTAATCATTAAATATCTACATGTGAAAGAATGAAGTTGCACCAAACCTCACTTTAGACATGAAAAGTTAATTCCAAGAGAATCAGAGACCTAAGTGAATGGCAAAAACTATAAAGAAAATACAACTGTATCTTCATGGCCTGGGGTTAGGCAACAGTTTGGTCTCAATAGTTATGCTATCAGAAGTATACAGAAGAAAACATCTGATAAAAAAGGCTATATGAAATTTTAAAACTTTTGTGCTATCAATGACCCCCTTAAAATCAAACAAAACAAAAACAAAACCAAAAAAACCACAGAGTAAATAGTTAAAGCCATACATCTGGTAAAAAAAAAAAAAAAATTTAGAGGCCCACTGGCACAAAGAAGAAGGGGATGCAGGTTATCCTGATGGGACCTGATAGGCTGTGGTCATATGGTGGGGGAGGAGATGCACGTCATTCAGAGGTCTAGGGGAGGGGAATAGGGTGGAAGAGCGAGGGAGAGTGGGAACAACCAATGGGAAAGTACAAGTGAAGGATAACAATTGGGATGTAATCTGAATAAATTATAATAATTTTTTAAAAAGTAATTAACATCCATGATAAAGAACTTTTACAACTCCATAAGGAGAGCCAGGCAATGGTAGCACACATCTTTAATGCCAGTACTTGGGAGGCAGAGGCAGGACTCTGAGTTTGAGGCCAGCCTGGTCTATAGAGCGAGTTCCATGATAGCCAGGGTTACACAGAGAAAATCTGTCTTGAAAACAAAAAACCAACCAAAAACAAAACAAAACAAAACAAAAACACAACAACAACAAAAAATCCAACTATATATGGAGAAAAAACGCAATTAATAAATGAGCAAAAGTTTTTTCTTTTTCTTTTTTGGTTTCACAAGGCAGGGTCTCTCTGTGTAACCCTGGCTGTCCTAGACTCGCTTTGTAGACCAGACTGACTTCAAACTCACAGAAATCTGCCTGCCTCTGCCTCCCAGAGAGTACTGAGACTAAAGGTGTGTGCCACACCTGGCAAATAGACATTTCTTTCTTTTTTTAAAAAAAAAAGATTTATTTATTGTATTTTTTTATTGTATATGAGTGCTTTATCTGCAGAAGAGGGCATCAGATAACATTATAGATGGTTGTGAGCCACCATGTGGTTGCTGGGAATTGAACTCATGACCTCTGGAAGAGCAGGCGGTGCCCTTAACCACTGAGCCATCTCTCCAGCCCCAAATAGACATTTCTTAATGGCTTATAAGCAAATATAAAGAAGATCCTCAGCTATAGTTTGTGAAGTATAAATTAAAATCATAGATTAATTCACACTATGTAGAGTTAGGTATAACATGAAATCAGGTAACAAGTATTAGCTATAATGTGCAAGAAACTGACTGCTAGTGACAATATGAAGTGGTGTGAAGACTGGAAAACAATCTGGCAGTTTCACAAATTGTTAAAAGAATTATTGTACAACCCAACAAATACACTTCTAGTCATATACATTCAAGAGAAAAAAGATATCTATACAGAAGAATTTGCATACAAATGTTCCCTACAATATTATTCATAATAACCCCTAGATGAACAATCCCAGCGTCCACCTACTGAACAGATATGCGAAACCCAGTGTGCAGTGGAGTATTATTAGGAGTAAGAATGGCCAAGATCAAAAACACAAGTGACAGCACATGCTGGAGAGGATGTGGAGAAAGGGGAACACTCCTCCATTGCTGGTGAGAGTGCAAATTTGTACAACCACTTTGGAAATCTATCTGGCGCTTTCTCAGAATACTGGAATAGGGCCACCTCAAGACCCAGCTATACCACTCCTTGGAATATACCCAGAAGATGCTCCACCACACAACTAGGACACATGTTCAACCATGTTCATAGCAGCCTTATTTGTAATAGGCAAAACCTAGAAACAATCTAAATGTCTCTCAGTCAAAGAATGGATAAAGAAACTGTGGTACATTTACACTATGGAATACTACTCAGCTATTTTTAAAATATTTCTATATTTATTATGTATACAATATCCTGCCTGCAAGCCAGAAGAGGACACCAGATCTCATTATAGATGGTTGTGAGCCACCATGTGGTTGCTGGGAGTTGAATTCATGACCTTTGGAAGAGCTGTCAGTGCTCTTAACCTCTGAGCCATCTCTCTAGCTACTCAGCTATTAAAAACAAGGAAATCCTGAAATTTGTGGGCAAATGGGTGGAACTAGAAATGATTATATTGAGTGAGTTAACCCAGACTCAGAAAGACTCACATGGTATATACTCACTTATAATTGGACACTAGTCCAACAAGAATGTCCCATGAAAGTCTTCACTTACCAGGAGATTGGGATAGATGTGGGGATCTCCTATTGGGACTCTAGGTGAGAGAAGTATGGGAGAATAGGGAAATAGAAGGATCCAGAGGGTGCTAGAACCCTACAAGAAGAACATCATGATAGGTAGATCTGAACCCAGGGGGTCTGCTCAAGCTACTGCACCAACCAAGGACAATACATGCAGTAAGCATTGAACCCCTATTGAGATCTAGCAATGGACAGGACATTCTCCACAGCTGTGTGGAGAGCAAGGACTGACTCTGACATGAACTCTGGTGCCCCATATTTGACCACTTCCCCTCGGTGGGGAGGCCTGGTAGCCCTCAGAGAAAGAATAGGAAGGCTACCAAGATGAGACTTGATAGGCTATGACCATATGTGGGGGAGGAGGTCTCCTTCTGTCACAGAAGGGGGAGGGGAATAGGGTGAAAGAGGGAGGGAGGGAGGAATGGGAGGAGACAAGCAAGGGAATAAAAATTGAGATGTAATCTGAATAAATTAATAAAAAAAGAAATGAATCAATACATGCTCAACACGAATAAACCAAAACAAAAATATGCTAAAATCATGGGACTTGCTTGAACAGTCAGAGTCCAGTTGTTCGCACTGTCTGGGAGGCTGTGCAACCTTCTGGATGGGACCTAGCTGACAGAGGCGAGGCTTGAGGATTACGGGCCAGCTCCACTTCCATTTCAAGCTTTCTACTTCTGGACTGCCTGACAATGTAGCCAGCTGCTGCATACTTTTGCTGCCACAGCCAAGGCTGCTCACACTGCCATGCCTTGGTAGGCATGATGGACTGTGTTCCCTGAGCTATGACCCAGAATAAATCCTTCTTCCTTTAAGTCGTTTCTGCTGACAGAAACATTCTGTCAATGACAAGGAAAGTAGCTGACACAGAAAACAGCTAGACTAGGCAAATCTATACAATGGAATGGAGGTTGCTAAGGGCAAGAGGAGTAGGGTTGTGAAAATGCTCTGAAATTGATGGTAGTAATGGCTGCACTCTGTGTACATTCACAAGCTTAGTTTAGATGGGAGAACATTAAGGTACCTGAATTATTATTTCAATAAGGATGTTACAATGACAACAACAGAGAGCATGAACAAGTAGCTGTGAGACCATGTCTCCCACTGTGGATCACCATGTTCCAGATGTCCTTTGGGCAATTGCACAGCATAAAAGTACATGGTAAGAGCCATTTTTGTGACAGTGCAGTCCTGGGCTCTTCACTACAGCCACCTGGCCAGCATGATGCAAGCTTTGTTGTTTCTGGAATGCAGTGCTACATTGTGTTTGTGCCCAAAGTGCTGAAGAAGCTGCAGAAGCTTGCAAATGGTGAGAGCTTGAGGCCATGGCCCTCCTGTCTCCTAACTGGGAGGAATTCCACCCTCAAGCTTCCCTCACTACTCAACTCTTCCACTCAAATAGCCCTGCATCCTAGGTCAAACATGCTTCAAATAAAGGTATAATATGAATTAGCAAGCATTATGTAAGGATCAGGCAAGAGGGACTTGTGACAGTGTTATGTAATGGAGCAGTGACTCCAGAGCCACGCATTAACTGTGTGACCTTAAGCCCAGTCCAACGCTGTGATTCAATGTCTTCATCTCAAAAGTGGAGATGAAAAAGGTTTCTCAAAGCGCTGTCAGGCTCAGATGCAGAGAGTTTAGAGCAGCGGGTGCACACTGTAAGTGCTGATGTGTTTTAGGTAGTAGTCTTAGAATGAAGCTGGAAAATCACATCCTTTTTATTGGGGGGGAGGACACTAAAGTTAAAAATCTGCCAAGTGACGGGCACTGGCAGTGATGGAGCTGCTGTTCAAGCCCAGCTCTCACTGGCCCTACCCCACAGCCCTGCATGGATGATACTGACCACATTTTAGGTCCTAAAAACATGAATAGCAATAGAACAGTGCCTGGCAGTCATATATAGTGCATGTCTCAATTTATATGGTTTGATTCCTTTTAAACACCCAAAATTTATTTTCCTAACATCTGAAAAGAAATTTCAACAAATCCCTGAATCCTGAATGCCCACTACTCTGTACTTCGAAGAGCAAGAGAGCCCGAAAGCTTTCCATTTTTCTTTCATTTTTCATTGACGACTCACAAGAATTGAAGCAGCCTGGTAATTGAGGGAAACGGCCTTTTCTTCTCTTCTTCTGTTCCCACTTTCTCGAATCACATTCATGCTAGAAATTTAGATGCTTTTCTCAGGATCTGAGAAACTTTCAGTAATAGAGATATAAAAATAACTACAGTGTTTGTCAGAACACAGTTAAGTGCAGAGGAGACACATGTAAAGAGAGAAGGCCTTACTACTCAGCCCAGGCAGCCAACCATGTCTGAGCATCCTGAGTGCTAAGTACAGGCATGTGCCACCAGGATGCCTAGAGAAACTAAAACACCTGGATCTGTTTTAGATGGTAGGAGCTATGACCCTGACCTATAACTAGAAAACTCTGTATGCTGGAAACTGTGCATATGCACGCACGCACGCGCACGCACACACACACCACCCCACCTTGCTTACATAGACCCTGGTAAGGCTTCCCAAACACCCTGGCATATTTGTTGTCTTCAGTCAGATGGATCCTCCTCTTTCCACAGGCTTCTGGTCCCTATCCTACTCAAAGCCTTCACACAGCACTCCTATGTCACAAATTCTTCCACCACTGCCTTGGCCCACATGTCTAGTTAGATTGATTCAACCTTTTGGCTCTACTTTTCCTCAACAACCAAGATTAACCTCCCAGCGGTCTCCAAGCCCACCACACTCATGTGGAGCCTGCTTCTAACTACTTTTCCAATCTTTCTAACTGGCCAGACCATAGGCACAAGCCGGGCAGGAGAGCTATCTGCCTGCTTAACATTAGTTCCCCTGTTCTCAGCACAGTGCCTAAGAACAAGCAGTTGGAAAATTAAATTATCATCAGGGTTACAGGTGGTAAAAGCATGTGCCCAGGAACACTAGGCCTGGGGTGATCCCTAGTACCACAAAAGAGAAATTAGTAATTCTCCAAAGATCCAATGGGTCAACAGACATAATGAAGTTTTCCACTCAAGTTTGACACCTCATTTTTTTCAGTTGTCTGTTTGAGACAGGGTTTCATTATGTAGCTCTGGCTGTCCTAGAACTCACTAAGTAGACTGGGGTTGGCCTCAGAAGTCTAAAAGATTCACCTGCTTCTGTCTCCCCAGTGCTGGGATTAAAGGGGTGAACCACTGCCATCCTGTGCCAGACACCCAGAACTTTCTATTAAGCTTTTCACAAAGCGTAAATACACAAGCTAATAAAACGAATAGGTTATGAGCTCTTTTGGAGACAAATTCAGAAGGAAAGAAACCTTGGACAGGGATATGTATTTTCAAGTAACTATATGAAAACTATAAGCAAAAACAGCTTTTAAAGAAAGCTTCATACACCACATATTTGAGGCATAGAACACAGAGTAATCAAATTGGTACTCGCCTCATCCCTAATTGGCTAGCTTTCCTAGGCCTGGAAGGTACTATGCCTGCTAGTAGGGGAAAGAAACGATCATCAATACCACTCAGCTGTGACCCCTACGGGCCACAGTATCGATTGGCTTGATAAGATAGGCTCACTGGTACACAGCTGCATGAACATTACAGACATAGCTCACCACTTTCCGACTGGATCTAAAGCCTGCTCTATGAAATGAAACCCATTCCTGGTACTGTTAACAGGGTCAAGAATATGTGATAGCTCCAAAAGGAGAGCCCGATGCTGTTACTGTGCTACATAGACGAAGCATTAAACCAACTTCTGATGGCTTATTTCTATACCCATAGATCAGCGCATGCTTAATACTTGTTCAGAGACGTTTCTCATCACTGTAGATGTGCAGAGAATAAGAGGCCGCGGAGGGCTCAGTCCTAAATGGAACAAACATATCACACCCTACTCCCAAGGCTCAGGGGTCTTAGTGGAAGAGTAGGTGAAAAGATTGTAAGATCCCGGGGTGGTAGGTAACATCAAGGAAACAAGTGTTTTCTACAGCACGGTTGCACATGCGCACCCAGCAATCGTGACAACACGCATGAGACTTGTGCAAGCCCAAGCCAGAGAGAATCCCAGCATCGGGGAGGGGCTCCTGCCATTTGATAGTTGCTGGGAGAGGGACAGTTATCTTTAATGGTGTGATCCTTGGCAGGCCCCACTCCCAAGAGCATTTGAGCAACGTTAGCTGGAGGATGGAGGAGATGGGGCGGAGGGAGGACTTCAAGTTGGGTGTGCAGTGAAGGTGGAGAGGGTGGAGAGAGGGGGAGTTGGGGAAGGGAGATGAACAAGAGCGAGACTAACTGTCCGACATTCTCAAAGAACTAAGAAAATAGTAGCTTAAAAGCAAAAGCTCCAGAAGGAAAAAAAGCAGTAGTGTCTCCATCGAAGCTCGCCGCCATTCACTTTCCAGCAGCTCCCTGTGGAAGACCAACAAGCCAAAGAGGGCAGAGGGAACAGGGACCCACGGGATCTTCCTAAGCTAGCGCCACTCTCTTCCAAAGTAAGTCCATTTCCTAATGAAAGGCAATTGGCTGACCCACAATTCTAAGCATATCCACAAGAGTAGCCAGCGGTATGACAGCCTTCACTGAACAGCGAGCAGCCTGTAAGCCGACATCCAAACAGACGGTACCCAACCACCAATGACTGCTGGAGAAATGTAGGCGAAATGAAGGGTACAGAAGATGGGGTGGGGAGAGCATTTTACCTCCAAAAATTTCCATACAAAAAGAGGAGGGGAAGGCACCCAGCACTCAGGATGCAGAGGCAGGCAGGTCTCTGAGTTCGAGGCCAGCCTGGGCTACAGACAGAGTAAGTCTGTCTCAAAAAACTAAAAACCAAACCAAACAAACAACCACCACCCCCCCCCCCAAAAAAAAAAAAAACGAAAGGAAGAAGAAAATTAAGGTGGGGCAGGAGAAGAAAGTGTTCTGCTGAGTAGGGTGACAGAGAGGGGTGAAGTTGACTCAAGGTTTACAATCAAGATACATACCTACGTCTTAGAGTTTAGGACAACTTCAAAAGAACGGCCTGGTCCTGCCCTCTCTCAGATAAGCAGCATGCTGATCAGCTTCAGGCATTCAACAAACTGAAGCCCAGCTTTGAGTTATCCGCATCCACCCTCACCCCTCTGCTGACGTCACTTAAGAGCCTTGAAATGATTACCGGGTCTAAAGGAAAGCACCTCCCATCACTCCCTCTGCTAGCGATTAATGGAAAAAGAAGTAACCAGGTGCTAACTACTCCACTACTCCGGACAGAGATTTCAGGTACATGCTGACAGGTGTACTTCCGCCTGAAAGGTGGTGCTGTGACTTCCTCAAAGCTACAGTGTCAGCTCTTCCGAGTCACATACATCTGTCCTTACAACAGATCTGTCTCATCAAAAGGTTAGGGAAACTCCAACTGTAGCTGGGAGTGTTTCTGGTTTCTGCATTCCCACCGACATTTTCCATAAAAAAAAAAAAAAAAAAAAAAAAAAAAAAAAAAAAAAAAAAAAGTTTAACTTTAAAAACCGCAGCTGGCACAGCTCATTAGAATACGGTCTGGACAGACGAAATCAATGCTCACTGAGAACCATCTTCAGAGCTGAGGAAGAGTTCTAACTTCTGGCTAGTTGAAAAGTGCTCCCAAGAGCTAGAAGGGGGAGGGGGCAGGGTGCTATTTTAAGCTATTGTGTTGGGCAAGACAAGAACATGGGTGGCTAATATCTGCATTCATTTTATGACAAGAGTTCTGAAACAAAAGAAATGTTCGGAGAGAAAAAGCCGAACGCCAGCGCACACTTCGGGGCGCTGGACTGAGAAGCTAGTGCTCCGCTACCTCGGTCTGCAGGGGGATGACCCTGAAGGTGTATAGGGAAGAGAGTCAGAATGGAGACTCTAGAATCCAGGGGCCGCTACGACTCACTCGGCACCCTGCAGCTGAGCTGCGGCCCAGGCGAGGCCGCCCCCCGCCCTGTTCGCGAGATTAGGGTTGGACCTCCGCTGCGGGCCCGGGCTGCCGGTTGCACCCGGTACCCCAATCTCGGTCCGGGCTGCGAGGCGGCGGAGGGCGCCGCCCGGCGTACCGCACACACCGAGGCCGGCACTCACCGCTCAGGTAGTTGGTCCACTTGTACAGCACGCCCTCCATGGCGCCCGCGGGCCCCTCACCGCCCCGGCCCGCCGCGGGGATAACCGGCCGGCCTCACATCCTGGGCCCGGGGGCGGGGTCACCGCGACAGCAGCCGGGGAGCAGCTCCTTGGGGTCCGGGGTCTGCGCCTGCGCCTGGCGCGGTCGGTGTGGACCGGGCGGAGCGGCCGTCAGAGCCGGCCGAGGGAGGCGCGGCCCCCGAGGTGGCGGCGGTCGCCGGTGCCCTTTCAGCGGCCACAGAGCCGACAGCGTCCGCCCCCGGCGCGCTCGCGCATGCCCAGTGCGCCGCGCGCACGCTCCCAAATCCACGCCGGGGTTTGGCCGCGGCGCCGTGGGGCTGGCGGGAGGGGCTCGGAGGGGGAGGCGGGTAACGGGTCACCCCTGGATTCTAGTCTCCAGGAGTCCCGGTTTTCTATTTCAAGGTTGTCAGTATAGAATGATCCGGGTTGTTGCCGGGAATTCTCGGATGAGGCAAGTGTGTGGTGCGTTTCTGGATGAACCGCTGGGCCTCTTGACTGGATGCGTTGACTTCACCTGTGGTCCTGTTAAAAATTACAATCTCCAGACCTTTCACAAGCTTCCCCACACGAAAGTGTGAAAATGCACTGTTGTCAAGATTTTCAGTCAAAAAAACAACAACAAAAAAAACAAAAACAAAAACAAAAACGTGTTGATCACGGGCTAAATGGAAAGAGAATGTTGAGAAGGGAGAACAGGTTACAACCCAAATGTTAGCGTCAGGGAAATGCGCTCTGAAGTGCTAAAGTGTGGGCATTCCCCAACCCCCCGCCCCCCTCGTTAATGTAAGGTTGACAGGTTTAGTAAATAATGAAACTTAATTATTTATCTGAATGGCTTACCTTGCTTAGTGCCCTGTTCGTTTTAATCTCGAGTTCATCTTTTAGTGATTTCCAGTTTCTTTTTAATCCGCTCCGATGGGCAACCCGTGTCAAACTAGGACCTTTAAGCTGTATAGTTCTTAAACACGGATGCCATTTCTTCTTTAAAGAGAGACATCCTTAGCCATTATCTACTCTACACCAAGATCACTCGAATTATTTGCAGTCTCGTTGACAACCATGTTTGTAGAATAAGTCAGGCCTAGTCTGAAAGGCGGAGCACAAATTCTTTGCGGCCAAATGACCTTAAGCATTTTTAAAAAAAACTTATCTCTGGGCTAGTTTTATACGACTTGATATAAACTAGAGTGCTTTGGAAAGAAGAGCTGTGAACTGTCCCTGGTGCATTTTCTTAGTTACTGTGGGTGGGTGCCATCCTTGGGTACAGGCTGAGCAGGCCGATAAGCAGCACTCTGCCAAGGCCTCTGTTTCAGTTCCTGCTCCCAGATTCCTGCCCCGAGGTCCTGCCTGACTTGTCTAGATGATGGACTGTGATACAGAAGTGTAATCGATAAAACTCCTTTCCTTCCCAAGTTGCTATGGGCCATGATGTTTTACCCCAAGGAATGGAAGCCCTAAGGCACCATCCACACGGGAAAAATAACCACGTGAAGTTAGTGAGGCTCTTCCACCAGAATGTACTTTGTGAACATTAAAACATCCTTGAAAGTCCTTTATGTTTTCAGTAAACTGTAGTTCTGAGCCTTCGTTTGAAGCATCCTAGAGGGGGTGCTCTCGGTATCTGGTCTTCCCCAAAACCCAAATGTCACCCTGGCCCCAGACTCTTTTTTTTTTCTCAGCTAGAGTTCTTCGCGGAAGCAAAGCCTCCCTCACCCCCTGGAGTTTCCTGTTAGCTTTGCATGCTGCCGCTCTCCCAGTGTGGGAGAAGTTCTTAATCTGCAGGCTCTAGGACTAAGGGGAGTAGCGGAACCCCGCTGTGAGCGCCCCCCAACACACCCCACCAAAGCACTACATTGTTGCAGCACCATTGGCTGGCGAGGCGGCTGAAGGGCAGCATGGCCAGCCAGTAGAAGGCCGCTCTTGCCAAGCAGCCTCTTTATCAGAGCCAATCAGCTAGGGATGGAGCTTTAACTCTTTAGGGTGAGTTCGCCAGCTTTGCTTGTGGGAAAGTTGGTAGTAAAAGTGCCACGTCTTCCTGGGAGGGTTGGGAGGGAGTCCTGTACTTGCCCGAAGCTATCGTCCGCTTTCGGCACATTTTTATCTATATGAAGCCGGGGTCCCTTTCTCTGCTTAGGTAACATGAGGTTTTTCTTGTGGAACGCGATCCTGACACTGTGGGTCACGGCTTTGAGTGGAGCTCTGATCCCAGAGCCAGAAGTGAAAATCGAAGTCCTAGAGAAGCCTTTCCTCTGCCATCGCAAGACCAAAGGAGGGGATCTGATGCTGGTCCACTACGAGGGCTATTTAGAGAAGGACGGTTCCCTGTTTCACTCCACGTAAGTAATCATGCCTCTCAGGCAAAGGATAAAGGACCCACCCATTTACACCCGCCCTCCTGCTGTAAAGCTAACAGCTCCTTTACCTCTAAAAACAGAAACAAACAAAAAACCCTGAAACACCAGTTTCCCTTTGGAGAAAGAAAATTAACAAAAGCCAGTTCTACAAAATAAGGTCTTGAACGGACTTTCTGGAAACATGTAGTCTTGATTAATTAATTTCCTTGTAGTTTCATTCTTTATAAAGTTAGATCTAGAGTATTTGAAGTTTCACAGGAATACTTAAATTATAATTAAGTAGTAAGTAGAAAAGTCTTAACAGAATTTTCTGTCTTACACTTCATTCCTTCGATAAAATAGCTGATTACCCTTTTGCTTGGGCATAAGAGATATTAAAATGTGTCATCTTCCTTCAAGAGCAAACCTCACAATCATCTGTTTGCCTGCTTCTAAAAGATACGCAAATGCTGTTTCACTGAGCTGTTTAGCTTTCTGGCAGGTGGCACTTTGGTCAAAGCATGGGATGATGGTTCGTTTGGAAGTCATTTCTTTCTTCTTGACAGTCAGGTGTGGCTATAGGAGTCATCATAGAAGGATTTCCAGGTGTTCTACACTAGCGTTTCTCTTCTATAAACAGATTCGGCAAGTGACATTCACAGGTGTAGTGATTTCCGTTCTGAAAGTACTTACCCGAGCACATTTCGAAAGTTCACCTTCTAACCGCCTGCATCCTGCATCGGTTCATTCATCCAGCCCATGAAGCCACATCTCAGGTCCTGCACATGCGAAGTTTACAAAAAACAAGATCTGGTCCTCCAGCAGCACACCATGTGCAGGGAGGAGGAAGATAAGAAAAGACTCCATTGATGGCGAGTGCAGAATGTTCAGAGCCCATCAAAGCACAGGGGGAGCTTGTGACCAACTGTGTATGTGTGGTGGGAGAAGCTGGGGCAGGCGCGGGAAAGAGGGAGTTCATAACACAACAACCTTGCACATGATGAGTGGAGATGATCAAGGCAGAGCAGCAGCCCAGGAACCATGCAACTGGGGGAGTGATATGCGCGAAGCCTGAAGCTTTAGCTCATTTTAGACCCTTAGATTTGTTTTTATTTTAATAAACTGCTGTGAGACATGAGTGTTGTGAATGGCAGTCCTCTCCAAACACTGTCTGCTCTGGTAAAAGGTTCCAAAATCAGTGTGTCATAGCTTTGGCCCTCTGGGTAAGGCCAGTGCCTGGTAGATAGTAACCAATCCTGTGACGTTGCACTAGAACATTTCAGTTACAGTCTTGCTTTCAGTCTGATCTCTTTCCTATCTAGCCCAAGTTCTTTTGCATCTCAGGGCCAAAACCCTGTGCCTACATTTTGTAGCAGTGTAGCTAGTGTCCTGTCCCTTGGTGAAGGGGCTGTTGTCATATAGCCTTCACCTAAACTCTTAGGCCTGGCTAAGGAGAGAGAATGATAATGAAGAAATATCATTGAATAAGTCTACAAAGAGTGTCTCGTGTTGCCAGAGGCAGCCCCTGTATGATGACTAGTTTACCGTAATAAGAAATTTGGCCAAAATGTAGTTAGTAAGAGTAACGGCCGCTTCTCTGTTCTCCCCCCACCCCCATGATTATGAGGGACCATACAGTAAAAAAAAAAAAAAAGAAGAAGAAGAAGAAGGAATGCCTGGTCATTCTCCAGTATAACAACCATTTATATAGCATTTACATTACAGTATTTATTATCTAACGATTCTTTAATGTATTCATTAGGTTCTATACAACTTCTGTGGGTTTGAGCTCCTTGTGGCCTAAGGGACAGAGCATCAAACCCTGGGGACAATTTTCAGTAGGATTGCCATTGGGGTTAAGAGGCAAATTTGCAATAACACTTGCTTTAAAGTACATGTTCAAGTTAAATTTTTTTCTTTTTGCTATTTCTTCTGTCCTCAAGCTGACTCAATTTATGAATTTTGCGTCAAAAAAAAAAAAGATAGAAAAAGAAAAAAAAAAGGTGGTCAGGGAATTGAATTGCTATTACGTAGACTTGAGTGTGTATGTTTCCCATCCAGGAATTGTTGTTTTCTTCAGTTTCTAAGTTCATAAGCTTAACCAGTGATGGGTAAGGAAAAAAAAAAGAAAGAAAGAAAGAAATGAAGCACAGCAATGATCTTTGTTTTTAAGTCATTAAAAATATCACTAAGATATAGTGCTTACCCAGCACGTGTGGGTCTCTGGCTTCAATTCCTAGTGGTAAACAAACAAACAAAAAAAAAAAAGAAAAAAGAAAAAAGAAAGAAAAAAAAAAAGAAAAGAAAAAGAAAAACTTTTAAAATCTGGTTATGTTTTCTTCCTGGCAGTCACAAACATAACAATGGTCAGCCCATCTGGTTCACCCTGGGCATCCTGGAGGCTCTCAAAGGCTGGGACCAAGGCCTGAAGGGAATGTGTGTGGGAGAGAAGAGAAAGCTCACTATTCCTCCTGCCCTGGCCTATGGCAAAGAAGGAAAAGGTACCGTCCTGTAACCATCATTGCTGTGCATCTCAAAGCTTTCCTCCCTCCCCAAAGGAAGCCCACCGACTCACCGTAGCAATGCAAGAAGAAAGGCCATCCAACAAAAGGGTCTTGGTGATTTGGATGTTTGGAATATAGGTCTTTGGATATGGTTTGATGTATGGTTGTGTATGGTTTACAGCCAGGAAGTCTCCCACATCCTTGCCTTTATGCATATGTGTAAAGTTTTTGATAGTTTCTTTTCATTTTATTTATTTATTTTGATTTTTCAAAATGGGGTTTCTCTGGGTAGCCCTGACGGTCCTGGAACTTGCTCTGTAAACCAGACTGGCCTTCTAACTCAGAGATCTGCCTGACTTTGTTTTGTGACTGGCTGGGACTAAAGGTCTGCACCACCACTGGCCAGCACAACAGTTTATAAAAGAATGCATTGACTTGAATTCAAAATAATTCTGTCTGTGTTACAAGTAGGCTGGCTGGTCCACACAGCTTTCATGCCAATTTGTTCTGAGACACAGATACCTGGCACCTAAACTGAACTCATGCAGCTCTCCAAAGGCTGTTTGGGATGCTTATCAGCTGGCCCCAGATGTAGTTTCTTCCCTGGGAGTCTGATCTGAGCCATTGACCAGATCTGAAGACACAGGGTTGTGAGCCAGGATGTCTACCGCTGTGTTGTTACTCAAACAGGTGGAGCCAACCTGAGTGTGTTACAATCAGAGACTAGCCAGAAAAGATGTAGCTCACTTATTAAAAGTCCCATTTGCAAAAATTACACATGGGGTGTAAAAGTGGCAAATGGATTTTCT
This sequence comes from Acomys percivali, assembly GCA_907169655.1. Taxonomy (NCBI): domain Eukaryota; kingdom Metazoa; phylum Chordata; class Mammalia; order Rodentia; family Muridae; genus Acomys; species Acomys percivali. Next base: position 145,014,054 of record OU015744.1, read on the forward strand.
GTGTGTCTAGCTTTCCCTGTGAATATAAGAGGGAGTATTATCCACATAGAAAGTGGGTTGTAGCGAATAAAATATTCATAGTGTACTGGGCATTCATTTCTGATTCTATCTTCCAAATTCTCTATGAAGGAAACATGTAGTGCTTATACAGTGAAGGAAAAAAAAATGGTAAAGGCGTCATCAGAAGCAGACAGGGAACCCCTCTGATGTGGTGTAAATAGACCTCACAGCAGTGACTGTTGACAAAGCAGGGATCTAATTCCTTATGGGGTTCCCTAGGGAGGCTAAATGCTGCATACGAATGTGATGTACTGCAAAGTAGAACTAGCTATCAAGCATGTTCCACAGGCTTGCTTATTAAACAAATTAAATTCCAATTGAAGTTTTGTTACAAAAGAAAGGTTTCCCTAATGCCTAAATATAATCTCTCTTTTTCTCATGCCTCTGGCCCTTCACTGTTAACTTTATGTGCGCAGTAGCAGCAGCAGTAGTAGTCTGTGACTTACTTAGCATTACTTCACAGCATGCGGAGAGCTAAATCTGAGTAATTTCCTTCGATGACATGAAGCTAATTCTTCTAATATGTATTTACCACTAATTCTGTAGTATTTTAGTACATGCTTGCATGCCTCCTTGGAAAGATGCCAGCTTTCCCGCCGAGCTAGTGCATGCCCCTTTCCTGTCTCCATCAGCAATGGTAAGCACTGGCTCACATTGTGAGTGTTTTTCTCTTAGAAACTTACTACCCTTTCATAGAACTCTGAGGAAACAGAGGCATAAAACTTGTATAACCAATAGAGTTGTGAGAAAGCAGGTTTAAAAAAAAAAAAAGGCTCCAAATTCCAAGAAAGGTTTTGTTCTTTGTTTCTTTGATTGTTAGCTGGGCTTTTTTTGTTTGTACCCCCAGATTTTAACGAAGCTTTTTTTTTAAACTCTTTTTAAAGGTTTGCTATTTTCCCTTTCAGAAGTACATTTAAATTTCCCTTGTCTGATGAAATGGCTCAACAATGCATATAGCCCTATGTCAGGGGGTATCCTAAGTTATTGAAAAAATTGCATTTTCCTTTATTATTTTTAAAATCCATAAGAAAATTATATCTCAGCAACATGTCCGGCACCTACTATTTATTAAGAATAACCCCAGGGGTTTTATTTTTTGCATGGGGTTTACCCCCTTTGTCCTTCCCATGGATGCCAAAGGTAGAAAATTATCAATCATTTTACAGATAAGGAAGGCCCTGAGGCCTAGAGGGGGCAGATGTGAACTTCAATTATGCAACATGTTGACAGAGCTCACACTATTATATACTGCCTCCCAGTGGTTAATGCGGCAGTGACAACCCAACTTTCTGATCTAAATTAGTAAATCTCTTGTAATGTAATTAAGTCAGAATTACTCAAAGCCCTTTAAAAGTCATCCTTGACAAATAACATGAAGGGCCTTAATTATATTTGAAAGTTAGCAACAAGGATTTTAGGAACATCTGCATATACACCTGTGCATGTGTTTTGTTACTACTCCAAAGCAATATTTTTGTTCTGCTGGTTTGGGCTATTCCTTCTTTTCTTTTGTTTTTCTTTCCGGGGTAAAGTGATTTCCACCATCTGTGACAATTGTAGAGAGCATCTTCATTTAATATAGTTAAAATGTCTGTTTTACCATAATTGATTTTGTTTTGAATATTTTTAGATCGTCTAAGTATAACAGTTCCCGTCTCCTCATTTCAGGTAAAATCCCCCCAGAGAGCACACTGATATTCAACATTGACCTCCTGGAAATTCGAAATGGCCCAAGGTCCCACGAGTCATTTCAGGACATGGACCTCAATGACGATTGGAGACTCTCTAAGCACGAGGTGACCCCACCTTCTGCCTCTCCGCAGTTTTTCTCCTACTTTTCCTTTAAGCTTATCCTCTTATAAATACATTAGGTGCTGGGAGAAGGAAAATAAGTTTTCTGCCATCATGGGGTGACACTGGGTGTGTCAACCACACTCCAGGGTTGGCCCCATGCTCAGGAGTGCAGTGGCCAACACAAATCAGACCTTATAGTTTTGAGTGGCTTTTTTCTTTTTTAAAGGAGAGAAAAAACATGAAATTGGGTGGAGGGAGGGAAATTAGGGACCAGAGGTTGGGAAAGAAAGTGAGAAAATATACTATACATAGTTCTTAAAGAATAAATGAGTAATAAAGAAATTTTATTTTTATTTTGGTTTTTTTCGAGACGGGGTTTCTCGGTGTAGCCTTGGCTGCCCTAGACTCACTTTGTAGACCAGGCTGGCCTCGAACTCACTGTGATCCGCCTGCCTCTGCCTCCCTAGTTCTGGGATTAAAGGCATGTGCCACTATGCCCAGCAAAATTTTATTTAGGAAAAAATATTTACAGCTTTTCCTAAAATACTTTGAAAGTTGCCCCCCCCCTTTTGTAGGAAATCGTTGCTTAGGGGAGAACTGTGCTGGCTGAGAGCGTCTTCAGTCTCTGGCCACCTCCCTTCTCACCTAGGCTTCCTGTTGACTGTGTCTCATCTTCACCTTTGGATCTTAGAAATGTTCGTGTTTGTCATGACAGTTGTGACTGTATGAGAAACATGCAAGTCCTGAGAAGTCTCTCACAAAGATAATTTCCATTCAAAGTGGCAGGCTGTTGAATGTGTTTCCTCGCACTCTCCAACAAGCAGTTTGCATTTACCTGAGCAGCTTCATTGACGTTAGCCCCTGGAGGAGGGATTTCTGGATTTTCCACAGAGGGACCTTCCTCAACCATCTGAAGACATGACATGGGGAGTAGGAGGAAGAAGAGGGCTTCTCCATGTCTCAAGCTTTCATGGCTGTCAATGGCTTTTGTGGAGAAAGAAGTGGAGGTTGACACAAGCCCTACAGTTCTTGCCATTCCTCAGTCTGCCATGGCCAGGTGGATGCTCAGTTATTTTTTTGATGCTTTAAGTTGTGAGCCTAGCCTTTAATGGCGGAGCCATCTCTTCATCCCTGCTCAGTGATTTTGAATGTTTGGGTGAGTTTCACACTAAGAGCCAGGAAGTGATGGTTCTCAAACAAAGTTACCAGGAACCAAGGGATCTTGATTGACACTAGTGGGGTTTGTTTCTTTGCGCTTTTGTTTTGTTGTGTGTTGCTTTGACTGAGACGAGATCTCCCTGTGTTGTCCAGGCATGCCTCTACTTTGTGAACCTCCTGCCTCGGCTTCCTAAGGATAAAAACATTGTGGCATTAACAGCTGTCCTCTCCCCTCTATCCGAGATAGATTGTAATTCTCTCTCACTAAAAAAAAAAAAAAAAAATTAAATAATATATTCTCATGACTTAAAAAAATCAACTGTTAAAAATTAATATATATGAAGAAGTCTTGGACTGGGCATGTAACTCAGTGGCCAAGCATTTCCTTGGAATGGGCAAGCCTCAGTCAGGTGGTGGTGGCGCACGCCTTTAATCCCAGCACTCAGGAGGCAGAGGAAGGTGGATCTCTGAGTTCGAGGCCAGCCAGGTGTACAAAGCAAGTCCAGGACAGCTAAGGCTACACACAGAGAAACCCTGTCTTGAGAAACAAAACAGAAACAAAAAAAGAATGTGTAAGGCTCTGAGATGAATCCTCAACACCTCATAAAAGGAAAAAAAAGTATTTATTATGCCCATGTCATCTCTGTCTCTCACTGGGCCCCTGCATCCTTTCCAGCTTTATAAGTTTCTAATGCATTTTCCTGGTGTTTAGGCAAATATATATCATTGGTTCACTTTTTCTTACACAAAAGGTAGGGAAAATATACATACTTTTATGATTAATATAAGAAATGAGATAATAAGATACCAGATGCTGTGCAGTATATATGACATTAGATGAGGAGTTTATTAAATGAGCATGGGGAGAGAGAGAAAGAGAAGGGGGAGGGGGATAGAGACAGAGACAGAGAAAGAGAAGGGAAGAGTAAGAGAGGGAGGGAGGGAGCCACAAGGAGGGTCTGCCCTTTTATATACTAGGCAGGGCCACGCCCCCATGGCAGGTAGACAGTGATGTCACAGGTAGGAGGATGGAAGCAGAATCCTAACACATACTATTTAGTAGCAGTTTCCTCATTCACAGAGCATATCCTGAGACTGGGTCTCCATGAATCTCTACAATAACCTTTTTCCTCCTCCTTACCCCTCCCCTCCTTACTTTTCTTCCAATTACATTATATCACTTAGCCCTAAATAAACAGCACATGCTTACACATCAGAGATTGGGTGATTTGTCTAAACACCAGAGATCACTGGTCTAAACTGGTGGCCTGGGGATGTCACAGCAAATGATGACACAGCTTGTGTTGCATCTTAAGTGATCCCTGGGGAACTGGAAGCAGCATTTTTGGTTATATATGTTTTTATGTGTGTGGTTTGTATACGTGGTGCATGCAAGGAAGTGTGTATACTCATGAGGCCAGATGAGCAGGACATTGGGTGTCTTCCCTTACTCTGTCTGCCTTATTGCCTTGAGATGCTCACTGAGCCACTTTGGCTAGGCTGGCTGGCTAGGGAGCTCTTGGCCTTTCCCTATTCCCTCTCCCCACAGCTGGAGTTACAGGCACAGGTACTTTTTACAGTGCTGGGCATTTGAACTTGGGCTCTCATGCTTATACAGAAAGTGGTCTTAGCCACTGGACCATCTCCCCACAACCTTGACTGTACTTATAAAGACAATAGAAACTGTAGTAGGCACCCACAAGGCCCTGCTTTGGTTTTTAAGTTTACAGGGTCCTGATTAGGCTATCCTGGTGTGGCCTGTCACAACCAAGTACACAGTTCTTTCTGCTCATAACAATGGAGACTCTACTCTTATTTTAGGATGTCTGGAATTTTCACTCTTCTTAGAAATGAAAACCAATGTGTCCAAAAGCAGCCATCCGTCAAGTGCAAGCAGGCAGTGTGCACTGCTGAGCCCAGCTGGCGAAGGAACACAGCCGCAGGACAGCTGGACCCAGTGGCCACTCACTCCATAGGCCATGCTGCTAACACCACTTTGTTTGCTTATTTATTCCATCAGAGAAGGCTGCGTTCCCTAGCAGGCACTTTGACAAAGCTCTGGTTATTTGCAGTGAATGTTGGAGAAATGTCTATTGAAAGAAAGCCAGAAATAACTTGCGATCTCTCTCTCAGGAGGATGCTGGAAGTCACAAAATAGCTTTTACAACTGTTACGCAAGCATTCGGTGAACTTAAGCCCTTGTCTCTACTTGGTTTGTTTCAAGACAGGTTCAGAAAAACATAGATTTGAGGCATCTATACACATGTTTTGGGGATCCAAAAGTAGAGAAATTTGTAGTAGTCTCAAGTGGATATGGCTTTCAAAATAAGTTTCCATATATGCTGGGTCATACATATTAGCATGTGAATTGTGCCCGTTGGAATGGATTCCTTGTCTTCACGGCGCTCCAGTGGGTTGCTGCCCCTTCATGGAGAATGGTAGAACCTACGGACCACGATCTTGTACCCTGTCGATCTGACTCTCTGAGTGTAGCCTGTGGCAGACAGTGGTCTGCTGAGCTTTCTATGGTTAAGCAGATTTTGGAAATTGGAACCAAATGATCAGTGGGAGGATTTGATGAGAGAAAAGAGGTGAAAGACAAGGGGAGGAAATTGAGGGAGTTACTTCTCTAGTGAACCACTGAGAAATCCGCCCCTGGACAGACTTGAAGGGAACACAAATATAAAAGAAAAGTTGCTTCTCTCAAGCATGTTATATTTTTTCCCAAAAAAGTACATTTTTCTTTACCTGATTTAATTCTAGCACACAATTGTTTTAAACTTCTTGATTATAAAAGCTTAGAGTCTTTCTAAGAATATTTTCTGATATATATGATATGTATTACATATTGTATAGAATGTATATATGTTTTAAAACTATTAGCTTTTGGCTAGTATAATATTTTTTTTTTTTTGTTTTTGATTTGTTTTGTTTTCTGAGATAGGATTTCTCTTTGTAGTCCTGGCTGACCGAAACTCACTATGTAGCCCAGGCTGGCTTCGAACTCAGAGATCCACCTGTTTCTGCTGGCATCAAAGGCATGCACTACCATGTCTGGCAGCATAGTATTTCTTATTACACATTTACCTCTTAGTTTCAGCAAAGTGAATTATAGCTTTCAAGTAAGCTAGGAAGCATGTAGCATAACTTGCTTAAATTTTTCTTTGATCATCGCATGTCCAAAAAATATATACATACATATTTTTAAAAAACCAGTTCATAAGAATGTTCCTCTTGGAGCTAGAGAGGTGATTCAATGCTCTTCCAGAAAACCCAGGTTCAATTCCCAGCACCCACATGGCTCACAGCTGTCAGTAACTCAAATTCCAGCTGATCTGCTGCCTGATGCCTTTTTTTTTTAAACCTCTATGAGCACCAGGTATGCACATGGTGGCTATACAAACTTGCAGACAAACTCTCATAAAATAAAATATATCTTTAGAAAGGATTTCCTTATTTATTTATTTATTATTTTTGTTGTTGTGTAGCCTTGGCTGTCCTGGACTCACTTTGTAGACCAGGCTGGCCTCGAACTCACAGCGATCCACCTGCTTTTGCCTTCCAAGTGCTGGGACTAAAGGCTTGTGCCACCACACCCAGCAGATTTTCCTCTTGTACAAATTAAACTTTAAAATAATATTTAAAAAAATCAAATCTCACAGACTTCTTGAAGAATTTATGGTGCTAATAATTTCTTTAAAGTATACTTGTCAGTAGTTTTAGTATAATGCTGTGAAAATATTAACCAAGCCTAGCAGAAAAATGCTATATGTATGACATATTTACACACTTTAAAAGTTATGTTAATTCTTGCAACATTTTAAAATGCTGCCCCCCCCACATCTTTAAAACATCCTACATTTTTATCTTCAATTAAATCAGTATAACACACAATTTAAAAGCCGCATTGAATAAAACACCAAAATAAAAATTGAAATTTCATATCACTTTGCACCCTCTGTCACTCTTCAGTGAGTGGAGGAGTACCTTTGCTGTAGGCATCCTGCAGTGAGCAGGTCTGTCTGATCTTCTTGGCCACTACTGTGACTATAAGGCTTCAAACACAGTGCTCTCTCAGTGGGACTGACTGCACTGTGTGGAGTTAATAAGGAAACCCTTTTCACACTTGAAGAACAGTAGCAAATACAAGTTCGAGTCAGAGAATATTAGTGTATTGTCTAGGAATTAAAAATGCTCACAAACGGGAGCTGAGGAGATGGCTGTCAGAGAAGTGCTTGCCATTCTAGGACGATGACCCAAGTTCCAGACTCAGAATCCAGGGTGGGGAAAGTTGAGCGTGGACATGTGTATGTATAAGCTCAGAGCTGGCCAGTGGAGACAGGCAGATCCCTGGAGGTTGCCAGCCAGTCAAAATGGCCTACGCATCAAGTTCCAGGTGAGAGACCTGTGCCTCAGAAAACCAGCTGTGAGGCAGTCCTCATCTGAGGTGGGCTTCTGGCCTCTACATACATGAGTACACACATGCATGCATGCACAATCCCACACAAGGCAGCACATGTAAATACACCAAATGGGCTGTGGACAACAGATTCTTAAATGAGATGTGCGCTTCTTAATGTGAAATTATAAGAATAAAAGTGAATCCAGCTTAAAGCAAGCAAACAGGCTGGGGAGATGTGTGTGGAGTGTGAGCATGAGGCCCTAAACTGGGGTCCCTAGCACCATGCAAGAAGCAGAGTGTGGTAGTGCATGCCAAAGTCCCAGCCCTGGGGAGGTAGAGACAGAGAATCCCTAGGTCTTACTATTAGCCAGCTAGGGTGGCAGTTAGTGAGCTACATGTTCAGTTAGAGACAACATCTCAAACAGTGAGGGAAGAGTGATGAAGGGGGATACCCAGTGTCAACCTCTGGTCTACACACACACACATTTTTAAAAGGCAAAAAGACAGGTAGTAGGTTTTAATGAAAACCTTATATTTGATGCAAAGATTATATGTGTATGTATGTATGTGTGTATAGGCATTATTTTTTGATATGTTATATTTGCATTATGCTTGGTGTCTCCAACATAGCTGTAAAGCAGAGTTTGTTTTAATTCCTTTAGGAGTGGGTCACAGAGTTATTTTGTACTTGCTCTATGTCCTTGCAGTGATGCAGTGTGGATTACTAATGAGAGCCAGCTGTTAACGAGAGCTGTTATTTTGTAGGTTAAAATATACTTAAAGAAGGAGTTTGAGAAGCACGGCGCAGTGGTGAATGAAAGCCACCATGATGCTTTGGTGGAGGATATCTTTGATAAAGAAGATGAAGACAAAGATGGGTTTATATCTGCCAGAGAATTTACATATGTGCATGATGAATTGTAGGGAATCGCCCGCCATCTTATTATCATTCATTTCTAAAGGGAAGGTGGCACCTTTAGACAAGTGTTTGCTTTGCTTTGTTTGTTTTTTAGTTTTATATTATTTTCTATTATTTAAAGAACCCTAGAAACTTTGTAAATAGCCATATCTTTCTGGTAAGTTATTGGGAAGAAACAGTTGTCTTTGATAGAGGACTTTGGGCCCTGTCCGTGCTCACACAGAAGCTTGTCTGGCACGCTTCCTTCTAATGGTAACATCCTGCAGCAGGAAGCAGGCCACAGCATATGAACAGAGCAACCCAAATCAGCGCCCTGTACTTCTGCCTCCTTCTGTTCTCTCAAAGTTAGGGTACCAGCATATTTGAAGTGTTTTACAAAATTACAAGGCTTGCCATTTTCATGTTATAGTTGTTGGGTGAAGTAGTTTTTTTCTTTACCTGCCTTGAAGTCCCTGCTTGAAGGCAGGGGGCATATGGTGGGCATCATTCCTTAGAAGCCTTGGCCTCACTGTGGAGATAGGCAGTGTTGGGTGAATAATGGAGTTAGCAACTCATGAACAGGTGCACATTGACACATTCTGCAGAGACTTCCTAGTGGCTAATGACCTATTAAAATAAGGCCAGCAAATAATTTGTGTGTTTGTTTCCTTGTAATCGATGCATCAAAATATGGTAGGCAAGACAGAGCGTTATAGATAAGAGTGTTTACTTTCAAGACTACCAGGTTAGCCTTCTGGTTCTTCAATAAATGACATTTAGAGCTAGTGTATATTACCTGCAGTAATACTGAATCTTGAGAAAATTTAGTATGTCAACCAGACTTTTCCCATTTCCGACTCCCCAAAAATGAGGCCAACCAATAACAACTGCCATCAATACTTACTTATCATGTACTTGAAAATTGAATTTTATCATCCTATGTCAAATTGGCTTCCGTAAATGCCTACTAATTCTATTTTTAAATTGACTTTAATCAAATTGGCTTTTATCTTAAACTCCCAGTTCTCCATTGAGGATTATAAAAATGTACCAAGTAAGCTTTGCCTGAGCGGTGCTGTTCTGCCAGCCATGGGAAGCTACTGGGCCTTATGGCAGTTCTTTGTCACTGAGAAGGGCTGTTCAGAGATTGACTGACAAGCCCAGCCTTGGTGGTTAGGCTGCAAAGCATCTGCAGTCCCCAAGAGGTCAGTCTTCACTTCCCTGCTAATGGAGAAGCAGCGAGTTTGCATGTATCTCTTGGGCCCCATTTCCTTGAGCGTGTTTACCTCTACAGACAGTCTCTGCTTCTTCCTGACCAATCACACCTCTCCTTAAGATTCAGGAAGGTCTGTTTTTACAGAATAGTCTTCGCATTAGCTTTGAATTGCCTCAGTCACCCTCCTGGTGACCAGTGAGAGAGCTCAGGCATATGTCGTATTTCACCCATTCCTGTCACTTTCTGTTTGTAGAAATTAGATTGCTTCCTTAATTATGCATTGACTTTTTCCTCACCAAAACATGTTAGCAGGAAGACCTGCTCTTGAGGATGTTGGGTATAACTGTGAAATGTTTGTCAACGCTGGCATTTTTCTGAACCTGGGGAGGTTGTGAGAAGGCCTGTGAGTGTCATGGACAGACAGTGGTGTGTCTTGAAGGCTGCTTTGCACCAAGGCTGCTACCACCATCTGTGCTGGAGCAAGGAAGGAGATAGAATCTTGATTATTCAATCACATGAATTTATACCAGTTCTCAGCTAAACCTACAAACAGATGTGTGAAAGGGAGACACACACATAGATAATGGTTGCTTTAGCCATCTGTCTTTTTCTCCCTTTAGCAATACCTTTGCACCCTCCCATTAGTGGGAATAACCAAACACCAACTGTGACTTCACACGTATGTAATTTGACTCGTAACTGTTCTATGTGTCATATTTATATTTCTATGTCTATTGTGATACTCTTTTTGAAAATAAAGTTTACTTGGGGGAAAACTCATTTTGTGAAAAATGTTTCACATGTGTACATGTGTGTGGAGTTTGTGTGTGTGTTTTCACATATGTGGGGGCACAGATGTGTGTGCAGTGCATGCGTCTTCCTGGATTTGTCCCCCTAATGCTTGGAGGCACGGTCTTGCTAAACCTGAAGCTCTTCAGTTTGGCTAGCCAGCTTGCTCCAGGGGTTCCAGTATCTGCCTCCCATGCAGCGGGGTTAGACATAAGCCACTTTGCCCACCTTTTTTTTTTTACTGTGGGTTCTGGGGAGCTGAACTTTAGAAGCCCAGATGTTCAGGGCAGGTGCTTACCCTCATTCATCCCCTCAAATCTGATTTTATGAAAAAAGAACAAGATCAAAGCAGCTTTGCAGCCCCCCCCCCCAAATGCTGAGGATTGAGCCCTCTACATGCTAAGCCATGACCCACACCCATGATTCCTCTCAAATTGTATTCTAGGTTTCATGACGGTACAAAAGATGGACAGTAGCAGGAGATGGACAGAGTGACATGGTCTGTCTCTGAGCACCTGATCTATTGTGGTTTGTCTAGAAAGATGTTGTTTCCAATTGGCAGTAAACCTTCAGCATGAAGGACAGTGGTTGGTAGTGAATTTCACAAAGGGATTATGGGTAGGGGAAGAGAGGAGGGTGTGCGCTGTCACTGTTGCTTACATCTGTCATGTTATTGGGTGTGTAGCAGGTGGACATGATTTCTGTCTATTGAGGAAGTCAGTGTCATCAAATGCCTTATGTGGTTGCACAGAATGCTAGGTTTGCACAAATAACAAGAAACAATGATTTCTGTTTCAAATGAAGCAATTAACTGTCTAAATTTTTTCTTGTGCAAATAAACTATATTTTTTCAGGTCCTGTTTAGAGTTCTGGTTGCTTGAGCTCTACAGAACTGAACAGTGTGTGGGGGCGGGGGGTTGTGTGTGTATGTGTTGTGTGTGTATGTGTTGTGTGTGTGTTGTATGTGTGTGGTGTGTATGTGTATTGTGTGTGTATGTGGTGTATGTGTGTGTGGTGTGTGTGTGTGGTGTGGTGTATGTGGTGTGTATGTGTGGGGGGGGCTTGGAGGCTGGGAACTGAGGGATTTTTGGTGTTTGAAAACTCAGAGGAGGAGGAGGAAGAGTTGATTTGATGACATGTTTAGGGGGGAAATTCCTTTCACCTTTTATTTATTTTTTTAAAATTAGCACTGTCATGAAAACCCTGGGGGAAAATAACTTCTTTTCCAGAGATACAGAGCAGTTGAAAGTGGTCTTTTTGGCTCCTTGGCTTCATCCCCCAGCCTGCCACTACATGGGCAGGAGACACCCAGAGGCTCTGGTACCTCTATGATGAGCAAGTATATGGTAGAGCTATGGGAGGGAAAGAGAAGCAGAATGGTTTGTCCACCATTAAGGGAGGCAGAACTGGAGATGTGGGGGTGGTGAGGAAGAGCCTGAGGTGAGTAACCTGTGCTGCCACTGATGGCTATATGATGTCCTGGCCCATGCTGTGTTAGAGGGCCATGTCTGTATGCATGGTCCTGCAGGAGTGGAGGTCTTTGTCTATGTCCCTGGCCCATGTTACTGCCCAAGGCCATTCCAATGTCCCTGGTCAGGGCTGCTGCCTGGGGCCATGCTGACGCCTGAGGGCTGTGCAAAGCTGGCCCCGTCCCTCACTGGCTATAGCACTCAGGAGAGCACCCCTCAACACCCCCCACCATGAGCCAGTGAGAGCTGGCCCTGCCCCTTGCCACCTGTGGCAGGAGGGAGAGCTATCCCCACCCCGCGCTAGCTGCAACACTCAGGAGAGCCCTGCACCTTTGGCTGGGCAGTGCTAGAGACCTGGCCCTGGTGGTGTGGGCATGAGAGAGCCAGCCTGGTGGGTCTGTCTGTTGCCAGCTGCCACACCCCTTACCTGGGCAAAGTGGGAGAGCTGGCCCCAGTGGTGCAGGCCCAGGAGAGTGTTGGGCTAACCAACTCGGCTACTACCCAGGCCCAGATTTTGAGCTGGCCGACCCCCAACATCTATGCCATCTGTGAACTGCTGGAGCATGTGAAGGGGCCAGTCCCACAGAACAAAAGCTGCAGGATCTCCATGGCACAGGGCAACAACAGGATATTCAAGAGGAGGCATCCCAGTGAGGATCAGGTACTGATGGTGTAGCAGAAGCCAGAGGTCTCGAACCACACCTTTTGAAATGAACATTTGTAAGTAAAGTTGTTTGGGCAAAAAGATACACTGTGTGACACACTGCAACTTCCATAGTGAGATACCTTTCTTTTGTCCTTTCTTTCTTTCTTTCTTTCTTTCTTTCTTTCTTTCTTTCTTTCCTTATTGTTTTCTTTTGAGGCCATGTTGCAAGAGTGGAGGGTGGATACTATGTGATCTACCAGCTTGCAGCACAAGATTTTTTTTTCCATTTTTGTTTTCTTTTGTGGAAAGGTTGCAAGATGGAAGATATGGAAGGATGAGGAGATGAGTGGGTTAGGGTGCATGATGTGGACGTCACAAAGAATCAATGAAAAGTTTAAAAAGAATCTTGAAAAGTGACCTTTTGCTTTGCTTTTTTACAAAAAATTACCTGCTTTAGCTTGAATTGCAATCTTAATTGTCAGCCATAACTTTAGATGTGCATGCCTAGCCAAAAATATATACCGTGCCTTGTACGACACTATCCTGCCACCAAATTACTTCAGAGAAGTAGATTGCCCAACTATCTTCAGGAGTCCATCTGAGCCTGACCACAAAGATTATCACAGCTAGATCTGTTGACTGCTTTCTCTTATGGATGGATGGAGCAGGAGGACCACGGGACCTCCCTGCTCCCTCTCCCAACCAGTTGGATGCAATTCTAACCTAACTGATTGTGGCCTTGGGGTCTCTGGGAGGGGCTGGAAGATAGAGGTTGGGAAGGATGAAAGGAGGAGGCTTCATCTATGTAGCTTATAGAAGCCATCATCCCTTCTGCATGCACACCTTCCAGTGTGGCTGCTTAAAGTCACCCATGCCCTTACCTGCGACCTTCCACCCATTGCTTTGTAAACCAGCCTGATAAACTCACTGGTACCTGGGTAGACCTTGATGAGATCATACCTCACTTTGTTTGCCCTTGGGACTTTAGGAGGAGGAGTGGATGCTCTGTATGTCCTTCCCCAAGAGAAGAGATTTTAGCAGCATGCCTTCTCTGTCTGTCTAGTGTTCTTATGAATATGATTTCTGCATTCCCTTTAGTAGCATGAAGTCTACAAACTCTAACACATATAACAATGTGAGCTTGGAGTCTTTGATGGGCATTCTCTTTCCTCTGTCTTGGGAAGCGGTGGATGGATGGGTAGGTGAGCACTAGATAGCTAGCCTGGAACGTGCAAGGTTTTGCATTCAAACTCTGGAACCACCATAGTCACAAGATACGAATTTTTTATCTTTTCTCTTTGCTCCTGCTCCCTCAAGTTCCTTGCTTCAGAACTGCAGAAAGACTACTGAGCCTGGTTTCAGAGCTCAGTTCACTGAGAGGCAACCTTGGATCCTACAGGTGGCAGGAATCTAACAATGGTTCCTTCCTTTAGGCCACGCCAGAATCATACATGGTACTCATATTTTAAAGGAGGACATTAGCTAGGTGGTGGTGGTGGTGCATGCTTTAATCCCAGCACTCGGGAGGCAGAGGCAGATGAATATCTGTGATTTCAAGACCAGCCTTGTCAACAGAGTGAGTCCCAGGACAGTGGGCCTTGCTGACTCCTCTCCTTATCTGGATTTGTGTTGAACCCCTTTGCTAGCTGATCGCAATGAAGACAATCCACAAACAACAATTAGAGACAGTGAACTTCACCAGGCCCCTTGCTCTTGAATGTAGGTTAGATTTTTCCCTGCTACAAATATTTTTTTCTTATATTTAGAAAGCAGTGTGCGTATCATTGTCCTGAGAATCAACAAATAGCTAAAAGGACAAGTTATGCGGAGTTACTATTTTCTCAGAGTTAAAAAAAAATATGTTCCAAATTTCTAGAGCAAAAAATAGATAACCAGAAAAAAAAAAAAACCAAACAAAAAAAAGACAGACCAGAAAATGAGCTTTTTTTCAGCATGTTCTCTATAAGGAGAGAATTGCAAGCTGTAGCTTTCCTGAAAATATTCTTTAACATTCTTTTTGAAATTATGTACAGACCACATCTCTTGAAGAATGAATAGTTAGGTTAATAGAAAAATGGATCATTTTCTTAATGTGGGGTGTATATGTGCACATCTGTGTGCATGTGTGTGTATGAGTATGTGCTATGGTGGTGAAATGTTTAGGATGTGGAACATTTTGGGTTTGACTTTTCAGGTTAAGGATGCTATACTGGTAAAGACTTTGGAATTTTTTAAAAAAAGATTTATTTTACATGTATAGGTGTTTTGCCTGCATGTGTGTCTGTGTACCAGGGGTGTGCCTGGTGTCCTCAAAGGCCAGAAGAGTTCACCAGATCTCCAAAAATTGGAGTTGGAGTTACAGAGGCTTGTAAGCCACCAACCATTGGGTGTTGGGAACTAAACCTGGCTTCTCTAGAAGAGCACTTAACCACTGAGCCACCTCCCCAGCCCCTTTACAACAACTTGTGAAATAGGAAATACTTTAGATCTCAAGTATTTCAGTAAAGGATGCCCAACCTATAATGTGAAACACGCATTGCACTTTATGCCAAATATAATAATTGAATAGTCTCTTTAGTACACGATTCCCTCTCTCTGAAAATGTGTCCTTATGCAGTTAAAATTCCTTGTGTTTCTTAGAATCTATCGTTCCATTCTTAGCCTATATTTCTGTGTTTTAATGACACATAAATTATGCTGCTGGCAGCGTTTGATTTCCTTGTGATGCCAACAATAACTTTCTTCCCTTAGCCTGATCTGTACTGCAGGGTGTGGCTCCTTTTTTCTTTACTTAGGTTATTGTTAAAGAAAGCGTTAAAACCACTTGGAAAACTGACCGCTCTGCAAGGCTTGGCAATCAACCTTGAACATCTTTGCTAACCAGTTCTTTCTGTTCCTCTGCTGCTGGTAAAACTTCTGCTGTAAAATGGATGGCTTTGGTGCACTGAGTCAGCCAATAATATATAAACCAACCTTAAGTGCCTGCAAGCTAGGCTAACATCAATTTTGTTTTATGATCTGCAGAGAAATGACATAAGACCTTTGCTGAGGCTTTTCCCAGCAATCCAGATGGAAATAAATGGGGTCCTGCTACTCTCTGGTAACAACTAAATTATCCTCTACCCTGATGATGGCTAAATTATGGCCCCCCCAAGGGGATTTCTGGGATCTTACAAGTCATTTAATTAATTAAAAATTCCAACCTGTAGTAGGAAACAGATAATTTCTTCAGTAATCAGTTGGGGAAAATTAGTGTGAGCACAACATAAAACAAAGGCCAGTTTCATTGTCACAAAGGAGGGGATAAGGTAACTTAGCCTTTGTGGTAAGTTCTCACTTCCTTATATAGCATCCTCATTTATTGTTGGCTCTATTGTTTTGTTTTGTTTGGGGGAGGTTGGTTTTTTGTTTTTTTGAGACAGAGTCTCTCTCTGCTTAGCTTGGCTGTCCTGGACTCACTTTGTAGACCAGGCTGGCCTCGAACTCACAGAAATCTGCCTGCCTCTGCCTCCCGAGTGCTGGGATTACAGGCATGCACAACCACGCCCGGATTGTTGCCTTCTATTCTTGTATGGTGCAACCCTGAGCCTGGTTTTTGTCCCTGATTAGGAGACTGGAATATAATGGTCCACTTTGTATTCATGGCTCCTCATGTGATCATATGTCTTCTGGAATTGTTATGCAGTTATTTTTCTGCCAAATGAGATCTGTTTAAGGTGATTTCCAGGTGGCCATCATTAGCTAAATTTAGTTACGTCAATAATAAAATTTATGGGGACAGGGAGATGGCTCAGTAGGTAAGACGCTTGATGTTCAAGCATAATGACCTGAGTCTGGCTCTCCAACATCCATGTAAAGGTGTAGTGTTATGTGCGCAGCTGTTGCTGCAGCATTAAGAGAAGGCAGAGACAGGCAGAGGCCAAGGGCTTGCTGCCCAGCCAGCCTAGCCAAAAGAGAGAGACTGCGTTTCAATGAAACAAACAAATAGTAAAGTGGAGAGCTATTATGAAAGACCCAAAATTGACCTTTGTTCTCCATGCCAGTACACATGGGCAGATACAGCCCCCAACATGCACGCGCGCGCGCGCGCACACACACGCACACACACACACACACACACACACACACACAAGTGACTAAACTATGTAGAATAACTGGAAGAAAAAACTGTACAAATATAAGATTTCCCTTTAAGTGAGATAATAATTTACATTCAGAGAAACTGTTAAAAGATTGTGCAACGAAACTCCCATCTGTAATAGACAATTGTCCGAAGGATCAGTGTTAGCTCTTCTCCTGTCAATGGCTCCTTTGAGCATATCCACTAGATTTTTTTTCTCTTCCCTCTATTATTTTGGCTGAGTTTCATAAGGTACAGATGCCCTACTTTTTTTTTCTTGCTTCCTGTGGTAGTAGCCAAGGCTTTCTGCCTTGTGTCTTAGTCTTTAAAGAGAATTGAGCAGCTTGCTGAAGTCAATTGATTCTTACATGAAGACTGAGCAGTAAATCAACTCTGCTTGCATTTTTTCCCTACCATTTTATTGCCATGGCAATAATAGCTCCAAAGCTATTAACTCTGTGGTTTATTTCCTCAGAGTTAGGTGATGTTTGTTGGGTTTCTAATATTTCTTTGTTTGGAGAGTTGAGTTATTTTTAGTAAAGTTAATATGAAGTGCAATAACTTTTCCTTCAATGCTGGGCGTATTGCACAACAGTCCTTGTTTTATTTAATTAACTTGGCAATTTCATAATGCATTCTGGTCACACTCATCCCTCTACCACCCTCTTATCCATCTCACTCTCATCAACCCCTCTTCTTCCTCCCATCCAGGAGAGTTAGTAGTGTGTGGTGTGGGAGGGGAGGGGTGGCTGCTAGACGTGCCCAAACAAAATTTTTTCAAAACTTTCTTTCTTTCTTTCAAGACTATTTTATGTATATGAGTATGCTGTCTTCATGCACAGCAGAAGAGGGCATCAGATCCTATTACAGATGGTTGTGAGCTACCATGTGGTTGCTGGGAATTGAACTCAGGACCTCCGGCAGAGCAGCCAGTGCTCTTAACCGCTGAGCCATCTCTCCAGCCCCAAACAGAATTCTTTTTCTAATATTAGACAAATTTCCCAATTCTTTCAATAAGAGAATCATTGTTTAATCACTCAGAGAAAGAGATAAGTGCCCCTTTAGTTAAGCCAAAATTCCTACAGCAATTTAGACCGACTGTTTGGTTGTCTGACAAATGTGAAAATATCTACTAGTAATCCCCATGTAAAGTGACTCATAAGCGAGCAATGTTAAAATTGCATGTAGAACATTCTCACTGGGAAGCACTTTGTACACTTTAACTATTAAAAGTAGTTTCAGGGGCTGGAGCACCGGCTCAGCAGTTAACTGCTCTCCCACAGGACCCAAGTTTGAGTCTGAGCACCCACATGACCAATTCTAACCACCTGCAATTCTCAGTTACAAGGGATCAGACATCCAAGAGCATCAGGCACTCATGTGGTATACATATATACATGAAGTTAAGATACTTATACACATAAAATCAAAATAAATAAAAATTTACATATTTCTAGCATTACTAGAATATTAAAAACAAATTTTTATTTTTAAACTGCACATGATACAAGATGGACCATTTCCACACATAGAAATATGAAAAAAAAAAAAACCAGGGCTGGGGTGTAGCTCAGTGGTAGAGTGCCTATATATAGACTCTCTCTATATAGAGTGCTTATATACACGCGCATATTTACATATATTCATTTTATGCCGGCAAGGGAGGGTCAAACTCCAAATCTGATTTGAAGTTTGACTGGGTTTTGATCACTGGAAGATGAAGTTTCAGCAGCATCTCTTCAAAATGTCTGCATAATTAGGGATATTCATGAATGACTTCTCTGGTGGTTTGAATGAGACTTGTCTCTGTCAGGTTCACATATTTTAACACGTGGCCCCCAGTTGGTGGCGCGGCTTGGGCAGGCTGTGGACCATTAAGAGGGTAGAGCCTTGCTGGAGGCAGTACATCACTGAGGATGTGCCTGCGTACAACGTGGCTTGGATGTTGGAAACCAGACAGGAGCTGTGAAGCAATGAAGAAATGATGGACAAACATGAAAAGTTGGAGTCAAGAGGTCAGTGAGCACTGGTGGAGCCTTGCCTACTGCTTCGGCAACCAAGGGCCTCGATGTGTTTATGGCGTTCCACACAGGGGAGGGGTTAGCTGGTCTTGGTACGAGGTCTCCTGTAGGTGAGCAGTCTCAGGGTCTCAGCCTGTAAACATCCAGAAGGAAGAAACTGCAGTTGCTAGTTTTTGTCTACACACTGGTCAGTCTTCTGTAAACACAGGTGCTTGAACCAGAGGGAGGAGCCTGACCCATATGGGGAAAAGCTTTGACAAGTTCCCCTGGGTCTCATGCGGCTGTCCATGTCCCGGCTGTGCCCATGTCATCCGTACACATTCAGTGAGGACTTTACTCACTCAGGACTTCTGCTCCTCATAGGGTTGGGGTTCTGGGAGTTTATGGTGCTACTCCACTTCTTGTTTGCTCTCTTTGTTTCCTGCGTGTAAGTGATGTGATCTCTCAGCTTCCTGTTCCAGACACCTGTTGCCACGCCCCCTGCCCCCTCCTCCCATTATAAACTCTCATTCTGAAACACTAAGGTCAAGTAAACCCTTTCTTCCTTAAGTTGCCTTTCATCATGGTGTTTTGTCACAGCAACAAAAAGAAACCGATGCAAAGCCTAAAGGTGAAGCAGATAGTAGCTGTGTTTTAAAAACTAGTTCCAGAGTATTTATAAGCTATATTTTGTTTATATTATAAAATGTATTTGCTCATAAATTAATTATGAACTATTAGTTAAAACGCGTTTCTTTGCCCAATGCAATTTACATCTAAAAGGCTTGATGGATTATTTAAGACCTAAATGTAATTAAAAATAGAGTTTAACAACAAATGCCTTGTGCTCCCTATATCCAGCATGCACAGTAATTCTGTAAATTGCCTCTAGGGCATTTTAAAGGTCTGTTACTATGGTAACCTTCTAAGCATGGTGGTGGTAGGATGAAGATAGGTGGCTGATGAATCTTGCTGTTCCTCCGCATCTTTCCCTGCCTTCCTGTCAGCTCCTTCCTTTGAGTCCTCCTTGCCTGCACATAAGTGCTGCCTTCCCATTAAATTGTCCAGCACATTCCATGAGATTTGCACAGTGACAGGTTTATTTTTCTCCCCTCTGCTATTTATTCATAAAGGAAGCACTGAGCAGAAAAGACCCTTACATGCAAGTGTGTTTCTAACTTGCCTGTATTTGAAAGCCATTAAAATCAGAGCGTAGTGGGGTTTTTTGGTTTGTTTTTTGTTTTTGTTTTTTGTTTTTTGTTTGTTTTTATAAGGAAAGGTCAAATCATGAGGGGTCATTTTAAATAGTCTGTTTGGATCCTCTTCACTGCTGATCACCTTTTAAACTTGTTAACACTTCCCAATACACTGATCAGTGTACTTGTCTGTTTATAACCTTCCCAAATAGCACAGACAAATACATGCATAATAGACAGTCTCTGTGTCCTCAGGCTTCACGTCTGTGCATTTAAAGAAACAAGGGTAGAGCATTCTGCTTGGTTCTTTTTACATCACCCATTCCTCTCAGATTTTGTCTTTTCTTTTAAATTCCTAAATATATCCATAATATTCTAATAGTGGTTTTAAAGTTCTTTACATGGTAACCACATGAGTTCTTTCAGTGTTAATTTGTTTTTATTGACTGGTATGTTTTCTCCACCACCCCGCCCTCCACACTTATTTTTTATAAGTTAGATGCTTCGCTTACTTTGTGTTGAAGTTTATCCTGGGAGGTGCAGGACTTTACTCAACTCTATGGCTGCATTCTTCTTCTTTCTAAGGCATACTACATAAAGAGGGCAAAAATGTTCATCTGTCTTTGGATGTGGAGATCCATAGCATTAGATTTATGTTTAGGGCTCTGGCCCATTTGTGTTTCATTTCTGTGAATGGGGAAGAAAAGTTCTTTAAAAAATTTAGATGTGAGTATTCGGTTCCTCAGTACTGTTTGATTATTCCCACTGAGTTACTCTGCTGCTGTTGGCCGTGGAAATGGGAATCTGTTTTGGCTGTATTGCTCCATGTATGTATCTTATGTCAACCCTACATTCTCTTGGTTGGTGTAGCTTTAGAGTGAGTCTTAAAGTAAATGGGCTTAAGTCTCCTAACTTTGCTTTCTTTCAACACTGTTCTGGGTGTTCTAGGCACCTTGTGCTTCCCAGTAAATTTCAGAATCTGCTTGTCAGTTTCTATTTTTAAAATCTTGACTGACATTAAGTTTAATATGTAGGTGATTCAGAGAAAATTTCCATCTTAAGTTGAGTTTCCTAATAAATGAAAATATTTCTTCATTTACTTACGTTATCTTTAATTCCCCCAAGATTTTTATTGTGGGGAAGAGAGGTGATATGCAGGAACAAGTATTAGGATTGCATATTTTGTAGTTTCCAAATAATCTTATTTTCATCTTACTGGTTATCAATAAAACCAAAAGTGCACCCATGGCGTTCTCTCTAAGGGGATTTTATGAGTGTCATGATAATGTGTGAAGGCCAGAATCATCACGGTACCCCTAGTTCCCCTTTTTGGTTCTGGAGAAGAAAAAATACTTGCCTATTTTTGTGGAATAAGGCAGAAGCACAGTGCCCTGCTATTTACTGCCTCTCAAGCCTCTGTGCATGATAGAGGGACTATAATTGACCGAGTAACAATTGTATGTTACTTAAAAGAACTTTTCCCTGTAGGCTAGCTCACAGAGCCCTTGTAATTTACACACAGCTAGACTCCACATGACTGATAGAGGCCAATGATTAAAGCCCTAATTGATAGTTCTGGATGTTTTCTGTATCTGTTGGACTGTTCCGTTCCCTTATTTCCATTCGTGTGACTCGAGCGGCAGCAGAGTCTGTCCTATACAAGGCAAGACAAAAGAAGAAGTCTTATTGATGCTTAGTCAGTGCTACTAACACCATGGAATAAGCTTCTTCATGCACCCTGGAGATCAGGGCGACGTTTAAAACAGCAGCTGTCAAACTTTAATGCACAAGGAAAACCAGAAAGTTTGATAGGATGAAAGTTCTCTGGACTCAGCTCTGGAGACGGACTTCAGTAGATACGGGTGAGGCCCCAGGTTAAGCTCTTCAGGAGTTTCTGATGCTCATTAACCACGTGCAGCAGGCTACAGTCCCTTGCTTGGAGTAAATAAACAATAAGGTGCCTTTGTGTTCCAAGTCTGTGGACCAAGGGTCTATTCTACAGTATCTACTCTCACTCCCTCATCCTTGTCCCATGCACTCACTGGACAAGCTACAAGTACACACAGATTTAAGAGACATGGTGACAAGCCTGTTTCCTAGCAGCCAGTCACCCAGCTCTCCTCCCTTGTGGAATGTCTTGATGCAATTTCTCATGACTCTTTCCAAAGGTAGTTTATACATTTGCAAAGGGAAACATATATAACACACACACACATACACACACACACTCACTCACACACATTCTCTCTCTCTCTCTCTCTCTCTCTCTCTCTCTCTCACACACACACACACACACACACACACTGTTCTATATCTAGTTTATCACTGCTTTATCCTTTTACTTAATATAGATTGGGAGTCTGGTATTAATATACAGACATTGATCTCATCTTTAAAATATGCTAGATAGCCTTCCATAGAATTTATAGGCTGAATTTGATTCAATCTTTTAATTTAGTTTTTTGAGACAGGGTATTACTATGCAGCCATGGCCAACCTCCAACTGACTCTTCTACGCAATGATGGGATTACAGGTGTGTGCCACAACACTGAGGTTTAGTTCTGGACATTGCTAGCACGGGTAAAATGGCCATAGACCTCCTACTCAGTTCATACCCATTTCCTATCCTTTGTGGGATAAACTTCAAAAGTGGAGTCAGGTGAAAGTCTACACATGTTCTTCTTTTGAAAGATATTGCCAACCCCACGGTGTTGTTCATCTGATAATTGGAAAATGCTTGTGAGTCCCCCTAGCAGGTGCTACTGCCTGTATTTTCCTGTATTTTCTTTTCTTTTCTTTTTTTTAAACCAATCTATACAAGGTAGATTGGGTCTCAACTCCAGTTGCACTGCCAATAACCTTGAGGTGAGCATCACCCTCTCTTCCCCAAAAGTTTATTAACCCTAGTGTGGAATCTTGACTTTGTTACTTGCTGTGTGACCTTGGTCCACAGAGTGTGACTATGCTGCATAGTTTGGCTTATGAACACGATCCGTAGAAATCAAGGAACAACTTAGACACATGGGTCAACCAGAAACAGACTGCAGATCTTTGCAGGGAATTCTAGCCGAGGTGCCAAGGCCCAGAGTAGCCACCGAACACCAGGGTCAGTAAAATGTTGCCAGGAGGAAGCTGGATCTGGCTCCTTTAAAGATCTAGTTCTTCCGTTTGAGAGAGTGCAACCAAGAAAAAAAAATCTAGAACAGAGGGAGCCACTTTTTGATTGAGACCCGCCTCCTCAGCTGCTCTTAAGGCTCCCGTTGCCCTCCCCTCCCAGGCGGGGCGGGCTCTGAGGCCTCTGACGTCCAACACAGTCGGGTCCTGGGGCCTTGAGCGCAGGGAGGCGGAGGGTGGGCCTGCCGTCACGTGACCCAGCCAGCTGTTAGCAGGGGCCTGGAGAGCTGGGAGTGTAGGGGAACCCGATCGTTGGCAGTCGCCTGCGCTATTGCTGCTGCAGCCCCCATGCGGATGCTGTAACTCGGCCGCCGCAGGACCCCCACCTCGGTTGTCGCAGCATCAGCACCGCAGGACCCCTCTGGAGCCGGCTGCTTAGCAGGTGAGCCTCAAGCTGCGTGGGGAGCGCCGAGAGCAGGCAGCTGCCCGTCCCCTAGGCAGTCACCACGTTTCCCCTTGCCGTTCAAATACTCGGTAGCCTCTTCTCCGGTTGCGGGCTGGGGAGGGGAGATCAGAGGAGAGGTGGCCTGGGTTGGGCGTGACTCAAAACCAGGGGCGGAGGGGATGAAGCTATTGCATCCTAGTCAGAACCAGCTCCTGCCCTCCACCCCGCATCCTTCCACCCCATCCCCCTTTCCGTCTTGCAACCCGGGGGATGCTTCTCCTGGGTGCCGAGTTGCAACGCCCTGGGAAGTGTCCCTGAGCTTTTCCCGGCGGCTCCACAGCTCGCGGGCGCCACTAGCAGAGAGAGCTGGCTCCTTTCCCAAGTAATGTACCTGCGGCGCCACTGCCCTGAGCTGCTGGGGCAGAGTCCCGGGGTCTATGGTCACCTCCAAGGGCCAGAGCACTAGGACCAGACATTGCTTCCCTCCAGGCCTGGCCCCTGCGTTGGAGTCGGGGTGGGGGTCATGGCAGGTGTCTGGACCCTTGCTAACAGTGCACCTCACTTTACCTTTATCTCCTCGGTTTGTTTTTTGTTTTTGTTTTTCTCTCCCGGTATAATTATTTAGTAACCATAGTAAGGTTTGCAGAGTATAGAGGGATGCTTGAATTTTAGAGACTCGGTTACAATCTAGTAATAAAACTGCCATCACACGTATTTGCATTTAAGGCAACTTACTATTTTCTGTCTCCCAAGCTGACCTGGTAGGGTTCTGTTAAATAGTATGGTTTTTCCTGTGTAATTGTAGCTTGTTAAGTGCCTCTTCCTGGTGGTGGTGGTGGTGGTGGTGGTGGTGTGTATGTGTGTGTGTGCTGTGTGCTGTGCTTTACGCCTGCCTGAAAGATGCATCCCTTGCCGAGAAAACCTATGCTAATTCAAAATGGCAGCATGAAAAATCAGGTCAGGCGTAACCCTAGCAGACCACAGCCAACAAACAGCAGCTGCCCCCTGACTTGGGCTGCTGAGAAAGTCAGCTGGAGGAAAGGCTCTTCTGGGTCTAGGCCTGAGTGTTCCTGGAACTTGTAAAATTTGAGCAGAGCTACAGAGCCTGGGGGAGCAAATGGGAAGTTTGGGGAGAGCTACAGCTGTTTTTCTAACTTGTCAAAAGCTGGTACAAAACCTAGCTGAAACTCTAATTTGATCTGATTTTCTTTAGGCTCCTTTAAAGTCAACTGCGCACAGCTTACACACTCTGTGCCCACAAGTGGCACTTACAAAGGATGGAGTACAGTGTACAGTGTAAATACCATCTGAGAACAGCACACGTACCCAAACAGCGAGTTTCACTGCAAGGGCTGACTTAGCACAGCAGCACCCAGGCACTCAGATTGCAAATTCTTGAAAGGTGACTCATTTCAGGATTTTTTTCGCCCCCCTCTCTTATAAAGCAGCTTTTCTTTCCCTTTTCACTGCAGGGCTGCCAGCCATCTTGTCTTTTAGGAAAGAGGAAGTGAGTGAGAAAGCAGGTGCCCTGAGGATAATGACTAGGAAGATGATCCCTGAGGGTTAGAGGCAGCAGCAGGGGGACTTTAAAGGAACTGGGCAAGCTTGCCACAGACAGCAGAGAGGCTAAATTGCTGGGTCAATGGACAACTGAGGTCACGCCTATGGCTGCAGCCTGACTGTGAAGACTTCTGTAGCTTTCCTGTTTAGAATTCTAGGTGCTGCCTTTCAAAGTCTGAAGGGGAGAGATGTTTGTTCTGAACATCCGAGCAAAGAAAAGCAAGCTGTGACAAATTAAAAACTCAGGTGTTTAAGGGACTATGCTCCACCCCACCCCTCAACCCCCTTCCCCATGCTGGCTGTGTAGACCAACCTGGCCCATTTAACTTCAGGAAGGTGTCCACCTTAGGCTCAGCTCTCCTTTTCTAGTGATGACACTGCATGCACGTAAAAAAAAAAGTATGTAAGAACCACAACTTTAGTTGTAACCAAATTTTTGAGGTGGGAGATGCATTAACCGGTAGCTTGTCTTGTGTTGGTGGACAGCTATTAGGTGAATGAATTTATCTTGCCTAGGAACAGAAGTGGGCAAGGCATCTACACTCGTGTGAAAATAAACTGACAAGCCGGCGTGCTGGAATTACAGTAGAGCTTTTCTGAAGCTGGGGTTCCTCTGGGGCCTCTGTGTGGGTTAGTGTCCTGTGGAGAGGTGAGGGGGTGGAAATTCTGCCATTCTTCTTCAGGGCAGTTTATCACACAGAGAAGAGGGTAGCAGGGGGTGGGGAGTGGAGTGACCTGCAGGAGTGAGGTGGACAGGAGCTAGGTATAGAGATTATGTCATCCTTACACAAGCCAGGGACCCTTGTCTAGAGAATGGTGCCACCCACACTGGACTCTGTCTGCTCACGTCCACTAGTTTAGTTAAGGCATTCCACAGATATGCCCACAGGCCAACCTAATTCCTCAGTCAGCTTCTTTTCTCAGATGAGTCTAAGCTATGCCAAGCTGAAAAGGACAGCTCTCCAGCACAAGCCATCACTCAGCTATGCCCCACCCCTGGGAGACTTTTTTTTTTTACCCTGGCATTTGCTGTTAGTTAGAACTTTAAGGTCCTGAACATAGTCTAAATATCTGAAAATATATGAATGATGACAGAATTAAAATATTAAGAGTGTGTTTCCACTATTAGTAGAAATGCGTTCCAGGAATACCTCACTCTGAAAAGATGCATGTGTTGAAAAGATGCTGCCAGAGAAGCCATTTATTAAGAGAATAATCTTTCAACTTAGAGTGGTCTTATACAAAAAAAGCCTTAAAGAATATGCACTAAAATTTTAACATTGAATAACTCGTGGAAGCATAACTGGGAAGAATAGTGAGTTAGTAACATATTTTTTTAAAAAATTGTTTTTAGTGTATAATATTAACTTTATATCCTGATCATAGCCCCGTCTCTCCTCTCCTCTGGGTTCCTCACTCCCACCCTCTTCCCCTAACCCTGCTCCCCTTGTCCTCAGAAAAGGGGAGCCCCCCCATCCCACCCCTCCACCCCCCCCCCCCCCCCCGGCACCAACTCGCCCCCTATGAGACTTTTTGAAATAGAATAGCAGACCGCGCAGTGGCCTTTCACTTGGTGCTCCTGGAGTGGCTGCTGGCAGATTGCTACGGTAGTTAGCAGGGATGGACTGTTTCTGCTCCTGTATAGGACTAAGTCTAACCTGCCCATCCCAATATGGCTGTGTTCTCACGTCCACCTGGGGGAATGCAGCCCAGTGCATTAAGAGACCTGGACTGCAAGCTGGGGTCCCTGGGTCCTAGCACCGGCACCTGTTCTTCTTTTTCTTTTGAGACAGGGTTTCTCTTGTAGCCTTGATTGTCTTGGACTTGCTTTGTAGACCAGGCTGGCCTCGAACTCACAGAGATCTGCCTGCCTCTGCCTCCCGAGTGCTGGGATTAAAGGCGTGTGCCATCACCACCCTGCTGTCTTCCTGACTCTTTTCTGTCCTTGTTTCACGTGTTGTACAACAAAGAGGTGGATGGCACAATAAAGAAGCTTATAGACAGGAAGCTGCAGACATAGCGCTGAGCATGGGGCTTGCTCTTCCCTTTAGTCCAGGGAACTGGATAATAGTGGGACTCGATGAAACTATAGTCAAATGAATACAGTAATTTACATTATAGTGTAGATTGATGGATTTATCCAAGGTGTGATTTTTAGCTTTAAATTACAATTAGATCAATTAGGTTTGACAAAATTATTTGGTTACTTTCCCCACTCTCTTGTCAAGACTGAATATTACCAATTTTTAAAACCTTTGTAACCTTTTATATTAAAACAATACCTTATTTTAGTTACAGTTCTTCAGTTATGAGTACAGCTGAATTTTTTTATAGTACATATCTTGGCTTTGTATTTGTTGATATGGTATTTCTAGACTATTTATTTATTTAAGGGTTTTTCCAGATAGGGTTTTTCTGCATAGCCTTGGCTGTGCTGGAACTCACTTAGTAGACCAGGCTGGCCTTGAACTCACAGAAATCCACCTGCCTCTGCCTCCCAAGTGCTGGGATTAAAAGCTGGCTTCAAACCCTATTTATATGTTGATTACTGCCTCACTGAATCCAAGGATTCATTTAGGGAGGATTAAGAGCTCTGAGTAACATTAGATTTCATAGCAAAGAACTGGAACAGATCCTGCCCTTCAGAGCTTCTCCTCTGTCCACATAAAATCTTAGAATATTGTTCATCTCTGAGGTCAACCAGCCACAGCCTACCACTTCAGCCTGTCTCCCTCCTCCCCTCCCTCCCACCTTCGCTCCCTCCCTCCCTCCTTCTCTCTTTCCCTCTCTCTCTCTGTCTCTCAGTCAGTCAGTCTGTTTCCCTCTCTCTTTCCCTCTCTGTCACTGTCTGTCTCTCTTTTTCTCTTTCCTTCTCCCTTCCTCCCCCCCCCCCCCCCCCCCCCCC